>OY740779.1:32628083-33319398 GCA_963513935.1 Aphrophora alni | reverse complement strand
CAATCATCTTTATGAATAATTACTTCCTTTTTCAACTTTAAAACGTTGTTTTGTTGTTTTATTTATGTTATTTTACATGTAAGAATTAATCTAAGCTGCATACGGGACATTTCCTGTATATTATAAATCAATTCAGATAAACTTAACCTAAATTTCGTTTTGTTCGGTTGCCATTCGGAGTGAGCAAAGTAGTGAGCAAAGTGAAACTGTTGAAAAATCAGCTGTTTTGCAAGCTAATTTAAATGAACAAAATGCCACTTTGTTAACAACTGTAGGCAAAAAAATATTGCTCACTATCTACCTTAAAAATGTCTGTTTTGGGAATTTTGATTAAAAAGGAGAAATGAATCGTGGAAGAGGAAAATGATTGTGAGAACAGGGAAAATGAATCGGGAAAGGTGAAAATGAATCTGATCAGGGGGAATGAATCGGTAAAGGAGGAATTGAATCGAGAAAAGGTAAAATGAATAGTAAAGGTGAAAAAGAATCGGGCAATGAAAAATGAATGTGAAAATGGCTTGGTAAAGGGGAAAATGAATCGAGAAAGGGGGAAAGTTATTTCGGGTGAAGGGAATATGAATCGGGAAAGGTGAATATGAATGTGAAAAAGGGAAAATGAATCTGATAAGGAGGAATGAATCGGTAAAGGAGAAAATGAATCGAGAAAGGGGGAAATATTTTCGGGTAAAGAGAATTTAAATCGGGAAAGTTGAAAATGAATGGGGAAAAGGCAAAATGAATATGAAAATGTGAAAATGAATCGGAAAAGGGGGAATGAATCGGGAAAATGATTTCGAGTAAAGGCGATATGATTCGGGAAAGGTGAAAATGTATCGAGTAAAGGGAAAATGAATCGGAAAATGAAAATGAATCGGAAAATGGAAATGAATCGATAAATGGAAATGAATCGGGAAAGGGGAAAATGAATCGGAAAAGGACGAATGAATCGGGAAAGGAGAAAACGAATGGGGTAAAGGGAAGAATAGGGAAAGAAAAAAAATGTATTGAGAAAAGGTGAATATAGTCATGAAATTTTGATCTCATCATAAACATATCTCAAAATTTGCTAGTCTGATATTGATGAAATTTTCGTAAAATGCGAAGAACACATTGTGACTAGGCCTTCTTATAATATCCGAGTAGTTTATAAACATTACAGTGTGTGAATAATAAAAAATAAAATTTGTAACCTAACCTTGTCCCCCCCCCCAGCACAATGTAATAATTCCAAGACCCGTAGCCTACCTCTCCCACACCAAAATCTTGTGTCATTTAAAATAAATATAACTAATTTTTTGATTACAGTATGTCTAACGTTCTTTGCTTTTACTAAAATTTGGTTTTTTGTTTCTTAGCCTAACGAAGGACCCAGCACTCAGGTAAGTTTGTTATTATTGTCATCATCTGTGTGTTGTAGTTTAATCGAATAAAATACTGTATACACAGGGTGGAACAAAACTCCGGGAACGATTAAAACTAAAAAAAAAAATAAACTTTCAATTTTATTGTTGAACGTTTTAAGTTAAACCCTTCTCCCTCAACATGGTTTTTAGTGGGGGTTACTCAAATTTCTTTATATCTACTCCCCCCCTCTAATTGAGTGATACCTTATTTTAAAAGGTTATTTTTTCTCGTTGTTTAAACAAACGGGGTACATACCATTTCACTTTTTTTTTTATTTACAATTTTCATTCCAGTTTGTGTGTATTTAGAGCATTGTTTATTCACACTTATTAGTCACTTATTTTGTAGTAAACATTGTTGATTTTGTGCTATAATTCAGTGATTTATACGTTGTTTGCTCTCATTTTTCTTGTAATTATGTGTAGAATAAAAATATATTGTAGATTTTATTTTCAAATATCAAATTGAAATCAATTAAAGTTTTATAAAGTGAAGTCCAATAGGTGACTCATACGGGTGGCTTGGGGGTAGGTCACCGGACACCCTAACCTCTGCGCTTGTGTGAGTGAAGAAGACACTTTGTTCAGCCGCATTCTCAGTTTGAGTTGTAGTAAATAATTTAAAACAATTAAAGTAAATTCAAAAATCATGCTTACAAAACATATCAAGTGTTCCATATCCTCCTGTAACAAAAGACAATTTAGATTACAAAATACAACAATTTTCCATTCCTGTTGGTAATACAAGGCCTAGAATATGTCAGCTGTTGTTAGTTAGATATGAAACCGATGTGGAAATTCTCTGGCAAGCTTTTATAAACGACGCAAATGAGTTATTCAACTCTCTACACATCTATGTTTTCTGAAACGGGGTGAAGTTAAAACAATAGGATGGAAGGGTGTTTTCATCCCTTGAAACTCGTACAATGTCTAATCATTCATTTGCCAGTAGTGCTCTACTATTGTAGAGAGACTCTGATGCTTTATATTATCATAATGGCACTGCATTGCCGTGTTTTTACTGTACCCCCCCCACGTACAAACAATCTGATGGGCGCCATCGTGGTACTTACCCAGCCTGATCATACAGTCTATCACTTGTAGGAAATGTTAAAGATGAAACGGTAGGTTTTAAGTTTGGTTTTAAAACAGTTTTGGTTTTTCGAGCCTTGACGTTAGTGAAGCACGTATGTACGTATTATAATTTTTCACTCGCTTTGCTCGTCTCGGTCCCGACGGGCCTCGCTACGCCCGTGTCGTTGACGCAACCCTGCTGGATTTCGTTACAAATATCTGGGAAGCTCAGGGTTCCAAATTACATTTTCGATAATAACTTTGCTATTTTGTCGTCGTCGAGAGGTGGGGTTGGTACCGTCAGATGCAGAATTGAAAAGCCTACAATTTTGTATCCAAAGTCATTATGTTAATTTGTTTAACTCACGAGATTTGAACAGAAACTGTTTTTTTTTTTTTTTAAATGGCCGCCATTTTGATTTTTTCTATATGAGCAGACTATATCCTCCCCCCGCACCAATCTTCATCTTTCTATTTTAATATTTGTGACAGCTGCTATCGGACGATGAAATGTCGAAATTCACTTTTTTTCGGATTCCTGCAGCCACGAAATGACAAGTAAATACAATTATTGTCTATTTAATATTGCCTTAGGTCTGGCACGGTAACGGGACTTGAGGGGCTTGTCGCCGGCCTGGCCAATAACAGGCCGGTGGGGGGGGTAGCAGCCCTGCTATGTAGTCACGTTTGCGACTGACGCGAGGAAAGTGAAAGTAACCCACCCCCAGTCACCGCCAAACTTGACAACAGCGCAACCAAACTCTCCCCTCCCAACGTTAGACCCAGACCTAAAGCAATATTAAATAGACAATAATACAGTTCTATTTGAAAATTGCGTTACTTTTTGGAACATCCTGTATAATAAAATTATTCTCTATGTCCTAGACTTTCAATTGATATTTTTACTATAGTAATTGATATTCTAATAATTTTTGTACTGTAATTAAGAAATATGTAGGCCGAGTTACTTTACAGAACACCCTGTATCCGATAAGTAATTTCCAATACATCTTGGCTTACTTAATGTCACAATAACCAGACCTGCTGAGAACGTTTAAAATTGTCATTATGGATTTCTTCAAATCGGCTTTTATCGATTTTGATGAAAGTTGTTAAAAAAAAAAAAGAAAAAGAAATCATGATTTTCTAAAAATCAGCTACAACAATTTTGATCGAATTTCGTTTGAAAAAAAACAAAAACTTCTGAAAATAAGCTCGATTTCGATGAAATTTGGTAAAAAATTAAAATCACGATTTTCTCAAAATCTGCTTTAACGATTTTGATCAAATTTTGTTAAAAAAACAAAAAAATCGATTTTCTCAAAATCTACAAACGATTTTGATAATTTTTGTTAAAAAACGAAATCACGATTTTCTCAAAATCTGCTTTAACGATTTTGATCAAATTTTGTTAAAAAAACAAAAAAAACTCGATTTTCTCAAAATCTGCTTTAACGATTTTGATCAAATTTTGTTAAAAAAACAAAAAACTCGATTTTCTCAAAATCTGCTTTAACGATTTTGATCAAATTTTGTTAAAAAAACAAAAAAAAAACTCGATTTTCTCAAAATCTACAAACGATTTTGATAATTTTTGTTAAAAAACGAAATCACGATTTTCTCAAAATCTGCTTTAACGATTTTGATCAAATTTTGTTAAAAAAACAAAAAAACTCGATTTTCTCAAAATCGACAAACGATTTTGATAATTTTTGTTAAAAAACGAAATCACGATTTTCTCAAAATCTGCTTTAACAATTTTGATCAAATTTGGTGAAAAAAACAAAAAACTCGTTTTTCTCAAAATCGACAAACGATTTTGATAATTTTTGTTAAAAAACGAAATCACGATTTTCTCAAAATCTGCTTTAACGATTTTGATCAAATTTGGTGAAAAAAAAAACTATTTCTCAAAATCATATTTAGCACCCAGGACCACACATAAGGCCTACCAAATTTTATTAAAATCCGTCCACGTGCTTTTGGTCTGAAAATCGATAAAATTGAAGTTTTCCTTCTTTTTTTTTAAACTAAAAGTAGCATACAATTTTAGGAATTTACCAATGAATATTATTTTTGTTTTTAGAGACTTGTGTGTGTGTGTGTGACAAAGGGTTACGTTTAATGTAGAATTTATAGAAAGGGAAATAATGGATGAATTGTGAAATTGTCATGGGTCTAACTTGATACCGGGCTGTAGTATAGAGGAAGTACATTCACGGAAAACATTACCGAGTGTCCGTCCTATACTCAACGGTTGGGAAGAATACACTAGGCCTACTTTTACAGTGTTGCCAAATTGTCAGCTTATCTCCAGTTAATATTGAATGTCAACATGCTCTCAGGTGGGATTCATTGCCTTGATAACGTCAACATTCGACACCTCCATAGACGATGTACAATAAGTCAGGTTGTACAGAACTATTTAACTGTATATACAGGGTGTCACAATAGTATGGTAACACAATTTTGTTTTATGAAAAAACTAGGCTGTAGTAGATGTGTGTATATTAAAAAGTCTTCCCTAGCAGGCTTCATAGTTGTACAAATGTGATGGAGCCCCAACTGTGGTCCTACAGGATCTCGTAAATACGAATGTCATATTCCTGAAAGGTCATGGTTGGAAATTATATTTTTAGGGTCCTTTAGTAAAACTAATTACACGCTTGTGTCTGTAAGTTGAAACCAGTCTACATAGACAAGACGATAAATCATATATATTCCAAACTTTGTATTGTCTCACATATAGGAAAAATATAGCGATAACAAAAAAAAAATACCTTGGGGTAGTCGATGGGCAAAAACTATCAAGTAGAAATTTAAAAAAATAAATATGTGTGGTATTAAGTAAAACTAGAAGTTATTCTGATTACAAGAATGTATGTTTATTTGACGAAAATGTTTTAATGTTTGTGTCAGGCCAAATTTAAAGTGTCAGATGTCATCACCTCCCTTAAATTGAACAAGTGACTTCCAAATCGAAAAACAAATTATTTGGTTTTGACATTATTGCAGCGCGAAATCTAATATTATAGTTTTTTGTATGACGATAAATCTGCTACTTCAGGCTCACCACCGGTTTGTGTATAGGTTTTGCAACTGTGGGTGTATCATAATATATACTATCTCTGTTATTTCAGGAACAGTAAATTACAATCGGAATTTAAAACTAAACAAACAATCCCATCAAAATAAAATTAAATTTGTTATTTATATTTTTCCCGGATGTTTTATTCAAGTGGACAGTAGCTGTGAACCATAAATTACAATTTAGAATGCAAAGAGCAAACAGATTATCCTTAAAGAATTTAATTTGTTATTGTTTCACTCTGATGGTGTTTTGTTCAAATGGACAGTTGCAATGGTTTTGTTTACTGTTACGTCTTGGTCTGTGAATATCATTGTGTCTCATATTACATGCTAAACACAGGAATGTGGAATTAGAATTCCCAACAACGATTTAAAAATTAGGATCACTTTGCCCTTGAATCGGGGTCGGAAAAGAGTAAGGGAGACTTGATGGGACAGATAAAAGAGAGAAATTTAAACCAAAACTACATGGAAAAAGGTTTAGCTAGGGTCCCTCGAGATTGGCAGGCCAGTTGGACTTAGTGTATTAAAACCTTCATGGAGTTAGGTTTACCGATCAAAGAGTGAGGTATTTTAACCCCCCCCCCTTTAGGGCAGATATAGCTTACTGCATACATGTGAAGAGAATTCCAGCTCCCTAGAGTGGCAATGTACTGGGCGTTGTTGCAATACTCTGCCTAGCCTAGTGATTATGTGTTTAGGGTTTAAATTACACAGCCACCTTTAATTTAATTACCAGGAAGTTGTTTAAAGCTATTTCCTGTTGAGTTGTATCTGGTCATAATGTATTCTGTATTTAAATACATAAAACCTGTACAGGATGTTCCAAAGTGTAATACATTGAAGGACACTACGTTTTGGAATGAAAACCTCTTGGAAGTAGTGTTTTTTTGTAGTCTTCTACAGGGTGTCAAAAAACATCTGGTAAGGTTACATGGAATCTCAGAGATGTTATGTTATTTTAAAGCATGTTTACTGATATTCATTAAAACATTTTTTTTGATAAATTTACCAAAAAAGCGATGCTGGATTGTCTATTTCTCGAATGAAGGACCTTTATAAGTTTGTCCTGATTGAGGATGATGTTTTACAGTCCAGGATGATGTTGGACAAGGTTTTCGTAAAATGAATCCATCATGCCATCAATGTATTCCTCCATGATACTTTGAGCTCTGACAATAAAAATAATTTATCTTCATTTCATCATCATATCTTTCAGAACCTAAGCTAACCTAACTTTATTAACCATAGATATGTTCAAGTAAAAAACTGATCACCCTTTACACAAAAATACAGTGTCATATGCAAAGCATAAATATCTTTTAAATAGATCTGTTATAAGTGAATATCATTATATTGGTTCTTTAAAACACATTTTTTTAAACAAACCTTAGATATTTATGAGATGAATGTACGTCAGTGCTACGGGGAGTTTTGATACCTCACTTGTTAAAATTCGTCACATGTAAGACGCGTAAAAGGGATGTTGACAACAGAAATAATATATAGGATTATAGCTCCTAGCAATGACCCTTAGGGTACTCCAAACAGCAGTTGAATCAAATCAAATGCGCATTGACACTATCCTCAGACAGTTGATCAGTATTACGTATTATATATGAGAATTAATTTTAACCAATCATGTTTCTCTGTTGCAGGAATTCACAGACACTACCTCTAATCAAAGCTTGAACCATGTCGGCCGAGGCTTTACAAATCCTGGACTCACTCCGGGTAGCGAATTGTCGATTTTCCCACCACCAGGAGCAGTTTCAGTTACCTTTGAACCTCTACCGAACATTGTTCCTTCGTTGCAAACAGTTAGATCGCGCAAACCTCCTGCGTATAACAACATGGTGGCCGATGGTTTATCCGATACGGATTGGTTTAGTAAGTATTGCATATAAATTTTAGGTTAGGAATAAGAATTTAAATGTATTACACATTACCAGTCGAAGGCTTTTCATTGACTGTTGTGTTACAGAGTAAAACTAGTTCATGAATACCATCGCACAATGTAATACAAGCAGATTCTCTGAATGGAATGCCTTATGAGTTTAAGTAATTGACTAACTAGCTCGTCCATTGATAGTTCCCTAGGAATTTGGATTTCAAAAACCTTTCGCCTCTTATTCGTCAGGGCCTCACAATTAAAAATTATGAGGTCTGCAGTCTCCTCACCCTTCCCGCACAGTCTACAAACAGTTTCGCCATGATAAGCTCCTAACGGGTACAAGTGACTCCACTCACTTTGCTCGTATCAATATATCGGCCCTGTCAGATCTCATAACTAAACGAATATCACATTTTCTCGGAAGGGCAGGAACTGAAAATTTTAATGACTGCTAAAATTTGTCATCGCAGAGAGGTCAGATTGCTACCATTACATGCAGAATTTAAATCTGCACATTTTTATCTAATTCAATGTATCCAAAGTTGAATAACACACAAGATATGTAAATAAATATTGAGCTTGACTTGTGAGATAATATTAGATAAAATAAAACTCAAACACAAAATTCTCTGTTTGAAATTATTTGTTAATGATGGAAGTTCAATTTTATTATTATACATTTTTCGGACATTTGCCATCATTTGTGTGTTAAAAATCAAAACACGACGTTTCGGGAATAAGAATCAATTCCCGTTATCAAGTGACTAAAAATTAAAGAACCATGAAACTAGAAACTAAGTCAATCCTATCACCCAATCAAGTATAGAAGTAAGGCCATTATGGCTCCCATTATTAAAAAAAGAACTAAAATTTGATTATAATACCCCTACAACTAAAAAACAAGCTGAAATTTTACCTGCTAAATCGCCACAAGGGGTTGTAACCCGCTCTCGGGCTAGGAAACTTAATACAACTAACAATAGGCCACTCCCCTAATAGTTTGTCACGCCTTCTGGACCACGTCACTTGTTGCTGTATCTTTGATACAACAACACGTATTTGACGTTAGTTGTGTGTTTACCGTGATTGTGTTTTTTTTTTGGCTTCTCAGTTTTAGCTCTGAGATGCATGCTTAGATATTAAGGTTGGTGGTATTCTTATTCAATTTTACTTCTTACATAGGCTTAGTTTCTAGTTTCATGTTTCTTTAGTTTTTAGCCACTTGTTAACGGGAATTGATTCTTATTCCCGAAACGTCGTGTTTTGATTTTTAACACACAAATGATGGCAAATATCCGTAAAATGTATAATAAAAAAATTAAAAAAACACAAAATCTCACAAAAATTACGTTTACTTAAACTTTTTCAACGACAAAGTCGCCATCCTCAGTGATACATGAGCTACAATAACTAAACTATAACTAAGTAAACATTATTTTTGTGAGATCTTGTACACAAGATATGAACAAAATGCTGTTTTAAATGACTGCCATTTTAAATTTGATTTTCTGAATTTCAAGTGAGTTTTATATAAATACACTTATAGTCATCTATACAAAATTTCATGGCCCTTTATTAATTTATGTAGCCTGTATCATGCTTAGATACAGACGACAATGATGAGAAATGGGTGGGTTGTTGAAAATCACTTTTTCAGTTTTATGAAGTGTGAAAATCGGTAAAAAAAACCGTGGTTGAATTTTTCTGTGGTTACCGAACATTGTACATTTACTGGTTAAATAACAAAGGCAATTTAAACTTACATGCACATTGTACGCTGTAGAGAGAATTGTGTTGGATAAAAAATCAGTGTTAGGTTTTTTTGGTGAAATAGCATATTCATTTTGAATTCCTAACTGAATATTTAAAAAAGTAGTTTTTGAAATGATGCCTGTTTCTAATCTACAACTCAAAAAGTGGATATTTGATAAGTGGACATTTTTGGCAATATCTTGAGGCATTCCCTCTTTTTTTTTCTTAACTCAAATTTGGGGGGGGGGGTAAAATATACAAAGAAAATGTATTAGCTCCCTAAAATATTGGATGATATATAAACATTGTGTGCCATAAACACATTCTCAGTGTAAATCATATTTAATGAAAATAAAGGTTTTAATGACAGTGGTCAAAGTTCACTTTTGTTTTAGTTTATTATTTCAGAACTGTTTGTTTTTTTTTACCTGCACACGAGTTTTTCTCATTAACATTCATATTTCATTAAAATTTGAATGAAAATTGCTACTCTCATTGAACGAAATTCTTTTTTATAACAGCCCATAGTTATAAATGGCAACCAATATCTATTGTTTGAAACTAACAAAAACGTTAGAGCCTATTTTAAAAGAAAAACTTTTTTTTGGTTTGTCTTGAGATTTGGTTAAAATATGTCCATATACCAAATTTGATTAAAATCGGTCCATTCATTTGGGCTGTAGAGCATTCCACAGATTTGATAGTGTTGGCGACAGACACACGTAATTAAAAAAACAAAACAAATTTTCCTACTCAGGGGACCTGAACTATAACAATTTTTTGACCCATGACACAACTTTCTCTATTCTACGTATATGTGAGAAAGTAAAAACTAAATAAATAGTTTTTTAAAAATTTGACTCTACAAATTTTATATCTTCCAAAAGTTTTTAAATTAATTTAAAGACATCTCCTCCACCTTTTGCTGTTTTTCACTTTCACCCCAGATTCGTGTATTAAAATAGATATCTTCTCACCCTTACCTTACCTTTACCTAAATTCTCAGTACAGTAGAACCCCACTAATCCATCACCTTCGGGACTGGAGGCATGGTCGGAATGCAAAAAAGTCGGATTATCCGAAGGAAGCTAATATTTATTACATATTATATAAAGAGACTTTTTTTTACAGTGAAATAAGTGATATATAAACTTTAAAAAGTCATAAGTCAAAGTTTACAGTAAAATAAACAAATTACATAGAAAAAAGTCAATTATAGATTTTTGTTTAGCAGATGAAATTCTATCTGCAGTGTCCCTCCATTTCTTAATCCACAAAATGTCCATTGTAGTTGAGGTTGGGTTCTGCTCGATGTACTGAAGGGCGATGTCAAAAGTTTTCTTGAGCTTGAGCAAATTCGGATTAACCGGAGCGTTGGACCAGCCGAGGGGTGGATTAGAGGGGTTTTACTGTAGTTAAAACTGATATCAAAATTGTCACTGTTCTTTTACGTTACAAAATAGTGAGGGGTGATTGGTTTTTATGTTGCAACCTCTTCTTGTAACAATACAACATTAATATTTTTAAAATTCAAATATATAAGACTTACCGTCGTCAATATTCTGTTTGCGTCGTTCAAACGACGGCCGTTTCGGCTATTCAGCCATTATCAAGTTGTAAAGTAATCTGGTTTCCCTTCGTCAATTACAAACACTTATACACATTACACAAGAGCAAAATTACACACGAAACACTTACACGTACATAAGTGTTTCGTGTGTAATTTTGCTCTTGTGTAATGTGTATAAGTGTTTCTAATTGACGAAGGGAAACCAGATTACTTTACAACTTGATAATGGCTGAATAGCCGAAACGGCCGTCGTTTGAACCGCGCAAACAGAATATTGACGACGGTAAGTCTTATATATTTGAATTAATATAACAATATTCGGAATGGCGAAAACAAATTATTATAATATTTTTTCTTACACCTATAACCTTCCCTTAACCTAACATCAGTTTCTTCATGATCCCTTGCGATCATCGTCAACTACACCAGCTATCAACGCTGACTTCTCTTCTGAAGTGCATGCGCCACACTAAGTATTGCTTAAAATAATATACAGTTGTCTGTCAACAATGTTTTATCTGAACGTTCTATGTGGTCCGCATTACAGTCACCACCTTTTAATATTTTGGAGCTACAATCAGCTTCAGACTTTGGATCCTTATTTTTCTCTGTTTAAAAACAAAACGATAACTTTAGGCTACTAATCATCACCACTATTATCAGTTTCTCGTTAATTTTTGCAAATACCCAATAGAATTAGTTTTTTCCAGTGGATGATATGTGTGGTGTACTTAGTGGTCACTCGAGGCACAATTGATTAATTCTTTTTTTTCTTCCCAGTCATTCTAATCTTTTTTGCTTTAATATACTCTTTTTTTTTTTTTTGTCCTTCTTAGTTTTCACCTTTCGTTATATCTTCAGTGTGGGAGTAAAGTTGGTGACCCAAAATGATCTGCTATCTCCCAAATTGTACTATCTGTCTTTATTTCTTGCTCGGTTTTGATTGACAATGGTATATTGTTGTCTTTTGGCTCTTGGGCCCTGACATCCTGTCGTCTCGTCAATCCTGGGGAATAGCTTTCTATTTAACCCTTGTCTGCGCTAACATTGGGGCATAAGGGGGACTCATTTTCTCGTTTCCGCTAGGGGGGATGACTGTGATGGTGTCACTTAGGCTTGTGATTGATAGTGGAGCAGGATCTTCTTATCTGCTTTGCACTACAACACCAAACAGCTGGTCATAGCTGTAGCAATGTAGAATTGACCATGGTAGTTCCATATACACAGTCAGACGTGCTGTGTTTTGTTATAATTTTGTGTTTATTTTCTAAATTACACCTTGGCTGATTAATTAATCAGGGTCATGGCATTCGGAGAATTACCGGAAACCCAATCTCCAATTTGGATGTGTTATTTATTATTTTAATTGAGATGAGTTGACAATAAGTAACACCCGAGTCCAGCTCTTTGGTTAAATAGTGTTGTGTGAGTGTTTAATTGGTAATTTAATAATAATTGAATTAATTCCTTTTAAAGCTGGGTTCCCTGTGGTGCATGAGCAGGATCATTGGCCATTCAGACCTCAAATTGGGGTTGGGAAAAAGCAGTATTGCAATCCAAAATATAGGTCATTGGCTAAGTCTGAATGTAATGTTACTGTTCCAAATCATTACAAAATAGAAGAACTCAAGATGATTTACCCTATATTTTGTATTCTAAGTAATAAACACCCTTCTGATAAGTGTTTATATGCTTGTTACAGTGGGACCACAGATTGATTTCCCCAGGCAACAGTTGCATTATTTAAGAGAATGCGGAAGAGGATGGTTTGGCAGGGTGAGTAATATTTTAGTGTAAATTATAACATTAGTGAGTCAAAGAAGTATGGCTTGTTCAATCGTATAAACATAAGTCATTAAAATCTAGAGCATGCCAAAGATAAATCATCTTCTTGTATGGGAATCAATGAAAATCATGGCTTATAAACTCCTCCATCAAGTAAAATGATCCAGACATTAGTTGTCTGGGGCTGTTTCTAAGAGTGAAATGATCCAGACAACAGTAGTTGTTTGGGGCTGTTTCTAAGAGTGAAATGATCCAGAAAACAGTAGCTGACTGAGACTGTTTCTAAGAGTGAAATGATCCAGACAACAGTAGCTGACTGAGACTTTTTCTAAGAGTGAAATGATCCAGACAACAGTAGCTGACTGAGACTGTTTCTAAGAGTGAAATGATCCAGACAACAGTAGCTGACTGAGACTTTTTCTAAGAGTGAAATGATCCAGACAACAGTAGCTGACTGAGACTGTTTCTAAGAGTGAAATGATCCAGACAACAGTAGCTGACTGAGACTGTTTCTAAGAGTGAAATTATCCAGACAACAGTAGCTGACTGAGATTGTTTCTAAGAGTGAAATGATCCAGACAACAGTAGTTGTCTAGGGCTGTTTCTAAGAGTGAAATGATCCAGACAACAGTAGTTGTCTAGGGCTGTTTCTAAGAGTGAAATGATCCAGACAACAGTAGTTGTTTGGGGCTGTTTCTAAGAGTGAAATAATCCAGACAACAGTAGCTGACTGAGACTGTTTTTAAGAGTGAAATGATCCAGACAACAGTAGTCGTTTGGGGCTGTTTTTAAGAGTGAAATGATCCAGACAACAGTAGTTGTTTGGAGCTGTTTCTAAGAGTGAAATGATCCAGAAAACAGTAGCATCTGAGACGGTTTTTAAGAGTGAAATGATCCAGACAACAGTAGCTGACTGAGACTTTTTCTAAGAGTGAAATGATCCAGACAACAGTAGCTGACTGAGACCGTTTCTAAGAGTGAAATGATCCAGACAACAGTAGTTGTCTAGGGCTGTTTCTAAGAGTGAAATGATCCAGACAGCAGTAGCTGACTGAGACTGTTTCTAAGAGTGAAATGATCCAGACAACAGTAGCTGACTGAGACTGTTTCTAAGAGTGAAATGATCCAGACAACAGTAGCTGACTGAGGCTATTTCTATGAGTGAAATGATCCAGAAAACAGTAGCAGTCTGAGACTGTTTCTAAGAGTGAAATGATCCAGACAACAGTAGCTGACTGAGACTGTTTCTAAGAGTGAAATGATCCAGACAACAGTAGCTGACAGACTGTTTCTAAGAGTGAAATGATCCAGACAACAGTAGCTGACTGAGACTGTTTCTAAAAGTGAAATGATCCAGACAACAGTAGCTGACTGAGACTGTTTCTAAGAGTGAAATGATCCAGATAACAGTAGCTGACAGACTGTTTCTAAGAGTGAAATGATCCAGACAACAGTAGCTGACTGAGACTGTTTCTAAAAGTGAAATGATCCAGGCAACAGTATCTGTCTGAGGCTATTTCTATGAGTGAAATGATCCAGAAAACAGTAGCAGTCTGAGACTGTTTCTAAGAATGAAATGATCCAGACAACAGTAGCTGACTGAGACTGTTTCTAAGAGTGAAATGATCCAGACAACAGTAGCTAACTGAGACTGTTTCTAAGAGTGAAATGATCCAAAAAACAGTAGCTGACTGAGGCTATTTCATTGAGTGAAATGATCCAGAAAACAGTAGCAGTCTGAGACTGTTTCTAAGAGTGAAATGATCTAGAAAACAGTAGCTGACTGAGACTGTTTCTAAGAGTGAAATGATCCAGAAAACAGTAGTAGTCTAAGTCTGCTTTTAAAACTAAAAGGAATCACTCTACTCGGATGTTTGTTTATTAATAATGCACCTAATTGCGAAGGAAGTTTACAATATATGTTCAACCTGTGCTGATTAGCATGACAGTTGGAAGTGTTCATAGATAACTGTGTGTGTGTTCTTATTCTGGACATAATTATACTAAAATTGGAAAAAAGACAATTACAGTAGACCCTCATTAATCCGGAATAATTGGGGCTCTAGGTTATCCGAATTAATAAAAGTCCAGATTAAACAAAATAACCTATAAAATGAGCCAAAGTACATATTTGAACACTTTGTTCAGTAAAAAGGTCGTGTATTTTAAATTTAAGAAATACAAAGGTTATTTAGTATACAAGATATAATGCAATACAGTATTAGGCCGTGCAAAATACATAATAACTAGTGTAGTACAGAATTAGAACTGTGACAGTCTCCACTTCTTTTGACCAGCTGGAAGCTCCCGGCTGGCTGGAGAGCGTGTACACTTTAGCCGAATCTTGTCAGGATGGGCCAAGGAGTCGGGTTAGGACGCTAATCAACGCACGCAACGCAAGTGAAATTAAATGTTATATTTTATTTTATCACCGAATTAAAAGATTACAGAATTAATTATGATTTATTAAAAAAACATAACGGCAAGATAAAGCCTTAATAGTGGCCGAAAAGCATACCGTTTAATTTAGCTAGCGCGTGGCCGAAAAATGGACTGACCTCGTCCCGTAGTGGTCTTTCTTCTCACGGCTCTCGGAACAGACTCCTTGGCCCATCCTGGCAAGATTCGGCTAAAGTGTACGCGGTCTCCAGCCAGCCGGAGCTTCCAGCTGGTCAAAAGAAGTGGAGACGGTCACAGAACCTGGCAATCAAGGCACACCTTCATTGACCACACTTGACACGCTGAATGGTTTGAAGAAACTGGTGATATTTTGTTTATACTTTATATATGTTGCCTCTAAGTACTGTTATATAGACCATACAACTTTTTAACATACTTTACACCCGTCTACAGTTATTTGAAAATACTATCGATTTAGGAGATCGAGCCTCCATTACCAAGTCGATTACAAACATTTATACAGTTATTCACATAGTCGCAATTAAAAACACAAAACACTTAAATGTGTGTTTATGTTGTGTTGTTGACTTGATAATGGAGGCATGATCTCCGAAATCGATAGTCTCTTCAAATAAGGATGTACAAACGACTGTAGACGGGTGTAAAGTATGTTAACAAGTTTTATATTCGATATTTTGTTCTCTTCCTTTGACATTAATTTCTTTAGTAATTAACTCGCGCAGATGCTTCAAATGTTCATAATATGCAGATACGTTTTTCATCGTTGTTATCAACATATTTAATGACAATGTTTAGATGGTCTTTAATTTCACTTTTAGCTTAGGTTTAATAATATTACCTGCTTCATCCTAGTCATATTCATCCATTTCAGAGCTTTTTGCAGCGATCATACTTTCAACGATCCCCTCTGTTAAAAGTGATAACCTGGTTCATCTTCATTTCCTTCTAGCAACAACTCAATTGTTCCAGTGTTACTGGATGGTGTTGTGAAAATCCTCTGTTACCAATCCAGTCGTATCAATTTTTGTTATTGATTTTAGAATTTAAGTTTTATGATGCTAGTGACAAAAAAAAAAAAAAAAAAAAAACTGCTGTCTGGATGAAGTGAAGTCCGGACTAATGGGGTTCTACTGTACTTCCAGTATATACATACATGGAAGTGTAAAAATGCCAAATTTTTTAAAGTATTTTCTACAAGATTAAAATCTATTTAATGTTGCTATAAGCCTTCAGCTTTCTTTTGCAGGGTAAACACTCTTAACATATTCTGAACTGATGAATTCTCCCAGAGTGAAATTCCATAGTTCAGATAGGGATATATTGGACGGATTGTAGGTTGGTATTGTGGGAATAGAACAAGAGTTGGTCAAGAAAAACCTGATAGGAAAGATTGAAGAAGAGAGATCTAACCCAAGACTCCATGAATCAAGGTGTGATCCAGGTTGACTCCTTGGGACTGCCAAGCTCGTACTCATTAAAGTGAGACCCTGAGGGTTATATTTTAATACATACATAGTGAAAATAATTATCGACCAAATGGAGCAAAAATATTACACAAACTTTTTTGCTTATAAATCTTCAAAACCAAATATAAATCCGGAGGGGGCTGATTTATAGTGAGTACAAGTTTGGCAATCCCGAGGTAACCTAGCTGGATTTACACCTTCTTTTATATAAACATATGTTAGATCTCTCTTTTTCATCTTTCCTATCAGGTTTCTCTTGACCATCTTTTGTTCTCTTCAAACTTTGATGTTATTAGAGTATTCGAGGGCTAAGTGTCTTTATTTTCCTCTTTTCTTCCTTTTTGTTTTATAGGGCAATGATGACTGAGAGGTTTTTCGCCTATGAGCAACAAGGGAGGGGGGAACAAATAAAGTTAACCAAAACTATTCGTCACCAAAAATATCAATTTGTATAAAAAGTGAAAATGAACCATGGACATCGTTTAAAAAAAAAATTATATTTAGGTAGAAAGACATCCTCGGCGTAAATCTGTGGTCAAGATTTTTTTTTTCTACATGAGAATTGTAGAATTACAATATAATACAACCAGCTGATCATTTATTTTGAGTTTATATTTACAAATATAAACAACAGTAACATATACTATGGTGTGTTCATCAGGTAGATTTGTATTATATCTTTTATTTAATATGTTTAGGTGGTGGAGGGTGAAGCTAAAGGACTGAAAGACAACAGACAGTCGAAGGTATTTGTGAAGATCTTGAGGGAGGACGCGACACAAACGGAGCAGAAATTCTTCCTCAACGAAGTCAAACCTTACCGTGATCTCGATCATCTCAATGTGTTGAAACTTGTTGGAAGATGTTTAGAAACCAATCCGTATCTAATACTCCTTGAAGCCTGTACTAGTGTGAGTATTATGTTGCAGCCATTGTTAATATCTATACTAATAAAACTCTGGGGTGGGGGAGTCTATGTTTGTTCTCTCAGATTTTTAAAACTATTGAACAGATTTTAACCCTTTTTACGCTACCATGAAAAGAGTAAAACATCACTCTAGCACTTAGGCGAAAAATTAAAAAAATATGATTTGTTAAAGTTTTATTTATTTTTTTAGTTCTATAGGTTTGTTACCCCTGAAAAACAAAACCTTACACAACAATAACACGCACAAGCCTAAACATTAGTAAGCAAGAACTGAGTATCAACTGTTCAGTGTTCACTGCCAGCCAGCGAAAATATCCACTTCCAGCGTACAAAGGGCAACTGAATGCGTGCGCATGTGACAAAACAAAGGCTTCTCTTGTTTGTCAACAGCTGTGATGCGTCATACAGCCAACAACACGTCATCTGACTACTCAAGGAACATTGTCACGCATTCTATCGGTGTTTTGGTGAACTAAAATAAATAAAAACCATCCTAACGGCCAAGAGCGGTATATTCCGCTTAAAAACACGTAGGGTTATATACGAGTGGCGGAATATTCCGCTTATCGCGTACGAAGGGTTAATAAGAATTGGTAGTTTCCACTCAGAAGAAGGTTTTTAAAGGTTGAGTTTTTTTCGATATTTCAATTGAAAGTTGAGCTATGACAATAAAAATATTTTCATATGTATTTTTCCTATAAGCTTTATTGAAGCCGTAAAGATCAATCTTTGTTCGCGTTAATCACAGCATCTACTGGACCGATCTCCATGAAACATTGTAGCTTGTGATATTATTTTTGAAGAAAGTTTTGGATTTTGTTTCATATTAAAAAGAAACTGAGTTATTATCTATAGGAGTCAACGTTATCATATCTAACTTGTAACAGCTGATTAGCTTCATCAGCTTGAATAGTTCAACACAAAGATAGGTTAGGTTTAGTCTAGACCAGTGTGATACATTTAGGAAAGTGTTTTAAAATTCATTTGATGTTTATATGCAAATTTAGTTACCATAGCAACCAATATAATAATAACACTTAAAACAGCTGATTAAGTTCATCAGTTTTAATAATTAAACACAAAACTAGGTTAGGCCTAGCGTAGAGCAATGTGTAACATTTTGAAAAAGTGTTAACTTGATTTTGGCCTAAAATATTTAAAACTATTAAAATTTGATTTAATGAATAGGCCTTTATAACTGACTTAATTTTATCTATTACAAAATACATAAATCTATAGCAGTCAACATTTATGCTTGCACATTTAAAAAAAAAAAAACCATGAATCAGTCGGCAACGACTCCGAGTTTCTATCTTTGAACAAACCCAATATGTGCCAAAGAAATATTTTTTTAAATTGAAAAAAACTGTGAATAGATCGAGGCTATTTAGTCACGAGATAATTTGTGGAACGTGTGATTTAGCATCAAAAAATGAACAGTTAATGTCATAAATAATTGTATATTACAATAAGTAGAAAAGTTATTATTCTAGTAATATAATATTAGTTGAAGAAGATGCACTGCAGAGTTTTTAAATAGTCTGCCAGTATCAGGTTTACCAACCCACATATTAAATTTAAAAGTAGTTGTTTTCATATATACTTCTGAAAAATTTGAAGCCACCACAGTTATACATTATGATGGTGTGGTAAAGGAGAAACAGTATTTTATTCTGTCCAATAATTTTCTATTTCAATTTAAAAGAGTTTAATTTCTAGTAAATGTTTACTTTGCAGTGACTTTTAAACAAATCACAATGGCAGACTTTACACATAGGCGACGTAAATTTAAGAAGTCAATGTTTTTCTCATAGACAGTTGTACGTAGGATGAGAGCGAGTCACCGAAAGTACCGATCTCATTATTTGTTCCAATGACTGTACAAAAAGTTTTGTCTACAAGGAAGCACTTCAGTGACAAATGTCCGCAAATATATGTGTACATGTTTGTGTGTGTGTATGCATGTATAGAACAAATAATTGTTAGTTTTGTTTTTATACTTAGCTTTGAATCTGTGAAAGTGTTGATGTATCTCATATATTTTAATATGGATGTGTATAAAATTTGTATATATTCTCAAAAACTATAATTGTCGAGCTAATTTCGATCCTCATATATTCAATATAACAATCTTTGTTGAATCTAAAATAGTTGTGTGCGAAGCTTCCGGTAGCTGCTAGTTTACAAATAAATATTTCAAAACAATTATTTTTGTAATTAATATTTAGTCTGGTTAAAGTTATTTGTTAATGATGGATTGTAGATATTATTAATACAGTACTACCTCGTTTATCCGGACCTCATTCAACCGGATGTCCGGCTTATCCGGATCGATCCAGAACAAAAAATAAAAGTTTAATCAAGGATAAAATAAAGCAAAAGCTTAAAGTTTCAAAATATTTTAATAAATACTGTATTTTGAATAATATTTTAAATAATATTTTGAAACTCTAAGCTTTTGCTTTATTTTATCCTTGAATATGGAGTTTCAACAAGAAATAACTGCTATTACATTAATGTTGATAAAAACATTTCCTCAACACTACAGTGTCGCCTCGAGGTATTAGGGCGGGTTGTTGATGCACTGGGAAGAGAAAGTGGAGGAGCAATGACCTCTGCGTCACCATCCCCCTACCCCGATGCGGCATGACAGTATGAAATAAATACAAACCAGGTGCATGTTTACAACGCATCATAAACCATCATGTCATTTTTACAACTTTATTGTTGTCGGGTTGCTAAGACTCAAGGGTGTAAATCAGTAAATGTGAACATTTTGTCACATCTTAAAGCGGTGCCGCCAGCTTTGGGAACCCCCGTTCTTTTTTTTGGCAGTTGGCACATCACCAGTCGGGAGTATCGAGGACGTGAATGAGAATCGGCATAGTATTTAGAGGTGGGCTTTGTTACTGCTATTTATTTATATTCGTGTGTTAGCGTTTGTGCGTGGAAATGGCGACGAAACGAAAACGTTATGTGCTTACAATGGCCCAAAAGTTAGACGCATTGAATCGTATAGACAGGGCCGCATTGAAACGTCACACCAAATTAAAACAGAGGAAGATAAATGACTTTTTTGTAAATAACAACTAAACCCTGTGTAAATTAAAAGCATGTGTAAATATTTCAGGTATGTAAATAAAATGTTTTTCGTCATTGTATAATTTCGTGTATTGTGTAAATTGAATGACTGTGTAAATATTGTATTTTTTCATGACTTATAAATAGTAAGTTATCATTTTATATTTTGTTTTATTTATCTTTCTATAATTTTGGATTATCCGGATTTTTGATTAACCGGATCACTTCCGGTCCCAATTAGTCCGGATAAACGAGGTTGTACTGTATAGTTAAATTGGACATTAGCCACCATTTGTGTTTATAAAAACTAATACACAACATTTCGAGAGGATAAATACACTCCTGTTATCAAGTGATAGGTATCTTTTTGTATTCTGTCATAATGATTGTTATGTTTTGTTATCTATTGAATGGACTTAGAATATTTGTCTACTTCCTTCTATCTTAACTTTAAACCTAATTAACCTTAAATCTTAACATTTTACCTTTCTTAGATTATAAATTTAGTTTTAGTTCCCAATATGGCCCTAGGCTACTTTTATTTAATTCTGTAAGAAATATTCAGTTCAAATACTTTATAACAAACCTGGTATTTCTAACAGAAGAAAATTAGGTATAAAATGAGTCTCTCTTTTACCACATTTGAAATGATTGTAAAAGTTTAAAAACATGAATATAATGCAAGACTATCTGTGAGAAGAAAGTTTGTGGACACTTTGTAAATCATGTCTTTCATTTCTACAGGGTGATCTGAAGAGTTTTCTTGCAGGAAATGTAACAAGCTCGACAGCATTGGTACAGCAAGGAATATGTCTGCGTATGATGTGTCAAGTAGCATCGGGATTGCAACATATGGTTCAACATGGCTTTGTTCATACGTAAGTTTCATTAATAATGGTTGAGTTGATTTTGAAAAATTTGGTTCTTTTTTTTTTTTTTTAATAGAAAAATGGGAATTTTATCTTTGGTAGTTCTCAATTTTTTATTTTAGAGTTGTTAAATTTGTTTGATTGAAATGTCACGGAGTTCTCTAAAGGTTCAAAGAATTCTGTTAAATGTCTGAATCTTTAATGGTTAGTTTTATCATTATATCAGGGGGTATAAGCCTGTAGGAGATGTTCTCCTCTGATAAGAATAGAGTTAATATTTGCTTCTAATATTCGGACAATACTGTGAATTATTTAGACATCTAAGGTTGGCCAGATAAACAATGACCATTGTGGTGAATTTTACAATTGTAAACACTAAGTCCCCCTACCATTTAATACAAAAACACAACACAAATAAACTTTCAGCAACAATTTATTAGCTTATGTTATTACTGTTCCCTGATTTACATTTCGGTAACCAAGTTACCATCATCGGAGGGTTCTAAACTAATAATAAGGTGATATCAATGTTATTAATTAACACAGTAAAGAGGCAAAGCTGATCTGGACGATAAGTTGTGAAATTGCTAGAAATGAGTCGGACAGGGGAAGATCATTCACTCCTTTTGTAGGTCCTGAACTTGCATTTTAGGTTTCAAAATAAACAGTCAACTGGTCCAGGAAGAATCACTGGGGGGAGGAGGGGTAATTATTCTTGTCTGGATGTGTTGATTTGTGTGTGTGTTTGGTTTTACTTTCACAAATTAAAAAAAATAACAGTAACATACATGAATTAACTAATTAACACCAATGTTGTAAATTTTAAAGATTTATTTTCATTATAAAACTACTTTTACGTCAGTTGTAACGTAACCCCAGTTACAACTGTGTCTTCACTTATGTAATCTTTAAATATAAGAATGTAATTCTTTAGTTTTCTAATCAAATTAAATGTTTGAAATTTACAATATTTGTATTATTATAACTAACTATGAAGGAATTTAACAACATCCGACTTTGTTAAAACAATTAAGTTCACGAAATAAATTGTCTTTACGTTTTCCTAAAAATGAAAACTGGCAAGCTCTTGGAAGTTGCATTATTTCATTCCTTTTTTTATAGTACAGAGTATTTGTAAATTAATTATACACTTGTCATGTTTTGTTACAATAATACGTTACATTGACTTAACCTTTATTTTAAATTCACGTTTATATGGTAGCGTTAAGAATAAATAATATTATTTTGTATCCTTCGTGTGACTTAGTTGTTTGCGTAACTAGGACGCTTTTTGAAACGAATGTTTCATCATTGATTGTTGAAATGTTCACATAACACGTAACACACAAAACACAAACGCTTAATTGTCATGATCCGTACAGTATGCGGTAGATGTCTACTTTAGCTGACAGTCGACCACAACAATCTGATTATTAAACATATGTTTCGAAACGCTTCATAGTTACACAAACAATGAAGTCGCACGACAGATACAAAGTAATATTTAGTTATTACCCTTTATAGTAGTCGTTGGAAATGATTCACATGCCGAACATGTCAGCATTAGTTTCTTGCTCTCAAAGACTCTTATTCATGTGTAATGTTGTTGGTGAAATCACAAACGGCAGTTTGAAGTTCCCGAGCGTATGGTGTTTCCACGATAAACATTACTTTTTGTATAACCCTAGAAGTTATAATCCGGTGCCCTTAAGTCCCTAGAACGAGGCCTTGGGCTTTTAGAAATGATTCTATCTCTAAAAACCTCTTGCAATAATCTCATCAATTGTCTGGCTGTATGCACAGTATGCATTCCCATGAACTTCTAAATAATGTCACAACAATTTTAATTTATTGTTGCTGCGAAGAATTTGGACCAACTATTCTTCTTCTATATGTTTCAATCTAGACACTCTAATCTTCTGATTTAGTAGAGGAAATTCATGTTCGACATGTGGGTTATCGGTAGAACATAAACGTGAGTGTACATACCCTGATAAATGGAACCAAGTAGAGAAAACGTAGTCCTAAATATTGTCAGAATTGTTCGCTAGAAACTATTTGAATTCACTTCCGACAGTCTTTGCCCAATCACTTTCGATTGCTCTCGATTTATATGGGATGATGCTTAACTTCCTTACGAACTGACTTGTGTGCAGTTACAACAGCAATGTTATTCTGTTGAGCTAATTTTTTCATGGATTTGTTGGAACAATGTTTCATGCTAGTGATATGTCTTGCACTTTTATAAATCATGTACTGATGGTCTACCAATTCGCTCATAGTTTTTTACCGGTTTAGTTTCCTTAAATTAGCCCTCTTACATGTCAAATAAGAACCGGTGTATCTGGAAAACTGGTCTTTCTCTATCTTTGTGTATGTCTTCTCTATTGTGGTCACAGAAGACGTATTCAACGAGAAATATTCACTGTTCTAAAGTTAACATCTTTCAGCACTCACACAATGAACAATATAGATGTGCACACAACTTCTCGTCTCAAGGCTGCATCTTGACTGCATTGTGGAAGGAAACTCAGGATTACCAACCTTCACAGTATACGGAATACAATCGCTTAACACAATAGGTTGCAAACGCACTGTAGAATCATGTTTATGCAGGTGTATAGTTACTTTTCTTTTTTTGTATGTATTACTTAGGTTAAATTTTAATTTTATATCGTTATTATTAATTATAAGTACACATTTTAAAATTTAAAACTTGTGTTATGTTTTATTGTTATGTGATTCAGATGTATATTGTAAATGGTAAAAGGAATAATGTATATTAAAATAAAAAAATAAGTCTTTTTCAATTAACAAACTTTAAAAGTATAGAAAGAGGTCAAGGAATTTTTAAACTTGGGTCCTGGAAAAGTCAGAGAATTTTATACATCCTTATCTGTAGCTTTCTTGAATATGTTTTGAAATCCTATTCATTAGAGGAAAATTTGATCAAAAATCATTAAAAAGATGTTTGGAAAAATAAAAAAAAATTTTAACTAATGTTTTTGTATTGATAAATTTGAGTTGCAATAATTATATTTTACATGCATAATTAGAAGCTGGATCTACTTTTTTTTTTCATGTGATCTTGGGTTAGATCACTCTCATCATTCCTATCAAGTCTCTCTTGAACAACTGTTATTCTTTTCTGACCCTGATTTAAGAGTCTCTATTTTATCTTATTTTCTTCTCTTTTTAAAGTCATCCACCAACTTATTCTATGCCTATAGCTTTTAACACATTGTTTGTTACATCATTACAAATTATTTCCTTTGTTAACTGTCTTTTACTTGTTTCAGAGATCTGGCTGCTCGGAATTGTCTCGTTACGTCTGATCTTACAGTCAAAGTTGGAGATTATGGAACGAGTATTGAAACATTTAAGGTTTGTCATTCCATCTGTTTATTTGTAGTTTTAATTTTTAAAGAGAAAAACTTTATCTTTTTAAGGACCAAAAGACCTATCCTTAGTTAGTATATTGTTAGTTTAGTTTTCGGGTTGTAAATATTACTATTTTAAAAAATTCAAATTTGTATTTATGTGTATAAAAATAGTAATTGTATCACTAAACATAATTAATTATAGCAAAAACTGAAAAATAATTATCATTACGATACATAGAAGAGAGGAGGGCAGTTTTTAGTTAAACTGTGAAGTAGAATAATCTGACTACAAGATGCAAATGATGTTAAATAGTCGTTCAGAAACCAACTACGCTGAAGTATTATTAGAGATCGTTATATTTAGCGGAGTGTCCATCTGAAATATCTTACGTTTAAGAGGCGAATGAGAGAAAGTTTGTGCAATGTTTTTGAACCATTTACTATATAGTAGAAGAGTAGTGTATTATATGCAATTATATCTGTTTCAGAGTGATTATTACATAACAGAAGATGTTGCAATTCCCATCCGTTGGTGTTCTCCCGAGACTCTACATTGCACGGATACCACTATTGAAACTAAACCTGTAAGTATAAGGATCTATACTCATAGATTATAAGTGTCCATTTGATATTTTGTATCAGATTCTTGAGTTCAACATGCACATCAGCCAAAAAAAACTGATTTTGAATTTTTTTTACGATTACAGTAGACTCTCATAAATTCGGATCACGAAAATCCGGACCGGACGGTAAAATTTTTTTAATAACAATTTGCCACTTTAGCGCCTTCAATTTTCATACGATCTTCCGCATTGCATGAATGACGTATTTTGTAATGATTCACGCTTGAGCAGTGGAAGTTTCCACGCAGCTGAGGTAATTGACACGCCCTACCCTGTGTTTTACTTAATTGCAGTCTAGTACTGTATTATGTACATTACAGTAACAGTACCATTAGTTAATGTGTCAGAGTGTAACAAGTGTCGTTGGGTATCGGCATGGGCCGGTATCGATTGCATGTACGGCTTATCACCGCTCGTATTGGCCCTGCGGCCGATTTATCTCGACTCCGGGAAATCCGGATTTTTCGGAATCCGGACCGGCTGTCCGCCACAATAGTCCGGATTTATGAGAGTCTACTGTACTATACTTCATATACTGTGCGTGTTGCTATGGCAACCACCTAATTGGAAGTTAATTTATGAACAGCTCACATATTTATAGCTGTTCACAAGAGAACACACTTAATCTTATGTTTAAATATATTGTTTCAGGTTACAGTCGCAGCTAATATTTGGAGTCTCGGTGTTGTACTCTGGGAAATCTGTGAGTTTGGTCAACTACCTTATAATGAGTTGACGGACGATCAAGTCATCATAAGAGTATTATGCCAGGAAGGAGTTAGATTAGGTTGTCCTACATTACACTCTCTGCACTCCACACACTTGTGAGTATTATACTGATATCTTGGTAAAGTATCGAAATAAGTTTATTTTATATTAACACTGGAGCTGGTGGTCGATAACACGTTGCAAAATTGCATTCTTAAAGTGACGGTCGACAATGCATTGTTGCAAAGATCACTTTTTTCAATTCAACATTTCCCACACTATAAATCACCTTCTCACAATAATTTAGGTATCGTGCGAGGTCATTTACCTTCTCAGGTAGTCCTGATTCATTCCCCTTTCCTTGTATACCATCCCCCACTTTTTAGTATAGATATTGGTATTTAAGTTTGATTTTGTAAATTTTAGTTCATAGTTGTCTGAAGATGCCTAATTGTGAAACAGCTGTCACAATATATGTTGATTTGTAAGTTATTATATACCTTATATGAAATTTAACTAAGTACCCACTGTGTTTACACTTAATATATTATGTTTTGTTGATGTTAATCGGTGTTTATATCAGATTTATCTTCACAACTATTGTGTTAGTTAAAAAAAAAGTCTCTGCTATTTTATACAAGATTGTTGGTGATTATTTTGTTTAAATTTGTATGATGTAAATACAATTTTGAGATTCTAGAAAATTTATAAATTCATAGTTACATTCTACTCACCTTTCTCTAAATAATGGTATATAATTAGTTAAGTTTTCGATAACTTTTTTGATGAATTTTTTAGCTAATATCTACTTTTTTATAAAAATTTATTTTTTGGAATGAAAATTTTATAAATTTTTATATCTTCTTACAATATTATTCACAGCTAAATTACAAAACTTTTGTATATCTAGAAAAAACTAAATAATTTTTGTTTATGGTATATACAGTAGAACCCCTCTTAACCGGTCTAGTCGGGACTGATATGGGACTGGTCTGTCATGTGTAGAGTACAGCCCAAATACAACCCACACTGGTTTTAATCAAATTTGGTATGTGTGGAAATATTTTGGCCATATCTCAGGACTTTTTTTTTCTCATACTTTTCTATGACTTAAAATTTAGGGATAGCTGTCAAAAAAAAGAAGAAAAAAATTACAATTTTCCTAAATGATTTTCATCAAATTTTGCTCATGTGTAGCCTCTATCAACTCAAACAAAACTAATTGGTTGCGTACTTTCAAAAAAATTTGGCTTGTGACTTTTCGGTAAAAAATCTGACATAGGACAATTAAATACTCAATTGGCCTATCGATTCCGATCAAATTTTAGTAAAATACAAAGATTAATTACTCAAATCTGTATGCAAAATCACAAATAAAAAGTAATAAGATTCAGGAATAATGGGGAAAAAACATAAATGAACCTTGACCGGCTTCATTAACCTTTATTTTCAATTACAATTTACATCGAGTACTTGTTTATTGCACTGGCAAAACAATTTTAGCCCTTATTTAGAGGGTATCTATGATTTATTTCACCGTTCGATTGACAATTGCTGAACTGACATTTTTAATAATGATACAAATTAGTTTTGAATCATTTTTATTTGGTTTTGACAGACAGATATGTCATCACTAAATCAGTTATATGCTACTTTTCTTATGACTTCAGTCTGACTTGTCTCCTACCACCAATTGTGACCATGTGTGACCGTCTCCACTTCTTTTGACCAGCTGGAAGCTCCGGCTGGCTGGAGACCGCATACACTTTAGCCGAATCTTGTCAGGATGGGCCAAGGAGTCGGGTTAGGACGCTAATGAACTCACGCAACGCAAGTGAAATTAAATGTTATATTTTATTTTAGTGCCGAATTAAAGAACAGAAATAATTATAATTTATTAAAAAGACATAACGGCAAGATAAAGCCTTAATAGTGGCCGAAAAGCATACCGTTTAATTTAGCTAGCACGTGGCCGAAAATGGACTGACCTGACCTCGTCCCTTAGCGGTCTTCCTTCTCGCGGCTCTCGGAACAGACTCCTCCTCGGCTCGCTGGTTCAAGCCTTCCACTCCTCGTCTCTCCCCCCCTTCTACGTCATATTGCACTGCTCAACAAAATCGCAAGTGCCAATTCATATTTTATTATTTAGAATTCCTTTACATCCTAATTTATAATTATTATGGTTTTGGTTTGGTGGGCTCCTTGGCTGGGCCACACATGAACCTCAAAATGGCACCTTAAAACCAAGCAACCATTTTATAAATACCTTATGTTTTACTATTCTGTTTAGTTATCTTGTTTAGTTATGTAGCTCAACATCGCCCTAATTGTCTTATTTACAGTTCAGTCCAGATGGAGTATTACTTATCAAAATATACAGGGTGTCCAGAAATTGTTTTAGCCGCTGTTTTGTTTTTGATTTTATAAAAAAGTTATAACTTTGAAAATAGTTAGGATATTGAGTCCAGATTTGGTATACAGATTTTTTTATCTAATGTTTTACATGTCTACTATAAACAAAAAAAATTTCTTGAGTATTTTCAAAATGACTGGCATTTAAAATTTTTAACGTTGAATATCTTGAAAATTGTTAATTTTGGTTGGGATATTTATTTACTTTTTTACTAAGACCAAGTTTATGTAATTGAAATTCGATGCATGGATTTTGTTATTAAAAAATTGTTAGAATTCCAAAATATTTTGGCTTTAGCCTAATCTTGGGTGTTGTAGACAATTACCAAGAAAATGGGTTTTTAGATTTTTGTTGGTAGCCTTATTATTCTTCAAAGTATAGTAAAAATATAAACACCATTTTGTTTGTTATTAAAAAGAGAACATTTTTTATCCCTTGTAAATTTTTTACAAAGTTAACAGTTTTTGAGATATTTGACGTTTAAAATTAAATCAACAGACATTTTGAAAATATATTAAATAAATTATTTATTTTTGGTACACGTGTAAAGTATACATAAAAAAAAATATGTATACTAAATCTGAACACAATGTCCTATCTATTTCCAAAGTTATAACTTTTTTTTGTAAATAAACCAAAATGGCAGATAGACGGAAAACTAACCAATATAGGTTTTTATAGCATTTTTTGTATATTTTGCTCTACCAAATCAGTTCCTGCAGTTTGGTAATGTGTCAACAAATATATTCAATTTTAAAAAAATATCAAAGAAAAATTAAATTACAATTAAGATTTGTGTAGATAATTTTGATTTTAAAATATTGTGATAAACTTTTTTGTTGTTAATAATGGTTTATTTAAATTTTGTGTTAAAGTATTTGTGCCTTTGTAAATGAAACCGCACATTGTGTTTTATTTTTACAGATATACATTGATGCAAATGTGTTGGCAACTATCTAGCAAGCGTCCGTCCATTGAACACATCCTTGCAATGTTGTTACACCTACAAACTTCTACTGTACCCGATTCTGATGAGGATTTTGAAAGACGTTGGGAAACATTGAAACCCAATACCATTCCTATCACAGACAATCATGTCCCCGAGGTAAGCGATAAATTCCCTAAAGTGTCTCCGAGGTAAGCGATGAATTCGCTAAAGTGTCTCCGAGGTAGGCAATGAATTCTCTAAAGTTGATAGACAATCATGTCCCCGAGGTAGGCGATGAATTCCCTAAAGTTGATTTTCAGCTCGGGTTACAACATACTTTTTTTTTATTAGGAGGGCCAGGATTCACTGTTCTGGTGTGCCTCTCATTCACAGGACCTTCCTCATCATCCATGAGATGCTTCGGATGATATCCTGTTTCTTTATCTGTCCCCCACTCCAGGTGCCTAGGAATTTAAATCATTTCATGTCTAGAACTGAAAAGTCAAAACTACGTATTGAGCAGTTTCCACAGTTGCACCACATATCCTACACTAAAGGTCTGGTATGTCAGGTACACTAAAGGTCTGGTATGTCAGGTACACTAAAGGTCTGGCGTGTCAGGTACACTAAAGGTCTGGTGTGTCAGGTACACTAAAGGTCTGGTATGTCAGGTACACTAAAGGTCTGGCGTGTCAGGTACACTAAAGGTCTGGTGTATCAGGTACACTAAAGGTCTGGTATGTCAGGTACACTAAAGGTCTGGCGTGTCAGGTACACTAAAGGTCTGGTGTGTCAGGTACACTAAAGGTCTGGTGTATCAGGTACACTAAAGGTCTGGCATGTCAGGTACACTAAAGGTCTGGTGTGTCAGGTACACTAAAGGTCTGGTGTATCAGGTACACTAAAGGTCTGGTGTATCAGGTACACTAAAGGTCTGGTATGTCAGGTGCACTAAAGGTCTGGTGTATCAGGTACACTAAAGGTCTGGTGTGTCAGGTACACTAAAGGTCTGGGTGTCAGGTACACTAAAGGTCTGGCGTGTCAGGTACACTAAAGGTCTGGTATGTCAGGTGCACTAAAGGTCTGGTGTATCAGGTACACTAAAGGTCTGGTGTGTCAGGTACACTAAAGGTCTGGTGTATCAGGTACACTAAAGGTCTGGCGTGTCAGGTACACTAAAGGTCTGGTATGTCAGGTACACTAAAGGTCTGGTATGGCAGGTACACTAAAGGTCTGGTATGTCAGGTACACTAAAGGTCTGGTGTGTCAGGTACACTAAATGTCTGGTAATTCAGGTACACTAAATGTCAGGTATATCAGGTACACTAAAGATCTGGTGTGTCAGGTACACTAAAGGTCTGGTGTGTCAGGTATACTGAAAGTCTGGTGTGTCAGGTATACTAAAGGTCTGGTGTATCAGGTACACTGAAAGTCTGGTGTGTCAGGTATACTTAAGGTCTGGTGTGTCAGGTACACTAAAGGTCTTGTATATCAGGTACGCTAAAGGTCTGGTGTGTCAGGTACACTAAAGGTCTGGTGTGTCAGTTACACTAAATGTCAAGTGTGTCAGGTACACTAAAGGTCTGGTGTGTCAGGTACACTAAAGACCAGGTAATCTTCTATTCAACTAAACAATTCCTTAACTCCAGGTTTAAATTGACATTTAATCTATGATTAGAGTTAATCCTGTCATAAACCCACCCAAAGTTATTTTAAAATAACATCTACAAAGAATCTTTCTTAAATTTTGATAAGTGATTAATATGAGTGAATGTGCTTAATTAGTATTTTAATTCTTAAAAATTTATAATATTGTTTATGTAATGATAATAGTATATTATTTTTTCCTTGTTATTTTTCTTTGTTTGTTGTTTTTCCCTTGTTGTTTTTATCTTCTTGTTTTTAACTTGTTGATAAAGGTGAAAAACTTTTCTGATCATCATCGACTTATATATATATTTATATATATATATATATATATATATATATATATATATATAAAATAAAAAAGGAATATAAAATAATGACCCTTACACATCAAATACTGAAATAGCGTCAGGATTGGAAAAGAATAAGAGTTAATCATGAGTGTAATATATCCACATTCAGTGCCACGTTCCTCTGAATCTGATTTTTTCTAATTTTATCTCGATTAAAAAAAAGTGCCATTCCACGGGGAATAAGTCTTTATTCTTCATGGCCTAACTACAACACTATTATTCACCGATTTTATACTGATTTAAAAACCACCAAGAGATATAACTATTTTCAATCATAACCTAGATTTTCAAAAATTAGAAAATTTTGTTTTCATTTTTTTGTGTCTCACTTGATTTGTGCTCTTATCTTACTTGGTAAGATAAGCCTTTGTGGCCAATATGCTGAGGGATCAGATTGTGCAAAAGAAAGAGAGTTAGTGCTTTTTGCAACAAATTCTAAATGTATTTTCCCTGTGGTGCAACAGTGTTTTATTTTAATATTATATACATTAGGGTGGAGTAGCTAGCTTAAATTTGGTAGACGGTTATTTAGGAAATAACATTAAAATTTATTCAATTTTCATTGGCCGACGTTTTAATAACTGTGTGTTTTAATTAGCAAACTTTTGAAATTGTTTTATTTAATGAGTAAAACATATATACAGGGTGTTGCAAAAGTGTGTTTTCAAACTTCAGGAGGTGGTTTCCTACATCTAAACTGAGAAAAACTTCCTATAACATATGTCGGGAATTGCCTAGTTCCCAGATATTTGGCATTTTGTTTTTTCACAAAATATTTTATATCAGAATGGTTTGACCAATTGAATTGAAACATGGCATAGTACTTAATAAGGTAAATAACTAGAAAAAATAACCAACCTAATCCAATAACACGTTTCTAAATGGCGTCTCTTAATATTTTTCATAAAAATTTCTCATTTTTGAGTTATTTAGTTTAAAAAAATTAAACAACCACCATATTGAAATGGGTTATTGGATTACCTTGGTTATTTTTTCAAAATAGTTCTTTACCTTTTTAGGTACCATGCTAAGATTCAACTCAATCTGCTTCAAACACAAAAAGATAAAATAAAATAAAAATTTGTAATTCAATTATCTGCATTTATGTACATTTAAATAGCTTATAATACTAATATTTTACTAAGTGGTAAAAAAACATGGAAATATGTTAATAAATGAGGAAGTTACGATTATTTTGGAAAAACTCTTGAAAACGGTAAATTTTACTGCTTAATTAAAAAGGTTATTCTAATTTTAGCCTTGGCAACTCCTGGTTAAAACTATGTCTGTACATAAATGTCATTATAATTCTTGTCTAATTACAATATTAGAGCCTTATATGAGATTATTGTTTCAGGTTACATTAGAGACTCTGACAGTCAAAAGTGATTTTGATTCTGGAGTCGACCTTGAAATTAAAGCTATGGATCCTGAAGTAGTAAATCTTACAAAAAGACTTTCTGTCGAAGGTGTTTATCTTTCACCGAGTATCACTGCTTCACCACAGCTATCCGTGACTAGCAGTTCAGGAGGCGAGTTCTTCACTTCATCTGGTTTATCAACAATGCAGCGTCACTTGTCTCCAAGTATGACGAACTTGCGTGGATCTATTGAAGATATTACCAAACCTATCGAAGAAAAGAGTGAAATTATAATGGAAGAATTTGATTCGTGGTTAAAAGGTGTCGACACAACAAGTGAAGAGGATGTTAAATTTGTGAAAAAAATATCAGAAGCTATTAGAGATTTGGATGATGCTTTGGCAATGGAGAAAACATCTTCCTCGGAAGATTCAAGTCGACAAGAGAGTCCATTAAAAGATTCAGTCATTTTAGATGAAAATCCAATACTTGATTTTCGATTAGGTCCTATACCTTATAAAGATTCAGGTATGCAATTGGATAGCTTACAGGAGGATAGTTTTATTAGGCGTGATTCATCAACTGATACTGAAGAAGAGACTTGGAGAGGACGAATTGAAAGAGGAGAATTTTCAGAGAAAGTGAAGGAGAAATCTAGAAGTGTCGCAGATTTGATGATATTAACTCATATTGAAAACAGTGATGGTAGCGACGAATCGGATTCATTACCGTCATTAACGCGACAATATTCTATTGAGAAAGTTAAAAAATTCGGTATTAAACCAAGTTCTATGATGACTTCAATTGGGTTCGGTAGTGAAGGCAATATTAGAGGAGCTGTTTTAGGTGAAGATTTTCAAGAATCTTTGAAACAACTTCAAGCGGAATGGAAAACGAGAGAGAGCGAGTCACGAGAGACTTCATTATTAGAACCAGAAACATCGCTGTTGTTACAAAAGGATAAACTTAATTTTTTATCCAATGATGCCTCGGAAAAAACTAATTCACCTGTAAATAATTCTCAAGTAAAGAATATTGTAAACAAGACAATTGTTCCTAGTCATGTAAATGTAAATATATTGCAGAAAGACTCAAGTGTTCCTATTATAAAAGAAATAAATGTGTATACGCAGAACTGTAAAGTGTTAGATGATAGTAAGCAATGTGATAATACGTCCGATTTATATTCTAAAGTAAGTTGTTTTATAGAAAGTGAAAAAGCATTTGTTACTGAGTTTAATTCAGTAACAAATCACAATGATAGGTTAAAATGTCAGAGCAATGAAAATGATTGTACTGTTAATAGTGTAATTAATTTAACGGAAGTAGGGAACATCGATGATCTGAATAGAATGGCGCATAGTGTCGAAGTAGTTGGGCAGAAACATGTAAGTGGTAAAGATAGGAAATTATGCGATGAAACTGAATCTATAAATACCAATCAAATAGTGAGGAATGAGAGCAATATTGAAACACAAGTTGGACAAATAAAAGATGATAACGGTGATAAAATTTTAAGAAGAGATGATATTACAGAGAAAAATAATACCAATGATATAAACAGTGATGTAAGAACACATAATGTTGAAACAGAAGTTCCAAAAATAACAGTTGTAGAAAGTGATAAAGTTTTAAGAAGAGATGATGCAACAAAGAAAAATAACACCATTGATGAAAAAAGAAATAATGTTGAAACAGAAGTCGGGACAATAAAAATGACAGATGTAGAAAGTGATAAAGTTTTAAGAAGAGATGATGCAACTGAGAAAAATAACACCAATGATGAAAAAACAAATAATATAGAAACAAAAGTTGGTAAAATAACAATTGTAGAAAGTGATAAAGTTTTAAGAAGAGATGATGGAACAGAGAGCAATAACACCAATGAAGAAAGAACAAATAATGTTGAAATAGAAGTTGGAACAATAAAAATAACAGATGTAGAAAATGATAAAGTTTTAAATAGAGATGATTCAACAGATAAAAATAACACCAATGAAGAAAAATCAAATGTTGAAACAGAAGTTGGAAAAATAACAATTGTAGAAAGTGATAAAGTTTTAAGAAGAGATGATGAAACAGAGAAAAATAACATCAATAAAGAAACCTCAAATAATATTGAAACGAAAGGTACAAAAATAATAATTGTAGAAAGTGATAATGTTTTAAGAAGAGACAATGCGACTGAGAAAAATAACACCATTGAAATGAGAACAAATAATGTTGAAACAGAAATAATAAAAATACCAGATGTAGAAAGTGAAAAAGTTTTAAGAGGAGACAATGCAACAGAGGAAAATAACACCAATGAGGAAAAATCAAATAATATTGAAACAGTAGTTGCAACAATAAAAATGAAAAATGTAGAAAATGGTAAAGTTTTAAGGAGAGACAATGTAACTGGGGAAAATAACACCAATGAAATAAGAACAAATAATGTTGGAACAATAAAAATAGCAGATGAAAACTGTAGAATTTTAATAAGAGACGATACACCAGAGAAAAATAACACCAATGAAGAAAGAACAAATTATGTTGAAAGAGAAGTTGAAAAAGTAAAAGAAACAGATGAAGACAGTAGAATTTTAATAAGAGATGATACACCAGAGACAAATAACACCGATGAAATAAACAGTGATGTAAGAAGAAATACTACTGAAAGTAACATAGAAACAAAATTTATAAATCCTGAATTTGTATTGCAAAGTGTAATTGAAACAACACAGTTGGAGAACATCACACAAACTAACACTGATTTTGAAACAACTTTTGAGGTAAAAGATATAAACGATGAAACTAGTCATAAAGTTAAGAAAATAGATGAAAATACTAATCTTAAAATTAGTGATCCCAGTTTGATTATAAGTAACGTTGAGATCAATATTGGATCAAAATACACCAAGGATGATGATGTTAACAAGGTTCAAACGGTAGAGGATAATAGCATTGAACTAATAGACAATCTGAGTCCGTTAAGAAGTAAGGAAGATAAAATATATGTAAATAATAAAGCTGAGAGTCAGAACGGTAAACAAAATAACAGTGAACATGATATGAAAACAAATAATACTGAAGGAGAACTATCCATAACAGATGGTTATAATATAAAAGATGTAAGTAACATATCTCCAATTATTAGTTCGTCCTATGATCTTTTACAAGACAACACTGGTGATTCTTCATTGATTTCTATTCAAACTTTAAATTCAGAATTAAAGATAGCTTCGAGTCAGAATTGTGCGGATGAATTGAAAGACAACGCTTTAAATAAAACGCTACAAGATGAACAAATTGTTGTAAAAAACAGTCAAACAAATATAACTGAAGACCATTTAAGTAAATTTGAAAGTTCAAATGTTGAAAAATTCAATGATGTTGCATGTCCATCAAATCTAGACGATGTTCATAAAAATAATGGATATGAAGAAATAAAAGAACCAAATAAAACGAACGAGAGTTTTCAAAATTCATTAAATTTCACGTCATCAAAAACTGAGAATGAAACAGTTTTTCCTAAAGTACCAGAAATAACTATCTTGGATGATAATAGTCACTTCACTACAATTTGTGAGCAATTAAACTTCAATAAGTCTGATATATATGGTAATAGTGAACTGAACAATTTTGATGACACATCTGAAGCAAAAATTATTGATGGTTCAATGACACAAACAACTAATTTTCCTGATTTATATTCAAAAGATGCTCTATATAACACAAGGATAATAAATCATTTTGTTCCAGAAATTGTTGTCACAGAAGCAAGTATTTTGGATGTTGACAGTGAACCAGAAGAAACAATACCGTATCAAAACGTATCATCTCCGAAAAGAAAAATACGAATCATGGTGTCAAGCTCGGATGATTCTGAAGATGAACTTGATCTTTTTAATCAAGAATTCACTGAATCTTCTCATTTTGACAATGATCTTTCTAACTCTGTGAGTGATACAAGTGCTGAACCATTGTCTCCAAAAAACAAACTGAACTGTTATAACGATGTAGATCCTACGTTTCTCGATTCTACGGAAACTTTTGTCGTTCCTTTAGCTACGAACGATAAATTTAAACCAGAAGATGAAAATGAATCGTGCGTTATATTAGGATCGTGTGAAGATTATACGTTAGATTATTTTAAAGGATTGAAAACAACTTTTGGAAAACCAACAATCGATGTTGATTCCAATGATGAATTGTCGAAAAGTGATATCGACGAAAATGATGATAAGGAGAAGATGAACAATTGGGATGACTTTTTAAATCGAGCATTGGTTGACGACACTGAAGAAAAATTGATTTATTCTGATATCGAGTTTAGAAGTAACAATGTTCAAGAAAGAAACGATAACATTGATTTTGAAAGCAATAAAACTTACACAAAAATGATTGACAGTATAGAAACACCAAAGAAAACGAGTAGAGATTTTATTTTAAATGAAATTTTAGTTGATTTAAATAAATGTGATGGTGACGAACTTTCAAGGTTTGGTGAAGTGTGTTTCAGCAATGGTAAAAACTTTGTGAACGATTTCCCAAGTTATGAAGTAAGAAACATTGTGACCTGTAATCCTATGGACAACATGTTTGATGGTTTAAACAGCAAAGATATGCAGATGGAAGAAGTTAAAAACAGATTAGAAGACGTTGCAAAATTTTCTCAAGGTAAGATACTGCCGTTGTTTTAATTTATTTACATTTATTAACTAATTTCTAATGTAGTAATTCTAGATTCATTATTCTGATTCTTAAAAAACCCTTTGCACTCAAGAATGGATTTACAATTTTTCCGCCCTCAAGCATACTCACTCCTAGCCTACCCCTTCCTTTACCAGTATCTTAAACTACTAATATAGAAAATAAGGTTAAAAAATAAATAAATTACAAAATATTTCATGGCACAGTCCTTTTTTTATTGATTATATATTTAAATATTCAATAAATTCATTATATTTTTGAAGACCTACAATGAAATAAAGGCTATAAAGTTTAGTAATAATATAGCAAATAATCAATCGTCATCAAACAAGTCTCATGTACATTTAGAAATGCTACTGTTTTGAAGACTCAATGGACAAAGGGGCACAGGATAGGTGGACAGTTATAAGCCAGGAACAATTGCAACTGTCGTGATAATCAGCATAGATTGAATTTATATTATAAACTTGCTTCACAAGGCGATGAATTATTTACAAATAAATTTCACTTCCCAGTAGGACGATTAATTTGAAAAATATAATTCTTTTAGAAACAACTTTGGACAGCTACCGTTGTCTGGATAATTTTACTCGGCGGAGAAGTTTATGAGCCATGATTTTCATTGATTCCTTTAAAAAGAAGGATATTTTGCATGCTCTTAGTTTTAAAATATCTATGTTTGTGTGATTGTTTGAATTAATGACATTTTAAAAATTGATAAAAATGTTTTTTTATACAAGGTGATTCGGAACTGCGGGGGTCTCTTGAAAATTGATTCTATAGCTAAAAATAAGATAAACAGTACATATAAATAAATGTCCAAAAATGCTTTGTTAGCAAGTTACGACTAGTGAAAATTTTCACCCGGATTTCTGATCCACCCACCGATAATATGGGGTCATATTGAATTTCAGAGGCCATAAATTACGATACAAATTTGGTCCTATACATTTCGTGACCTGAAAAATTGTACAAAATACGTCCCAGAACCGTATATCTTTTGGTTTAGTATAAAACCCCTAAAATTTAACGAAAAAAACTTATTTAGAAAAATTAAATTCTAAGTTATGTGAATAAAACCAATAAAAATCAAATAGGAAGTTTTTTTAATACCCTTATTGATTCTTAAGGTCTAAAATAAAAAAAAATTGGAGATAAACGTTATCGGAATTCAAGAATGTTTTGTTTTTTAGTCTATTCTTGGATGAAGACAATTACCAAGAAATTTAATTTTTAGTTATTCATCGATAACTATGTTATCTTTTGAGCTACACAAAAAGTTTAGAAAAAAAAAAATATATAGATATATATATATTTGTTAAAGAGGAAAGTCGTTGCTATTCGAGATATTCAACATTAAACATTTAAAACGTCCGTCATTTTGAAAATATAGAAAATAAAGTCATTGTTTTCTAGTATAATGGTAAAATGTTACATAAATAATGCAAATATCAAATCTTCACCCAATACCTTATTTACTTTAAAAGATATAGTGTTTTTTTAACACAAAATGGCCCACAGTTGGGAAACGAAATGTTTCCAGACATATATATATATATATATATATATATATATATATATATATATATATTATTTTTAGCTATAGAATCATTTCCTGAGACAGTTCTGAATTACTCTGTATATTTTTTTAATAGTTTGTTAATTTTCTTTATTTAATTTTATATTGTCTTAATTTATTCAATAAACTACCATCTGAAGCTTTTGACGGAAACCAGTACAGGGTTTAAAAATTATTACATATATAGATTGTAGAAACTGCTATTATAAATTTGGCAAGTTTTATTATAATAATGTACATGAAACTGTTTTATTAATTTGTCTTTTGTTTTGTTTTGTAGCTTTATTTGTTATTATATATTTTCTTTGTACATTTTTCAAAAACAACAGTGCAACTAAATAATCTAAGGAAAATATTTATCTCAAAAAATGAAAAAAAATACTTACTATAAATGAAATTGTAACTCTCTTTAAATATATATATATATATATATATATATATATATATATATATATATATATATATATATATTCAAACGCAAAACAAAAACCAATACAAAGAAAATGTAAATACCTCATTTAGGTCTTACCAGACTAGTTTTGAGGCTACACTCCCTATTTACTGGTCAAAATGAGCTATTGAAAATTAAACAATATGCGTAGAAAAATAAAAGAATAAACAATAATAATATTCTATCAAATTCAAATAATAGGAAAATAAACGAAATACTTGAGACAACTGCCAGTGTAGTATACACATACACATTGCAATGGTTAGGCATTGTAACATTCATGTTTCCTTATATTTAACATTTACAACAATAAAATATTATATGAAAATTTAAGTCACTCCCCCACATGTAAACATACAATACAAATATACACAAACTTACATTTTTTTTCCCAAATGCAGTAGCAAATTTCCCTAACTTTATTAGTATTTACTTTTGTTACTTTGTTGTTTTAAATCCAAATTCTAGTCTACGGATTTGTGTAAAACTAATTAACTAGTTTGTTTTTTACCTTATTTGGTATGTCAGACTAATCCTTTTTCTATCGTAGAAATGATTTCCTTACGACCGTGGTTTTGGGCATTTGTACATCTTCAGATAACACTTAATAAAACATACATCTTAATCCATGTGGATATTGTTAAAAAGTTCAAATATTGTTGGTGAGCGACATGCAGGTTAAGGCGGCTCACCAACAATGTTTGAACTTTTTAACGATTTCCATACGAAGTTAAAATTTGTGATTTATTAAGTGTTTTTTGTGTTGTATAAGTGTTACCTGAAGATGGGCGAATGCCCGGAACCGTGATTATAAGGAAATTATTTATTTTAGTTAATTATTTTGTTGTTGTTTGTGTTGTGATATTGGTTATAATTTTTAATTTACTTATGGAATTGTGATAAGATCTATACATTAATAGAATGAACGATCAAATAAACTCGGCAGTTTTTATTTTACAGGTTTTTGCCTGAAAGGACCGAGTACATCTGTCGAAGATGAGGAGGATGCTAAATTTTTAACACCTGACGATGAAAGAAGTAGTGATTCCGGTTTCCGTGATAAAGGAAGTTTAAGCGAGAGCGTTGAAGATGCTTGCGACGAGAAGTATAATTTAGAAGATATAGAAGCCGAATTAGAAGAAGCCTACTCAAAAAATATTGAGATTAAATCTAACCAAGACTCACCAAGCTCTACTGACGAACAAGACAAAACATTCATTATTTCACAACAGAGTTTACTCGATGATTCTGGGAAAAGTAATAATTCATTAAATTCAACTTTTATTATAGAAACTTGCAATGATAATATGGAGGAAAAAGTTTTTCATATTGAAAATACTTTTAAGAATGATAAAACGTTTGAAAATATTACTGAATTACAAAGAAATAATGATTTGATTGGAAAAGAAATACAATCGAACAAAACTGTTGCAAACATTTGTTTAGATCCTGAAGAAGTTTTCTGTTTATCTTCGGAAGAAGCAGAAAAATCGGTTGATTTTCTAAAAAATAGAAATCATGACGAAGATAGATTTAATAAATTAGACAGTGCATTGGATTCAGATATTGATTTATTTTTTGAATCAAAAGAAAGCGAAGGAAATTCTGGTTGGTATTTACATCCACCTGCCGTTTCTGAAAAGTCTACTTATTTTGGTACTAAAAATGAAGAATCTAATGGATGGTTACCTGCACCAGTTATATCTGACGATACGTGTAAAGATAATAGTTATGTTTCGTTTCATATAGACGAAGAATTTGTTACCGCGATTCGTAATGAGTTACGTGAGAAACTTCCTTGTGCACAGAATGCTGAACGGCAAGAGAGTGAAGAAGATATATCACCGGAAGAAGAAAGAACGGATATGGTTATACAGTACAACACGTATCCTGCCGCACTTTCACCGATTTTCGAAGAAAGGGAAAGTTTAAGTTCTAATCAATCGTCATTATTACTAGATGATCAAAAAAGTTCCAATTCATCTGGAAAATCGAGTCCTATTTTATATTTGGATTTACCAAAAGAGATTGAAAACTCATTTGAAGATGTTATCCGAGATGAGATTGATGTCGATTCTGATAGCACGGAAAGTGATACCGCAGTCATTGTTGTTGAAGACTTAGAACAGAAAGAAACTGTTAAGGTTAGTGAAAATTTAAAAGAAGACTGTGATGATCTTTTAATCATTGACACTGAAACGAACTTTGCTACTTTACTTGAAAGTCCAAAGCCGAAATCACAGCTAGCATTTGTAAAACAAATATACGATGATGATGATAATAGTTCAGGTGTTAATTCAGATACATATGTTTTGGCGAGATTAGGTGACGAGAGTGATAAACAAACATTATATTCACCAGATAGTGTTTCACCATTATCGTCTGGATCGAGTCGAACAGGTGCTGCGATTTCATTTTCTTCTTCAGAAACTGGAAACTTATCTGGGTTTTATTTATCGCCATCTTCAGTAAGATCTGATTTGTTTGATAGTGGACCTCCGAGTTTACCATTTGATTTAGGGCAAACGTTCGATACAGTTGAGGAAATTTCTATTAAACCAAATAACGAAGCAGCTGAAATTGTACAAGAACTTGTCGATATCGGTGTCATAAAAGAAAGTGATTTAACAAACGATGTCAATAAATTGAATGACACCATTTGGAATGTTGAAAATTTGAACAATGATAAAGAAGTCAAAGTTGTTGATGTCTTGTTGAAAGGTAATGGAATCTTTACAAATAAAGTAATACCACATTATAACGATACATCGGATAGTTTAATCTCATGTAAGAAATCTCCACTAATTGAATCTCAGTCGGTACAAAATATTCCAGGATCTCAAAATAGTCTTCAGTCCATATTGTTACCGGACGTTAAAACTATTATTACTAAAGATGAAGCAGAAAGTTTAACAAGCAAGAGTTGGCCAACTGTTGACGAATTGTTACCAATCGAACACAACAAAACAGAACCCGATCTTACACCTGACTCGCCTTGTGTAGATTTAAATGAAATCGTTAGTAAATGTGATATTAATTCTACGCTCGCTTTAGCAACACCAAATTTTTCAATTTTATCCGACGAAAGCAAAGATAATTCTCAATTATCTTCATTTTCTTCAACACCAACATTAGATACAGTAAAAAGCATCTCAGAAAAATCTTCAAAAGAGTCGTTTAGTGAAAATATAAAAAGTTTACCAGTTAAATCTGTAGTGCCACTTAGTGTATTGGCAGAAAATATTGTTCAGCGTAACGAAACGGTAAATGTGAACGTTCACGATGTAACGCCTGAAGAAGAACGTGTTAAGAAACTTCAAGGAATGACGCTAGCATTAGAACCAATATCAGTATCAAAAGCACCTATGCCGTCACCAGAAGATGCGGATAAAGGCTTATGGCGTCCAACGATTGGTCAACTATTAGAACTAACGAACCAACAAGACGATATGATGACGACTTCTTTTATCGATACTGATAATAATGACGGCGAACGATACACTCCCGATTGGGAAAGCGATACGTCCGATGAATCAGAAGAGCATTCTTCATCGAGTGGAGAATTTATTTGGAAGGTGAGATTTTGTATTTTGTTAATGATTGTTTATTTGTAAGATATAGTACACATGCCTTTAATCCACAAGAAGCTATCGTTTATAACAAATTTTCATTTGACCATTTGAAAGTACACAAAAAAAGCTAAAATTTGAGGTTCGAATAATTTTAATCAAAATAGCGTACTTTTATATGTCTCGAATTTTAGGTGTTAATCGTGATTTTAACAGTTACAAATATTTTGATCAGAAATTAGGGGTTTTGATCAGTTAATTGCTTAACAGATACAAGCAACATTATTTCCGAATAATAACTATTTTCATAAATTATTTATAATGATATATCAGTTTGTTTATAATGGTAGGTTTTGACAATAATAACAACTTTTAGTATAGTTTATTTAGACTTTTGACATCATTTGTGTTTTTAAAAACTAAATACATAACCTTTTGAGAGTATAAATCAACTTCTGTTATCAAGTGATAAACAAAGAGCATACAAAAATTAAAAAAAAAAAAAAAAAAAACACCAACATAGTATAGAAACTTAGGCCATGTTGAAACTAATACTATAATAAGTGCTGTTAGTTGTCTTAGAGGTGTCTTGCTTCCTGCATAATCTCAGATGTTGCTCGATCGTTAGACAGTACAGTTTGACTGGCTGACCTTGAGTCTCCAAGTAAGATTTGTAAATATAGTAGACTCTTTATAATCTGACAGGTATGGTACTGAGAGGGTGTCGGATTATCCAAAGTGATTTTAAATGTCCAAGATTAGCAATAATTTACAGGAATTACAGTCATTTTTTTTTTAATGTAAAACCATTATGACAGTAGGCTGAAATAATTTTACACAGTGAGTACAAAGGAGTTATAAAAAAATGTATATACATGCATTAAAAACATGAATTGTGTATTACAAAATTTTCAAATGAAAGGCATATATACAGTATAGTATTTACACTTTGAAGAAATCTGAGGTAGTCTTCTGTTTCTTACATAAACTGTCAGTCAATGTTGACAAACATATTTGTTGCCGCCAATTGAAATCAATTCCATTACCGTAAAAAAATTGTTTAGTTGTTCAGCCTAGTTCGGTGATTTACATTCAATATCTGGATGAATTCAGAAATCACAGACTCGTCAGCAGACAATTTTTCTCCTCTAGTTTGTAGAAATAGAATAGCACAGCGCTTTTTGAAATATTCAAACCAACCATCACAGAAGTAGTTTTTTTTGTAATTTCATGATAAAAAATTTGGCTTTTTGTTTCAAAATGTCTGCTTCTTTGTTTGAACTAGGTGTTAATAGCATCTTCAACTTAAGGAATCTCACCCATTTTAAGGATTTTTTTTCTTATTAGGCTCTCCCGTCATCTGACTTCATGAAGTTTTCTATTTTTTCTCTGTTTTTCTGGATATCATAAACTGTAGCTCGCTCTGTGTCTTAGGATTTACATATCGACATTGCAGTTTCACCCAGATCATATCTCTTAATGTTTTCCCATTTATCAGATAAATTTAATGTTTTAACTTATGTTTTGAACTTGTGCTCGCCATTACAACACTAATTGTACAGTAATAATATAAAATTGTAATAGATAGAACTTAACAACAACTCCAACACTGTAAAATCACTCTGAACAAAAACAACAATGCAATAACAGCTAACACAAACGGTTATGCTATTGCGACAAAATGAATTGAGAGGTCTTTGCAACAAAATTACCTCAAGGTTCCACAGTGAATCAACTGTTCAGGCTACCGAATGTGTTGGATTGTCAAGTGTCTGACTATCGCGAGTGTACTGTAAATGTCACTTTCAAGGGCCCCTTGGCACCAAAAGCTAGATTTATTCTGTCCAACAGCAATGCAGAAAAGACATTAAAAATCGTAATTCTGCAACTAATTGTAAGATTTTACATCACTATTAGGTCTCCAAATCTCAAAAAATAAATTTCCAATTATTTTAAAACGAAGTGTATAAATAAGTGAAGCGAGTCTTCTTATTTATATAGATCAAGTTCAGAAGCTGACATCGTCAAGTAAACGGTAAGTTTGGTTCCTCCGCAATAAAGATGGGTGTATTCAGAGTTCTTACACTGCCATATCATACAAATATAGTCAGATCCTCTAAATATAGTGCCAAAAAGTTGATCTCTTGGGCCTTTTAGGAAATGTTATATTGTAATAATTTTGGGAGGTCTTACCTCTCAGTAGAATAAGTTTTTAAAAAACTGCTCTTACAATGGTTGTATACTTTATTGATTTTGGGTATGCCCTAATCAGCCTCGTAGATATGTATAAAAAACGTCTCCACTCATTTTGATCACTTGTCACGGGCTCTGGTAGGCCTCCAAACTGTACAATAATAAATGAGCCTCCACTCACTCTCCATTTATTGGTTACTCAGCCCTGTCGGATCTCGTAACTATACGAATATCACATTTTCTTGGAAGGTAAGGGTTCGAAATTACATTTTCGACAATAACTTTGCTGTTTGTCATCGAAGAGATTTGGTGTTGGTACCATGCTAAATTAAAATGTGCAGATTTGCAACTTATTTATTGTTGAATAACCCATAAGATATTAACAAAAAACTGTTTAAAACAGCCACCATTTTGGCAGTTTCAATTAGATTTTTCCTAAATTTTAATAGGTTTCTGTATGAGCATACAAAATCCTCTATCAAATTTTGAAATTCGATCTTAATTTTTGTGCCCACTATCGTGATTATGTACAGGCGGAATGTTGAAAATTACTTATCTATTTTTCCGACACCATGAAATGTGAAAATCGGTTAAAAAGTAAGTCGAAATGTTTTGCAATTACTAAACTTACCCTCTACTTCGTAAGCCTAAAGAGAATTTGGAAAACAATTGTTTTTGTATAGTTTCCCAATTTATCACCATATTTGCCTTTTCGTTATTTCAGACTTATTTTCAATCTTCCTGTATCTTTTTTTTTTATAATTTGTCTTATTGTATTCATTATCAGCGGTCTTCAATGTTAATTATTTTTCAAATTAAACATTTTATGTTTCTTCATTACATTGTATTGCTTTTTTTAAATTTTCAGTTGTGTGTTCTTGTCTATTTTCTTACCTACAGTAAAATCGTTCTAATTCAGACTAAAGGGGTGGTTCATACTTCCCTCTCGTTATAACAGAAACTTTCTCACTCACCCATCTCCAAAACCAAAAAATTATTCACCACCATAAATTTCAGTTCGGTAATTGTAGGTTAAAAATTAAAAAAAAAAAAAAAATTATACAGGGTGATTCTGGAACTGCACGACAATCTTTTGGGAAATGTTTCTATAGTTAAAAATAAGATAAAAAGTTCATATCAACATGGGTCCAAAAACGTTTTATTAGCAAGTTACGGCTAGCGAAAGATTTACCATATTAAATTCATGGGACAAATTATGACGCAAATTAGGTGGTCCTATATGGTTTGTGACCTGAAAAATTGTACAAAATAGGTCCCAGAACAATTTTTCTTGCAAAACTATTTTCTCTTGCAGTTTTTTAGAAAATTATTGTAACATTCCAAAAAATCTTAGTTGAAAAACAATTAGAATAGTTTAATTCTGACCTAATTGATGTGAATAAAGCCAATAAAAAAAACAACTAAAATGTAACTTATTTTATTATTAAGCCCTAAAATAAACAATAATATTTGGAGATAAAAATTATAGAAATTAAAAAATGTTTTCAACATATTTGGTTTCTTTACATCAGTTAACTCAAGAGTTAATATTTTTATAAATGTAGTAAAGAAAATTCGTCAGTTATTTGCCAATTTAACTAAATTATTGCATGTCAAACATTAAAATAATGTGTTTTTCATGACTACATTTTTTGGGTTTTAGACTAATTTTCTCAAAAACTAAAAGAGAGACGGTTCTGGGACTTATTTTGTACAGTTTTTCAGGTTACAAAATGTATAGGACCACCAAATTTGCATCGTAGTTTATGTCCCATGAATTTAATATGGTCCCATATTTACTGGTAGATCAGAAATTTTTCCTTAGCCGTAACTTGTTAAGTGTTTTTGAACCTACGATTATATGAACGTTTTATATACATCACGCTCTATCTAGACAGAGCCATATTTGGTTTACAATAATTTATTGAATGTATTAAAACATCCAAGAAATGAAGTCTACTCTTCACAGAAACACAAGTTTAGAAGTAACTTATAACATTCTATTACCATTTATACTGTCATCGGCTGTCTGAATTATTGAGGTTTTTACTGTATTGTGGTGTCTGTTCTCTTCTTATTTTCCTTTCCTTCTCTAGGAGGGTGACAGAGAGGAAGCTGTGAGAGCTGTCCTTGTCTCAACCTCTGATTTGGAAGTAAGTTCTCTTTTACCTTATATTTTCTTTGGTTCTTATTTATTTCAACTTGTCTTTCACTTTTTTATCTTTTAGTTTCTTTTAATCCTTGGTTATCTTTTAACTTAAGTTCTCTTTTACCTTATATTTTCTTTAGTTCTTATTTATCTCAACTTGTCTTTCACTTTTTTATCTTTTAGTTTCTTTTAATCTTTGGTTATCTTTTAACTTAAGTTCTCTTTTACCTTATATTTTCTTTAGTTCTTATTTATCTCAACTTGTCTTTCACTTTTTTATCTTTTAGTTTCTTTTAATCTTTGGTTATCTTTTAACTTAAGTACTCTTTTACCTTATATTTTCTTTGGTTCTTATTTCTCTCAACTTGTCTTTCACTTTATTATCTTTTATTTTTATTTTAATCTTTAGTTATCTTTTAGCCTAATTCTCTTTTACCTTAAATTGTCTTATACCTTTATGTCATCTTTTAATTTAAATTCACATTTATTTTTTGATTCTTATTTACCATAATTTGTTTTATACTTTTAAGAGATTTTTTACTTTATAATCTCTCTCATCCTTAGATCTTTTTTTCTGTAATGTTCTCTTTTACTCTAAATTCTTGTTTAAATTTTGTTACTATTTATCGTTTCTTTTGCTTTAAATTCTACTCCATTCTTATGTTTTCTTTAAACTCCTAATATTTACCGTTTGAAAACATTGATTTCATTGCTTTAGACTTTAAAGATGATAGAAATATCAGATTTTTTTCAAAAATAAAACAGAATTGTAATAAGTTTAAGGATTACTAATACCTCAATGTTATTTGCCACCCAGTCAGAGATGACCTAATTCCATTGAACTATTTTGTTTGTTGCTATATATTATTGCGTAAGAATGTGTACTAGGTGACCGTCGCATCCACAATGACCAAACAAATCCACATCGAATTTGAATATTCTTGCATGAAATTTATTCTACAATTAAGAAGTTCATTCGTTGAGTTAAAGCCAGATTAAATTGTTGTACAAATTCTCCAACAATGAACTGTTGGACATGACCCATTTTATGAACGTAACTAAAAATGTATGTTTTGTAAAAGTATGTTTATACCAAATTTGTATATTGTAGTGTGTATTTGTCAGTTTATACAAAGTTCGTTTAAATTACTTCTACATTTATTATTGTATTGTTTTGTAAAAGGGCCAAGAAGGTGAAGAGGATGAAGGAGATGTTGAAGGAAGAGATGACTCTAGCTGTGGAAGTACAACAGAATTCGTACCTTCCTCTTGGGATAGTAGTGCCATACCAACAAAGTCTGCACTGAGATCAGCAGACAAAACGAGTGTAAGTGATTTTGTATTGAGTTGTTCAAGGGAAACTTTGAAGCATCCAAATACACTGTGATTCTTATATCTCCGGACTCAAAATGAACCTCAATATATAAATTAAAAATTTATGTTATTTGAAGTAATATTTATTTTCTACATTAGAAATTGCAGTTTTTAGATACCTTTACAAAAGATGCTGAAATTGTCCTACATTTTGTAATGACACATCTACTCAACGACATATGTGTGCAGATGAGATTCAGTACATTGGGTGAACACTGCCTCAAAACATTGCCTCTACAGCATCGGTTATGTTTTGTAAATCTTGCAGCATTCTAAGATTATTGCTGAATACCGAGTTTTTAAGATAGCCTTTCTTTAAAAAAAATTTGGGGAAACAGATCTGGTGGTTATTTTCCTTGTTGGTGCGAACAATTATTCAAAATTGTATAGCAAGTGTCCCATGCATATTATACTTCTAACAAATTTAAAAACAATTCTATCTTTTAAACAAATGAGCAATTGCACATTAATAACATTATAAACAACCAATAAAATCAATAATAAACAATTATTATATTACTAGAACATGAATAGGAAAACACACTGTGAAAATTAAAGAGTTAAGTATATAAATAAAGTGAGAGCATCCCATTATTGTAGCTGCAGCCCTGCTAAGGAACACGGCGAGGAACTCTTCCCCAAACTAATAACATCCCAACACCAAGAGTTTGTCGAAGACTCTTAAAGAGCTTCCGGTCTTGAATATTTTTAAAGCGCAGGAGCAGTTTGATAATCAAGAAAACTCCTGCTTGTGAGGGCAAATTTTTTAGTTCATTTTACCTAAGCCATAGATCTTCTCATCCCTGGTGTTATAATTATGTAATCTTTATTTAAAATACATCAAACTAGTTATTTTACAATTAATGGATAAATTATTTTCAGCAAAGTATTGAGTTCTAATATTACAGTTCACAAAAGACTATTTCTAAATAATTTATGGAACTGCTTGAAAAAGGAGGTTTGTGTTATCTGTAAATTGTATTATTTTTTCAATACTTGTTTGAGTAGACAAATTGTTAACATAAAATAGAAAGAGTATTGACACAGTAACTAATCCCTCTGGGACTCCACAGTTGAATTGAACCCTAACCAGAAAGTTTTCCTACAACTTCCATACATGGCCTGATATCGTGTGTTCCCAATTTGTTTAGAAAAGAGGTTATGGTCAACACAATCGAAAGCCTTCGAGAGATCCACCAAGTGCGTGCTTCTTTTATTTCCAAACCTTCTTTAGACTAAATAAAGACGTCGATGGCTGATTTTCCCTTTTGGAAACCGAACTGATCTCTAGATATATCAAGAAATTAAAGATAAGATTTCCAATATTTTACTCAATGTTAGCAGCAAAAGGCCTGTAAATTACCAATAATCTTCTTATCTCCTACTTTTGAATAGAGAGTGGATTTTTACTAGTTTCAACTGACTAGAAAACAATCCTTAAAATGACGAATCAGTTGGTCTTGATTAGTTCTTAGGAATATGTTTTATGATTCCAAACATATCTAAAGTTTTTCTTTAATTTTAAGTTTTTTATTGTTTCAGACACTTTCCCCCACTATGCACATGGAGCAGCTTTAAACTAAAATTGACACATTTTGTTTTACTAACATTGATTTCCATTTTATTCATAGAACACCACATTTTCACCATTTCCAAATCTTTACATAGGTTACCCCATTAACACTTATTTTCAGAATTAAAAAAGCAACTTATGAAATGGTAAATTTAGTAATTAATTATTAAAAACCAAAAATTAAAAAGGCTGATATTATTGATCCTTGAGGCATTCCTGCTTTGATAGTAGTGGTTTGCTCAACTGGTCTGCCATTTTGATTTTTTGGATTCTGTTACTTAGAAAACTTCTAAACCAATCGAGACCAGTTCCTTTTACTCCAGTTTAGACAGTAAGATACTATGATCTATGAGATCAAAAGCAATTTTAAAATCAATAAAAAGTCCTGTTATCCTATTATTTGAATTGAGACTGTTCTATTCCCATTCCCTTTCTAAAACCGAATGGAGACGAGTTAAGAAAAACTGTCTAAATATAACAAGTCTGATTTTCAATATTTTTTACTTTTAAAGAACTTTTTTTTTTCAAAATTGAAACTACAGTAACAATTTTAAGTTTAACTGGAAAAATGGCATCATTTCAAAAACCTCTTTTTTTTTTAATTTTGGAGATCTCAAAATGAATATCCGCAAAAAAATGTGACATCAGATTTTTGTACATTACATAACTTTGTAAATAAAAAAGTTATTTTGTTTTATGAAAAAGTAAAAATCGTGAATAATCATTGGTCTAAATGGAAAGATAAGATTTTGAATGGTTATTGAATAAAATCTTAAATACTGATAAATTATTTTAACAGAGCAAGAAGAAGAACGTTTGGTTCAAACTGCAGAAATATCACTGCGTGTATGAATATCCCAAGGAAGCCAGCGAGAGTGAAGATGAAGAAGACGATGATGGATCTAGAAGGCGTACATGGCAGACTCCAACGTTTGACTACTCTACTTATGCAGGTAAGATTTAGTTCGTATTTGTTGTAGACAAATTATAGTTTTATAACAAACTTCAAGGTTAATGAGTAGGATATTATAATGGACAGTACAATAATCACTATTTAAAAATTTAACACACATAATAACTCTTTGAAAATTAAATCTTTCATAGCCCTTAAACTTAGCCTTAAGTTTAAAAAAAAAACAAATTATACTTAGTTCTCAGCAAAGAAAAAAAAACAAATTGCAGTGCCATAGATATGTTTGAGATCAATTATCATAGTCAGCCATCAACGGAATAACATAATGTTTTGTTTCTTTTTCCTGTAAAAATGTTTTTGTACCAATGTTTTTTTATGTATGTGTCTTGTCTCCTGGCTGCTGAATACTTCAAATTACAAAATTGTTTCAGATTGGGAGTTAGGCGAAGGAGAGATAGAAATGGAAGGAGGTGATAGTGATAATGAAGAAGGAGCAGCAGCCAGTGTACCCGGTGATGCAAGACAGCCTCCAGAGTACGACTTTTATAGATTGAGTGGCCTAGACTTTGATGTTGGTTGTGAGTATATCTTTACACCTGTAAACGTTATGGATTCTATTCCAGTTTAAGGATGATTTTCTTGTCCTTGGAAGTCTTACTTATTATAAGTTTGATAATCAAAAAAAAATTAACTTCTGTTTTTGTACCGATCTTCATGTTTCATGGTCTGAGGAAAGCGAAAAAGTTTTCCATTTGCCTTTTATATTGTCATCTGAATTGAAAATGTCAAAATTGTTGCTATTTTAAAGAGTAATTGTTCATATTTCATGTGTTTTTCACGATTTTAATTCGGCAGATAATGGTACCAACCTCACCTCTCTACGATGACAAATACTAAAGTTATTATAAAAGATATAATTTCAAACCCTAACCTCTAAAAAATGTGATTTGTATAATTACGAGGACTGACAAGACCAAGTTGTTGACACGAATGTAACGGGGGAAGTTTTTCACAGATATATATTTTCGAGGCCTGCTAGACCCAAGACACTTACACGAGCGGAGACTTTTTAATATATTATGTATATTTATGAGGCCTGTTAGGGCTCTCAGAAAAATAGTGATATACACAATTACTGTGTAACAATTCTTTTAAACAAACTTATCCTATTATAAGTATCCCATTTAGGGGATCTACTTGTATTACATTGGATGTGGGGTTGGTAAGTAACATGCTACTTCTTTTTAAACATTTGAATGGATATAAAAACTAATACACAACATTTCAAGAGTAGAAATCAACTTACGTTATCAAGTGATAAACCTAAAACATGAAAAATACTAAACAGTAATGTAAGAGAGGAACCCAGGTCCAAAGAGAGGCGTGAGCAGTTAACCCTATTGAAAAGCCATCTAGCAAGGTAGGTCTTCTTGTTCTGTTAAATCACTGAGTTTAAGAAAATATCCTTAACCGAAATCACATTTCTGAACACTCCTTAACGTCTCCTTTCTTTAAGTTATCCTTTATATAGGAATAACGTATTGCATATCAATTACATCATCAATGAGGACCAATGCGAGTTCAGTGATTGTTCGTTTATTATTAAACAACCGTCTTCTGCCGTTAATCACTATATGCCACTTGTTAGTAAGTTTTATTTTATTTTAATTCTCTTGGTGATGAAATTCACAATCACAAGAAGAAAGATTGACGGAAAGAGGAAGAAGATGCCACAATTAACCTAGAAAAGATTTATTAAAATATTTGGTTCAAAAATAAAAAATGGATTGAGAATAAAAGCACAGAGAGTGCAATGTTGAAGTAAGAAATGATGTGTGGTTGAATATCAATTAATTAATTTGTGTACCATACTACAAGAATGTTCTAATTTCAGTAAATGTGTTTTTCCCATTGCTGCAGTTACATTGTGGACTTTAAACAATCAGTTTCTTTTATTTCCAATATTTTATTGAAATTAACGGGAACCTACAATAAAAGAAAAATGATATCGAAAAATTTATTAACCTATATCATTTTACAGATTAATCTTTGTCATAAAAAAATCTTTTAGGAATCTTTTTGGTGTTCATGATTGCATTTCATTTACATACCATAAGGAATTTTAGCTAATCATTTTGATCTTCCATTGTTTCACAAATAACAAACTAAGTTTACCGTTCAACAATGAAAAATATAGTTAAAAGAGGTTTAAGGGATCAACCTCAATGTAAGGTATATAATAGGATAAATCTAAGAAATTCCTTGTTATTTTCTCTTCTTTAATAAAGTAAATAGTAAAAGGTATGTATATAAAATGAAAGTTCTAAGAAATCCTAAGAAAAGTTCATAAATACGGGGCTTAAAAATCTTATATAGTTTGTATATTCACTTATTTTAAATGTAGAAGTGGTAGGGTTCGCTGCAACTAAATTTATAATTGTATTTCAGATATGACTTCAGATGATGGTGAGTTCTATATCAGCAGTTCAGCAAAGCCTTTCCATCAGTTTCTAATGGATGATACATCAGGTAGTGAATTCTTCCCTGGAGCAAAGACGGAGACTAATGATGATTTCATTGTGGAGTTTAATCCACTGGCATCTGACTTACAACCTGTGTTAATAGACAGTGACAGACAAGCTAATGAAATAGGTAGGCTTAATATTGTGTAATGTAACAGGGTTTATATAATCATGTCATCAAAGTATGTAACACATTCTGCTGGGGTCGTGGGATCTTAAAGCAAAGATATAGCTTCTGAAGTACTCGCACATTTATTAAAACTGATAAATTTTACAATCTGAAAGCATTCACAAAAATTACGTGAAATATAATGTTCACACTCGTTATAAATTTGGTTTTCTTATAGAAATAAAAAAAGTTTAACTCTTAAAAGAGTTGATTAATAATTCACAAATATAAAATATTAAATAATACTAAATCATACTAAGTATTAATATTACTTTAGTAGTAATATTAAATCATACTATGTAAGTATAATGCTAAGATTGTTCATAGATAAGAGTTGGATGGAAAGTTTGTACAACTTTATTTATTGACCATGCGTCTCAGTAACTTAATTTTTTATTTGTGAAATTTTTTAACTGAATTTCCAAATCTCTAAATAGATTTTACTTTTCATTTTTAATTCAATAAGATTTGAATTAATTGTAATAACAAAATGATTCTGAATTATGATTAGTGAAAATTTGATTCATATTTTACCAAAGTGTGACAACACTCCTTCGAGTCGAACATTTTCTATCATCACGAAAACAACTTTAAAATAAGGATACTTAATGGAAGCACTTGCTCCTATTTAAAAATTAAACTTGATATTTAAGCTTGGGCTAGGCCCAAGACTCTCTTAGGTTCACCCATACTCGTCAGCTGGTGGAAAAACATCTCTCTTCCTTGGGGGTTTTCCATTGCAATTGGGAAGCGATCAGCACTATACTGATCAATGTTGTTTAGCCACCATATCATGCTCGTATGTTACAAAACCTTATGTACTTACTTACTAAATAATAAACAGGAGACACAGGCTTACCTTGAAAAGTAGTCCTTGGTACACAAATAGGAAACAAAATAAAACCTCTTCTATGGTAAACAATATAAAGTATTTATACACACCCTAATGTTGTTTTAAAATAATAGAGTAAATTCAATTTTTTTAGATGAAACTGAAAACATCACCACAAAAAAGAAGACAATCAGCCCAACAAAACCAAACAACCTGTATATACCACCCGAGCTGTCGACTTCAGAAGAATCATCATCGGCTGAAGTAAGCCCAGGGTTGGGTGAATTACGTCATACAAGACAACGTCTCAAATTGGATTTATTAGGAACAGTAAAAGGCGTAGCAGAAACTGTGAAGGGTGAAGCATCATTGTTAGATAGCGGTGAAGAGAGCGTGGGACTAAGTAGTGGTCAGGTTAAGTTACAAGATAGTGTAGAGTCATCGACGGAAGCATAGATGTGAATTATTGTTGGTTGTTTCATAGAACTTGGAATGAACTTAGTTATTATGTAAATAGTTGTAGTTTTTGAAAAGTTAAATTTGACGGGTTTTTTGTAGTCTAAATTGTTTATTAAACATGTCGTGTACAATATCGTATAAAAGTCAGTTTATTAAATGAAAACATTCCAAGTTCTAAAAAACTACCGTTTTGTCCATTAAAGTATTCATTTCCACCTCTTTTAGGAATTAATATAGTTTAGTACAAAATTAAATATTATTTTTAAACTAGAATATAGAAAAAAAAATCTTATTAAACATTAATAAACAAAACATAAAGTAAGAATTTACCTACCTTTATCAGCCTAATCAATATTTTAACAGAGAACTATTTGCCTAATTTGTTTTGAAATTTTAGTTGTTATGAATTAATGTTATTTATATTTTACTTCGTATCACAAAATATGTGTCTTGTTCTTTTCCTAATTTCTTTCTACATGTAGCTGAGCAAAGTGTGATTGTTTTTCTGCAATATAATGTATGTTTTTAACTAGTGGCCTGATTCAAAAATTACTGACGCTAAATTTACAGTAGAAATAACCTAGAAAGATGTGCCAAATATTTGTTCATGGCGTGAATTGTTTTATCAATATAAACAACAAGAAGTATCAGGTTTTTCGTAATTTTTTTTAATTCCCCCCCCAATTGTTAAACAAATTGACGGGTACCATCATGGTACCCGAGTCCTTATCATACAATGTAATAGAAGGAGATCCTTTATATGTAAGGCTCAAAAGTTGGTTTCTTGGGTCTTATAGGAAATATTAAATTATATTGGTAGATCGAGGGGTCTTATCCAGTAGGGAATTTTGAAAAACAGTTGTTTTCTGAACCTCGAAATTGTGTTTATCTGTATTGATGTTGGTTAAGCTCTAACGGGCCTCCACTCGGCCCTACCAAATCTCGTAACTATTCGAATATCTCTTTCTTAGGTCAGTATTAGAAATTATAGTTATAACAATAACTTCTCTATTTGTCATCTTAGACAGATGGAGGTGATACCATTACATGCAGAATTGATACCAATATTTGCACATTTTAATCTAATTTATTGTTTTTAATTGAACAAAACGTGATGTAAACAAAAAGTGTTTAAAATGGTCACAATTTTGATATTATTAATTTAATTTGTTTTTAATTTCAATACGGTTCTGTATGAACACACTAATAGTCCCCTATTCCAAAATGCGTGTCCCTATCTTCATTTTTGTGGTCGCTATCGTACCGACGATGGAAGGACTTGGTTTCCCGAGGCCATAAAACATGTTTAGTAAAAAAAAAAATGAATTCAAATTTTTTTGCTATTATCAAACTGCTGGATAGGTAAGGAAAGAGTATAAAATATAGACCCTTATATTCTAATAGTATCAAGGTCGGAAGAGAACAAGAGTTGCTCATGATGAAAGGGATGAATCTAAGCCAAGACTAGTGTAGATCTAGCTACGATACCTTGGGATTACCTAACCCATACTTACTAAGCATTTCACATAATCAAATTACTGAAATATCTTTAATATTGTGCAATAAAGCAAGAAAGATAAATGGTAAAATTAGGTAATGTAACTTTACAGAATTTGGTTAATCTTAAATGTTGTCACTTATATTTTCACTAAGTAAAAATTTTAAGTGACTTCCCATTTGTTGTAAAATATTTTCATTTGACTAAATTGTAATTTCCCTCAACATACAGTACCAAAAGTGTATATTGAATAATTTTATTTATTACAAAAGTGTATTTACATTTTAGTAATTGTATGTTTTATAGTTTGAAAACAAAGTTGGTAACCATGCGTATGTATAAGTGATGGTAGTTATATATTTCTTTATTTCTAGGTCGTTGTTGAACAGAGTAAGTTGTATGTAGATACGAAAAACTGTATATTGTTAATATTTTTGTATGTTAAGTTTTATTTATTTCTTGATTTAAACTTGAAGAAAAAAAGTTGCCTTAAGTAGATTATTTGGGAGTTGAGATTTGGAGCGTTTTATTGAAGAATGATATTCATTAAGTCCATATGAACTTTGTCCATCCATAACTCTGTACCTCAAACGACAGTATACTATGAACTAATATACAAATCATGTTTATTTCTTATTCATTAACCATAAGCTGTTTTGGTGAAGGTGTAACGTTTAATGAGAAAAAAAAATCACTTAAAACCAATTGATGCTAAACAAAACCTACTAAATTTCATTTCAATCATCAATTTTTATAAAACCTTGATGTCTGTGACGAGCTGAATAAAATCTATGCGAATTATTTTCAGGAGCATAAATTTGTAACTTTTATTTCTAATGACAAAACTTTTTAAAAATTTTTCAGCCTTTTATTTTAAATATATATTTAACATCATGTAAATGCAAATAAATATCTGCGTAGAAAAAAAAAATGATTGCAATAAACGGCATAAAAGCAATAACCGCTTTCAGGCTTATATTTATAATATTATTATGATTGCATAAAAATTGTTCAATATATAATTTTAAATAAAAATTAGGTGGTTTTATAGGAAATTTAATTCTGTACAACTTTAGGTATTTTTTAATTTTCATACAAGGAAAAATGTATATATAAAATTAATAATTTTACAATAAATATTATATAAAAGTAACGCCTTTAAAAAAAAAGAAGTTTTTAATCTAATGCTTTGTGAATTAAAGAACTTTCATAAACTTTACAAGGCTAATAATATTCATGCTCTGTTAGTTGAAAGATCTCCCGCTTGTGTAATTCTTCAATAAATGACACTCTCATCAAAGCTGGCTTATTCAACATCCATTCTATTTTTTTATAGAAAATGTCAGAATTTCTTAACATTTTACGACACCAATAATTTTTAAAGCACTTTATAAGTACACAATCATGCTCGTCGATATGATAGTACAATTATGTTGCAATAATTGTACAATTATATATTTCCATGCACATATATGCCTGTGTTGCAGTGATTGTGTATATGTACATTTCTTTAATCCTTATAACACTTATTAAATAATATAAATCAACAACATCGGCTGATTATACTAATCTTTATTGTAATAAAAATTTACATTAGGTTAAAGGAAAAAAAAGGGGGAAAAAATAATTGTTTTACATTTGTTTATGGATTTTTGTAAATATAAAACAGTTGCTATGTTAATCTATGTATATTTGGCTCAGATTTTACAATTAATAAAAGTGTACCAAATTATGTTGTTTTATCTGATTATCCTCGACTTGGTAGGATAAAAAGCATTGCAGAACAGAATATCTTGTCGGTAAGTTAAAGTTTTGGATAACTATGAGTATTTTTTATCAAAAGTATGTAGCACATAAAAAACCCTTGAAAATTTACACTGAATGGTTGAAAATGTTTTTACTTTTCCAAACTGTACAGCTGGTATACTTGTAAAGAAACATAACCTCAAAATTGACAATCTTAAGTTATCTTTAGTTCCTTTCATTGAGCCCTCTACCTGATAATCTTAATATAAATTAGTTTCTTACTGCCACTAAATTAAAAGTGGAGGGGGTAATTAGATCACAAAGTGAAGTATAGAGCGTCCACTAGTTTGTTTGGAAATATAAGTAAGTGTCTTGGGAGGGTGGGAACATTACTCTTAAAGAAACATAACCTCAAAATTGACAATCTTAATATAAATTAGTTTCTTACTGTGACAATCTAAATGAAAAGTGGAGGGGGTAGTTAGTTTGGATAGTTATATAAGTGTCTTGAATTGAGGAATTCTAAAATAGACTTAAAAGGTACAGATTTACACATGAAAAATTATACCCTAATGTAGTTTAAACAATTTAAGTTATCACAACATTTTCACTGTGCTCAGTGTTGTTGAACCTCAGACGATTTTTTTTCTTCTTAAGCCTGTTGGGAAAGATTAAAGAATGATTTATCTAAGATTAAGGTTAGGGGGTTCTCGGGATTTTGTAACCATTGATGAGACAGTCTCCATCCTCTTAGTTCTGAGGGGTTACATTCTAGAGGGTGTGATTTCATAATTTTTGTCATGAAGCAATCATTAAAAGTGACAACGTTATGGATTGCTGCATGTTGTGCAGTTGGTTTCTCTATCTCTACAATTATTACATTGTGTCTGTGGCCATTCATCCTGGTGCTTAAGTTGTCAGGGTTAGGTAAATATATTTTGTTTTTATTTGTTTTACATTTTGTATTTGTTAACAATTTTACAGCAATATACTTATACAGTTAAAACCTTAATAATATTTTTACAACAATTTATAAAATTATACATCCTACAGTATTTAAAAAAAAAATTATATTCCATTTTATAAAATTAAAAGTTAAGAAATGGATAAAACTAAAGCATCCCACTATTCTAACTGTATAGAAAACTTGGTGACCACACTGCGTATTTTCATGTGGCTGAAGAACTCCTTCGAATAAAAGGTTCCAGACACTAAAAGTTTTTGAAGACTCTTTATTATGGTCATGAATATTTTTATGTATAGTGAGAGTTTGTTAATCGACAAAACTCCTGTTTTAACTGATAGTTTATATTAACCTGATTTTATTGTAAGGGGAAAAATATAATCCATATAAATGTATTTTATGTTGTGTGTAAAAAATAGTGGTTTATTGTACAGTTTAAAGTAGGCTATTTTATCATACATATTTTACTTCTATATTAGTACTTACGTCGAGCAGTCTATTTTGGATATTTCTTTTATTACAGCTGTTTCGGTAATATCATACCATCATCAGACAACAAAACACTTTGAACATTTTAAACACTAATACTCAAAAACATAATACGAATTGGTACTACCGAATTACCGTACACGTCAAATTTAAATAGACTGCTTGACGTTAAGTACTAATATAGAAATAATTACCAATGCATTTACAAGGCATTATGGAAATTATACATATTTTGTTGCAAAAAGTACACTTATCTAAATAAATGGTACAAAAATATTATATAAACTTTCTCACTTATCTCCACCAAAGACAAATCAAAACTACAAAATAAACCATGAACTGTATTTTTGTAAGCAATATTTACACTATGAGACCTTAACCTAACCTATACTAGCTTCGCTTGTGCTATAAACACATACTCAGCGTAAATCGTATTTGATTAAACTGAGCTTTTAACGACAACAATAAATTATTTTTTATTCTTGAACCGTAATGTATTTTTAGTTTCGGTTGTTAGTATTTATATTTCATTAAAATATGAATTAAATTAGTAGTGCCAATTTTGAGAAATTGCCTATTTTATAAAAAACCCATGGCCAATTTTTTTTTTTTGAGAAATGCCGAATATTATATTTCATTTGGATTTTTAGAGGCTACACTTAACCAAGATTTCATGAAAACCTTTGGAGTCATGTTGAGAAAGTTATAATTTTGTTATTTTTCTTACGGAAGCTATCCCTAAATTTTGAGTTTTTGAAAATCTTCCGATATGGTCAAAATATACCCAGATAATAAATTGATTCAAAATCAGTCCATGGGTTTGAGCTAGACACAATTCTAAGAATCACTTTCGACACAGGGGACCTCAGAACGAATATATATATATAGAAGGGGGGAACATTTGTTTTACCTATTTGTATAAGGAGTATTTCCAATATTATCAAAAATTAATCCGTTAAATTAAAATAAGATGTTACATTAAAATGTGAACAAATATATTCGTGAAAGATTACTATAGCTGACCAACATGAGCGAAGCAAGTGGAGACTTTTTAATAAATACACATCTACGAGGTTCAGAAAACCTGAGTAACAACTATTTTAAACAAACTTACCCTACTGGAAAGACCCCTTGATACACTAAAACAATTTAACATTTCCTTCGAGGCCTAAGAAACATACATTTAGTGTATCTACATAATATGTAATGTGGCTGGGTAACAAGATAGCACCCATCAACTTATTTTTCAATGTTTCTATAATTTTTACTGAAATTGCAATATTGGACCATACTCAAGTGTCAATTCATTTTAAAACAAAAATATATAAAGATATTTTTAAAAGATTAATCAATAAAATTTTCTTAACCTAAAATTAAAATCATAAAAATTGAAAAGTATTTACGACTTGTAAATACTCATGTCATCATTGGTGTTTCAGTAAATAGATTTCGTTTGGCGACTTCACAACCATTTCGCGCTGTGTCGCTTGGTATCAGGTGTTTAAACGGTGAACGTTTAACAGGAGATGAAAGATGATGACATTCTCTACAGACGGCCATGTATTTCTCTACTCCTCCTATAATCTCCAACTGTTACAAACAAATTCATATTGTTAGATAAGAGAATAAGTAAGAATAAAGTGAAATTTTTTTAATGAATGAAATACTCATAATCCCCACCTACTTCTATGCACTTAGTCAATCTTTTAATAAGCTTTTGAATTATTTCCTGAAAGAAACTTTTGGGTCTGGTGTCTAGCACTATTATCTCTTTATCAGAACAAAAACAATTTCCTTGAATCTCTCCTTTCAATGGGTCATAAAGATGCAAATCACTTACAGCCAGGTCAGGACATTTGTAGCCACTCACTGTAATGTTTATTTACTTATATCTTTCAATATTTGCCATCAGGTTTTAGTTCAATCTTCCGCCAACACTAAATGTTTAGGGATTGTTTTGAAAAACTGCACTTTTCAGATATCCCCAGAGGTAAAAATTAGGAACTGAGGATTTTGGGGCCTTTTTTCACTTGCAGTAAGGGCGTTTCGACTATCCTTCTGAAACCAACACTGTCCCTCATTAACATCCAACAAAGCAATAAACTGTTGGATTAAATCACGATAAAACTCTCCCTTGACATTTGTATCGAGAACTAAAGCCTTATTGTACAACTACGGTAAATTGTACAGCAAACACCAACATTTACGTGCATATAACGGTTGTTCTACAAAAGGGTGAGGGTTTCTACTGTTCCATATTCAACAGTTTTACTGTTTATATAAGCTTCCTCAACACTAAAATAAACACGATCCAATATCTTGATTCCGTTAGCTGAAACAAATCCACGAAATCAACGACAGAACTGTAAATGTTTATATAATCTGGTTATTACAATTCATGAACTACACCCAGTGGCGGCAATAAGAACCCGCGGGCTCCCGCAAGTTTGTTCATCGGGCCCCCCCTCTCCCAATAATCTTTAAAAACATTATTACAGGTATTTCCACCTAAGCTTGCACTTGGGCTTGGCGCGGCAGTGTTGCCGGGGGGGGGTGTTGGATGCTAGGCAAAGACCTTTTACCGAACATTCCACTACTGACTCACAACATACTAAGTTTTATTAGTTTTAACTACTGATGTAGATATCACTTAATAGAATTTCGTATTTCACCTATTCTAGCGCCTTCACGCAGGACGCGAGGACAGTTGATGCTTTGATGCAACAGTTGGTCACTTTCTAGTACTTTATATAGGTACATTTCGGATTATCTCCAGTCCTTAATTTATCCAATGCCAATGCCTTAAACTGAGTATTTTGTAGTTTTGTTCATTGTATGGTAATAGTTTATAAGTTATTTAGGTAATTGAACTGAAAGTTTATTTGTTGACCTGATACCTGATGCTATTTTTAAATTTTAAGCTTCCCCTTCCGGCCCGGTTGTTTATCTTTTCGCCGGTCAGTCACTGCGATGCGCGAAGTAGCGATAACTGCATTACTTATCGGCCAACGGTAAACAAACACATACTTCGTATCATGACATTAAATAATAAATACTGCTCTCTAAAAAAATAATGGTTATTGCCGTTTTAGATGCCCGATGCACAATCTTGTCTGAAGACATTTTACCTTATTTTAGTAATTTCTTAACAATACTCATAAAAATTTTGTTATGATAGGGGGGGCCGTGTGGCAGGGCCCGTCCGGGTCCCGGTAAAATTTCCCGAAAAATCCCGGTCAAGGCTCGCGGGCCCCCGAAGCTCACGGCCCCCCGCACCGCGGGCCCTTTATCGCCACCACTGACTACACCAACATAGTAGGAATGCAGTTTTAACTTATTGTAAGCCTAAAAAACAGTACTTGTTGACAGTTCTACTTGTGACGATAAACTTTCTTAACGATTTCCTCTGTGAATGACTTAAGTGCTCAGACATGTCATCGAGCGGTAATTAACAATGATGGGCAGCTAGCCGCTTGAGATCATCTACGAAACCTGTATCACAAAAATTATGAATTTTATGAAATATTATTGTTTTGTTAGAAACTGCAAACACTTCAATGAAATTCAACGCTCACACATTTGTAAGACTTGAAAATTGTACTGAAAATAACACTGAATTGTAAATATACCACTTCAATCTTTGGAAAGTATACAGCACTGATACAGCACAAAGGAACATGACATTACCGTCACAACATAAAGCTTATAACAACAGAAAGGAATAAATGTTAATGTGAAGAGTGCAGTGTAGCCAACATACACAACTTATGGGATAAAATATACCTCTGCATAAACTGAATGTATGCTCTTATATGCTAGGTTGTATCTATTTTTAAACACCTTGTCATATTACGAAGATAAAATTTATGTTAATTGTAAACGGAGGGGGGGGGGGGAATTAACATAACGTTTTTACAGAACTTAAATTCATTTTAAAACTTTGATCTTATTGATTTAACATATTTCGGATGTTTGTGTTTATCCTAAAACTTAATTGTAGTGTTGTACAAGTTTGATTGTGTGGAGATGTTGAGATGAGCAAAGCAAGAAGAAATATTGAGACAAGCAAAGCAAGAGGAGACTTTGAGATGAGCAAATCAGGTGGAGACATTGAGACGAGCAAAGCAAGAGGACACATCAAGATGAGCAAAACAAGGACATTAAAATGAGAAAACAGAATGGCCACATTAAGACAAGCGAAGTGTGTGGAGTGATGAGACGAGCAAAGCAAGAGAAAACATTGAGACTAACAAAACAAGGAGACATTGAGACGAGCAAAGCAAGATGAGACTTTGTGACAAGCAAAGCAAGTGGAGACATTAAGACATGCAAAGTGTGTGGAGATGTTTAAAATTACTAATAAAAAAACTATCCAAACAAAATAAAATAATTTATTTACACAACTCTATTAGAATTGCAAAACGTCGATAGCCTCACTCGGTGGATAGCAAGTCTCGTAGAGGGAGCTGCTCGAATTGATAGCTAATCTTGCTCTCCTATACACTAGTATCCTATGGTCTTGATTCGTGGTGCATAGTATAACAAAAACTGAATTAAATTTTTAGAAAGTATTTCTATTTAATATTTCAATTAAAAAAAATTGATAGATAGTTATTACTAAAAAATTAATTTACCGGTTTCATTTTAACGATTGGGTAGTATTTCCCACAGTTTTGAGTGACTGTTATAAAAATGCATTATTGTGTCCAACTTTAAACCATTCTCTGAGAAACAATTTATCAAAAGCATATAGGTTAAGTGTTTTAGTAAGTATCGGGCAATTTTATAATGTGATTATAGATGTAGTCCATTCCTTAGTTCCAGTTTCAAAGTTCAAACACTGAAGTAATGTATTCCTCAACATCGGACTGTCTCATTTTTTTTTTTTAATTGACATTTAGTGCATTATTTTTGTTGAGATATAATTAAATCAAGTAGAGAATGTTATATAATTAATATTCAGCAGCCATGAGACAATGTACATTGTATAAACCTTGTCAAATATAAAAATACATTGATTCAAAAATAAACAGGAGAAAGAACCAAAACATTAAGCTATTCTATTGATGGCTGTCCCATCTATGGAGTAGAAATAACTTCCTTTAAATATTTAATTATTTTTTTGTTAAAAGATCTTTCCTCTGTTATTATCTTATTTTTGTGTGGAAGACAGCTGTAGAAAATGGCACCTGAAATTGTTTGTGATTGAAGGTTATTCAAAAATAAAATAGTAGTTATTTATGTTAGCTACATAAAAATCATATTCATATATTCTTTGAACAAGTTTATTATTATTATTATTATTATTTGGTGTTTCTAAGCAATCTAAGAATTTCTAAACCAAAGGAAAATGTTGATTTTTTTTTTAAAAACATACTACAATATTATAAATCGATAATCAATATTGGTGAAACAGGGAAATTTGTTTTGAAAATAATATTAAGAAATTACAATAGAACAATCAGTGCCGTATTTAGACAAATTGTGCTCCTAGGCAATCAAGTTGGTTGCGCCCTTCCTCCCAAATTGTTATCGATATAAACTTGAAATAATAGTTAGAGTAATCTATGTTTACCAAGCTACACTGATACATTAAAATTTCATTGAATTAAATTTGTATTATTTAAAATCTTTTCAAAATAAATCTGGATAAAAAGTTATCTTAAGCTTATTAATCATTTACAACAGGATAGGATTGTTCTATATCTTTGAAATAATCAAAAATAAAAATAATTACACTGTGCAGTAGTAGAGAGACGATGATACAAAGTACAGCACTCGTTTTTATTTACATAATGAAAATAGTTTCTACACAATATAAAAACGTACAACATATGAGGTTGCCAACATTAAAGAAGACTAAAATTAAGTATTATTAAAAAGTTTAATATTATTATTTTTTACTCATTTTTATCTCTGCTTGTTATGCTATAATTAAAATCAGTACATTGTTCCGTTTTTCCCAGCTTCGTTAAATTTACATTTTTTGACGTGTCTCAGATATACTCCATTCTCAAAACACTCGAAACACTGATCATCCTACGCTTGGTCTCTCCTTATTTTAAGAAACTCAATCCTCCTACCCTTACCCCCTTTATTTCTTCCTATTGGCCTATTTAAACAAGCTTGTTTAACTTGTTTTTGATTAGTCACTCCCCCTTCTCTCTGCCCATGTTTCCTGTCTCTTGCACCTCCCTTTTGAAAAACTTCTTCAAATTTTTTTAAACATAACGTCTCCTGTTGAATTTATTTGTTCATTAATAATTTTGTGTCCTTTTAATTTTGATTTGTAATTTTTTTTTTTTTTTTAATATCTCAGTTTTCTACAGCTTCTACATAAAAATGTTATACATTTTTTTTTTTTTTTTTTTTTTTTTTTTTTTTTTTTCATTATTAAATTATGAAGCAAATGAGAAGAGTTTGATTTTTTTTTTTGATGATAAAATAAAGATCCTAAGCCGTCGAATACTTGAATAGTGTCAAAGTCGGGGAATAAGAGTTGGTCAAGTTGATAGGAAAAATGAAAGAGAAGAAATCTAACCCAAGACTACATGAAAAAATTGTATATCTAGCTAAGGTCTCTTGAGATTTGTCACACGCTTTACAATGAGTCCCTGAGGATTAGAAATAAGTTTGAAGTTGATTGATCTAGTCAGCGAGTTGGTTACATAACCTCACCGTTTATACATGCCCATTTTAAACAATTAGCTATAAATACAAAAATTATTGATGTAATTTAATAAAATTACACACTGTGTATGATGAATAACAACAACAACATTGTCAAATTTTTAGTCAAAATATTTAAACAATCTAAAATACACATTTTTTAAAAAAGTTTGAGATCTTGTTTGAGACTAGAATTTTCTTTTGAATTGTAGCTTTTTAAAAGTTTTTTGGGATACGAAAGAGAAAAAAGTTGATACATGAGTAAAAAAGCAAGAGAATTGAGTGGCAACTGGAGTAGAGTAGATAGTCAATGTTCAAAAAAAGTCACACAGACTATGTATATTTGATTATTTCAAGCATATCATAGCATAACGAGTGGGGACTCCTTCATAATAGATACAACTTCAAGGATCGCCAGATGGAAGCTCTTCATAGATATATACTGGGTCCTTCAAAAACAAGTTAAAACTTTAAACAGTTGTGGTTTTGTTATTGGTTATCTAATCTCAGAGAAAAACTCTTCATTGTATACTGATATAATTGGGATTTATTAAAAACAATACCTTGTTATTTTCATTGCTATTTATTTGTTGCCATAGTAACGAGTTTTCTCATTGAATAATTTCAAACACAGGAATCTAGTAGGTGGTAAACTTGTAGTAGTTTACAATTAATTTCTTCCCCCCCCCTTTTCCATCATGACTTTACCTTTACAAACACGCATTGATTCAGTGTTATTAAGAATGTCAAAAGAGTTTATCAGTCGGGTTAAGGAAGTTTCATACTTGCAACGGTTTGAGGAATGGACCATTGGAGATATCAAGAGGCCAAGAAGACCTTCAATCGTAAAAGATGAAATTGCTGTTGCTGAAGTCTTAAATGAATATAGCGTCAAGAAAACTGCACAGAACTTTGATATTAGTCAGACAACAATAAAGTGCATCCTTAGTAGGCAACTGAAAATGTATCCCTATAAAGTAAAAACTGAAAGAAACAGATAAACCCGAGCAACTTGATTTCCCTAGCATTAGCTCAAATTTGGTTAAATGAAGCTAGGCTTGTCAACATTTTTTGAATTGATTTTCATCTAAATGGATCCGTCAATACACATAATTACAGGATATGGTCAGTTACAAATCCTCATATAGTAACACAGGTACTATAAAAGTTACAGTTTGGATGGGATCCAAAATGGTGTCACAAAAACAATAACAAGACGTTATTTGAACATGCTAAATGGTAATACCAGAACTTGGCGAAGAAAATGTAATTCACAAAAATTGACTTCTAATTGCAAAAAATTAGAGATGTAACGGATAGTCGTTTTGGCCGGATACCGGATACCGGATATTCGGTGAGGATCTAGGCCGGAGCGCCGGATATCCGGCTACCGGATATCCGACTCAGGTAGTGTGTGTAGTTCTAGCGATGATTCACGGAAAGACAAGTACGAACCTGTCTCTTGGACCGTAGGAGTGGGCGGCTTGTATCGTTCATGCGTCAAACACTAGTATTCAACGGTCTGTCAGTGAGTTTTTCGGTATTTGTTTTTTGTGGTTGAAGTTTTTTGTAGTTTAATCTCGACCGCTCTCTTAACGATCACCTATTTGGAAGTATAGATCACCTATTTATGTAATTTCATTTACATAATTAAGTATCCGGTACCCGGCCGGATACTAAAAAAAGGGCCGGATAGGCCAGATACCGGATATCCGTTACAACTCTACAAAAAATGTCAATCAGTACATCTAAATCTGTACAACCTTTTAATTTATTTCTACAAGGCATCAAACTATTAATCTTCTCAAGAAAAACCTTTAAATCAGTTTACACATGGCTACACCTAAAATTAGGCTTACAAAACTATGTTACCTCTTTTTCCTGGCCTATCCTTTTCGTGTACGCTGCTTCACTGAAGCAAGACATACAAACGGCTGTTAGTTTGATTACACTTTCAGCCAACGGTACTAAACTGAGAATATTGCCAAAGCCAACTCTTTGGTAAGTTCCATCCAGTGCTGCCACAATAACAATTTTTCCTTTATTTGCCATTTCTTCACTGAATCCTACGACATCTGAGAACTAAAAAATGCATTATATTAGTATATAAGGAGAAATCAATTTATATAAGTAGCTATAATAAGACAGATCGCTATAATAGATAGATAGTGTTTTCTTGTGGGAAAGTCAATAAAACACAAGCTTTACCCACATCTTTGTCCTTGGGATCTATACGACGTAGTGTGAAGCTATCCTCAAAGACTCACTATAACGAGTACGGTCAGGATAATCCTGAGGGAGTTATATATATACAAAATAGTATAATAGAGTTTAGACCTTTTTTTCACGTAGTCTTGCAGTTAGATCCCTATCTTTCCTTTCCAGTCTCTCTTGACTAAATTTCAATTTATATTAATTCATGAATTTCTAATTTTGTCTACATGACCTTTTCACGTAAACTTTGTGTTTAAAAGAATACCTAAATATTTAATCTTGTTGACCTGATCGATATCCAAACATCTTTGTAGTTGTACCACATGACTGAGAATGTACTCTTAACGGCCAAATACAATTATCGTATTTTATAAATATAGTCTTATCGTGTCAAACAACAAAATTTGTATTTTATATAATAGTTTCCTAGGATTGCTGGTGTACAACAAACTTTCATCATATCATATTAATTTTAGCACCAATCGATAGGGGAAGAATCGTAAATTTAATTCGCTAAGGAATTTCTACGCGTCGCGTATTTTAGTGCAAATTTTTATGATCAATGTGTCAAATTAAAATGTTTACCTGTAGATTTTTTAATTATTCATTTTTCATTGGAAACACTTATTTTATCATTTAACTAACATGCCTGTTGTGGGTATATAACATGTTAAAAAAAAAAAAAATTTAAAACAGGTGTTATAAATTCTCAAATACGTTTTATTTTCTTCGAGAATTTATATAGTGCTCACTTTATTTGTGGGGAATCCAATTGTGCTGTGATTGATTGCTTATATTTCGTAAAACTTAACAGTTTATATGGCTAATTATTAATGTGTGACAATTGTGCAAGAGCTTGGATATTCTAAATACCGGCCGCAGGAAGACAGTGTGGAAATCGTCTAACACTTACTGGTTGACGAGAAAAGAATCGTGAGATAAAGTAACAGGTTTAACTTCATTATGCCAACATGAACCTCTGACATATTTTAAAAATCTACGTTCATTTAATTATAAACAATCCATATTTTTATATAGATGATCTTTCTGATGATATAATAATGCTTTGATGTTTCCTATGTTTATAAAATATGATATTTATATATATATATATATATATATATATATATATATATATATATATAACCATAAAAATTCTTAACTGAAAACGACTAGTTGATTTTTTAATATTAGTTCAACATTGTTGGTTACCATTAAATTTCATTCAACAGAGAAACATTTTACTATAGTTGCACAAGTTCAGCTGTTACGGTTCACGACTGAGTGTACGTTGAGTTTAACTCATCACTGAAAATAAATAATTTTAAGCAATCGCCGAATCAAAAATCACGATAATTTTTTTTTTTAAGAAATTCATCTTATTGGTCGATTTTCTATGTGGAACGATTATTATTATGTAAGTACATGTCAGCAATAATAATCGTTTCATATTTTATAATTAAGTTAAAAACCTACAGAAATTTAAGATGTCATATAAATCCAAAGCGACTAGTTAACCGATGGCATCGTGTTCTTACACAATAAAGCTCAACCTCACACAGAAAGTCAAACAACTCAATTTACATTTCTGGATTAATTAGGCCAAAAGAAAAATGAACCTCGACAGCCTGTCGGACCTGATGACCTTGATTTTAATTAAATACGATTTACGCTGACACAAGCAAAGCAAGTTTAGGGCCTTATTAAAATATTTTTTTGATGGATCATTTTCACTTTCACTTCACAATGTATTTGATTTGTCAGGTTCAAACTTTCACTATGAGATCTCTGTCAAAGATTTAATCTCTTTCAGTGTTGCTAAATACTAAACAAGTATTTCTTAAGTGGTGAATATTTTTGGCTTGTACTGAATAAAATATGTGCATTGCATCCGAGTGGTGGGCAATACTCCAAAACAGAATTATTTTGCACTCTCCACAAAAAGATGGATCCACGAGAAGATCATCAGCTATAGCAGTAAACTGTTTCATAAAATAGTTTGCTATTGAAATCATTATAAAACACATTATTTCAAGGTCATTCATCTCTATTACGATAGCATGAAGTGCAAAACAAAATCAACATCAATTATTTGACATATACAAAACTTTCTCTATCTTATATGTAAGATTGTAAAATGGAGGCAATAACATAAACTTATGACAATTATAGTCAATTAAATCCACAAAAAAATATCAATTAGGCATACAACAGATTTACAATATCAATTAAGCCTATAACAAAACAAATACTTACAAACTGTCCTTCATCAATGCCAATCACATCGTAGTTGCTCATCGAAGATTTATATTTAAACAATTCCAAAGCTGAAACAGCTGGTAGAGTATATCTATCATGTGTTGATATTTCATTGGTTGCATAACGATCGTCTTTTGCATATCTAAAGATGAAACATCTATAGTCTGCGTACTGGTAACGCTTGAGTCTACGAATAAGTTCTGTCGTTTTGCCCGAGAACATTGGTCCAAAAATTACCTGGTAACATGAAATTATACACGTAAGTGAATAAAAAAAGAATATAACATGTTGGAATATTATCAGCTCTAGTAGTAAAATCTTGGTTAATCAAATTAGCAAAAATTAAATATAGATAAAACTAAAATAATAAATTCTATCCGAGAAATATTATTTGAAATTTATAACTATCAAATATGTAAAACTATAAGTATACTAGTGGTTTAACCCGGCTTCGCCCGGGACATCTAACATTATGTTATTCACTAATAAATGTTGAATATGATCTTGATTTCAAAATATTCGCAAATCAGTCTGCTAGCACCTAATTGAAGAATCATCGCAAGACCCTAAAAATGATAGTAATGAGTTAAATAAAATATTTTTACAAAGTAGAAATTTACTGTTAACTGTACCTTTTTTCAAGATGATCCGGGGCTATAGGATTGTGTGGTAGTTGGAATATAAGGAGATAAACCTCAAAATATAAGAAGTAAAAGCTTTTTATTGAAAACATTCCAACTATTTATAATACTTGTTTATAAACAACATTTTTCATTTTGTTATCTGGGGTATATTATACAAATTTTTCGGATTTCCTATTCGAGAGCAAGCTATGTATAATTGACCGTGAGAAAAACAGAAATCTTTGAGACTTATGCCGCAATACTTTAAAGTTTGTCCCTATGGTTTATCTGGCTTATTGTTAATGTGTAACAAATGGGTCTGACTTTTTAATCTTAGAAAAGTTAACGGCTTAACTGTACATACTGTATAGTGTTTACTTTATTTCTGATTTATCCCTTACATCTAGTAAAACTTAATGGTTTATCTGGCTTATTGTTAATGTGTGACAATTGGGTCTGACGTTGTTATCTCGCAATAGTTAACGGCTTAACTCTATATACTGTATAGTACATACTTTATTTCTGATTTATCCCTTGCATATAGTGAAAGGTAATGGTTTATCTGGCTTATTGTTAATGTGTAACAATTGGGTCTGACTTTTTTATTTTACAAAAGTTAACAGATAATTTTACAATTGCAGTCTCTTTAATTTGAATGGTAATTCAGTCGATATCAGTGGTGTTCTGGGGATAAATACTGTATTTCCCTTGTATTTTTCGGTCATAAGTTTGGCCCTTTTATCTCCCAATGGACGCCCTTAGAGACAAAACGGAAACCTTCTTCACAGATGGGCAATAGAGGACTATCACACCATATACCCCCTTTGATTGTACCGGGATTCGTTTTTGAGTTTTACCGGCACGCACAGTCTAGACTTCCTTTTATTATATATATATTGATTACAAACTAATACACTTCTTGGGGCTTTAATCGGATGAGGGTAAACTGGAAATCTCATGTGGATTTTGTTTGGTGAAAACTGAGATTAATTTCTTTTGTATTTTCACTCGTTTTAAAAATTTGTGATGGTCACGTTTCACCTATTATCATATACACTTTGTATATTGATTTATGTAGAATGTGTACTAGTATTTATTATTTCACAAACTTTAAATCTGCTGTTTCGTATAGTTTATAAATATACGCTCAACAATACAATTTGTAGTCTTAATAGAACATCTGTAATTTTGTCAAGTGAAAAACACTACAGTTCGTTTTGACCTCCGAAAGACACTGTTTTTATATGTAAATTGTACGAATGTGTAAGTTTAACTGGCTGAAATTTGGTGTTTTGTTCAAGTGTATAGTAGCGTTATTAAGCATCCGATGATTTCGATTTATCGGTAGATTTCGTCCAATCCACATTGTTTAACATATTCAAATTTTAAACCTAAATTGATAGTATTGCAGTTTCGATTTTAAACCATCACAAGTTAACACATGCAGTGGTTTTCGAATCTCAGTTTTTTACCGAGGTGCACCACTTCAAGTTTGTGGTTAAACTTACCTAGTTTTAATGCAAACTGTAATTTGATTTGTAATAAAGGTTGGCTTAAAAAGGTTGTTTTTTTTTCTAGGCATAAAAACTCAATCAAAACCATGTTATTTCCTTTTTTAAACCTTGTTGTTCCATCTTAAACAGAGCAAATAGTTTTAAACTGGCCTAAAACAATATGATGACAATTAAAAAAAAAAAATTGTTGTATATAATGTAAAGTGAACCAAAGTTTATTTTATTTAAAATAAATTTCATTTAAGCAAGCTCTGAGTACAAATTTGATTTTATACTTGTAATATGTTTTATTATTATTTTATAGTATGTAAAATATTGCGACCAACACATATGTCAATGTTCCTTATAAAATGTCTGAAAAACCTAAAGTTCTAGTATAAAGTTGATTCTAGGTTTTTTTTAAATTCAAAATTTGGTTCTATAGTGTGTAAAAAGGTGTCAATTTATATCCCTCGTAAAGTCTCCAAAACACACAACATGTTAACCATAATTGTGATTGTTAGTATACATTTTATCCTGTAACATTTGGCAAGTCTCTAAACAAGCGTATAGACTTAACTGGAGTGATATTTGGCAATTTATACATAGTATGTAGAGCAATACGAAATGGTGAATTCTGAGAAACTGTTCAAGTTTAAAGCCAAACCTGAATAGAGAAATGTTAAGTTTTGGGTATTTTGTATTATTATCATGCTGGATTACTACTACTACCAATAATGATAATAATAACTGTGCTGGAGAGTACATGTAAAAAAGAAAAGTAATTAACTTAATCAAAGATTATAGAAAATGAATTGGCTTCTCGGGCGAATTTCTCGACAATTCAACTCAAGTGCGGCGGTTGAAGAGAGTAAAATTGTTTGACTTGGCCTAAGTCAAGAATAGTAGAGTTATCATTGTGACGGACACTTCGCTGCTGGCTCAGAGTTCCAGGTCGATGGCGTGTCTCTGGTTGTCTGTTGAGGTCCTTATGTGCGCATTGCTGGGCGTTCGAACGGTTGTCAGGATGTCGAAACGGCAGGCGTAAGTCTCTCGAAATTAGCTCGGTTGAGAAATAAAAGGTAAACCGTGTATATTTAATTAAATTATCTTTTATTACTGCATTTTACCTTACACGTGCTCTACTATCTCGGGCTACATACTTAGGTGGATAAAAGCAAGCACATGGAGGTCTGGCTCTGTTCACGGTTCTAGCCAGACTCTGCTCCTTGAGGTCTGTTGCAGAAGCATCCAGCCTCAAATTCCCCCCCCCCTCTTTTCTAAAATCATGACTGTTGCATTTCCAAATATACCCTGTTCAGTGTATAAGGATCCTTGTTGTACATTCCTGTCATTATGTAAATGTATGTTATCATATTCATAATATTAGGTGATTAATATAAGATGCAGAGTAGCTGTCACATCACAAGATCGAGTTATTGTCAGTTATAGGATGTGCAGACAACAATGTGTTCATTTTATAAATATATTGATATACTGGGTTCAGTTTCATTAAATGTAAATAAATTTTTTTTTTAATTCATAATATAATATTATGAAACACTAAATTGAAGATGATGTAACGATAGGTTATACCCAAAATAGTTATTTACATGTAATTAGTGAGTCACTAGGAATGTGACACAGTTGTGGAAATTGGAAAAAGCCACCAATGTCACTCTCTCGTTGTCTAAAAGCCTAAACCATTAATGCCTAATACATTCTTGGACAAACAGAGCAATAGGAAAATTATAGATATCAATTTAATAATTCTAAAATAACATCTCATAGATCCATTGTACACATTACTTTTTATGGACTAAGAAAATTGTTTTTCATTACAGTATATACAGAAAACAGCTGTTTTCTTGGTCTGTTCATAGACAATAAATTTCATCTTTACCTTGTACAATACAGAAATTTTACTGTCCACCAGCTGTTTTTTGACGATAACAGACTTCTTTTAATTGTTGTTACTAAATATTCGATTATTAACCTCAAAATTGTACTTTTCACCCCTGAGATTTATATTGTAAGTACATGGCCCTACAACCCCAAAATATGGAAAGCAAAAGATTTTTGAACGGAATGGAAAATGTTTTGCTCAGCCCATAAGAAGCCATACCATCGTTGCTGTTCCAAATAAGATTGCAAAATATTAAAACCATAAAATTGAAGCAGGCCCTTTAATTTTAGAATCTGAAAAACATCTCTCCGTCTAAAATTGCTAAGTAAAGATTCAAAACAACGTAAATTGTACTAGTAACATAAATTCAAAATTGTATTTATGTTATCTTTTCTGTAAAGTATAGTAAAGTATATGTAACTCGCCCATTATTTACATGCTCACATGAAACTATCATGCTTGCACGAAAAAACACTAATAATCGGCCTTGTAAGATTATATACTATTTCATTAACCTTTCCATTATATTTGATTTTACAAATACATAGTTCATAGGCTATAAAATCTTTAGTTGTTTTATTATACAGGCTACAGCTTTCCAAAAATCTTTAGACAAAAGGTATGATTCAAGCAAATACAAACAGTTTTATTATATGTTCTTTTCTTCCTCTTTTTTTTTTATAAGGTGATGAAGTCTGAGAAGTTTTCTGCCTTTAAACAAGAAAATAAAAATTTAATTTAAAAACAAAAAGTAATAACACTTGAACAAAGCAAGGCGTATAATACTATACAATCTCATGTATTCATACTCGCACACATTTTGTCAATTACTCATAAAATTCTTTATTTTCTTTGATAACATCCAAATTTCTAAGTACTTTAAAAATTGAAACAATTCATTTTCACAATATTTAAACCAATGAAGTTGTTGACTGATAATATAAGGTAAGTTTAGGGGGTGGTAAGGGTATGCTACTATATTCGATTTTCTAAAATTGTATTTATGTATATTATCGTGATAGCTGAGGTTCCTAATACAATTTTTTGTTTTTTTTGGAGCCCTTGAATACTAATATCGTCAGGATCGAAAAAAAAACATGAGTTAGTCATAAGAGATCTGATAGGAAAGATGAAAGAGAAAGATCTAACCCAAGACTAGGCGAAAGAATGTTCAGATCCTTTAAAAAGGAATAATTTTAAGATTTGAAAAAATGACAAAGAGTTTTTATAAACTTCTTTTTTTTTAAGAATTATTTTCCCAAAACTTTTTTTGTGAGGCTGAAGAATGGCAAGATAATTACCACTACACAGAAATTGTTGTCTTTAATATACTCCCTTTTCTCTTATAAATGTTTATAAAGTAATAATTATTTAATTTTAAAAAGAAATAATATTTTATATTTGTTGGAAGGAACAAATTGCACCTATTGTGGAACTATTATTAATACTTTCACCTATTTGAGGAACTAGAAATGCTAGTAGGAAACGCTGGACTGTTGGAAGGGTTGCGACTGAACAGTTGCATGTTGTCCGTTTATAAATAACTTAATGTCCTGTTTTTTTATCTTATCTAGTTTAATGTGTGTTGGTTGCTGACATTGAATATGATATACTTTGTTTATACACTGATAAACACATAATTATCAGTAAACTGTCAATGTAAAATACTGACATCATGATATATGTCATTTTTAAGATCTTTCACAATATCAGATTTGTAAAACAAAACAATGTTATCATTAAAAACAACATAAATTGCCCTTCACACAAACTAGTTTCATTTGCTACACACAGAAAAATAAATAGAAACAACAAATTGCATTAAAATAATAAATAACAACAATTAGATATAAAATGTAATAAATAATATAATTACAATAAGAAAGGAATATTTATTGCACACATCAGATGCATTGTCTTTTAACGACAGCATCGTGAACAAAACTCGCCCACTGAATATACAGGGTGTTGCAAAATTCTATTTCCAAACATTAGAAAGTTCTTATAAACTATGTCTAAAATTGCCTAGTTCCCAGAAATCCGTCATTTTTTTTTCACAAAATATATTTTATTCTCAGAACGTTTTGACGGGTAGAATTTGAAACTTGTGCCTAATAAAGTAAAGAACTATTTTGGAAAAAATAACCAACCTAATCCAATATTCTGTTTCAAAATGGTTGCTGCTTAAATTTTTTAATTTAAACAACTTAAAAATTGAAAACAGCCACCGTTGTTTAACGGGTTATTGGATTAGGATGGTTATTTAAAAATAAAAAAATAGTTCTTTACCATTCTAGGTGTCATGCTAAGTTTCAATTCAATCCGTCAAACTGTTTGGGAGATAAAAAATATTTTATAAAACAAAAAACAAAATGGCGGATATCTTGGAAACTAAACAATTTCGGATATATTTTTACAATACCTGTGAAAGTTTACTAGTATAAACTGTAACAAGATAAGCGTGCACTCTACCAACAGAGTTGCTCTTTCATATAGAACGAAGTGGCTGTGTTTATTTATATAATTACGATTGATAATTTTTTTTTACTTATTTAAGGTTATTTACATAAACTAACCGCATCAGCTTCTTAGAGACTCACTACATATACTACAGAGTCACTGTAGTGAGTACAGGTTTGGCAATTCCGAGTAAACTTTTAGCTGGATTTACATGTGACCGTCTCCACTTCTTTTGACCAGCTGGAAGCTCCGGCTGGCTGGAGATCGCGTACACTTAGCCGAATCTTGTCAGGATGGGCCAAGGAGTCGGGTTAGGACGCTAATGAACGCACGCAACGCAAGTGAAATTAAATATTATATTTTATTATGGCCGAATTAAAGTTTACAGAAATGATTACAATTTAAGAAAAAGACATAACGGCAGGGTTAAGCCCTAAAAATGGCCGAAAAGCATACCGATGAATTTACCAGCACGTGGCTGAAAAATGGACTGACCTCGTCCCGTGGCGGTCTTCCGTCTAGCGGCTCTCGGACAAGACTCTCATTAGACTGACTGTCCGCTCGCTAGCTCAAGACCCCCACTCCTCGTCTCTCCCCTCCCCTTCTTCTACGTCATATTGCACTGCTCATCAAAATCGCAAGTGCAATTCATATTTTAATAATTAAAATCCCTTTTCATTATATTCTAATTTATTATTATTAGGATTTTGGTTTGGTGGGCTCCTTGGCTGGGCCACATACATCTCTTTTCAACTTTGCTTAAATCTTTCATCTTTCCTATAAATTCTCTCTTCACCAACTCGGATATATTCCGACCCTGGTGACAACCGAGAAGTGTTTTATCTACAACAGGGGACTAATAAAATATAACTATGCAGGACTATAACACATAGTATAGGCCTGTGAAGCAAAATAGTTTAGGAACCACTGTAACAATTGACTACAAAAGGATAACTGAAAAAAACAATAAATATGAAAACATCATTTATTAACGTAATAAATGCATTACAAGAAATATTTACAATACATCTATCACAGTCAGTTCTTTAGAATATTCAAATAATTACAAAATATAAACATGTTTTATTGTAGAAGGTCGGCCTTCTACTAGAATTATTTAATATCATGTAATTCTTAGTATACAAAGTGTCTTAAGGTGGCTTTATGAATAAATATACGATTTTTGATAGACTTACAACTAGAAGCCAAATATACATTGTAAGAGGGATGAAGAATATAAAACCAACACAAACTTATCGATTTTTTTTTACTTACCCTGTATTCTATAGGGTAAATTTTGACTTATTTTCACGTTTCTTGAGCTTCAGCAAACTAAATAGTTTTTTTTTTTTTTATCTTCCCCCAAAATGCTGGCTATCGTCTGTATGTACACATGATTAGGAGGCACAAAAATCAGGGTAAAACATGAAATTTGATACAGGGAACTATATACAGGGTGGTAATAAAGTCCGAAGACAGTTAAATATTTTAAAAAATAATGTAGATAGAGCTACAATACTTGGAACAACGTTACAGGGCATAAAACTCTATTTTAACACATATTCAGTGATCCAATAACTCTTCAGGGGGACGGCCCACAAGGAGTCGGAAGAAAATCTTATATGGAAACAATCCATCACTTTATTAATAATTTAACTAAAATTGCAAATTCAAGGAAGCTTTGAAGTGCTGCCATTTTTGACTCGGTTGTCTGTTTGAGGTCGGGTTTGCGGCATTGTATTCTACTAATAAAGACCTTTAATTTGATGTGCATATCAACCTATGCTTCCATTTAAGATTTTCTTCCGACTCCTTGTGGGCCGTCCCCCTGAAGAGTTATTGGATCACTGAATATGTGTTAAAATAGAGTTTTATGCCCTGTAACTTTGTTCCAAGTATTGTAGCTCTATCTACATTTTATTTTTTTAAATATTTAACTGTCTTCGGACTTTATTACCACCCTGTATATTGAACCTTATTGACACCATTACAAGGAGAATTCAAATCTACACATTTTGATTTGATTTACTGCGTTCAAAATAACACACTTGTTATGAACAAAAAATCTGTTTAAAATGGGCAAAATTTTGATATTTTCAATTAGATTTTTCTGGATTTCAATAGGGCTATAGTCACTATAGTTCCTCAAAAATCACTTTTTCAGTTTATTAAAGCTATGAAATGTGATGATCAGTCAAAAAACAGAGTTTGAAAATTTTGCGATTACTAAACTTAAACTATACTTCGTATATTGAGTAGGTAACAAGTGTAAAAGCGTCAAGTATTGAAAATGAAGGACAACATTTTCTACACATCTTATACCAGTTACCCAATAGTAAATTTGTTCTTAAAAATATGTCTTTTATTTCAATCTGAACTACTCACTGAACAGACTTTTTGAACACCCTCTATAAAACATTAAGTTAAGAATATCAATATAACTTAATTACAAATCATCAGCCAATATTAGGCTACTCTAATTATTGCTTAAATTATGTAATTACCTATTTTCAATGCAAATAAAATGTTATATAACTACATTACGCTTATCTGAATGTTCATAGCAATTTGTTTATTTCAATTACATACAAAATAAGATTCATAGACAGGAAATTGTAAAGTTCCAACAAAACTTGTTTACCACCATCTTACATCTAATCTTTTAATAAAATTTCTAGGTAAAAGAACATATAAATTTGACAAAGGTAAATTTTTATAATTTTTTTCCTTGTTCAAGTTATTATTACCCTCGAATACTAATATTATCAAGATCGTAAGAGAACGAGAGAAATCTGTTAGGAAAGGAAAGAGATGGATCCAACCCGAGACTGTAACCCAAGTTATAAATGTTTGTATGACGAATACAACATAATTTAACAAAACGTTGAGAAATGCGTAAACATATTATGATGGATTGATTTCATTCATTCCTCTTTATTATGGTTTGTAGGTAAAACAAAGGAACCTTATAATTTCACACGCATGTCTGTGCATCTATTTGTAAGATTTAAACTGCCACTTAAAGAACTTCAAATTTAGAAAAATAATAATAACAAAAATGTCTACGAACCCTAAGTCATGTGATTTTAAGCACACGTTTGATCCTTTTCTATTCAGGTTTTTAAAAAAAATTTAACATCACAGTTCTGTCTTTTTAGACTCTGAGAAAAGAATGATTTACGAGAAAATTTGGAAAAAAAAAAACATTTAGTAGGGTCCTGGAAATGTACTTTCTCCTGTTTTGTACCAGATTAACCAACTTTAGTAAAATAAATTACTGACCAAAACAGGAGAATGTTTACTGTATAGAGTGAAATTTGCAGGTGTGTAGGTAGCCTATATGTGTGTGTGTATGTGTATTTATATAAGCCTAATATGTATGGTATCTTGTACTATGACTCTTGTTATACAAAGTAGGGTAATTGTTAAGAACAAACACCAACATTTTTTTTCATTAAAACTATTAAATTACTTTTAAAATCAATGTTTTCTATGATAGTATATATCCTTCAAGTTGAGGAAAACATTTTTAGAATGTTAAATTTAACATTTAAAATATTTCTATAATGAGTTAAAATTAATTATTGTTTATTAAAGAAGAGATACCAGACTGTCATTTCCATCCAATACACACAAATTTTTTCTTCTAAAATTAGCTGTAGAAACGACCATTAAAAAAATTCTATAGCCCTGGTTGGGGAAACTGGTTTAAAGGAAAGAAAAAACTATGAATTGGTACTTACTTGAATACAGATACTTATTTGAATAATCTAACAAACATAAGAGAAATTGTTATTAAGATTAGGTTAGGTTAGTATACTTTTAGTCATTTGATGTTTTTTTATATTTTTTATTATATATCTTATTTTTCCCCATTATCTCAATTATTAGGCCTATTAATTTCCAATTCATACAAACAAACTGATCGAATTTCACTGATTTAGATTTGGCATACAGTTTACTACATATTTAAACTTAATATGTTATGACCATTATATCATAAATAATAATACATGTATACCAAGGAAACAATTAGAAATCTTTAGACTGTTTCAAATGATAAACCTTCCACAACTTTTATGTGTGCTTACTCTACTTTCAAAAACATTCACAGTAGCACATACAAAATTTACATACACTTACATTATTTATATAAAAAATAGTTGATTAGAAAATAGATAATATATATTACAGATCCATTTGAAAAAATATACCTAGATAAATTATACATTAAGTCTTATATACAATTAGCCTTGTGTGATTAAAAAACAAGAAGCTTTAAAGTACTTGAAAGTTACGAAATATATACTAAGAGTCTTTATAAATATATTTAGCATACTGAAGTTAAGCTAAGAATTTATTCCCACATTTATTTGGAGAACATAAATCATGTCTGTGGTATTAGTTCTAATTGAGACATCTCATCTTTAAATTACTTTTGTTTTTTAAATCTACGATTCTTTATAAATCACTTCAACACAGTTTTGGTTTTATTTAATAATAAAGTTTCTAATTTAGTATGATTTTTATCAACCAAAATATCACATAACTGAAGTATTCTACGAACATAAGTCTGCCATATAAATGAAATGATATCACATAACTGAAGTATTCTACGAACATAAGTCTGCCATATAAATGAAATGATATCACATAACTGAAGTATTCTACGAACATAAGTCTGCCATATAATAATGAAATGTAAACAAAACTGAAGAACAGGTAAATAAGGAAGCTATGTTTTGCTTACTCCTTGGTTACGAAATCTATAAAATAATATTGACAAAATGACAACTATACAAATTGTGTGATGCCATGAATTCTAAGAATATGACAGAAACTTATGGAGTTTATAAGCTACACACAGATATTAATATCTCTGACATGTTAAGTTAGGTTAGCGTGGTCATATTTAATTTACATTTAAAATAAGCTAGATAAAATGGTACTATGATCCGACTATGCTAGACTTGGGGAAAATTTTAGTATACAATATGAATAAATGGTTTTAATACCTAAATATCATACAATACCATTTCTTAAAATTTATGTCATTATCAATACTCATTTATAAAATAAATATCTTTTGGGCCTAACACTGTTTTGCTGCCAAATAACTCTACCATTAATATTTAGTTCAGTAATCCCATAATTGGTAACTTGCAAAGTTGTTCACTTTTCTTTTTAGGTGGACATAAGTATTTGTGGATAAAATTATTATTGTGTAGAAATTATAAAGCCTATAAACATTAAAGAAGTAGATTTTAAATAAATAAAAAATTGGTCTATAAAAGGGTAAGAAACTTACTTTATCACTAATGAGATTATAAATTCCATATGCCAAATTCATTTAATTTAGTATGGTAGCTACATATCTTATATCGAAAGGAAAACATAGTTTTTTTAGGGGAATTAACATTTCAACGTAAAATTAAAAGCACCAAATTCATATTACATATGTTATATATTATAATAGAAATTCGGAAGTTGTAATAACTTCTAAAAAAGATACTTTTAAAGCCTATTTTCAACAATGAAATTTCAACATAAATATTATGTAACAATCTTAATGTTTAACTGTTAATTCAAACATCAAACTACAAGAGACTATGACTATATTTTAACCAACGAGTTAAACAATATCTTTACATAAAAGAAACAACTAATATCAAAATTCATGTTTCTTATGACATACGATCATTGAACATCATGAGTCATTATAATTCTATTAAAATATGACAATTTTGATGATTTATTTAATACTGTATATTAACATTATTACATGTAGGCTAAATAATACTTAAATTATATCAATATAATAGATTTAATCTTACCTAACCTGTCTTTGAAGTAAGAGACAAGTTATATAAGATTAATTTTTTTTTCATATGAAACAAACATACCTAACCATCATAATATTTCTATTTTAAGGCAAAGTAAAAATATTTCCAGAAGTTGTAATATGGATGCACAGTAAGTATGAGCGATATTCACTTTATTGTCCACTTTAATGGGTTCTAGTAGCTTGCCATCCCTAAATACTTCCATGACAGCAATTTCCTAGACTTTATGTAACCTATAGGCTATAGGTTACATAATCATTTTCATTTTTTACACTGAAAAAATTAAATCTTCGAAAAATACTATTTTTTCTTTTAGAAGTATGGTTTGAACTAAATGAATTTGGCAACATTGATTATTTATCTCATGATCGATTTGGTAAATTGGTATCCTACACAAGCATTTGGAGGCGAGACTTCTCAAGAGTACCAAAACCACATTTGTTAAAACCATATATTTTATATACTGTAGGGCTTAACTTACTAGTAAGCTAGGCTATTATACATTTATATAATAGAATCTCACCACTGCTAATATGATGGTTTCTTGAATCAACCAAATTAGATTTATAATCTAAACTCAACAGGTTGATAGAATATTTAGGTATAATATTGTAACAATGACTTTTAGCACCAAAAATATATCATTTATAGTCTATAACATACCTTCAGATAATAACCGTGTTAAAGTCAAACACATATTGTCTTCAGTTACATCTAATGCAGTTCGACCTTCACTGTTCCTTATATTACAATTAGGTTTATACTTCATAAGTAATTCCACCACACGAACATTTTTCGTATCACAAGCGTAATGTAAAGCAGTATTTCCCCTATTGTCCTGACTATTTATATCACAACATGCGTCCAGAAGCAGTTGAACAATCTGTATCCGTTGATTCTGACAAGCTAAATGTAGCGGTGTTAGACCTTTTCTCGTCTGTATGTTTGTAAAAGCTCTTGCTTTTAGTAAAATCTGGATCAGTTCAATACGTCCTTGCATCGCTGCAATATGTAGTGGTGTAAATCCATCAGAGTTACAAATATTAACATTCAGAGCATCTGGAGATTTTGACTCACCAAATTCATCTGTATCTTTTTTCTTTTCTTTACATTCACACAACGGATGACAATTATGTTTTAACACTAACGAACCTTCCAAACCAAGATAAAAACAAGATAAATGAATATCACCATGAGCGATAGCTTTTAATAACCTATCAACCTTTTTGATCTGATCTATTGTACTCGGTCGATCCCCTACTTCTAATAATTTTCCTTTTGGAGATTGAGGTTTATCTTCTTCAGTAAAATCTAACCTTGTTTGTGATGCAGCTGCAACTTGAATATCACTTTTTTCAGTTTTGAATTGTGGAATTATTAACCTAAGATTTGTATATCTTGGAGCTGATGTTAACAGTTGAGAAATATGTAAGTTGTGTGCATAATCTAATGGTGTCATTTTACGCTTATTTTCTGCCATAGGATTTGCACCATAATCTAGCAAAGTTTTAACGATAAATTTATAACCCCAACGAGCAGCACTATGTAAAGCCGTTTCTCCTTGGTTATTCTTTTTGTTAACGTCTAGCTTATAACAGCTCTGTTCTGAAAAATATAACATTGCTTTGACACAGCCATCATGGCCATTATTTGAAGCACAATGTAAAGGTGTGTTTCCTTCGTTATCGTGTATATCAAATTTAGCACCACTATGTAAAAGGAGAAGAAGTTCATTTTGGTGTCCACGAGTACAAGCATAATGTAATGGAGTCTCGCCAGATTGATCTACTGCATTCACATTAGCACCAAAGGCAATTAATAAATCAACAACTTTTGGATGACCAAACATAGAGGCTATGTGAAGAACGGTGAAACCTCTATCATCACAAGAATGTACTGTTGGAACTGTATTAACCAAAGTCATAGATATTTGAAACTCGCATTTATCACAAGAGCATAAAGGATGACACAATAGTTTGCTCGCATCAAATACATTGTTATTATCGCTTTTCGGTTGATTAAGAATTTCTACAATTTTCTCAATGTCACCGAGACGAGCGAACTCAAACAAATTTGTTAACTTTTCCGGTACTTTTGAATTATTTTCTTTAAAAACATTGTGCATTTCGAAACTTTGATAAAGGGGTGTCAGATTTTTATTATAATAGTCTAACTGTGCTTCAGGAGCTAAACATAACAAAGACCCAGAGTTAACGTGTTCAATTGCTGCTTCTAAAGATGTTACCAGAAAGCTATGTTGATCAATGTGAAACTCACCCAAAGAAGAAAAACAAAATTGTTTCATATAGGTTAGATGAGCAATCCAATTTGCAATACCGGATTTGATAACAAGAAAGATTAATATTGGTAGAAGATCATCTGCTGCAACTATGTTTACCTCAGAACTAGTAGAATCTTGTTTAGAAATAGCTGATAATGTACGTTTCAAACATCCAACTTTTCCAAGAACAGTACTGTATCCATCTATTCTTGCTAATTCTCGCCTCGCTCTTGGTATTGCGTCATAAAGATCTAACCTAATATCTAGGTCACGAAGTTGAATATCAGTCAGATTTCTAATTATTTTATTAAGACTTGAATCTCCCCTTGCTGTACAAGCTGTTATTCCCTTAATCAATTTTTTATAAATCCCATGATGAATGTAAGACTCAACACTAATTTTAACACTTTCAAGCAAATGACGATTAGGCCTAAGAAGAGTTTTTTCATGAAGGCGTTTATTATGTAACACTATTTGCAAACACTGATCATACAAATTGTTAACCAAATCTTTTTGTACATCAATTATTTTGAATTCTAATTTAGGGTTTCTACACAAAAATCCTGCTATTGCTTCATCCATTTGTAGTAAAACATCTTTCCCAGAACTTTCCATCCATAAAAGATCAATACAGTCTCTCAATGTTTGAACGTTAATAATTGTCAACTCACTTTTGTTATTTTCAGAATAATACTGGAGTGGATTCTCGATACAAAGAACTTTATATTTGAGCATATCTTCTGTGTAAAACGTTTCTTCGAACAATACGTGAGTACTAAAGGATGTATTTTCAGTAGATTCAACTGTTACAACTCTATTACAAATTCTGATATCTTTGTCATTTAATGATCTAAAATGAGTTTCGGGAAGTTCATCACTTGGAATCAAAATATGACTAAAAAAATCATCATGAGTTAATGCATATTTTGGTAAAGAACCTAACCTAGGTACACAAATTACCCATCCATCTACAGTAGCCCTCTGAAACAAATCAAAATGATCCGTCTGCAACACTTTGAAAAAAATATTGTCACATAAATCTTCATCATAATTTGACTCCATTTTAAAAGAGATTTTTCACTACAACAACTATAGTAAAACTTCCAATCATACACGAAATTAAACTATACAATTAACGGCATTCTTTTTAACTCGGTTACGTAATACTCTTCCTAGATTTACACTGACAATCAACCTGCTACCTGAGTACCTGCTCACAATTCAATGCCATGCCATTCCGTTGCCCGTTCCCATCAGCTGATAAAAAGATTCCTTTGAAGAAGTAAGGAATCTATGAAATTGGACTGTTCCTAACCTAACTAACGAAATGGATTTTTAACTAATAATCTTAAAGTTACTTTAAAGATACCTATACTTATAAAGATATCGTTAACTAAAATGTATAAAAAATAAACCAAAATAAATGTACCTGTATTTGTCCTTTTTTTTGAAGATGTAATGAAGTTATACCATTTAACCCAGCCATTTCTGTAAAAATAACACTTTAAAAAAATTAAAACAAGACAAACGTTAAAACTTGTTTTAAAAGTAAAAACAGAAAGTAACAGTGTATAATATTTTTTTAAGAATTACACAAAAACACAAATAATCGTTAAATCAACTAACAAGGAAACCACCGCTTAATAATTAATAATTGCGCCAAATTCCACATTCCACAGTGTGTGGCAATAATTTTTATGTTTCCTTTCCCGCCAAACGGCCAAAGATAGTTCATTATATCAATGCGTGTAAAGCTAGACATTATCTGTGCTTCAGTCGAAAGTAAATCATCATTTTGACCTAAATCGGTTAACTAGTAACTGAGCAAGCCTTTTGACGCTATGGAGGATTGACAGGTTAAAATTTCTTGGTTTGGTTCCACTTCCAAGGTTTCTGCGGCAATAGATAACATTCAATTTTTAGTGCAACCGCTTTTCACCAACAGACGCTCACTTCATTGTACTAGCTTAGTAATCCTGAGGGATCTTTGCTGGGTCTATACCTTTATAGTCTTTGGCTAGACTCCTCTCTTTCATTTTTTTGTCAGGTCTCACTTGACCAATCCTTGTTCTTTTAAAACCCGACGCTATTAGAATATTAAAGGGCTAGAAGTTACTCTTTTAGTTAAGACGATAATGGACGAGATGTTTTTTCGCCTTTGAACCCAAAACAAAAGTACTGCAGTCTGCTAAAATACAATACAATGTAATGCCTCATCCACAATTAAAATTGTACAATGTAATAATTGACATCCACTTACAAATAGATAGCGCTTTTCGTAGTGATATTTTAATTTTCAACTGACAACTTTAAAGTGACAATAATTAATAGGCTTCATGCTTATGAACCTTTGCTCGCCATTTGGCGATAAAGCCTTCGTAAGGGCAAACATAAATATCAACGGTTTGTTTAAAGGACCAATATAATAACACTTACTTATAATAGCTGATTAGGTCCGCTAGCTGTAATAGTTCTAAACGGTAAAAGGTTAGTCCTAGCCTAAGCCAGTGTTAAGCAATTGACTTATAACAGCTCATTAAGTTCATCAGATATAACAATTAAACACAAAAATGGACCAGGCTTATTCTACATCAGTGTGAAACATTTTGTTAAGCATTTTTAAACTTAATTTAATTTTTACAAACAAATTTAGTTACCATAAACATTTTAATACTCTTTTGCTTTTATTACACTAAACCGTCCTTTTTTCTTTTCTACAATTTTGCGTAAACGACGACTATTACTTTTTTGATTTTTTGATATATTTCTCAAAGTCTCCAATTGTATTTTCGCCTCGACGACGGCTTTCGACGTGTCTTCAAAGTCGTACAACAGGTCCGGATGTGTCAGCAAACCAGAATTGTTTTTAATTCGGTCTATCTCTTCCAGAGTGTAGTGGCGTCTCTCCTTCAGAGAGTTGATGTTTTCTCGGGCCTGCAAACAACGAAACAAAGTTGGAAACAGAAATTAGTAAATCTAAGACAGAAACCCTGGATTGTTATGCCTAAGCAGTCAAAATATCAAATACTAAACACAAATGTTCCAGAAATATTACACAAGGAACTGAAAACAACTGGTCATCTACTGAGAAATGAATACGACTTTGACAATCCCAATTATTTTACAATCATGTTGTTGTTCAGAATGCATTAGTGTGCAAAAAGTCGTAGCATGCAGCTCAAAATGGAAGGGGGAGCAACTTTCATGGGTGAAGGGTAGTCCATAAGGGGCGGCGGTGTGCTACGCAATAATATACGTTTTGTGTGTACAATGTTACTAGTTAAGTTAGATTTTATTGGTTTTCAAAATTTTATTGGTTTATTAAAACTGTTATTAACTTAAAATGGTGTTTCCGTCGACTATCTTACCTAAAATATTGGGATAACATCATTTAGTAAATATTTATCAAAATAAACAAAATTATTTACCGAAAGGAAATCAGGTGTTTATGAAACACTTCTCGGAACCGTTTAAAGTATATTTACCCCACAAAATAAAATCTAATTTTGTATAACATCTGATCTGTAATGACCACAACATGTACATTTTGACACAAACCTGACAACTCTGCATATTTGTAAAAAAGGTAGATTTATGAGTGCTGTTAAAGAATGCGAAATAAAAAAAAAGCATTAAAAGAGAACTTAATACGTGACTAGTCAAATTATAAAGTTATTGTAAAATGCACAGAGATAAGACAAATGGAGATCAAAATTGTAAGCATCAATTGAACCAGTATCTAGTGAGATTAGTTATTGTGTGCAACAATTGTTTTTTCTACATTTAATGCTTTGTTTTATTTACTAAACTGAATTTCTACAAATTAATACGTCATAACAATAATAAAACTATTAAACTTAATTGTTAAACTATTAAAAAAAAAAAAATTAAAATCGGGTCTGCGTCGGACCAGACGGTGGAAGTTATACTTCTTTGGTTATTCACTCACACACACGCACACAGACAGACAGACAGAGAGGATACATAAATGAAATATAACACATTTCCCCCTGTTATTCAATATATTATAAGTGACTTCAGTATTATATTATACACCTATATATTATCAATATCAGTAATTTCTTCTATAATCATTCTTTCATCGTGGTCATTTTCTGGTTGGTCATTAGAAATCGTACTGTATTCCAGGAAAGACACAATCGGCTTAAACTATTTTTGTACCGAATTTATAAAAGTAATGGGTCTAATTAAGTGTTTTGAGTATACATTATTATATTGGTTGCTTAATTTGTATATTATTATGTAAAATCACAAAATCAAGTTTAAAACAATTTCAAAAATGGTTTTACATTGGTCTTTACTGGGCCTAACCAATTTTTGTCCCTATTTACAAAATATAATGGATCTAATCATATGTTTTCAGTATGAATTGTTATATTAGTTGCTATGGTAACTTAAAGTATACAAAAACATACAATCGTAGATTTTTCTCAGTTCTAGCGTGACGCGGTCCCAACGAGCGCAAAGAAGTATAACTTCAATAACTAGCTGATGGAAGAGCGAGGGATTACTAACCTCAATCAGTTTCTGATCCAACTGTTCCAAGGTGTAAAATTGATTGTCCGTCATGGACTGCACATTGTCCGATACTGTCTTCACTTGGTCCACAAAGTCCTTCATTTCTTTAGCTTTTTGGTTCACTTCCTTCAATTCCATATCTCTGTACCAAAACACGTCTTATTAATAACCACTTAATATTGATATATTTACAGGCTTTAGTGAATACAAGATGGCTGAAAAGTAAAACGTTTATGAGCGCCATCTTGCTCAGTCGCATCATACAAAGTAATACAAGCAGATCTTCCAAATATAATACACTAAAGTTGGTCTCTTGGGCCTTGTGGAAATGTTAAATTGTATTGATAGATTAAGGCATCTTATCCAGTAGGGTGAGTTTATATCGTTAAGAAATTATAACGTTATCTTCAATACCAATATTAACTTTAAACTCTATAATTCCACTTTTTAAACCATAAAAGTGGATTTATTGGATAATTTTTCAAATATTTTTAAACCTCGTAATTGCGTATATTACTACTTTCCTATCTGGCCTAGTACATGTGTATATTATAATAAAGTCTCCATTCCCTTTGCTCGTGTCAAGAGCCTGCATTAGATGGATCTTGTAACTAATGAAGGTCAAGGTTCGAAACTGCATTTTCAATAATAACCTCACCATGTGTCATCGTTCATGAGGTTGGTACTATTATATGCAGAATTTATATCTTCATTTTTTTTTAAATTAGTGTGTTATAAGTTTTATTTCTGTACAAATGAGATGTAAACAAACAACACTGTTTAAATGGCTGCCATTTCGATTTTTCTGATATTTCTTTATGATCACATTAAACGTATTTCATGTTCCTAATTATATTTTTGTGACCTCTATCGTTCTTACGGTGAGACAAGAACGACGGATGGCCGCCATGTTGAATATAACTATTGCGGTTTCCTGAAGTCATTAAACGTTAATAACAGTTTAAAATTTCGTACTGTACCAAACTTATCAGGCTGGACAAGTAATAATTTTTCAACCTAAATAAAATTATGAGTGTTTCAACAAAACTGGTGGGAGCAACACACTCGGCTGTTTGTTGCGTAGCCATAGTTCTACCCGAGTTACACCATTAAATTTATACCTAAGAGAGCCCTCAGAGTTCGGGCTTGGAAATCCCGAGAAATCTATCCGAATCTACACTTTTTATGTAGTCTTAGGTTAGACCCCTCTCTTTTTTTTTTTTATCAGGTCTCTCTTGACCAAGGCTTACCTCTGTAATTGAGATGCGCAGTTTTCTCTGAGCGGGTTGGTGTAGTGGGGAAAACACTGAGTTCAGTCTTGCAGTGAGTTTTGTACTGTGTGGTTCGTAGTTAGACGTGCGTTACAAAAACATTGGTTTCTTGTGTTGTGATGGAAGGTGAAAACGTCAGGAAGAAAGTTGGTGGAAGTAAAGTCACCCACAGTCAATCTCGCAATATATATCAAATGTGCATCATTTTATTCAACGAATGACTTGTAAATTAGCGAGCGTGAGAAGGGCTAGCGAGAAAACTTGTGACTGCACCTTATTATTTTACGATTCTACCTTTTTTCTCAGCTTTATGTTTTAAGCGTACCCTCCCAGGAGGGGGCACAATCAGAGCACGCGAAATTTGATTACTCATGTTTGATTTGGATATAGAAGTGGTAAAGAATACAGGCCTCTGATTCGAGAGTGCAACCCTCTATTTTAAGCAAAAATACGGGAGCCAGTTTTGAATGGAAACCATGTTTAAGTAGCCGTTCCTAACGGGATTTGTTCCAGAGCCATAGTAACCTAGATGTAGGGAGTGCACCTAGCAATGGCGGGGACTGTATGGAAGGTTGTGCGTTGAGGATGGATTAATAGGTTTTTTTTTCTAAACATCAACACTCACCTGCTTATAATTTTATCACTGTAATCTTCTTTATCTTTGCACAACTGTTCATAGTCCATCAGATGAAAATCAGTGCCCAAATGATCCAGTTTAATCTCTGCTTTCTTATTGGCAACACTGTTCTTTAGTTTGATGTTACACAAACGTACTTGTGACATGTGAGCTGCTAGGTTTGTTTGTTGGACGATAAGGTCTTCCACAATCTGAGCAAAACCAAACATATGATTGTAGTAGAAATAAGCTGAATGTACCGACCCAGCCCATTTAATTAAATAAAAAGCTAATTAACTTCATCGCTGAAGTATACCTGAAGCACCTAGGACTAGAAAGGGCGATTCCTAACACAATAATAACAAACTCAATACTGTGACCTTTTATTAACATTAGCAATATAAACACCATTTTTTAAAACACAATCCACCATTAACTTTGTATCATATTCACCCATCACTTATTCCCTTCCATCACACACCTTTAATAATTTTTCGATATCAAAATATCCTAATTGCTTAGATTAAGTTTTATACTTTTAATTTATGTTGTGCACCCTAAAGTATTGTAAAACCGCCAAGACAAAAGTTACAATAATTCTGAACCCTGAGATTAAGAGGCTGCTTATTTTGCAATTGAATAATTCTAAAATAATATTGTTAAATAAATCATTTTGTTAACACTACACGATGTATTATATACATGATTTTCCTCATACCTTTTTATTAATAGGTTTCCCAGTTTTAACATCTATCAAGTTAGCTCCAATTTGTCTTTGCCTTTCGTAAAGGTCTTCCAAAGCTTCGTCCAGTTGTACTCTCTCCAAAAGGGTTTGCTCTCTGATAAGTTCCCACTTTGTTGCTATCAGTTCCATAGTTTCCATCATTATCTGCTCCTCTTCATCAAACTCTAGAAGTTTCTGACGGTAGCGTTTCTGTAAGTCACGCGTTCCTTTGATCTCACTCAGAGCGTAATCTATCTGTTTTGAAAACAACGCAAATATATTATACAATTGTTTTCACGCATATACACAGGGTGTTTTCACTCTCTTTACAAACTTCGGAATATTATTCTTTGGGTAAAAAGAAGCGAAGAACTTAATACAACCCGGACTCAATCTCGTTTCATTGTCCGTTTGTGTTTTATGAAACGGCAAATGGACAAAGGAAAAATGTTGTCTTCTTTTTACTCAAGGAATAATACCCCGAAGTTTATAAGAAGAGTTCGGAAACACTCTGTATAAGAAATAATAATAATATTAATCAAACAAAATTATTGGTCGCATCAAAATGATAGTTCAATAGGTAAAGTACAAAGTGAAGGCATGTTGCATTAAAAAAAAAAAAACTGTTAGTTGAAGGATGGATAAATAAGACTTGGTTTATTGTTGGACTATTTGTTACTGAATTAATAAACAAAACAAGGCTTTCACAGGTTTTCCAACATGTTTATGATTGTTAAATACGATGTTAAAATACGTGAATAAAGGAAAGTTCTTCAGTAACGACGACTACTTCGTAAGAATACTCAGGTTATGCGGTACGGTAACCGTTACTGAGTAAATGTTTAAATAACTAGTTACTGATCAGTATCAGTAACTAAATAACGTTTAGTTAGAAAGTAACTGTTTATCATTTGATGGGCGTATGCCAAAGGTACTTTATAGGGTAAGGTCGAGACATAGCTAGCCAGACAAATCATGGATCGGCGTTGAGTGGGAATAACTACCTGGTTGCTGTGGGAGACGCCAAGGATTGCCCCGATCTGTAAGTAAACAACAATGAAAACAAATTGCAGTTTATTAAAACATAGATTTACCTTTTTCTTTTTGAAAGTTTTAGTCAATTTCTTTTTGAGACAAATATTCTTGATTTTCAATAACTTGTGCTGCTCTAGTATAACTGTGTGATATTCGCGCAGTCGCTTCAGTTCTTCGTCTTCTTCTGTCAGTTCTTCTTCTTCTTCTTCCTCTCCAAGTTCTTCTTCCTCATCCTCTCCTTCTGTAGTAAGTCGTGTCTCAGTTGTTTCACCTTCGGTACTGTGTAATACAAAAAGAAAACGTCGGAAGAAGGGTTTCTAATCAATATGTAATAGAAGTTTACACATAGAGTTTTGATAATAATTCATCTTTATGTTTTACGATAGAGCCAATTTATTGTTGTTCGCAGATAATTGCCAAATTGATATTGTTTTAGTACTATTTTGACGAGATTTTTGGCTTTGTCAGAAAATGAGTTGTGAAACAAATGAAAAAAAAAATCTTGAAATATTGCCAAAATATGTTCATAAAAGGAGATTCGAAATGTGCACTCGAGAAATGATTCTATAGGTACAAATACGATAAAAAGTACGTATAAACAAAGGTCCAAAAACGCTACGTGCGGGAGTTATGACAGGTGAAAGATTTCTGATACACATGTAGGAATTTCACGGGGCATATGTTATGACGGAAATTTGGTCGTCCTTTACGCTTTGTGAACCGAAAAATAGGTCCCAGGACCGAATTATTTTGAGACAATTTTTCTGAAACCCCCAAAAATAATATAATCGAAAAATTTAATTCTGAGATAAATTGATATGAATAAAACCAATGAATAAAATACGATGCTAATAGGAACTTTATTTAAATAGCCTTATTTGATGAAAAAGATCATTTTCCGTTATCACACATCAATATGTTTCTGTTGTTTCAGGTAATAATTATTACAATGTTAGATAATGATCGAATCCTGACATACTCGTTTATAGTCTGTACGGATGGTAGACAGCAAACAGGTTTTGTTTGGTATACAGACTACATGATCAACAGTCTGGATACGAAAGGGACTGTCATACCACTGGGGAGACGTTCGAAGCTAGTCTTTTGGGTGTTAACGCTAACAATGGTCAACGTCAACACCATTTAACGTTGAGCGTGATTAACTGTTGAAAAAAAAACTGCTAACGTTAACCTGCCAGACAGAACAGGAGACCAAGCGTCTTTGTTTGTTTCAGTGTGCAGGTGTGAGAAGGCTCTAGTCATCAATCGACTGTCTTGAGGGGAGGAAACATCAATGTTACTCTCTATTTTACAAACATTATCTAGCGATATATTACAACTATCGTAATAATGTGCACTTTATAATTATGTAATGTGGGCTATTCGTCAAAACATATATTTGTTGATTTTATTTTACCACGCATTGGAGGAATAACTTTTGGAGTTATTTTTGTATTACTATTTACTAGTTAATTAACCATTTATTATAATCAAATATTACAATAATTCCAATGTTGTTTTTAGATTTAGTAAAAAACAAACAGAAAAATAGTAGGCTACAGCAGAAACATACGTTGATTCAGTTGATGAATAAACGTTGACGTTAATTGATTCGCTTTAGTTGCTCAACTAAACTAACAGACGACTGAGAGGCGACCGTGTAGCTGGGTGCGCGCGCATCGAGTGGGACGTTGTCGCTAACAAACAACCACTGATGCGTCACCTGCAAGCACTAAGCAGTTGATCAACGTTAGCACTTCTTCGTCAACTGCGTTGATCGTCGGCGATGGTCAACGTTGACGGTTAGCTGTTAGCCTTTATCGAGCACAGCCCTAGTCTGAATGTATTGTACAGTATTCCATGTTGAGATTCGTGCAATTGCTTAGAAGGCCTTAAAGTTAAGGGCATTCTAATTCTCTCAAATAGCCAAGTGGCAAGCAAAACCCTCATCTCCGTACAAGTCTCATCCAATTGGGTATGAGATTCTCTCCGTTACCTATGCGTCCTCTCTACTGTCAACATGGTACACCTGGGAATGGGTACCTGTTCATTACGGGTAATGAGAGGGCGGATCTGTTGGCCAAAAATTGGGGCGCTGTCTGTCTTGTGGGACTAGAACCCGTTTGCTGAATCAGTCATTCAACGGCAAGAAGGGCGGTCAAGGAAGAGCACGTCGTACGATGGAGAAAATTCCTGGTCAGAGATTGGGAAAACGTTTTCTCTCGAGAATAGATCCTGCGCTGACAAAGGTGCTGGTTCAGTATGACAGGAAATTCCTGAGACAGATCGTTGTCATTATTACTGGACATGGCCTTTTAAATAAGTTGTCGTCTTTACTGTCTCGTACCTGAGACTTGTCCCATATGAAGTAAAAATAAAATATATTGTTCACCATTTTTATCAACATTCCGATCTACGAGTTATCAGTGGTCATAAAAAGAACGCTAGAAAACCAAATGTTTCAAACTGGGTGAAACGATTTGATCAAATATTAATGAAATATGAACCAACAGAGAGCTGATGTTATGATCTAACAAACAGTAATTTTCTTTGATATTGCTTTAATTTCTAACCCTTCACATTTTACAAACACGTTATTGATATAGCATTGTCCGATTATGAATTATTCATCTAAAACGTCGTCCACGGTTAGTTTTCACATTATGATAACTTCTAAACTGTGTATGAACAAGTGAGAACGTTTGTGCAATATTTAGTGAAATATCGTTCTTTTAAATACAACACTACAACTACAGTACCTTCTTGAAACAGAGAGTTTGGATTTAACTGATTTATCACTCTCCTGAGATTCCACTGCTTCCTCGATATCTAGACATAGATAATACTACTCAGTGAGCTGTAAACTAAAACTACTGTCGTGTATTTATTTTATTTGTATATCTTAAAAAAACAGAGTGCAACACAGAATTTAAAAAAAGGTGGGAAAGGAAAATAATTATAAGTTAAATCAGAATTCTCTGTTAAAAAAACTAAACTCAAAACAACAATTAAGAAAATGTAGATGTCTCATAGGCCTTAACAAGCTTGTTACGAGGTTACCTTCCCTTAATTCCCACCCCCGTATTTACTGAATTCACGGTCAATAAAATATACAAATATACAATATGTCATAAAAACCTTCCCGCCATGTACAGGATCGAATTCTACATCCAAATAAATTTAAAATGTTTAATAACTTTTTATCAATTTTGCCCTTTTTAAGTTTTAAACACTGTTAATAAAAAAAACAGAGATATTGAGTTCAAATTTGGAATAAGCATTTTGTTTGTTATGATTTACAAGTGTACCAAACCCAAAGACTTTATTTTTACAATTTTCAAAATGGCGGCCGATTGAAACTTTTAACGTCAAATATCTTCAAAACCGTTAACTTTGTAAAAATCTTAAACGGCCACCATTTTGAAGGAGGAAAATGTATGAAAGGTCTCCCATTTGAAGTGTTCTGTAAGTCTTATAGGTTCAGTGATCCCAAAGATGGTCCATTTAAAAATGGCACCCTGTATAAAGGAATACATTGTAATAATATGTTAACATAATAAGAAAATAAAGAAACTGCCAATGTAGTTGCACATACACACATGTATTCACTCACTTATGTATTATACATACACTCACAAACAGTGTGTTAGTAAAGTCACTCTTGTTAACTTTTTTGAGCTAAACCTTTTTTGGGACTGTTAACTAGGTCAACTGAAATTTTATTTATGATAGTGTGGAATTTCCCCCCTCCCCTAAAGTGGAGAATTTTGGGGCATTCAAAATTTTCAAACGAGAACTCGCATCTTGTGATTTGTCAAATTAAAGGGCATAAAATGACTGTAACGAAAATGGCGGTAAAAAATGTATTTGAGATATTCAAATTATAAAATATGTGAAATAAGAACACGAGTTATTAATATGTTCTCTAGACTTATCCAAGAGAAGCATTCGACGGTGAACTGAATTTTAACTGTCCCCCAAAACCGTGGTACTTTTGGGTACATTCAATTTTTAAAAAAACACTCTATGTGACGACAAATTAAATTTCTTTTTAATAAGAAACTAATGTCACCAAGAAATTTCACTTTTAACTTAATTTGTGTGGACATTTTCAAAAAGGTGTTTTGCATTTCTACAGTTACTATGAGAGTTAAATTTCGTATTCACAGTTGGTTTGTTGTGATTGTTTATGAAATGTAACAACATTCTCTCAGAACATTTTAAAAACTGATTAGTGTTCTTATATCATATATTTAGGGATATTTGAGTTTACATTAAATTAATTTTTCTATTTTTAAGTATTTTTTGATAAACACTCGTTTAGCAGTTTAAAGGCGCTTGAACTCTCGGATTTTTAAAAGTTTGTTTAGGTTACATTGGAGTTAGGTTAGGTTAGGTAACATTAAGTTAGATTTTGTTAGGTTAGGTTGGAACAGATACAAACCAGCTCAAATCAACAATCATTATAAACAGGTTTTTATCTTAATTTATTTCACAAATTAGTAGATTTATTTTAGTCCTGCATTGGTATTTCATAAAATACATGTAATTAAATTTTTAACAGAGGGAAGTACAGAAAATCGCCTCCCTAAGTGCATCAAATTTCAAACTGTTTAAAGTTCTCGGGCCTTTAACTCCTAAATAAGAGGATTAATAAAAAAATAATAAATAAAATACTAAAAAAATCTCAAAATTAGGTGTAAAATCAGAAAACACGTTAAAAATAGTGGTTTGCTTAAATAATTACAAATTCTGGTGCCGTATTGGAAAATTACGGACTTTTTCAAAATTTGCACAACGGAGTTTCCATGTAAAAGTAACCAAAGTCCCAAATTTAAAATTTTCCATAAACTCAATATTTTACGAGATACAATGGGTGACAACGATAATATCTGAACTGTAAGTCATCTTATTAACTTAAAAGGGCTGTTTAACTTTAATGATCTCCAAAGTACAGCTTCTAGGAAGTTCAAGTTCTTTTACGGCACTCTGGTACCGTAAATTAATTGCATTATTTGGGAGTTTAAATTAAATTTCAGTGCGGAATTGTATATTATAGTTTTTTGTATGATGAATACAATCTAATTTAGCTACTCAATGAAAAATGTTTAGAAGGCAGTTTCTTATGAGATGCTAGATCAACAATAGATAGGCAAAATTAAAACATGGTTTAAATTTAATTCTGAATCACATAATTTTTGAGGGTGCATTTACATCTTCTTCGATAATAGTGCGCACAGTTTATGCTCGGTGACAGCTAGTTGGAATTTTTTTTTTTTTAATTCTGTTATTTTGACTTAATTAGGTTATAAATTATAAATAACGTTTTAGAAGTGTTTTAAACTTGATTGTTTTACCTTATTATAAATATTCTGCTGATGTGAGAAATTATAAAGTGATCAATTCTAAACTATCAAATCCAAACAGTTTTTAACAAATCAGTCTACCATGACCACTAGGGAAGCCCTACAACTTCCCTACAACATTTGACAAATTTCCCTAACGTTTCTTTTTATGTAAAACCAATAATTTTTTAAACTTACCTTCTTCGTCTTCACCTTCATCCCATTCATCTTCTTCTTCTTCTCGTCCTTCATAATCTTCTCCTTCTTCCGCCTCTTCTCTTTCTTCTGCCTCTTCTCCTTCTTCTCTTACTTCATGTCCTTCTTCTTCATCTTCTCCTTCTTCGTATCCATCTTCTACTTCTCCCCATTCTCCTTCTTCTCCTCCGTCCGCTGCTTCTCCTCCTTCTTCTCCTTCACCAACATCTTCAATCGTGAGATCTTCACTCACAGATGGTATCTCAAGAGTTGTTATTTCAGACATTAACTCACCAGTCGTTACTTCCACTTCAGACTGTACCTCTCCAGTTGTTACTTCAGACGGTAACTCACCAGTCGTCATTTCAGATGGTAACTCTCCAGTCGTTACTTCATCCGGTAACTCACCAGTCGTTGATTCAGCCGTTAACTCACCCGTCTTTACTTCAGTTGGTAACTCACCAGTTATTACTACAGACGGTAACTCATCAGTCGTTACTTCAGACGGTATATCAGCAGTAGTTATTTCAGACATTAACTCGCTAGTCCTTATCTCTACTTCGGACGATAACTCACCAGTCGTTATGTCCGACGGTAACTCACTAGTCGTTATCTCAGACGGTAACTCAACAGTTTGTACATTCGTAACTGCCATTGGTGTCTCGTCTTCCACAGTTTTCTCCTCTAGAACCGCATCTACAGCTGCTGCTTCGTCACTTGCCATTTTAAAATATATTTTCTAAACAAGTAATAGAATTATATCAGAGATTAGAATAGTCTAAAATACAGACCCGAGAGAATAATATCTGGGTTTAAAATTGCCGCCACGCAGGCGTTGTGGGCGTTATCATGGCGGGAAATGGTAAATATTGTGCGTTTGTAATTTAAACTTGTTTTACAAAAGATGACTCTATCATTGCAAAGAAACTCGTCCACAAAACTCTATAAAAAACCAAGACATTCTCATTATTGCGAATGAAGAGGCAGAGAGGTAGTTTAAAGTAGGAACTGAATTTAACTCAACATCCTAGAATCTGTCTGTTATCTATCCTATATTTTAGCACGTAATTTTGTCCCCCAATAAAACTCGAAGGAACATCCGATGATTTAAGAGGATGCTCAAGAGTCCTTCGAGATTCAACATAGAGGAAGCTTTTAGACTGAATGGAAAGTGATTGGAGTGTTAACTGGTCGCTGGATGTGCCGAAGTTAACACACAGAACGGGGTTTCATGTACCACTCCTTCTATGTAGGAAATGTGCTGAAGCTGAGAAGACAACTCAGCACATAATGTTTGATTGTTTTGCTAAAGAAACGGATTGTGTCCTTTAGAGTGGAGAAAAGGTGAAATCATTCGAAGTATTACACGGTTTTCAAAAAAACCTGAGATTTAAATCAAAATGAATGATCTGTGAATAAGGGTACATAAGTTACATAGCTGAGAGAAAAGACTTAGGACTGGAATCCATCACCTTCATGAAATAATTATAATAATAAATAGTAATTCGGAATAGGATTGAGACGGAGTTGTGGGTTATAAATGTCAGTAGGACAGACAGGATAGATGCAACGTTCAAAAACCAACAAAGATAAACAGTCACTAGATCTACTCTATGACTATCCTCATTTAGTAAGCTGAACTTTGGGGGTATCTGTGTTTATTTGGGTTCCGAGGCTTCTTATTGCAACACAAATAGATCTTTTGTAGGGATATCTGAACGAAGTGCGAATGAATTTTACAAACAGATATTTATTTACCCAGTAACTGACTGATATTCCGTTTTTTGACACTTTCACGTTTCAACATGCCGTCCGTCCTCTGCATGATAGCAATCACAAAAATGAAATTAGGGATATGAAATATGTTTTAGTATCAACCCCACCTATGTATGATGACATAGGAATTGTGATATTCGTACAGTAGAGCCGATTCACCGACATGAGCGTAGCGAGTTGAGGTGTACAGCTTCAAGAAATCAATAAATTACTAGATTCAGAAAAACTGTGTTAACCTAATCTGCTCTATCTACCAATACAATTTAAGATTTTTTTAAGAAGTGTGAAAAATGTCTTGACATGTGGACAATATATAGGTTCAAAATGAACGAAAACATATTTTAGAGGATAAAATATTCCGAAAAGCCCAAAATCATAAACGCCGACCATCAAAATAAATATCGGGACCAACTAACAATTAAGAGTGGTGAGGGTACATCGACTTTTCTTGGAAAGGTGTAAATTTTTTATAATGAAGAAATTAAATTGTTGAATGTAAAATTTCAAACATATACTAACTTGATGTTTTATTAGGACAATAAATACTTATCACGCAGTACGTATATACGCCCTAACCCTTATTTGCACACTTTAGTGAGTATGTGTTTGGCAATACCGAAGAATGTTAAATATGCGCTTTTCCATGTAGTCTTGGGTTAGATTGCTCTCTTTCCTATCATATGTCTCCTGACCAACTCTTGTATCCTTACAACCCTAACACTGTTAGAGTATTCCAGGGTTAGGTTAGGGTTAATTTTTTGATGTTTATATCTTCCTTTTTTTATAAGGCGATTATGACCGAAAGGTTTTTTTATTTTAAGATTACAAGGAAAATCTACGCCCTTAAATGCTTGCCCCTATGATGCAGATACATATAGGTTTTAATATTAGACTATAGATAGACCAAAATATTTGATCACAATTGGTTTGAGTTTTAGCTTACTGTAAGAAAGACAAACAGGTTTAATTCTAAAATCAATTTTTGTGCTCAGGAAACCTCAAAATAAATGTATTACATCACATAACTTTCTCTATTGTAGTCTTACGTAGACCTGTTAAGAGACCTGATAGGAAGGATAAAAGAGAGGGATTTAACCCAAGACTATAATAATAAAGGTGTAGATTCAGTTAGAGCATCTAGGGATTATCATAACTTTAGTCATTATAGTGAGCTTTTGAATGGAGATCTATTAGGAATTAAAAATTTTATTGTATAATTTGAAAGAACTTGTAGCCTATTAGCATATTTTTCACCATTGAGTTATAGGTCTACACTCTCTTTTAAAATCTATTTACACTCTATCGTGTAAAATTTAAATATATAATAACATAATTAATAAAATTATTTTATTTGAAAAATTCTTACGTCAGATGTTACTTAATTTCCAAGAACTATTTACAGGCTTGCCTTTGTATTTTTTAATGAAGACCACTGTAATTTTCCATTACAAAAATAATTTTCTATTTAAAAAACATATTAAAAAATAGAAGAGGTTATAAAACTGCTATTTTTTGTATTTCTTTATGAAAAACTATTATTTGAGAACATTGATTTTGCAGTATCACTATAGAAACAAGTAAACAAGAAATACTCGGTCAATCAAAAGATTAATATTAAGATCATGCAAAGAAGCTCAAAACTTATGTTTCGTTATTGTTTGCGATACTAGCGAAACCCAGGCCATTTTAGGAACTAATCAATATCTACGGGAATAAGTACGTCTTTTATCTGCTTTTACCAACTTAAAATAAAACAAAATGTAAAGATCATTTTATCAGACTAAATAAATTAAATTAATATAGTTATTCAAAATATATGATATTTATGTTCTTGACTACATTAGTCAAGAAATGAAATAGCTGATCTTTCACCAGTAAATATCATAAAAAAATAAAATTACAAAAAACGAGGTTAGGGTCACATCGCTAATTTATTGTGAAGTTCTTACTTTTTTCTTGTTGTTAGGACCTCTTGGTCATAAACTCATAAGTTTAATTGATTGTCATTTAACAGGCCAAGGAACTTTGGGGATTGTACTTCTTCAATGACTTTCTCGCCCAATGTAACTATTGGACCACTGCTGTTATTTTTTTTGTAATCTGTTCACATCCAATCTGTTCACTGTATATGTATTGTATATTATGTATATTAGCTATGTGGGTATAGACTATATTAATACTGTAATAATAATTGTAATAATTATTTACTGTAAGTACTTGTCTTTTTCTTTTAAAGACATTTATATACAGAACTTCCGACGCAGAAGAAATAGAAACAAGTATAACCAATATAGGGTAAATAAATAAAGTGGATGAAAGGGGCTCAAGGAAAAACTCTAGTGCAGCCAATATGGGTAAATGATAAAAAGAAGAAAAAACTAGTTCTCAGAAGTTTTGGTGATATTTTCTATTTTATTTTTCTCAGAAGTACCTCTGATTTATGTAAGTAATATAACTTAGTTTTATTTCTTATTTATTACCATGAAAGATTCATATATTTCATGGTAAAAAATAAAAACAATATTTGATTGTTATTTTGATATTTCTATATTTTCTAGTGGGTAAATATCAGTTGTAGATCAGCCTTCGATTTTTCTATAAAAAGTAATGTAAATAAACTATAGTGTCTAAGTTGCATATAAGTTACAAACTGGGACGTAAGTTACATAGGCGACGTCAAATCAGGAGGCTATATATATATATATATATATACTTGAGAAACTTGTAAATTACATAAAGCATGGTCAAGTCAGGTGGCTATATATATATATATATATATATATATAAAGAGAGCTATCTTACTCAACCTAATAAAGACGTAAATTACATAGCGCAAGGTCCCAGATCAAAAAGAAACAATTCGCAATATGTACACACCATTATGCGTATCTCAGTCTTTTTACTTTCATCTTTCATAATGTAAAAAGCAATGAATCTCAATTTGCATAGCCATTGTGATAATAGACATGATTCTTCAAACATACACCTTTATAATAATAGGCTATAAAATGCATGCCTAATAAATATAAATATATAGTCACCTTAGCAGACTTAATAGAACAATCATACATTCAGTGACTTGAATGTAGTCATTAGTATTAACATTGGCATTCATAACCTATGTGGTTGGATTTCGTACTTTTATAGATATCATTTTCTATTAAAGTAATGCATTTTGGGACTTGAAATGTTTATTGTGCCACATAATATGATCTGATCCTATAATTAGAAGGTAAATACTTTGTTTTCATGATTTTTTATGGAAAATTCAAAGGAAGATCTACAACCAATATTTACCTTCTAGTGACACTTTCTAATACCTTTTCTTGTTTTCGATTATAATTGACTGTAGGTTACATACTGTTCTTGGTCTGTGGAAGACAAGTATAAGCCTGGGGATGACAAATTTGTAGGAATTAATAGTAATAGTATTTTATGCTGTTAACTTGGATCCCCCCCCCTTTACTATCTGTCAAAGGAAAGAGTATGTTAGAGTAAGGTTATGTCATTTATTACTCCCAGGATAAATGTATTGTTCCTGTCGTTAAGATTTTTTCGCAAAATATAGGTAATTTGTCTCCCAAATACCTTTTTTCCAACATTTTGATACTCCGTTTCACATTTGAATGACTGATATCCTTTATTTCTGTCGAAAAAGTCATTTAAAATGACTATTTCATTGGATTTTTAGGTTATTTAGGCTCTTTGCATAACTACATACAACAACTCATTAATAAATTTTGTTAAATTTAGTGAACTAGAACTAGTTGAAGAACTACAGGTCAAGGAAGGTCATATATATATATATATATATATATATATATATATATGTATACCTTACCAGACCTATAGTTCCTTTATTAGATCTCTTAAGATATATATTTTCTTTCAGAGACCTAGTTTTCATGAATCTTAAATCATAGAAGCATAGTAATATGAACCTGTGAAAGTTATTGAGGTGTGCATGCTCCTTACGAGTGATTTCAATATGCGTATTCTATTAAACCTAGATGCAATAGAGCGAGTGCGTAGTTTAGAATGTCAAAAATGCTCAATATTGATGATTTTAAATTGAAATAAGGCATTGTGAAACTGAAAAAGTGTATGGCAATAAAAGGTGATGGAATTATTACATCAGAAGGTATTTACAATACAAATTGATAAATTTTTGTGAGAAAATAGCAATGACAAGAACAATACATATTTACCATTCCCAGATCCTCTTTCACTCATAATTCCCACTTGTATTATGTATATGGGAAAGAGTTAAAAATAAGGATTGTAATATATGACACATTGCAAATTTAATTTCTTTAGGCTTAGTAGTCTGCATTTGGATAAACGGTTGGCAAATATGTAATGTACCTCACATAGTAATTTAGTAGTGAAGTTTAATGAAATCGTGATGTACATATCTCATTTTGATAGAATTGGATCATCCTTTACCTGGGAAGACCCTTTTGAAGTATCAAAATCCAATATTTCTGCCAAAAATAAGCAATTTGCAAGTTTACATTCGATGTTTAGAATACGCAATGGGCCTATGTGTCTAGGTATCATAAGTTAAGGATAGGTAATAGAATGGGTTGTTAGATGCATGCATTTTAACTGTTTTCCAACACTCAACAGGTAAATATTAGTAGTGTTCATTAACGTTAACAACAGTCAATGTCAACACCAGTTAATGTTGTGCGTGATTAACTGTTGAAAAAAACTGCTAACGTTAACCAGCCAAACAGAAAAGAAGACAAAGCGTCTTAGAAGTGAGAAGGCTCTAGTCATCAATCGACTGTCGCCTGTTTCTTAGAATCGGACGAGTCTATTACTCGCCTTGAGGGGAGGAAAGCTAAAACTAAAGTTATTTACACCACACTAACTTCCTATTATCCAGTCGTCGTTTTATACAGTTTTAGATTTAGTAAAAAACAAACAGTAAAATAGTAGGCTACAGCAGAAACTTACGTTGATTCGCTGACGTTAATTGATTCGCTTTAGTTGCTCAACTACACTAACAGATGACTGAGAGGCGTATGTGTAGCTAGGTGCGCGCGCATCGAGTGGGCCGCTGGCGCTAACAAACAAACACTGATGCGTCACCTGCAAGCACTAAGCAGTTGATTAACGTTTGCAGTTAATGCACTTCTTCGCCAACTGCGTTGAGGATGGTCAACGTTGACGGTTAGCTGTTACCTGTTAACGGACACAGCACTAGTAAATATTACTACACTGTATGAGTTCAGAATCATGTGAACTAGATCTCGGCAGGAGAATATGTTTATATTGACCTAACCAGACCTAATAAAGGAACTAAAAGTCTGGTAACTATTAATTAACTATATATATAGACCTTCCCATACCTGTAGTTCCTTCATTAGGTCTGGTTTGGTAACTATATATATATATATATATATATATATATATATATATATATATATAATTACCTTACCACACCTATTTGCATGGATGAACCTAAACATCGAGCGAGACACTCAATATATTTACCATTGTTGGCACAGGAATTAATGTAGACAGATTACCTTACTTTATAAGCCTAGGATTTCATACTACTTTTAAATTGCTTATTTTAGACAGAAATAATGGATTTTAATACTTCAAAAGGGTCTTTCCAGGTAAAGATGATCCAGTTGTTTCAAAATGAGATATGTACAACACGGCTTCATAAAATTTCACTACTAAATCGCTACGTGAGGTACACTACACATATACAAGATGATTTTATAAATGTGTTTAATTCTTTTACTACGTACCGTACCTTATTTTGAAATTTTAGCATAATATTTTAATGCGGAATTCACTTTATCATTGAAAAATTACAAATTGAAAAGTACCAAATTCACGCATGAATAGGTTATTGTACAATCGCAATGGGAATTTGTAAGTTCAAAATTGAATTTTAAAATGTTAACTTTAAAAGTTATTTTAAAAGAACGTAATTATTTCAACGTGAAATTTCAATATAAAAGTGAAAAACAATATATTTAAAAAAATCTAAAATAGGGCCTATACTGTATTAATCTATAGTCTTTGTCTACATTTTAATCACTAACAGGCAAATATCACCTAATATCAAGATTCACATATCGTATGACGCATGTGGTTATATTATGCCTTATTACTCGTTTTTATTAAAACGTATTTTTTCATGAATGTTGTTTGTGTCATTGTCATTTAGGCCTACTGGGATGTTAACTTTATGGATCAAGACCAGTTGCACGATTATTAATGGAAAATATGTATTGGCTGTAATTAAATTTATTATCAGATTTGCACAGTCAGCTTATGAATTAATAGATAAACACATTTCTAGTTACTTTGGAAATCTTAGTTCTAATTCAATTTTTGTTGTAATTTTTACAGTCATTTGTTGCGCTAAAAGATAAACACATTTGTAGTTGATATATCTTGATTCTGATTTAATTCGCATCCCGATAGACTATCATTTTTCCAGTAACAATTGTAATTAATTATATATGTGATATAATCTCTATCCACATTGTCCATAATAAAAACAATCTCTTAGCATATGGCACTAATAGATTTTTCCAAGGATCATTGTAATACTGCATAGAGTAACACATCATATGAATTACTCAACATAGACAATGGTGGCACATAACAAAATACATTAGAATTGTTATATCTGTTAAGAGGTTTGGTTTGTAATGGATAATTGCACTATTCCTTAAATATATTATTTTATAATTTTACAGTATTTATTTTTAAAATTTCATTTTTTCTAACAAAACGATATTTTATTTCAGTTGCACATATTTAATGATTATTGAATAAGAACTTAGACACACTAACAATAATTGTAAGAAATAATATTGATTAAATAAAAATAACATGTGATTGGATAACTTGAGAAGGAACTCTGTGCATGATATCAAACAATTTACTTTTCAAAAGAATTTTAGTGTCCATAAAGAAGGAGGCCTTAATAGAAATTTGTGTCTAGTTTATTATTATTTATAGGTAATTATTTTATAAGTCGATGTAAAGATTATTTTAAACTTTGTCTAACTCTTTTATTACATACCTTATTTTGAAATTGTATTATAATATTTTAATGCGGAATTCACTTTTACACTGAAAAATTACAAATTGAAAAAGAAAAAAAAAACCCCTTCTTGAATTACTGTACAATTAAAAGTTAGTTAAAGTTAAATAACAAGTTATATTAAATTTGAATAGAAACCTATTGAAAACAAATGAACGTTTAACAAATATTTCTTAAGATTAGTTAAATTTAATTACATTAAGTATAAACACAGTCGGTACTTGGTGAAATTCCATATTAAGGTAAATAATAACTCGCTTGTAAAATTTTACAAATCAACAGATATTGTGACAGCTGTTTCACAATTAAACATCTTCAGACAACTGACATAAAATTTACAAAAGATAGTAATTAGATAATAGTGGTGTCTACAAAGTAAATTATAATGATTGTATTGGTGAATACATAGGTCAAACAGGTAGATAAATTAAAACTAGAATTAAAGAACATGTACATTGTTGTAAGTATGGTCAAACAGATTCAAATTTTGCTGACCATTTACTAGATTTTGGTCTTAGTTTTGATCCTACTGAAAATGTCAAAGTTTTGCATATTGAACAAAAAATATACTTTTCTCCCTTCCATACGACTGTGATTTGGTTCAAGTTATGCATTGAAATGACAGCTCTATTCTCTTCAATTTTAAAAACAAAGAATAATTGACAAAATCGAAAGCTTTAGAGAAATTGAATAACGTTAACAGAGTAGCTTCTCTACGGTCTATTGCTAATTGTATATTATTAGATACATATGTTAGTGTTTTAGCAGTGCTATTGCCTGTCTGAAAGCTTAATCGAAATGGACTGAGAACATTTATTTCTTCATGTTTCGACAACTTATGATGGACAATTTGCTCTCAACATTTGTATAGGGTTGGCTTGCTACTATCCTTCTAAAGGAAGAAGGTTACTAGCTGCTAGGACAGAAGGAAGTATCCTTTCAGATTTTTGGAAAATGATCTTTTCTAAAAATATAGTACAAAATTCTTATAAAACAATAAAAATAAATAAATAATTCAATGTTATTCATTCAAGTTATTTAAAGTATTGCTAGAGTTAAAGTATTGCTATTAAAGTTATGCTAGAGTAAACTAGTATTTATTATAAATTACATAATAATCTGGACTTTGCAAATATAATTTGTTGTTAAATCTCTTATTGTTTCAGAACTAAATCATGGAACACTCAGGTCTGTTGGATAACATTAAAGAAGAAAATGTAGATATAGAAATAAAACAAGAGGAAGTTAATTTTGAATTGATAGAAGAAGAAGACAGCTGTTTGATCAAAGATGAGACAGAATCAAATAATGAAATAAAAGAAGAAGACGATGGTAAGGAGAATACAGATGAAGTTTACCAAAGCAAGATGATGGAATTCATCAATGTGAAAACTGAAGAAGAAATAGATAATGTTTGGTAAGTAGGTTAAGTACAAATTATGTGAAGTGTTGCCAACGTTTGAAATAATTTCTGACTTAAGGTTTGAATATTTTCTGTTTCAGTTATACTGTTTTCCCTAATATTATAACCTTGGGTATAAATTATTCTTTTATTTTTACATACTAATTGTCCAATTTTTGATAGAGAAGATGTAACTTTACTTGGACATTAGAGTCCCAACTCCTTTTATTTTACAAAATAACTTAAATTAAAATCATCTTTTGTGTTTTTATAATTTCTTTTTCACAAATAATTTTCATGTAGTTTTTGTTGTTTATTCTGAATAACCAATATTGTATCAGATGTTTAACTCTATCTCCAAATAATTTATCTGAAATATAATGGACTTTCTTGTATAATTTAGGAAAGAGTCTAGTAGACCACCTTTTTATTTGTTTTTTTCAGTAAATATTGAAAACAAACATATATGTCGGATTTGTGTAAAAAAATCATTAACCCTAGAACCGCTATAACAATATTAATAAAATGTTAAATTTATTAAAAAAAATTGCAAATTGTTAACAGAATATAAATGATTTATTATTCTTTAAAATTCATTAAACTCATTTGTTGGTTAAACATCATTTAGCAATATCAATTTAACACAAAAGATCTTTAAAAATCGAACATAAAATTGGTACATACATAAAATTAATGACAAGAAAAAATACATATAGAATTCATGAATATTTCAGAGTCTTTTCTCGGGATAATGATTGTGGGGAATAATTAGAGTCTATATCTCAGGGAGTAAAATACACATACATAAAATCAAAGTCATAAATTAATTATACAATTAATTATAAAAGTCTATATCTCGGTGGTAAAATAATTATCAATGCACAAAGTCTCTTTATCTCGGGGTGTCGGGTTGGTGCTGACTTTTATCAAGGAAGTCAGGGATTTGTAAATATTAACATAATTAATCATAAGGAATAGTTTTTTGTTTAATGAAGATGAAAAGATGATTGTTGATTATACAGCAGTTATTCTGTACTTTTGGTACATATATAAAAATTGTTTCTACGTTTTATATTTTTCTTTCACACTAAACTTGTGAATATTTAGTTCTTTTTTAATAATGCCTCATAGGCTCAATAGTTTAAAAGGAATGAGATAATATTATAATGATAAATTGAACGATCTCACCAAGTTGGATTATACAGCAGTTATAGAATTGTCAATATTTAATCTATCTTGGGGTAGATTTTCAAAACTTTTTATTTTTACTAAACACTGATCTTCTAGGCTTCTTCTCAGCCACTTTTAGAAGATTAAAACAATACTTTTATATTAAAAAAAAATCTTCAGACAAGAGCCAAGCCTAAATAGGTATTGCCTATATGAGTTCCTGACTGACAACTAAAATCCATTGTTAGGCTCTACAAAGAGATTCACTGTTATTCACTTTCTTTTCAAATCATGTTTTGGATTTGTAGCACAAATGAAATGTATATGGCCCTAATTTACAAGACAAAAAGTTGTTAATAACTTCATTAATAATTACTGACTCTACTTTTAATAAAATTTGATGTTGAAGACATGCTATAGGGATCCAAATAACTTCTTTTTTAATTTTTTTTATAAATTAAAGCTATCTTATAACTGAATACAATTTTATCTTGGTCATAATCTAAAGTTGGTTAAAATTCCCGCTTGTATTATTTTTAAACTGTTTTGGTCACGTGACTGGATCATTCTGAAATATGTGTCCATCATAGATCTAGGCGGCCATCTTTGAATTCCGAACTTTCGTCGTATTTATGCATATACCTAATTATTTCTGAGGTTTTCGATATGAATTCAGGTGACAAATTTTATGTAGAAGTATCTGTTTCTTCCATAGGCCAAGTTTATTTGGTCGTAGCTATCATGGTTTTATTGCTATTTCAATTTCTCTGACGCTATTATTCTAAGGCGGCGGTCATTTCTGTGTTGGAAAATTTTGCTTCTAAAAGTTTCTTTTTGACTTTCTACTGCCGTTTTGTTACTTTTATTAGATACCGAGATGTTTAGGCCTTTAATTTATATGGTCTAGGTTTAGGTTAAATGTAGTGGTATTAAGTTATTTCTCATATTCGGTCGGGAATTTATTAATTTACGCTTGCTTAATTTATAACATAGTTCGCGAGTTGCCACTAGGCGTTGTCGTATTCAAACATTTATTTACATTACATTTCTGATTTTGTTGAGTTATTTAAAACTTTATATTTACATCATTTTGACTTGTTTCACCGCCTATTATAAAATCGGCCCATGTTGCTAATTTTTTTAACCTTTGTTTTTAAATTCATAAAAATCGTAATATTATATATCATTTCTCTCAGGTGACCAGAATTTATCTATGTAATGGGAAAAGTTTTAAAAGTAAAGGTTTTGGAGTAATTATGTTAGGAATCAAAAAATGTCCAAAAATTAAGGTAAATGCCACAGAAAAGCCTATTTATACCATAAAACAAGTTAAAAATTTTTTTGTTCTGTTCATATTGCACCAAAAGTTTTATAATGTAGCTGTGAATAAATGTTGTTGTTGTTGTCCAATGGCTCTTGCTGGCTCACACCATCTTTGATCTTGCTTCCCAGGGAGGTCTTTTTTCCTTTGCTTCTCTTTATCCAGCTTTCTGCAGACCAAGAGATGGTCCTTGTTCATGACAGTGTCCGGGCTTTCACACAATGTGCAGTTGTCATAATCTAAAATCTTCATCCTCTTCAGGTGTTCATTCAGGCAGTCATGTCCAGTTGTAAGTCGAAAAATTGCGACAGATGTACTCCTCTGCAAGTCCTTGACTTGTTCCTTATGTCCTCTTTGACTTTATTGGTGAACTCAAGATGAGATGCTCGTTTCAGTTCGCCAATCCTTGCTTCCAGGGTGTGTACTCTTCTTGGTTTCTCTATTATGTGAGTTCCTCGCTTGGCCAGCTCATCTGCTTGTTCATTGCCTTGTATGCCTACATGTGATGGGATCCACTGCAGAACTATTTTATTTTTAATATGCTTGACTATTTTATACTTCTTTTGGATTGATTCAGTCAAGGAAATTGTTGGTGTATTTCCAATTGCTTGGTGTGTACTCTTCTTGGTTTCTCTATTATGTGAGTTCCTCGCTTGGCCAGCTCATCTGCTTGTTCATTGCCTTGTATGCCTACATGTGATGGGATCCACTGCAGAACTATTTTATTTTTAATATGCTTGACTATTTTATACTTCTTTTGGATTGATTCAGTCAAGGAAATTGTTGGTGTATTTCCAATTGCTTGCAGCGCTGACTTAGAATTAACCAAAATCACAGTGTTGTTATTCAACCATGGCCTTATTATTATTATCTGTCTCAATGCCTCATTGATTGCGAATAGTTCCACTTCAAACACGGTAAAGCCTGAGTTCAGCGCAAAATAGTGGGAAAAATGTTCACAGAATATTCCTGCTCCTGTTTCGCCTTTAATTTTTGAACCATCAGTGTAGATTCACAACCAAACGTCTGGTGGGTACAAGTTGTTAATAGTTTCCAAGGTTATTTGAGTAACTGTGACTGGGTTATCCTTAACTTTATTTATTGGCTCTGCAAGTTGAGTGCTTATGTTGTACTTGATGTAGTCCAGTTGTGTTGGTCGCTCGATCACCACATTATTTGGTCTCCATGCAAGCATTAGGTGTTTGAAGCTTGTTTGCATTTTTAATGTTTGTTCTGCTGGTGAATCCATTATGCAATGGTTTGGTGTTTGTATAAGCATATAGTGCGGCAATTGGTGTAGTCTTCACGGCACCTGTTATCATTCGTAGGCAGTTGTTTTGACTTGTTTCAAGTTTTCTCAAGGCATCGCAGCCTGTCAAAGCTGTGTTAACATGTGAATAAATGTTGAGTTTATAAAACTTAGATGTTAAAAAATCAGTTTTCGTAATGGAAAAAAAAAAAAAAAAAAAACTAAAAAGTTAGGATTATTTTGACAAATTCACCAAAAATACATTATATACCATTGTTTAGATAAATGTACGTGAAAATTGAACTATGAATTTATAAATTTTCTACAATGATACATTTTCGAGTAAAATAATCAAGAATGAGAAAAGTTGTAATCATGTTCAAAAATTTTAACCTAAAAATCACCAACAAACATGCGTACAAATTTGTTTAGACTATTCAAACACTTAACAATTGTTATAGAATATAGTTGTGAAGATAAATCTGTACAAGACATATCAACAAAATATAATAAATAATTTACAATAAATTATAAATCAAAAATCTCTCAAAACCATAATTTACTACACTAAACTGTACTAGACACCGCTTGGCGTCAGATCTCAACTGCAATAGCAAAGTGTTTTATTATTAAGATTTCTAAAATTTACGCATTAATAAAAGTTGTTTATAATTTTCTATATTTTATAAATATATAAAAAGTTTTATAAATTTTTACATAGGCTCTTATGCAAATTTCAATTCCCGACAAGAATTTTCGTGTTAAGACATGTGAATCCCTATATTATACATCCTAATTTCTTTCAACATTTTAACATATATTTATTTATAATGGTTATTCTAATCATGGTTTTTCACTTTTAAACTGTATTTGTTTTATTAATAGTTTTTTCTTTCATAAACTATAGGACGTTAATTGCTGTTAATTAACACATTCACTGCGGTAAAAATGACCATTAGGGTTGGAAAATACTAAAATTTTAATTTATCACCAAACCTTAACTTTCTAATGTAGAAGTTCAGATTTAGGGTTTAAAACTCGATTCCAGCTCGACTTCCTTCAAATCCAGGACGTTGAAGTCATGACCCGCCGGCGTCCTGGTCGCATCCTACCGCGTCCGCCATTGCGCGTCACCGAAGTCTTGGCCGAGCCCCGCCATGGTCAGTTTCACTGAGTCTGCTGCGCCGCACTATATTTTTATATTTGATGATCGATTGACTGATCATCTAAGTTTCACACTAGTAGAATACTTATTTCACATTTATACAACTATATACAACCCCCCTCCACCCGTGAGTTCACGTCTTACAAAGAGTCGTGATATTTGTCAAAACACGTACCAAGGCAAAGCCCTGGTTTATCGGGACATGTTCCGCTAAAGTGATTGAAAGTAAAATAATGTAAAAACAAAATAAATATCAATAAAACACACTCGTCACCGACCGCGAACGCTGTAAGCGCGACGTAACGGTATCGGTCAACATAAACGAACGCCGAGCCCGCGATCCACAAACGAAGCAAGTCGTAAACAAACACAAGGGATAACCTTAAAATGCGTGCAAATCCAACTCTTCTATCACAAGTGGCTGGGCCACACTGAGCAATGGAAATCGTTGCTACTGTCTGCCCTGCCGGCGTCGCGGCCGCACTCAAAGTGTTAATTGTAGTCAAGCATTAAATTTGGATAATTACTGAATTAATTTTTTTATTTATGAAAAGCTTGTAGTGTTTAATTTGTCTAACACTACTGTTTTTAGTTTTTCTGTTGATACTAATTGGTAATTTTCAAATTTACATTGAGAACTGTTTGATGACAATTTCAAACCGTCTGAAACTGCCCATCAATAATGCCCTGCTAAATCTAACCTCCATTTTCTATCAACCTTACCTTATATATCTTTGAGTAATGAGTGACTTGTTTGATAGATGGCAGCTCAGCTGTTTCATAACTTTTTACAACTATTGTTTATAACTGTTCTGTGACTTAGAATGATACCTAACTATTTAACCTAATCCTAATATTTAATTCCTAACAATATCTTTATATTAATTGTAGTATATATCATTGATTGTAATGTTTCCAGGACTGAGCCTCCAGGACACGAAGCAGATCCCTTGGCTTTAATTCCTTCTATAGAAACTGTAAGTTTGTATTTAGTCTTTATCTATTTTCACTTTTGAAATTCATTCCATTCTATAATCTAAGTCATGAATATAGTCTCTCATTGATTCATCAAGGTGTTGCCAAGTTTATGATGGCAACTCTTTGTTAACCGCACCCAAACTTAATTAGTGATTTATGTTGTTATAATTATCTGTAACAATTAAATGACAGAATATAAAGTAATGCATACAAAATTTCATTCTTGTTAACCTAAAAACCAATATAAAGAAAACATTTCACAATACTAATTTAGTTTTTTGAATAAATAGTTAATGCCAATAAAATTAGAAAATGTCATGGATCATCCCATATTGGGAATGTGGCAACATTGCAATGAAAGAGGTAAGGAAGCCACTAGCTTGTCCTCATGACCTTATTTATAATAATAAATACAGTTAGTATTGTAAAACAGCTGACATATCAAATTGATGCTAGGTTATAAGTATATTATTTAACATAAACAGCATCTTTAATTTGATTAAACCAGTGACACTTTTATATTTTAAAACTTTGACTTGTAATTAGAGTGGTAATAATTTATATTTTGTCTTTTTTATGTTTGTACATTTATTATACTGTTATGATTATGTTAAAGTTAAATAAGAGGTTTGTTAAAAAAAAGCAGAACTTTCATTATAAAATCTTTATTATTATACTTTCAACTTCACAAATGTTCGTCTCCTTCAATGTACTCCCCTTTGCTTGCTATGTACATATCCCATAGTTATTTCCATTGTTCGTATGTTTTCCTGGAACTCATTTTAAATGAAAAAACATTAACTATGTAATTCAGGAGGCCTCGTGTTCATTTTTTTGTTCGATCAAGTTTTTTATTTTAAGTTTGAACTATTCTGATTAAACGTGTTGATGAAAATTCTTATATTAGTTCATCAATAGGCTGTCTGTATTGAACATTAGGGTTATATTAAGACTATAGCTGTAAATGATGGGTTCGGTGAACGATCTGACCTATGGGTGTTACATCATGTTAGTACAATCAAACTAGCACACTTCAATAATAATTTAGCTGTTAATTAGATATTAGAACTCCTCTCTAATCTCACTGTAATTTATTTCATCACAAGCAGACATCATTCCAGATAGAACTTTTTTTGGACCGAATGTACTTAAAATGGATATATCCACAAAAACTTGACATTGATCCATGACATAACTTTCTCTATACTGTAATTAATTGAATCTGTTATGTTTTATTGTATAGACATGTGCTTAGATGTTTGTGTTTTTAAGGCAGATTGTACAATTATTGTCATTAATAAATTGAAGTTTACAGGCTTTTTAATTATTGTAGCTAATCCTAGAGTTAAGGTAATTATAATAATTTCTTCTTATATTGCAGAAAGTAGAGCCTCACTCTACAGAGGAGGGACACATGTCTACAGCAGATATCTGTCCAAGTACTTCACAGGGTAAGTTCCATCATTTAATTTATACCTATTATTGAAAAATGGTATCTGAAATTTTATACAAAAGCAAATAAATCACATTTACAAATTTTGTTTCTACCCAACTCAGAAAATTTATTTAGCAAATTTTGGCGCTTATAAAAATTTGGTTTTTGGCAAACCTATGGTTCAGTGAAGTCTCCTGGTCCCTTTGAGAGGTTGGATATAGATGTGGAGAAATCTGGTCTATCCAAAGGTGGATGATCAAAGCTGTTGTCCGTTGTTGCTTCACCCTTGGGACTTCCTGCGAATTGTGTCTTTCTCCTACAGTCTCGCTCTACAATCTCCAGCTCGTATTTCTTGTTCCAATGTCTTTGTTTTTTAACGAAATTACGACAATGACTTTGATGAAACTTTTAACCTTGAATATTTATCTTCTTTAAATTTCGATAATTTTTATTAACTTAATTGTCTATTTATCTTTTTTTTAAATAATTAATCTTCTTTCCCGGCACTTTATTTAATATCCCGGAATATACTACTTCTTTCACAAGCCATACTATTATAAAATGCTTTACAAGTAACATACTAACTGTTGGCGGTTCTCAAAATGTAGCACGTTTTCAGAATTAATCACTTCAGCATAACACCTTACTTCCTTTTCAAGAGATTTTTTCTTTCTCATAGTTATGCCACCATATTTATAGAAAATTTCTCCTTGTGTATAATTCCCCCCCCTCTATTCTACAGTTACAATTGTTTTCCATTTTTCGCCCTTTATTCCCTCTAAATTACATTAATATTTAGTAATATAAAATACAATTAATATTCATTACCTTTACGTTTTAGTGGTTAATCTTAATCTTTTGACTTCACAATCATTTAACCAAAATTCTATACAGCAAAATGTAAAAATTAAAGAATTCTATTGTAGTTGGAGTGTTTTGCTGCTTTGGAAAGACCACTTGACAGGTCTTCACAATATAAGAAACTATGATCTCATTTGAACATAATTATAATTTTTGTAAGTGGTAATACTTGTCTAAATACCACAAGTTAACAATATTTTATTGTATTTTTTTTTCTCCTCTTTTGAATTGGAAATTATTGTAGCTGTCATACTTTTTGAGATATACTATATTCATAATTTAATGTTACAACAGTCGGTACATGATGGAATTCCATGATAATGGAAATAATGAGATGATTATTTAATTCCACAAAACAGCTTTAATTGCGACATATGTTTCGCCATTAGGCATTTTCAAGCAACGAAATTGAAAACAAAACAAGTCTAAACTAAAAATGTGAGACAAAAGGAAAGGTTAGAGTAAAGGGGTTGAGAAATGACAAAAGAAAGGTCAATGATCTAACCTGTGGGATGGAAGTGGGGGTGTTTTAGAAAACAAAGGCTACATAATAGGTCTCAATAGTGGTGATGAGTTAAGATGTATTTGTTCATTTAAGTTGGAAGTATGGTTTTTTAAAATTGATCTATTGATTTCTAAACATTCCAGGTTATTGGGTTTCCTACTTTTTTGTTCCATATGCAGAAGTTTAACGTTTAACTTAGGATCAAAATTATGTCCTGTGTCTAATAAATGATTTGCAAAATTTGAATTAGATTTGCCATACTTCCAACTGTGTACATGTTCTTTAACTCTATTCTTAATTGACCTTCCGGATTGACCTATGTATTCACAATTGCAATCATTTTATACACATCACTATTTTCTAAACTATCTCTCTTATCCTTATTGTTAATAATTAATTTTCCTATATTTCTAGAGCAATAAAAGGCAGGTTTATAATGATATCTATTTGATATTAAATCTCCAATTTTACTGTATAACTAGTGTTTCCAATGAAATTAACCTTACAATACTGTAGGAGATAAGGGAATGCTTATAAGTCTATGAATCATGCTATGGAAGGAGGCATGCTTATAGTTAATGGGGTGGTTAGCATATGCTGGAATAACAGCATCTGAATATGTAGGTTTTCTAAAAATATTTAAAGAGTGAACATTATTTTCGATGTTAATATTTAGATCAAGAATATTGATGTTATTTCCTTCCCCAATTTCCATAGTGAATTGAATACGTTTATGAACAGAATTAATGAATTTAAAGAAATTTTGTAACTGTCTCGTAGTACCGTTAAAAAGACATAGGACATCATCCACATAGATTTTTTTGATCTAAATATCAACATAGAAAATAATGTTCACTCTTTCAATATTTTTAGAAAACCTACATATTCAGATGCTGTTATTCCAGCATATTCTAACCACCCCATTAACCATAACCATTGAATAATCATTTTATTATTTCCATTAATTAATGAAATTTAATATATTAACAATTTGTAAATAAATTGTTGTATTGTGTCCTATGAAGGTGGTTTATACCTCTCATTGTGTAACCTTTGTTTTCTAAAACACCCCCACTTCCATCCCACAGGTTAGATCATTGACCTTTCTTTTGTCATTTCTCAACCCCTTTCTCTAACCTTTCCTTTTGTCTCACATTTTTAGTTTAGACTTGTTTTGTTTTCAATTTAGTTGCTTGAAAATGCCTAATGGCGAAACATATGTCGCAATTAAAGCTGTTTTGTGGAATTAAATAATCATCTTATGATTTCAATTATACTATATTCTACTAAGTAGTAACCAAAACTAACCAGACTCATTGTATATAATAAATATAAGACTTACCGTCTGCAATATTCTGTATTATTCTCATCGTAAACGATGGCTATTTAGCCATTTTCAAGTTTATATCAGGTTTTTCCTTTGTCATGCAACACAAACACTTGTACATAATTACACGTAAACAACACACACAAATTTATACAATACATATTAGTTTAAAAAGCACTAGACTCATAAGTCGACTACATTGTATGGTGTCCTGTTTACATATTGTCACTCATTTTCTTTTTGGTGCGGTTACAAAATGTGAAATATCCATAACTTACATTTATATTTTGTAACCTTTCTGCACTCCATTAGAAAGATGTAATTTAGATCTTTAAGTTGGTATAAACCATTACGTCATAGGCCTAATTTTAGATATGTATTATGAACTGGAAATTTCCTTCCCTCACGTATGATTTTTGTCCAATATTTGTGCATAGTAAAAAGTCTTCCGTGCGAGGCTCGATTTATTTCTGTTATTGTGATGTTATTTTGTTATGTAGAGTGATTTATTTATTATAATTTGTTTATACAAGTTATAATATGTGTGTTGTTATTTCTAGAGTTTATTTTTTGAGTGAATTTTATGTTTTTCAGTAATTTTGTTTCATGCCTACCTAGTACAAAGGTCTATATTTTAGCATATTTCCACTTTGTTTGACAAAAATTTAATAAATTTATTTTTGTTTTTACCAACTTTTATTCACAACTATAGTAAAAAACTTTAGTATATCTTGAAAAAATTATAAAAATATTGTTGTATGGTAAATATAGGCTTTCATGTGGCATTTTAGCTTCGGTTTTTGTAAGAATTTTTGATTGCTGACATACAACTATTCAATTTTTAATCCAAATTTTTTTTTCAATACACAAATAAATTTTATGAACTGTCCTGAGAAAAATAATATATAATAAGTTGTTTTTTGCATTATATTACTATTTTTGGTGTTTTTTTCAATTAAAGCATAACTTTTTAGCAGATTTAAACTTTTAAAATCAATGTTTAGTAACAATTACATAACAAAATTTTTATTTATCTTATAAAACAAATTTTAATCTATTGTATGGTTTATATAGGCTCTTTTGTGAAACTTCATATTTTGAATCCTAACATACTTACTCCAAAACCTGACTAACATTTTTTCATTACACAGATTGTAAGGTTTTGTGGTTCACCAGATTTGATTTCTCGAATCAATATCGCTTAGCTGTGATAGGATTTATCTAAATAAGTACAGAGACAAAAATTAAGTGATTCAAAAACTATTTAAATATTATGAAAACATAATTAAAGATTTACAATATTTAGATGTATATTTTAAAATGTTATTTCTATGTTAATACTATGATAGAAGACTATACAATATTTAGTTTACAGTCTTCCCAATATTTACTTTTATAATTTTATTTTTTCTAATTTATTACTTAATTAACTAAATGCACAATTTAAATTACTCACTATACCTAATAACTATTTTGATTTAATTAATGAAATATTTTTGGCTCCCTCAAAATAGCTTGGTTAGGTATCATGAAATCCTTTTATTACCTTATTTATGATGAAGGAGATTTTCCTTAATATTTAAATCAAAACACTTTTCACAATTTCTTAATACTACTACATTTATTTTATGGTTCTAGATTAGATTTGATTTTGGATTGATTATGATTTTAAACTGTTAATTTATATTTGATTAATTAGTTATGTTGTGGTTTTATATTATTTATTTTAATTCTGGGTTGATTTTTAAATTTGTATTAAATAATTAGTTTTTTTTTCTATGAGATCTTTCTTACATATTTTGTATATATATATTTTTAAAACTACTTACAGATTTTTTTTGATTTTTTTACTATCAAACTGTCGCACTTAATTAAATAATTTTTATTGATTTCTCACTTTACACTTAACACTTGAATTTTATAATGATTATTATGGCTTTACTTGCCTTTTGAAACACACTTGGACTTATTAACTTATTGAAATTATTTACACATTCTGCTCTGGAACGTTATTATGTCTAACTTGCGTGGTGATAGTTTTTAGGCTGTCTTAAGAAAACTTGCGTCTCTCCCACTTTTTCCATTCACACGGTTAAAATTTTCAATTTAGCATTGTACTACCAAAATGTAAAAGGTTATTCTTTTGTTTTCTATGATATCCGACCAATTGTTTTCCATTTGTATGTTTTGGAAAGTTTCCTGAGGTATGAGATTTCTTACTATATAGGTTGGTATTGATATGTTCCAATTTTCATTCAATATGTCATTTATGTTCAGGAATTCTGGTTTGTGTGACTCAGGTAGTGGGTCTATTTTTATTGTTTTTAAATCTGTCCAGGTTGCTGGTATGATGTGTGTCATTTCTATGGTTTTAGTTTCCCTTTCGTCGCAAGGGGTTATGGTTCTTATGATTAGGTTGTTCTCTCTATCTGTTATTTTGCAGTCACATGGTATATCCAGTTCTAGAGATCCCATTAGGTTTTTCGGTAAGCGGGTTATTGTGCTGTTTCCTTTACATGTAATGTCCATGTCTCTCCTTATGTTTGTTATTTGGAATTTTGTTTCTGTTATTTTGGTTATTATTGGTTCTTGTGTTATGTCCGTGCAATGGAATTGACAGTATTTTTGGATTTCTGGGATTGATTTACTTTGTAGGAGTTGTTTGGCACATGTTGATGCGAGTTCTTTGTTTACATTTTCTCTTGGCAATCTGCATAGATTGTGTTTTTTCCAGTTGCATTTAGAATTTTCTTCTAGCTCTATTACTTGTATGTCATTATTTGATTTTATTATGAGTGTTTCTGAAAAACTAAGTTTGCATGACCGATTATGCCACAGTAGTGGGATTGGTGTATGTATATAGATTTGATAATTAACTTTGACTTGTTTTATTGGAATTTGAATTTTCACTAAAATTTCTTCGTTTGAAAAGAAGCATTTTGATATGGGTAATGTGTAGTATTTGTCTATTTCATTTATGGGTATTGATAATTGTAGTCCTTTTATTGTTAGCTTCTGATCCAAATCTATAAGATCATGTTTAAGTGAGCTCTTCGTTATTAATGCTTTAGTTAGTTGATTGTTATTACAGTTTGTTCTTATTTTATTGAGATTATCGTAATACAAATTTAGATATATATATATATATATATATATATGTTGTAAATTTGTATATATGGTTATTGCAAGTCCTCAGTATTGTTTACCGTAGTTCGTTGGAGTTGGTTTTCCATATCTCTTACTGTATTGTGTACAGTTTGTAGTATGGAATTGTTTTTTTTTGAAATTTGCTCTGTAGTCTGTATTAGGACTTTGTGATCTTCTTTCACAAAATCCATTATATTATTCATGTGGGTATCTAAATTTTTTCATTTTTGTTTACTTCATGAACCTCTTCTTCTGTAGCTACACCACAACACCAGTTAAATACTGCTTCAATTGTTTCAATTGCCCTTTTGATTTTTACATTTCTTGGTTGTGTTGGGGTGGTTTTGAAAGTTCTTCTCTCTGCTTCTAAAATTTCGTTTATAAGCATTTGTATCTGTTGATTATGGTTTATTATTTGACATTTTTTTTTGAATTTACGGTTTTTATTTGGCATGATGTGTCCACTATTGGTGTGAATTTGTAGTGTTGTTCGCCCACATTGTGGTAAGGTAATTTGTAAATCAGCGGTACTGACTCTTGATAAATGTTTATGTTGAAAATTTCTTTAAAATTTGTTCCTGTGACAATGTTTATTTTTAGAATATTAGTTGCTTTCAATAATGTTTGTAGGATGGTTAGTATGATGATGTTAGCATTTGTTTTCTTTCCTGTAGTAATAGCTGAAACAATACAATGTTGTTTTATACAAGTGAATTTAAAGTGTGATCAATGCTTCAATTTCATTTTTAATGAATGTTTATATTGTGGTACCTTTGCTTTACCCATGTAATATTGATTACCATATATTATTTTATCAAAATGAATTATATATCACTGTAAAGATAATGTTTCAATCTTTCATAATCAAGTTTAGCAAAATCCATCACACGAAAACTCTATTTTCTAGAACTCGATAAATTTGCTGATTTTTTCGCTAGATCGCGGCACTTGCCGTGACCTGGTTTATGTAGAAAATTCTGTTCTCTGTGTTCATATGATTTTACGAAATGGTAGTACTTGTCCAAATGCCACAAATTTCACTTGGCATTCGGTGCAGTTTACTAAATAAGATAATCGATTATTCAATCAATATTTTGTAACCTATCTTTACAGTATGTTGTAGAGAAGATTTCATTCTATCTATTGGTAGTGTTTGCTATATCCTACAGTTTGTTTTAGGTTATTATTTCTTACTCGGAAGTTAGCTATGTTTGTGTACTAAAATGACATGTGAAAGGCATAGTAGTATGTGACTTGGGATTATATTTCTGTTATTCTGAAGGTTTGTTTTATTTATTTATTATAAATGTGTATACAAATTACAATATCTGTATTATTACTTGTAGAATTTATTGTTTTGAGTGAATGTTATTGTCTGACGTCAAATACTGATGCTGTCTAGAGATACGTTATGTTATAATCTGGTCTACCTTTTTTAGCAAATTACCATGTGTTTACATATAAAAATAATTTTGTCTTATGAAAATTTTATAAATTGATTATGTTTTTACCAAAATGTATGCAAAATGTTTATAAATTTATATAGGCCTAACTATAAAAAATTGTTTATTTGTTTATATACCTATTTCTGTGTAATTTTGCCTTGGTTACAGGGTAATTTTGTTGATTTCGTACATAATAACTCCAAAATGTTTCCATCTAAAAGTTTTTGCATTACACACATAAAATCGATGTATCTTTGTGAGAACATAGGTAATAAAAACTTGGGTTTTGAATAATAATTAAATTTTTGGTGAATTTTTAAAAATAGTTACCAAATATTCACTTTTTATGTAAAAATTAACCATGTCACCATGTCTAATGAAAATTCTATAAATTGATATTTCTTGTAACAACTTTTATCCACAAATATATTACAAATCTCTAGTAATACTTCAAAATAAAAATTTGCATGGTGTACATTACTATTTCTGTGAAATTCTTGCCTGTTACTTTCCGATTTTTTGCTATTTGACGTAATAACTCCAAATTTTTTACATCTAACATTTTTTTTTCCACTACACAGCTAAATTCTATGCACCTTTCTGAATATAATGATATATAGAAGTTGTGTTTTCCATAAATATTACTATTTTGGTGAATTTTTGAAAATGTTTCTAAATATATTCACAAATATTACACAAAACTTTTGTATATCTTGACAAAAGGTGGTAAGCTATTGATTTTGGATGATACAGGTTTTTTCTGAAAAATGTTAACTTTATTTTTTGACATCTAAAATACTTACTCCAAAACCGTTTAAAAAAACGAAAAAAGAAAAAAAAATTACATAGATGAATTCTATGCATCTCTCTGAGAAAAATGATGTCTTATAAGTTAGGTTTAGGTATAAAAAATTTTTTTTTATGAATTTTTTAACTCTGATAATGGCACGCAACACTAAAGTGTCGATTACGGGCTGAGCCTAGTACAGAAAACAGTAAAAAACTCGGATTTTGCATCTCGTCATTAGGCCTACTCAAATTCATCCTACCGAAATAATTTTTATACCATTGTAAAGCTGACGTTTCGTAGATGCATATACATGTAATCAAAAGTTCATAAAACGCTATGAAAATATTTAATTAATTGGTAAAGTTTGGTGTGTTTTAGTCGTAAAAATGGTGACTCATCAACTGCACAGTACAAAGAAAATATTGCGTCCTACTTTGCCTAAATGTCAGAAACTGATATTTGGTTCAAATAAATGTAAAATTGTACTGATTTTAGTACAAATCTTTACCTATCCAACAGAGTTCACCAAATGTCTCTAACTCATATAGTTTTGAATCTATAAATTATTTACAAAAAACATTCGTTTTACAGATGTATCAAACAAAAAAATAAGTTTTTTTCTTCAACTTAACTTTTAGCCTAGTAAATGGAGTCGTAGAGAAATGAATTATACACCATTGAAAAGCCCGTGTTTCAAGCTTTCAGAGCTGTCTAACCTGAATTTCATAGAGAGAATAGAAAAACTACAAATAATTCACGAAGTATGTCAGTTTCGCCGGCAGGTAGCTGCATGTAACGGCTATCGAAAAAGTGACAAGTTTTATACCACTTTGTTTTGATGTTTTTGTAAAAATTCATTCGTGTCCAAAGAGCACAAGTTGGCACTATTTTATAGTATTTTTCTTCCTCTTTCAAACTACGTATTCCAAATTATCCTAGATTTTATAGTTTTTGAGATATTTTATGAACCAGTAACCAAAACTCGTAACCAAAAAAAAAAGAAGATTTTTTCGGATCTGGATCAGTTCACTAGACGTGAAATATCGATTAGTTATATCTATCTATGCTCACAGATTTTTATATCTTTGTATAGAGGAAAACCAGACCTTTGCCAAGCTATAAACGTATACGTCATAGGCTTACTTTCCTAAAATATAACATCTGCCACAACAAACCACGTTTTACCGTTGCAAACTGTTGGCGTCTTATGATTTATGAGTCTTTTCTTGTGATAAATGGAGTGTTTTATTTGATTATACAAGTGTATAAGTGTATTATACAGGGTGTATCAGAGCGGGTGGCCGGCTTGTATAGCATTGAAACGAGTATACTTAGACATTTAGTTTAAACTGAAAACCCCCTATTTCCACCCCAAGGAATTCAGGAAAAATGTTTTCAACCCTCTAAAATGCCCCAAAAGGGTATTTTGTGGGGGTGGGGGTTGGCTTTTGGGAAATTTTCAAATGTAAAGGTAGGTCGTGTTGTACCTCATTTTAACGGTCTCGGTACACTGATCATTAAAAAAAAAGTTTTTCATTTATCTTGCACCGTCAATACAGGGTGGCCCGAAACATCATAAAAACTTAAGTTTACATATCTTTTTACATCTGACAAACTTTTTTTTAAGAGCAACAATTTTTAAAGTACATTGACAAAGATGTGACCTTTCAAACAATACCTAATTTTGGTAGGTTTTCTCACATTTTTAGCAGGTTTCAAAATTTACAACTTTTAGAAGTTTTAAAAGTCAATACGGTATCTCAAAATTTTCAAATTGCAATGTGGGTCATCTTACATATCAAATTGAAGCCCTTACAATTATCAACATAATAAATAGTACATATTCCAACATTCTTTTCAATAGAATTGATCAATACATTATAAAAAAAAAAAATATTCTACAAAAAAAGTTTTAAAATATATTTTTATAATTTTCATAATGGGAGATTGTACTTATAACAAAACCAAAAAACTAATAACATACCCAAATTTTTATAGATGAGACAATAACCTGGTATTGTTATAGTATAGGAGATCGGCTTTCCTGGTACTATTGATAAAAGGTGGTAGGCTATTAATTTGGATGATACAAGTTTTTCTGAAAAATGTTAACATCATTTTTTGACATCTAACATACTTACTCCAAAACCGTTTCATATATATATTTACATGGATAAATTCTACGCATCTTTCTAAGGAAAATGATATCCTATAGGTTAGGTTTTGTGTAAAAATAATATATTTTATTAATTTTTAAACAAACAAAGAAAATTAACATTGCTATGTTTTGCCAGAGCTAGGGTTAAGAAAACAAAACTTTTTTAACATACCATGGTCACAGGGTTAAGTTTTTCAGTTACTGTAACAATTAATAATGTGAATTTATTTTGAAACAAAATAATAATGTTTCAATTTGTTTCAGATATGCAGTTCATTGGCACAAGTCAATCAAATCAACTTAAAGTGCACATAAGAGGGCATACTAGAGAAAATCCATATAAATGTGCAAACTGTGATTATTCTGCTTCTAAATTAGCTAACCTTAAAGTGCACGTGAGAGTGCATACAGGAGAAAAACCATATAAATGTAACCTATGTGATTATTCTGCATCTCAATCAAGTCATTTTAAAGTGCACATGAGAGTGCATACTGGAGAAAAACCATATAAATGTACACAATGTGATTATTCTGCTTCTCGACCAGCTAACCTTAAAGTGCACAAAAGAGTGCATACTGGAGAAAAACCATATAAATGCACAAGTTGTGATTATTCTGCATCTGAGTCAAGAGCTGTTCAAGTGCACATGAGAGTTCATACTGGAGAAAGACCATATAAATGTCCAAATTGTGATTATTCTGCTTCTGATTCAAGTGCACATGAGAGTCCATACTGGAGAAAAACCATATAAGTGTTCACAATGTGATTTTTCTGCTTCTCATTCAAATACATTAAAAGTGCACATGATAATGCATACTGGAGAAAAACCATATAAGTGTTCACAATGTGACTATTCTGCTTCTACATCATATCAACTTAAAGTGCACATGAGATTGCATACTGGAGAAAAGCCATATAAATGTTCAAATTGTGATTATTCTGCTTCAAATTCAACTAAACTTAATTGGCATTTGAAAGTTCATACTGGAGAAAAAAGAGAAAAAACATATAAATGTACAAATTGTGATTATTCTGCTTCTGTTTCTAGTACTCTTAAAGTGCATATGAGAATCCATACTGGAGAAAAACCTTATAAATGTAACCTATGTGATTATTCTGCATCTCAATCAGGTCTATTAAAAGTGCACATGAGTGTGCATACTGGGTTGAAACCATATAAATGTACACAATGTGATTATTCTGCTTCTCAAGCGGGTCATTTTAAAGTGCACATGAGAGTGCATACTGGAGAAAAACCATACAAATGTCCACAATGTGATTATTCTGCTTCTAAATCAGGTAGCCTTAAAATGCACATGAAAGTGCATACTGGAGAAAACTCATATAAATGCGCACAGTGTGATTATTCAACTTTTTATTCAAGTTCACTTAGAGTGCACATGAGATTGCATACTGGAGAAAAACCATATAAATGTGCTCAATGTGATTATTCTGCTTCTACATTAAGTCAACTTAAAGTTCACATAAGAGTGCATACTGGTGAAAAACCATATAAATGCCCAAACTGTGATTATTCTGGTACTAATTCAAGTAAACTTAAAATACATATGAGAATTCATACTGGGGAAAAACCATATAAATGTGCAAGTTGTGATTATTCCACTTCAGACCCAAGTAGACTTAAAATACATATGAGAATGCATACTGGAGAAAAATCATACAAATGTACTCAATGTGATTATGCTGCTTCTCAATCAGGTCAACTTAAACTCCATATGAGTGTGCATACTGTAGAGAAACCATATAAATGTCCAGACTGTGATTATTCTGCTTCTAATTTAAGTAAAGTTAAATTGCACATGAGAGTACATACTGCATGAAAATCATATTATTATACAAATATTGATTATTTTGCTTTTCAATCAAGTCAACTTTATGTGCACATAAAGCAATATAAAAATACCCAAGGTGATTATTCTACTAGGTCAACTACACATGAAATCGCTTACTAGGGAAAAACCATAATAAAAGTGCAATTTGTGATTTTATTTATTCAGATAAACTTAGAGTGCAAAAGAATAGGCATTACTGTAGAAACACTATATATTATTCTACATTATTATAACTTACAATCTTATGTCAACAAAGATATTCTTCTCCTTTTTTGTTTTTTTACTTTCTGACATATATGTTGTATAGAGGAAGTTATGTAATGGCTTAATGAGTAAAAAAATACATTTTGAATTTTTGTGTATGTATCTGTTTTGAAATTTTAAAAAAGTAGGTTTTGGAATGATGTCTGCCTATCATCTATGCACACCCTATCATATCTATAGTCCAAACTCTTGAACTGGTTTTTTATTAAAATTTAAATTTGATATGTGGAGATATTTAGGTCATATCTCAGGACTTGTTTTTAGTTTTTTGATAATTGAAATTTTTGTAGTAGGTCTCATAAAAAACACAAAATTACTATTTCCTCAAATTCGGTTGTATCTCAAATGTATCCCCTAAGGACCTAATTCAAACTTATTGGTCCATGTGTTCTTGGTAAAAAAACCTTATCGTCCATGTAGCTATAAAGACTTAATTTCTTGAGATGGGTCTATTGATTTTGTTCAAATGTGAGGATTTGTGACCAAAACCGTCTGACAAATCACAAGTTAAAAAAAATATAACAATTAAGGAATATTTTTGAAATTAAAAGTAACCTTGACTAAAGTCCTTAAAAGCTTGATTTTATAATCAAGCATAATATAGAAGGATATGTTTTGTTGTTTATTGTTTTGTTTAAAGGCAAAAACCTCTCGGTCATCATCACCTTATAAAATGAAAAATAAGAGCATACATAAAGATCCCTAGTCCTCAAATAGTTTCAGAGTAGGAAAAGACCGTTGGTCAAGAGAGACCTGATGGAAAAGATGAAAAAAGATCTCATTTAAAACTACATGAAAACAGTGCATGTCCACCTAGGTTCCCTTGATACACTAAAATGTGCCCCTGATGGTAGAAGGATATGTTTATGGTACAATGACAACAGATTAGTCTCTATTTAAATATGTTTTGTAAGAAATGGTATCCATGGTTCAACAACTACTGAACTGCCTTTGTGTGTTTATGTTGCCAGGTTAATGTGTGTTTTAACAAATTACTAGAATAACTTCCCTATTTAAGCAAAACGATGATTGCCAATCACATCTCTTTTTTTAGTAAGTTCCACTTTTACGCAGTTAATTTTGAAATCCTACTTGTAGGACAATTTATATTTTTATGTTTATTTTATTCTAAACTCAACCTACGTATTTAAATATTAAATGGTCTGATTCTCAGATCAAACAGAATTAATTATTGTATAAATTTTGTGTTATTTAATTTGTTCTTTGTTGCTGTTATATCGTATTAAGGTAATGCTAATCCTATAAGGGACTCAGTTCTTTCTTTATTATTCTTTAAATATTTTTAAAATAAGAGTTAACTTTTAGTTAAATGTCTAAAATTGAAGTATATTTTTAAATTGTAAAAAGCGTATTTTATTGTCCTTATTCCTTTACATTAGAACTGAAATTGTATTGTTTAATTGTTTGTATTCTATGAAATTGTGTATGTAAACCTAGACATAAAAACATAAACACATAATTTATTATTGTAATTCAAAGTTTAGTTTTATAAAATATTCTAGAAAAAAACTATTTTGTTTTGTATAAATTGAATATTCACAAATTGACTGTATCATATCTTATTGTATTTGTTCTAAATTAATTATATTTTTCCCCTTCCATATGTTTTTGAAGGTATATTTGTCTAATTTATACCTTTACTCCTTTAAGGGGAATCCCTACTGAAAAGTCTACATTAAAACCACACAAATGAAGTAGACTGTACATCACTGTATAACTTTTTACATTTGCTTTAAATTAATTAAAATTTGTTTTTTTCATAGCTTATTAAATATTTGTTTTGTTATGTATTACTTTAATCTTTTATTGGGAATCCTTACTTAAAAGTCGAAATTACAACTAGATAAAATGATTTACAAAATAATATATCAATCTATCATAACCTAACCTAACATAAAATTTTGATAGTTAACATTTCATTAAGAGGAATTACATAACTGTGTCTGTGTGACTGATATTATTTCTGATTTTATGTAAAAGTTCTGAAATGTTTTCTCTCCCATTTAGAAATAGTTTTACAAAATATCATATGATTATACAGAGTGTAAAATGACCAATGTAACAAATGTTCACTGTAGCACCATCATCACATTCACATTTTGATGACACTGTTTGCTATGTAAATGTCCAATACTTTAGTGGTGTAACACTTAATAGATTTCTATAAAGCCTGTTATCTTTAACCTTTTTTTGTATCTTTGATAACCTTTTATGAAACTTTTCATACATTTCATTCGCACACATACATTTCAACACAATCTAAAAATTATTACACAAATTATTCTACACAATCTAAAAATTTCTTCCTCTAAGTTCTAGTTAATATAATATTTCTCTTTATTTTAATTTTATATTTTATTCCAGCAGTATCGCTGATTTCATGATATAGCTTACATTTTAATTTTGTACTAACAATTGCACATTGTGCGTGTAAAACGGATTTCTTGATATTTGTTATTTTAATTCTTGACTGTCTGGGAGGTGTAAACCTTATTGTACTTCGTAAGCCTAATGATATTTCCACTTTCCACTATGTCTAGACTGTTTTGGTTTAAATACAGGCTAAATTGATTATGAGATTTGATCACAATTTAAAACCAATATATAACCTTTATTTATCACAGTGAAAATATGCAATTGCGGTTCAAAAAATATTAAGCGCTATAATTCTGGGAACCAGAAGCGTACATTTAACAATACAAGTGAATGTTAATGTATAGTACTCTCAGACTAGGAGTGTGTCTGGTGTAATGGGCGTGACCTCCCTTCTACTTGTTTTTCTAACCTGACTTGACGGTACAAACCATTCCAAGAAAACTAGCTACACAAATTACTGCTTAGCTCTAATATGTCTCTAGGTGTCCCATCTCTTTAATATGCAATTTTCTATACTTTTGTAAAAGTTTTATTCTTATTTACACCTATAAAAGAAACGAAAGTAGGGTACATGTTTACATCGAAGCATTTGAGGTCTATATTTCTTTATTGGGGTTGTACCGCTGAAATCAAAGGCAACAAGTGAAGTGTGGGGGCCCCTCTTTTCCTCTCCACCCCAGACACATTCCTACCTTGAGGATAATGTACTTTTTATTGAATTCCAAATATTCTTTTTTTGTTAGGATAGGAATTTGAACTTTCTTATCAGTGATGTGTTCTAACAGTTGGTTGTTTATGTCACATTTTGACAGGCATTTTATGATATGGGCAGGTAAACCTGGAAATGTACTTAGAATTTACGTTTTCATTAATCAGCATTTCTTTAATTGTCACTTGCAGTTGAATTCAACATTTAAACATATAAACTTGTGTTTATAGTTTTACTTTGGTAAGTGCCAAATTTAGTTTATTAAGTATTTTTTTGTAATTTGAAACTCAAAAGTGAATGTTTTCTAACTTTAATTTATGTAGTATAATTTTTATTACATCTATATATCCAAATGAAACGTGTTTTAATTATTTTATAACCCTTCAAAATTTTACGTTGACTCGGGAATTTAGTTTACTTTTATTTTATTATTAAGACCCAAGTGTTATTTACTTGTTTCTTAGTGCCTACACAAATCTATTCCTTTGCTACTGTTTTACAAGTTTAGCTTTTATTTCACATTTTGTTATGCCTATCACGTTTCTTGATATAACACGAGGCCTTTTTTTTTGTTCTAATATTCCCTGTCATTGATTTTTTTAAAGTTATTTAATACTTACTCTCTCTTATGACTTATTTTGTAACATATGTTATCGGTCAAATAATGACTGCGAGCAACGGAGGATTAGCAGAAATACAGAGTTACAGTAGCTGTATGGGTACTTTGGAATATTTGTGTACTTAAAAATTTGTGTGGGCTGGGATTGCTTAGGCAAGATACATATAGAGAACGAAAGAATTAAAAGTTACTAAAAAAGTGTTCCAAGGAAAAACCAGAAGGAAGAAAACTGAAAGGATAACCCAGGACAAGATAGGTGAAATACATAGAGGACGACTTGAGAAGGATGAGGATCCGGAGGTGGAGAAGAGAAGCTGACAACTGAGAAGAGTGGAGGGAGGCCAGGCAGAGTCCAACATAGACTGTTCCACCGAGGATGATGACCATTGGGGGAAAAACCACTCAACTGGACTTAGTAACATAACTGACATACAATACACTAATATTTATGTACTCCCTTGTATGGAGAGTCTTCTATCCTTACTCCATAAGGAATGCTAGAAGGAAATCTGGGGAGAAGAAAACACTATAACACAACTCCCATCCTTTAAATCCCAATTTTTCTGATTTTTGCCCCCATTTATATGCAAGTTACATAAATACAAATAATACAGACAATAAATACATCAATTCCCATTTGACTTTCATTTTATTAAGGGAACCCAGTAGTCCCTTAGCTGTCCATGTTAAATTAACTGTTTTTCAGTGCTATTTTCTTGAAAAGTGTTATAAATAATTCTGTGATGTGTTCATTGGTTACTTAGCAACAATAATAAGATCTATTGTTTCTCTCAAATGAAAACTGTTAGCTTCACAAATTTTTTAATGATCATACCTAAAATAGTGTTTAAAATAACTGTAAAAACAGTTCTTTTTTTAAAAAAAATATATACATTACAAAGATATTTCTTATTTTTATTAAACATAACATAATGAATAATAGCTGAAAATTTCATTCAGTTTGGACAAGCGGTTTACAAAATAATGGTATCGAAATATGAAAAACTAAACTTACAGGAAACTCGGTTTAAAGTGAAATATCAGGTTTATAACTACAACTCTTATTTGCATTGCCTTTAGTGAGCTCCATATCCATAACTAGGGTCATCTGTGCCCCCCTCATTTTCAAGCAGTCTTCTTTTAACATTTTCTCTTGCTAGAAGAGCTCTTTTTTCCATGTGTTTTAAAACTTTTTCAGCTTCATAAACCCGTCTGCAATCTTGAATGTTTAGACCAACTATAGAATTTGAACCACACTTGCCAAACTTTTCTAAAACTAACCTTTCCCAAAACTCTCTCATTATAAGAAACAACAGCATCAAATACACCATTTTTTAGTGTTGATAGTCCAAATCATATTATTAAATGATTCATTTTGATTTTGAGTCTTACCATGTACAATTTTTTTTAACAACTCAGGATCAGCTAGAGCTTTAAAAATAGTTTTTATGGTTTCCATAACTGCTATGAGTAGGCTGTATTGGTAAAATTTGTTGTGCTAAAGATCAGTTATATTTGCACCACGAATCTTTCTGTTTGGGACACAGCCCATGCATAGGGTTTTCTAAAGTACTACTTTTACTGCTTTATCTGATTGACACAGTAGGCCTAGGATCACTAATATTCGAGGTTCAATTATTTACACAATTTGAACTATTTACAACACTTATACCACTAATAACACTTGGTTTTATAAATGGAATCTTCCTCTTACCAAACTTTTTTACTCTGGGCATTATTTTTAGTTTTTCAAAGTTCAAATTACTTATACTAAATAGGTTATTCATATTCATATAAAGTTATAATATAAACATAAAACAGCTGTACAAAAATATTTCCTTTTACAAGTACTGCCGACCTAATATTAAAACAATACCAAATTATTGCCAAGGCTATGAAAATATAATGTTTCAAAAGTCATATAAATTGTGCACAGTTAGTGTAAGTTTACATATTTAAACAATGTCAATGCTGAATGATAATATGATATCTATGTATTCAGAAAATTCCAGAGAATAAAAATTAACATTAACAAAAAAAATTTTTTTTTCGTAACCGGGTTCCCTTAAATTCCATTACTTAGATTATAAAATATACTATATACCGCCTACTAATCCAAATCAAACTAACTAGTAGATAGACAATTTCTTAATGATAAAAACTTAACATACATTATTAATTTATTACACAGTTATAAAATAAGAATTTCACAAGCATATAATATTTAAAAAATGTATATATTTTAATACAAATGGTTAGAAGGGCAATAATGTTTCTTCCAATCCCTTTCTTCAAGTTTAGGCGATGATAAAAAGAAGAAAAAATAGTTATGATACAGGCTGTTGCACATTATAAAGTAATGTCCTAACCTAACTGCTGCTAGTAGTTTTTTCTTGTTTTATCTATATTTTCTCCAACCTACCTCCATGAGTTATGTAAGTACTATAACTTAGTTTTATTTTTTATAAAAGATTGGTGATAAATGATTTGAGTCTTATTTTGATATTTCTATATTTTCTAGTGGTATCCACCTTCTAATTTTTTGTTTTCGATTATAATTGTAGGTTACACACTCTTGTCTGTCTGTGGAAGAGAATTTCTTTTAAGCCTGGGGATGATAAATTTGTAGGAATTACCTGTAGAGTTTATGCTGTTAAGCTTGATTTCCTCTCTCCCTCAGAATCTAGCAAATGAAAGTGTACTATTCTAGAGTTAGGTTATGTTATATTTACAATCCCAATTCCTCTTCCACCCATAATGTGTTTGTGCCAATGTTCATCACTGTATTACTACTTTAGTCAATGTCTCATCACTCGATGTTTATATTCATCCACAAAAATATGTCTGATTATATAATTAGATTTATACACCCCACTGTCAAACTAAATGCTCATTACTGGTTAATCTTGTCACCTTATTACATCCAATGGTAAATGTTTACTTTAAGGTGGCGCCTTATTTTCTGTATTTTATTTTTTTATCGTCTACTACATTCCTACTTCTTAAGAATAAATAATGTTTTTCTTGCTCAGATGACTATTTTTCACCCAAAAATAACAATCTAAAAACAATCAAATTCGACGTATTTATAGGTTAGATATAATGGCTAGATGTTCACATTTACGTTTTATATGTTACTAAAAATATATCAATCTATAATATCCGTGATCACAGTTCACGTGATATGCTGCAAACTCTCCATATTAATAATCTTATTTCAAATTATTAACATCAATAAACTTACGTAAGGTTAGGCCAGGTGTTTATATATATATATAGCTACTTGGCCAAACTGGTTGTGATATATAATTATATTGCAAAGTAAGCTAATTATTAATTTCAATAAACATACGAAAGGCAACCTGGACAAACCTGTTGTGATATGAAATAGCGATCTAGCGTAGTCTCATTGTGTAATGTGCATGCGTCAAACCATAAGCTATTATCATTGCCATTATGTTTTAACCTGTAAATATGTCGGATTTGGTAGTTTTTAGATTGTGATTTTTCAGTGAAAATATTGATCTGCGCAAGGAAAACATTATTTATTCCTTAAAAGTAATGTAAGTAGTAGACAAAAAAAAAAATTCTGAAAAATAAGGCACCATCAGTAAATATTTACCCATCCAATATCTTTTACATACTAGTTAAGTACTTGAAGGTCTGGGAAGTTAACTATATACATATGGTTACTTAACCAGACCTAGTAAAGGAACTACCTAATGACCTGCCGAGACCTAGTTCGCATGATTCTGAATTCATAGCGTAGTGATATTAACCTGTCAAAAGACATGTAATGTGCATGCATCCAACGATACGCTATTATCTTCCCTTCGAGTAATGTATGAAACCTAGACGTACAGGCTCATTGCGAAAGCAGAAATTGAATGCATACTGGCGGTAAATTTGTACTTAAAGGTATCGCCTCATTTTCCGGACTTTTTTGTATCGACTACTACATACCTTACTTTTTAAGAATAAATAATGTTTTCCTTTTGTAGGTTACACATAATGGCAAGACATAATATAGCAATGAAGTATATTTTGAGAAAAGCGTATGGTTTGACGCACGCACATTATACTATAACTATGCTAGATCGCTCTTTCATATCACAACATGTTTGTTCAGGTGCCTTTCATACTTTTATTGTAGTTAATAATTTGCTTACTTTCCGATATAATTATATATCTACAGGTTTCGCCGGTAGCTATATATAAATAAACACCTGACTAAACCTTTCCTAAGGTTATTGAAGATAATAATTTGAAATTAGATTATTAATATGGAGGATTCAGAGCATATCACGTGATCTGTGATGACGGATTTATAGATTGAAATATCTTTAGTAACATATAAGATGTAAGTGTGAACATTTGACATTATGTCTAACCTATAAATTGCTTGTATTTGATAGTTTTTAGATTGCCATTTTTCAGTTAAAAAAAGTGTTCTGCGCAAAGAAAACATTATTTATTCTTAAGAAGTAAGATATGTAGTGACGATAAAAAATCCAGAAAAAAAAGCGCCACCTTTAACCCTAGATTACTTTTCTTAGTTCATTGTTACATGATCATTTTTCATTCGTAAATTTTACTACATTCTAAGGGAACTATTCTAGTGTGCAGGAACTCAGAACTCAATGTTTGCAGGAACTCCCTTTTTCAATGTTTGTGACCCTAATGTACTTAAATAGGGATACTCATATGGGGTTATTTTTATTAAAGAGGTTTAAGTTCATGACAGAATCACATTTCAACTGAAAGAAGACTTGAAACTGCTGTAAAAAGTTTATGTCCAGTGGTTGAAGATGGTGCGACATATGCAGAGGGATTGTTTATAACAATAATGTTGTTACAGTTCTTGCAATTATTGAAGGGAGATAAAGGAGTGAAAGTTGAGTGGTTGTCCATTATAAGGAGGAAAGGAATCTCCAAGGTTGTTTTTATGGAGACAATAAAATGTTTTAATCATACAACAAATATTTCTTCATTTATCCAGTTGTTCTTGCTGCACTGGTAAATTGAATTTACTGAAGCACCTTTTCCTAAGAGTAGACTCATCCTCAATCTAAGGAAAATGAACATCGAGTGAATATATGTGCCAGTAGCACTCATAGTGCAACAAACTCTTATATTTGTTCCTCACTCCCAACTAATGACAGCACTAACTTGTTTCGTGTCTTTAGAACCTAAAATACATCCAGGTTTCTGGACAGTTGAGTTGTCCATTTCATCAAAATTATAAATATTCAATGGATCAAATACACCAACAAACATAACGAGGATTTCTCCATAACAAATTTCAGGTTCAAATAAAATTGCTTGACTTCAACAGCACTAAAAAGACTGAGATTCTGTTTAGAATGGTACCCTATGGTTTCCTTATGTTTATTGTGGATTGAGGAATAATCCTTATAATCCTCCCACCCAGCCAAACTAGAGGAGGTTTTTTATAGTTGTGTTTAATATAGTTAAATTTAAACATTATCCTGTGTTGTTCAATTCGTGAAAGGTCATAGAAAAATCTTAGCTGAAGTCAGTATCTGATGTGGTATTTCATTTTCATGTTCTTTTATGAACATAGGTTTTCTACCCAATTGTCCTTCTCCATATTTGATGCGGTCCTAAAGCGTCATAACAAAAATGTTATAGAATCGTACAGTTTCACACAATTTTTTACCAATTTCGATGACTCACAGGTCCAACAGGTCTTATTTAGTTCCTCAACATCTGTAAATAAAAATATGTCTTTAAAACAATTTAGAACTCACAAAAACACTCTATTGTTTTTTATTCGTAGTCATGACATTATATTCTGGTGAATATTGTATAGTTTGTACGACATTGGCTGGAATGTGATAAAAATGACTAAAACCAAATGAATTATATTAAGGCAGGGTGGGTGGGAGTAAAAGGGGTGGAGCCCAAGACACTGGTCACCCCCACCATTCTTGTGATCAACTGACCCATACTCTACATATATTAGTGACTCTTGAATTAATATTTTATAAAAGTCAATGTGTGCATAATCTCAGATATTTTCAATTTTTTCCTACATCGACATATTATATTTTTCATAATCTACAGAATGTGTTTGCCATCTATTCGACTTCCACAATTAGGCAGTCATCACATATTTTTTTCAAAATCGTGAGCTACCTGTAGCCATTCTTTTTTGTCCTTGAAAACTGAAACAAAAATGTCTTTGGAGGAGACCAGACACAATTAATTAACAAAAAATACTAAAACTGCTTTCATATGTGATCAAAGAAAAAGTAAAATGTAAAACATACAGAGTAATAAGTGAACCTAGCAATTTTGTTTAACCCTAGATTACTAATCTTAGTTCATTGTTATGTGATCACTATTCATTCGTAAATTTTACTACATTCTGTTTTTATTTTTATTACTATTTTTTAAACTTTACTTTAGTGTTGACTATTTTTTATATTAAATCCTTTATTGTTTTTAAGTGTTTTTTAAAATATTTAACAATGAACTCCTACATATTTTAACTGGAAAAAAAAAGTCTTTTACCACCACTACAAGTACGTTTAAAAAAAATATATTAATCTGGGGGAAAAATCGAAAAAATATAAATATTATTTTATTGGAAAAATTAATCGGATATTCATAAAATACATCATTTATAAGTGTTTAATTTATATAAAAAGAGAAAAATGATTTACAATAAGTTCATTAGGTAGAATGCCAAAAATACCAAATTTAGAGCCCTGTCTTCACCGAGAATCACATTCCTTGCAGTGATTAATATACACTTAGTAGCTAAATCAAAACACTTTGAACTCTAAAATCACTATTTAGGCCTACACAATGAACTTTTTACAACACTAAAAAACTAACAATATAAAAACAATAATTTACAAAAAAATATTCAAACACTTAATAGTTAAAACTTTCGCAAACACTATTCTTTCGTAAAATATACGATGCGAGCTTGAATACGGTAATAACGGTTCAACCTTGAGCTTAGCCGAAGAGACACTGGTCTCTATTCACAATGGTGGAAAGGTAAACAAAAAGACAGAGCGTGTGCGTCTTTTGTCTACGAGTTCTCTGAATTTTACAAAGGGCCGGTTGTAATTTTTACAAATGAGTAGTGTTCTAGGGTTAGGTAAACCATTACCGGTAATTGTTTATAAAGAAAGTCACTGCTTTTTTGCAATTTTTTTTTAACGTGTTATACATACCTTATTTGTTAATAATAAAATAAGTTTTCAACATGGAGCTAATTTTTTCAACTACAATTTCATAACTACAGAATTCAATGGATTTATATGTCACCGAAGTTGAGCAACATCGAGCATGGTTAGTACTTGGATGGGTGACCGCTTAGGAAATAATGCACAATTTCTTCTTTTTTTTACAAATTACACGTAGGTCAGGTAAGGTGGCTATATATATATATATATATATATATATATATATATATATATATATAAATAGTTACGTTACTTAACCATCTAAGGTAAAAAGTCATGTACATACCTAATTTAACACTTAATTCACTTAATGGACCTTGACCTAGAAAAGTCGAAATTTTTTTTAGTTTCATGAAAAGTTAACTCTGTGTTAAAATCTTATTTTATTATTAAGAAAAAAGGTATGTAGAACATGGTAAAACAATATTGCAAAAAAAGCAGTGACTTTATAATTGTAAACAATACCCATACACTGGCATATTGCTTATTTCTGACCAAAATAATGTATTTTAGTACTTCAAAAGTGTCTTCTGATATAAAATATGATTGAGTTCTTTCAAATTAAGGTAGGTAGTAACCGATTTCATGATTTTTCACCATATAATTCAACCGGCATATATACACTCTATAATTACCCATGGAGTCAACTTTCTGTACTCAATTATAAGGGATAATAATACCACCTCATTATGTATGATCTATTATTAAGCATATATTATAAATACTATTCATGTTTTAAGGTTTTACATGTTCGTTGTCTAATTTTAAGTTTTGATATCGCAATAATTGAAGTTTATAACATTAATTCAATTACGAATATCTGTAGATTAGCAAATAGCCTAAAGTTACATTTGTCAAATGGATTGCTTCATACCTATTGTTCAATACTATTTTACCTTAAGGTCAACTTTTAAAATGAGAAGATTAATGTCTCTGCGTGATTATGACCTGTTACTCTTATACATAACAATAATTTTGACATAATAAATGGTAACAATAAATACACATTATATTGTTCATGGGTAGCGGTTTTTCTTTTCGTTACATCAATTACTTTTAGATTATTGTTATATTTTCTGATTTTAGTCCTACAATTTTAATATTGTTAATACATAGTGTATATATGATAACATAACCTTTTACTACAAACCTTATTTTGAAATTGTATTATAATATTTTAATGCTGAATTCACTTTTTCACTGAATAATTACAAATTGAAACAGAAAGAAAAACCTTTATGGATTACTGTACAATTAAAAGTTAGTTAAAGATAAATAATAAGTTATATTAAATTTGAATAGAAACCTATTGAAAACAAATGAACGTTTAACAATTATTTTTTTAAATTAATTAAATTTAATTACATTAAGTGTAAACACAGTCGGTACTTGATGAAATTCCATATCAAGGTAAATAATAACTCGCATGTAAAATTTCACAAATCAACATATATTGTGACAGCTGTTTCACAATTAAACATCTTCAGACAACTGACATAAAATTTACAAAAGACAGTAATTAGATAATAGTGGTGTGTACAAAGTAAATTATAATGATTGTAATGGTGAATACATATAGGTCAAACCGGTAGATAAATTAAAACTAGAATTAAAGAACATGTACATTGTTGTAAGTATGGTCAAACAAGATTCAATTTTTGCTAATCATTTACTAGATTCTAGTCATAGTTATGATCCCACTGAAAATGTCAAAGTTTTGCATATTGAACAAAAATTACACTTTTCTTCCTTCCATAAGAATATGATTTGGTTCAAGTTATGCATTGAAATGACAGCTCTATTTTCTTCAGTTTTAAAAACAAAGAATAATTGACAAAATCGAAAGCTTTAGAGAAATTGAATAACGTTAACAGAGTAGCTTCTCTACGGACCATTGTTAATTGTATATTATCAGATACATATGTTACTGTTTTAGCAGTGTTATTGCCTGTCTGAAAGCTTAATCGAAATGGACTGAGAGCATTTATTTCTTCCATGTTTCAACAACTCCTGATGGACAATTTGCTCCAAACATTTGTATAGGATTGGCTTGCTACTATCCTTCTAAAGGGAGTAGGTTGTTAGCTGCTAAGGCAGAAGGAAGTATCCTTTCAGATATTTGGAAATTGATCTTTTCTAAAAATATACTACATAATTCTTATAAATAAATAATTCATTATATTAAATGTTGAACTAGACTTATGAGAAAAATTATACAGTATAACAAACACAGAACACAATTCTCACAAAAAATACGCCAAGTATCAGACGCGTTTCAACGACAAGGTCATCCTCTTCAGTGATACACGAGCTACACCAATCAAACTATAACTGAAGACAATGTTGCGCCTCACCCTATATTATTACAAACATTAATAAAAAGTCTACATATTTATACAAACTGAAGGGGGCGTGGCTTATTATTTTACACTGCCAAGGCGATAGTACTAAATAGACATGTGTCAATTTAGCTAATACAAGATAATTGAACTAACCCTACATTTAACATTATACGTTACATTTTACATTAATATAGAATTTTGTATAGGTCCTAGTTCATTATTTACAATTACGTTCTGGTGCTTATTAATATAAAAAGTTTCCCAAGCATCCATAGTATTTAATTTTGTAACATTCTTTAACAATATGTAATTTTCTTTTTTGAAATAATGCCCTTCATCTAAACAATGTTTAGCCATAGCTGATTTATCAGGCCTATTATATTTGAAATGAGCAAAATGCTCCTTGGTTCTTGTTTTAATGCTCCGTTTTGTTTGGCCTACATATCTTTTCGGACACATTTCACAACGTATAGGCTACAATAAATTCCTGACTTATCATGCTCCTGAATTTGGTGTTTTGGATTTCCCAAGATCTTGTAAAGATTATTTTTGGCAGACATTGCTACATTCAACTTTGCATGTTTATTTAGTGATTTTTTCACAACATTTGACAATGGAGGAGCAAAAGCAGTTTTTATCCATCGTTGCCGAGGATTAATATTTACAAGAGTACTTCTTGCTTCCTTCATTTTCTTGAATTTTGCTTTTTTTAAATTATATTATCTATTATAAAATTCTATAATAATTTAAAATATAATGTATAATGTTAAATGTAGGGTTAGTTCGATCATCTTGTGTTAGCTATATGTTAAATCTTAAGTAGTTAAACTGACACGAGACTTGTACTATTGCCTTTGCAGTGTAAAATAATAAGCCAAGGTCCCCTTCAGTTTGTATAAATATGTAGACTTTTTATATTAATAAGTACTTGGACATAATTGTAAATAATGAACTAGGACCTATACAAAATTTTATATTAACATAAAATGTAATGTATAATGTTAAATGTAGGGTTAGTTCGATTATCTTGTATTAGCTAAATTGACACGTGGCTCGTACTATCGCCTTGGCAGTGTAAAATAATAAGCCACACCCCTTCAGTTTGTATAAATATGGGGTTCGGCGCAACGTTGGATTCAGTTATAGTTTGATTGGTGTAGCTCGTGTATCGCTGAAGAGGACGACCTTGTCATTGAAACGTGTCTGATACTTAGGCGTATTTTTTGTGAGAATGTGTTCTGTGTGTTTGTAATACTAAATAATTCATTGTTATTCATTCAAGTTATTTAAGGTATTCATTTTAGAGTAAACTAGTATTTATTATAAATTCGCAAATAATGTGGACTTTGCAAATATAATTTGTTGTTAAATCTCTTATTGTTTCAGAACTACATCATGGAACATTCAGATCTTTTGGATAAAATTAAAGAAGAAAATGTAGATATAGAAATAAAACAAGAGGAAGTTAGTTATGAGTTGATAGAAGAAGAAGAAAGCTGTTTGATCAAAGAAGAGACTGAATCAAATAATAAAATAAAGGAAGAAGACGGCGGTAAGGAGAATACAGATGAAGTTTACCAAAGCAAGATGATGGAATTCATCAATGTCAAAGATGAAGAAGAAATAGATATTGTTTGGTAAGTAGGTTAAGTACAAAAAATTATGTGAAGTATTGCCAACGTTTGAAATAATTTCTGACTTAAGGTTTGAATATTTTCTGTTTCAGTTATACTGTTTTAGCTAATATTATAACTTTGGGTATAAATTATTCTTTTACTTTTACATACTAATTGTCCAATTTTTGATAGAGAAGATGTAATTTTACTTGGGCATTAGAGTCCCAATTCCTTTTTTTTACACAATAACTTATAATTAAAATCATCTTTTGTGGTTTTTATAATTTCTTTTTCACAAATAATTTTCATGCAGTTTGTATTGTTTATTCTGAATAACCAATATTGTATCAGAAGTTTAACTATATCTCCAAATAATTTAACTGGAATATAATGGACTTTCTTTTATAATATAGGAAAGAGTCCAGTAGATCATATTTTATTTGTTTTTTTCTGTTAACACTGAATTATTTTCTGCACCACAATTATGGCACAAGGAACTGGGAAACAATGTTGTACACGATTCACAGGCTTGCCCTGCTGGAAAGGAGTCCTTTATATAAGGATATCAAATTTTACAATCAGTTAAATTCTACAATTAGTTAAGATACCGGTACTATAAATAACTTTATTAAAAAAAATAAATCAACTGTTTCTGGAGAAAACATATTACAGTAGAACCCCTCTTAACCGGTCTAGTCGGGACTGACATCCGGGCTGCCCATTTGGCCGGTTAATCCGAGGTTCCCGTTAAACTCATCACAAATCTTTTTAACACATTTAACCGCCTCTCAAACGAAACAAACACACGCTTCTGTTTTCGTAACTCGCTCATTTTTATTTACTGTATATACTGTACGTAGATCATAACCAGTCAAAGACAAGAAGAAAACTGAAAAGAAATGTTATATTTTCTATAATGTATACTAAATTGATTCGTGGAAAAAAGTGGCCCATTAAACGTTTTTGCTAGTGTATGTCTGCTATACCGACGGGTGCCAATGCTGCGGTGTTTTTACGACACCGACAATGGGATACCGCTGTCGACAAAGTCGTTTGACTCGCCGCCACTTTGGTGTTTCAATTACAATTTATTTTTGGAAACTCTCATCGAACCAGTACACTTCAAAATAGGCCAGTTAATCCGAGGCCCGGTTGATCCGAGGCTGGTTAACAGAGGTTCTACTGTATAACACAAATGATTTCTCATTTTGTAGTGTGTAGTTAAAATGTGAGAAATTATCAATCATGTATACATTTGTTACTGTTTACTTTTGTTATGTGTGTGAATAAAATGTGCTCATCTGTATTGAAGTGTATTTTTAAAGATATTTAATATTTATTTCTTGAACAAACTAAAACAATTTTAGAAATAATTAATGGACTGATATGATCTATTGTGACTAATTGTATTCTTAGTTATTTAATGTTAAATGAATATTGATTATAGTACTGTAATTATGTGTTATTTGAGGACAAGCTGCCTAACTGCAACAGTCTCAATGTTATCTAATTAGGTGTAATAGAGTCAAATGAAATAAATAAATAAAAAAATAAAGCATTCCAACTAGCAACATTACATAAATTACCATTGTCCATACACTAATTTCTGTTACAATAATTGTCTATTGGTGAGATGTTGTCCAATTCTATCTTTTTTTAGGTTAATAGATAATCTGGTTGTTGGTTACTGAAAGATGTAGTCCAGAAGTATCTAGAAGAGTTTTGGGAAGTCCACTTTCGGTTTTAAACGAGTGATTGAGCTATCTACATGTAAAAAATTATATCACTCTTTGGGTTAATTTAATAAATACCTTGAAGTGTCTTTGTTAAAGTTTTCTTTTGATTTGTTATTTAAAAAATAAATTTTTTGAGGGGATATTGCTAAACATTGGTTCATCTCTTTGTCTATGATCTCCAAAGCGGTGTACTTGCAATTGTCTGTTGTGGCATGTTGAACAATAGATGTTTCACAGTTGAGTTCATTATGGGATATTTGTTCTAATGAGCATAAGAATTTTGATTGGATTTTGTTGCTACACTAAAATTCTAAATTTATTTAATTTAGTTTTTGATACTTACAAATATTTTACTGTGGGAATTATAGTTACATAACCTGATTTATATTTAGTGGGTACAGAATACAATTTGTAAATATTGAAATCTGTTTCTTCTACAATCGGTAAATCAAGAGAATATAAAATTTCATTTTTGCCAATTTTACAACTTACTTCTAACAAATTTTTGAATTCCCAAATATTTTCTATTTGAGCTTCTATGGCAATTAATTATTATAGTATTTGTGAATATTCTTGATTAAAAATTTTTATTTATTTTTTTTTTGGAAATTATTCTTGGTGGTTCCTAGTTTACAGAATGTTTAGGTTTTTATCTGACTTACAAATTAACATAAATTTATCATAACAAAAGTAGATCAGGTAAGTATGCAAAATAACGTAGTCAATGGTTTTAGAATTAATTTGTCAAAATTTATCTCCTCAATTCTATATTATAATATTTACAGACAAATGATTGAATATTGATTTATGCACACAGTATATTAATTTGACATGACATTTGATTATTCTATGAATTTATATATATTGGAATTACCTTTATCATTAACAATGATAATGTTTCTAAATAACCCAAAGAGAAATAAGTATTTCTAAAGTTGATGATTTACGTTTCTTTAAGACAAATGGGAACTTCTGAATTTAAAATTGTCATTGATTGTATATTGTTTAATTTTGATATTTCGGTACATTATATAAGTGATGATCAAATTCTCGTTCTTTCAGTCTGTATTCCTCCAATTTGCAAGGTCCACGGCTTCTTAGGAGGCTTAAGTCTGTTTTACTGTTGGCTTGAAATCCAGTGAGCGGTTGATAAATGTTTATAGTTGATCCTATTTTCAAGAGCGCAGTTGCTGAAGTTCGAGTGTTCTTTCTTGATTTTGATGATTAATTAAAGTTTTTCGTTGTGTACTAATGTTCCCAAATTATACCAATTTATAGAATTTGCTGAATTTTTACATTTATTAGGCTTTTAGTTTTTCGTAGAAAATTTTACTCTGTTCACATCTAAGAATTTTAAAACGAATGAGCAAAATGTTTGAAAGATTTTAAAACTAATACATTTAAGTAATTAGCGTGTTGTTAATGGTAATAACCGAATAATCAAAATGTCTTTCTAATCTCTGGGAACGTCTTATAGTTTCATCATCCCCACTTTCCAACCAAACACTATGACCTAATGTAGACTTTTTTTGAGTTTGGTAATTTGCTCATATCTTCTGTAGCTTTTAAGATAGAATTTTTCTCATGATCCCCTATGTATGCTACGCAGAATTTATCTTAAAACTCTTTTAATTATCTGACTATTGTTTTTTCTCAATATCAGTGTGTTTTCGGTATTGTTGGTCAAACTGCTTTTTGGGGTAATGACGTATTAGGTAACGGTACTCCCCACCTGAATTATGCTCAATTGTTTTTTTTTCACAATTTACATGGTTTTTATTTGACAAGTTTTTGATTTATTTATTTGGGAATTATACTTATTTCTCATGGGCTTTGGTTAATAACGTGTATTTAAACAATTATAATAACTACTTCATTTTGGTTATATGAAAAGATTGTGGTTTTCCTCCCATATAACCATCATATCTCACAAGCCCTATGCAACAGGTTGTTCAAACTTTGCTATATTATCGAGCTTGAATATATCATGTAAAATATTATCAATCTTTAAACTAATTATTATTTATTAAGTTTAATAACTGATATAAAATTTAAATTTAGGTTTTGACCTTCTATGGTCTATAACTTATTAATTATTGATTTTAAGGAATAATTTATTTTACATGATTGAATCATAAGGACGGGACATACACTAACTCTACTCTTGTGAAATTTGTAAAAAATAATGCCACACTTTGGCGAGTCAAATTACACTCACACAAATCTGAGGTGTCGAAAATTACAATTACTTTTTTTTTAAGCTCTACTCGTAAACAATCTGAGATTGTATTGATATTATATTTTTATCAGAAATATTGAATTAAATACTTTTAATCATTATGAAATCAAATAACAGGACTTTTTTTTTGATTTACCAAGTATAATATGAATACAATAGATAACATTCAATGATGAGTTAATAGTCTTTGATTTATATACATAGGTTAAATTTATTGTCTTATCTCGGGGAGGGGATTAAGCGTGCCAGCACTTTCCACTGTCACTAAAATAATCATATAAGATGATTCTTAATTATAATGTTAACAGTTTATAAATATTGAAAAATCAGTTTGTTGATTAAGAAATTCAACTAAATATCCTCGGTTATTTAAATGATAAAAAATGGAATGAGGACATGTGAAGTAAAAAATGGAATGAGGACATGTGAAGTTCATCATTCGGATGAACGTTATGATTCACTAAACGCTATGATTGTCTATTGAGTTTATTGATTACTAGGTTTATATTTATCTTTGCATTATGTCTTATACAGTTTATTGGTCAACAAGATTATATCTGCGTATATATAGTTCAAGTTCATAGTATTAACTGGTTAAATCGCTTAAGCTAGGCTTATGGTAAAGGATAGTATCGGATTGGTCTCACCAATTGGTAGGATTACTGAATCAGGTTTCGGGTAATATTGGTCAGAGGTCTTCAATCTTCCATTGTAACAGGTCAGTCTTAGTTATTTTTATAGTTTTCACTTCGTCTGGTTCCAAGATAACTCACTTTTCTGTTGAATATTTTCCGGATTGTTTTATACTTATGGATGCTTCCACAATTATTCTTCTAACAAAAGCTATATTAAAACCAGCATGCTCTTGGGTCAGGTTCTGGATGACACTGCCTTAGCAATTTCACTTTTCACTGCACTTTTACTGCATTTCACTGATTTAATTCATGAAAGGTGATGTTTATAATGATAAATTAAAAATGCTAAATTTGGACTTAAACATTATTTCTGCGTAATGATAATTTTGAATACTTTAATTCCTATCAGTTTTAAACTTCTTTTATATTTTTTAAAATTTAAAATATTTATTTAAATTGCATTTATTGTTGGTCAGTGAGATATAAATATTTGAACTAGCTTTTACAATATTATGATTGCTAACCAATCAGTGATGAGCGGGCGGGCATGGCTTTTGGAGTGATGTCACGTCCGATAATGGATTACATTGTAATTATGATCGACATTGCCCACCTTCAAACGATCAAAACAAATTGTTCCGAATTTTCTAGGATATTCGAGGTGAGCATTTCTCTAGGAAGTATAATTGGGAATCTGACGGTACTTCTCAAATTTCGCCTAGAGGTCTCGTTGATTTGTAATTTCCGAGAAGCTGAAGTTATGTCTAGGTTTTTTTTTTGTGAACAGAAACTGATTTATTATGGGTTTCAATATCGGATGTCTTTCGTTTACGGTCGAATTATAATTTGAGTTCTTTAGTATAGCATTGCCTGTTAAGATGTGAATAATTTTTAGTTTGGCCTAGATCTGGTAGATGTAGGATATTTGTTTACTTGTCTGTAAACATTGTTTTATTCAGTCTTTTGTAGGCCGAGTGACGTCATCTACGTTTGAGCTTCGTATTCTCGCCAATAGATGTCGGGGGCGATCGTTTTCTTGCATTTGTTTTATTTGAATGATTATGATAATTTTGAATTATTGCTGACATAGGTTTATAAAAAATGAAAAAAACATTAAAAAAAAAAGAGTTTTCATTGTCTTAGGACACAAGTAAATATTTCAATATTATAAGAGTTTGCCCTTTTGATTTGTAACAGTTTTTGTGTAACCTACTTTCACTTCTTTGTTTCTGCTAAGTAACTCTTTCTATTTTGGTACTTGTAACCTTGGCATTCCTTACAAGTTACCTTGATACGGGCCAAGCCTTTCTGGTCTGTCTCAAGTTGGTTAAATGTTTTTATTATAATCATTTAATACAATTTATTGTGTTTCTAAAGCAATAGGCGATTTAATCACTTAAAATTGTTTTATTTTTGTTTTTAACCCATAACTAATGGAATGTTGCGATAAGAAAGTTTATTTATTTCTATCTCTCCCATGTAGAATGATCTATTTGAAACTCACTTAAGAACAAAATACACACAAAGCTTGCTCACCTCAGTTGCTGGAGATTAACACTGTGATCGTGATTCCATAAAATGTTCTCCTGAAGAATCCAACTATGTCGTTGGCACTCTGATAAACTCTGACAGTTTCGCCTTCTTTCGGCAGACTCACTGCCTACCTTTGGTCCACTTGCTGATGGATTGGCAACTCCGATCGCTGACAACTCTCCACGACCCGTTCATATCTCCTACTGTGTTGTTGTTTTTCATTCTTTCGTTAAATTTTGAATTTATGTTTATTTTCACTAATTTTGAAAATGCAAATTTTTATTTTATTTCCAATGTTATTAATTACTGTATTTAGCAAAATATACCAGTTTATTCCACCTATTACAATATATGGGCAAGGAAAGGAAAGTTAAATTTTTATCTTCTTAAGTAATTTCCTTCCTTAGATTACTTACTCTAACACTTTATTTATCTTTATACTAGCCCTTACCTTTGGTTATGAGACTCTACACTCCAAGGAGTGACATTAATAAAATTTAGAGTTACAATTTATTTTTTCTCGAGCAAAATTATATCTTAGAACTTTTGCTCTTTTGGTAAAACACAAATAATTTGAAATTTCATATAAAAAATTTTTTTTAAATCCCTGACATTTTACAAACTAAAGTTTATAAACATACCTACCTCAAGATAAAAAATGTTATTGTATATCAAATCCTTACATCAAACAATATGTAAACAACTAAAATATGTATTTCAGGATTTATTTATTTGATTTCTGACCAATTTGTCCTTTATATTTAGATTTATTTCTTTAACTTTCATAAGTTTGCCATTATCTTTTAAAATCTCAAAATTTAAAATTTTAATAAAGCCTTGTTTTTTTGTACCTTCACAAAACAGAAGATCTTCCCTACAGTTGAATTATTTATTCTTTATTTAATTTAATTTAAAGTTTTGAAGAAATGTTTCGTTGAACTATTTATAACGACAACATTACACTATTTGGCAGAGCATGCAATAACTCTTTCACTTCAAATTCGCTCTCCAGTTTTTTGTAGCAGGCTTTACATGAGTCACTTTTTTTCCCGCATTTAATAACTCGGCAAGTCCCTGTAATACTATGAAGAGCGTGGATTTGTTTCAAGAGTTTGAACGATACTAAACTTGTCTCCAGTTTTTCTAAAAACTGTTATTATCACAACTATTGTTTATAACTGTTCTGTGACATAGAATGACACTTAACTATTCAATCTAATCCTAATATTTAATTCCTAACAATATCTTTATATTAATTGTAGTATATATCAGTGATTGTAATGTTTCCAGGACTGAGCCTCCAGGACACGAAGCAGATCCCTTGGCTTTAATTCCTTCTATAGAAACTGTAAGTTTGTATTTAGTCTTTATCTATTTTCACTTTTGGAATTCATTCCATTCTATAACCTATGTCATGAATATAGTCTCTCATTGATTCTTCAAGGCGTTATCAAGTTTATGATGGCAACTATTTGTCAACCGCACCCAAACCTAATTAGTGATTTATGTTATTATAATTATTTTGTGGTGATTAGTCACCATTCTCCCCTCCCCTTCCCTGTCTTGTCTGTACATGTGGAACTAGATAACCCCGAGTAGTGTTCTAACCACGAGTGAGGGAAAGACGTCTGCTTAGGGTTCTTCGTTGCTTAATTTTAGTGCCGTTATATTTTACTATGCCTGCCTAAATCCCAAGGAATAGGGCGGTATGGCCCTAGGGTTTATATCTGGGCGCATCGCATTTTTCTAATCGTAATATTATTAGTTGGACTAATACACGGCTATGATAGGCCTTTTGTGTTAGTCCAACAGGTTGTGGCACTACAATGTAGTTTAGTTTTAATAAATTACTGTTTAGAATTAATCGTCAAAAATGGCTAGCCTAGATTGAGATTCGCCCAGTGTACTTTTATTAATTTTAGCACGCGATATGATGACCCGGCAATGCATAATAAAAGTAGATCCACGTACCTCCCAACTGCTAGCTTTGCAGAATGGTAGCAGAGACAAGGGCTTTGTCTTGCGTTCCGGGTTCTATGGGTCGTGTCTAAATGAAAAAAATAATAACGAAAAACCCTAATTTTAAAGAGTTTAATAGGGTTTTCGTGCACTGGGTGACATGTCTCAAACGGCTGGCTACATACATATGCCTTCTTTTTGCTAAATTTCCGGTATATCAAATTCAGACTAAGTTAAATTATTTCTTTTATAATCTAAACTAACATACACTAGTATTGCCAACCTTTTTTTTTTCGTGAAATCTAAATTCCTTCTCTTTAAATATAACTTATTTAACTATTAATTTTCTTTATATATCTGGTCCATGGGTCTTATAATCATGGTGCGGGCAACATCCTTGTGATTGCCTATCCCATTTATATATTGTAGTAATATTAACGCCACAATAAAAAAATTTAAAAAATAAAATATATAATATATAATGTAAATATATATATATAAAGATAAAAAAGTGGCTCATAGGTAATTAAGCATCCCACACCCTTTACCACAGCCATACCTAACATAACTACTCTATACAGTTCTGTGCAACAATCCTTATCTCTACACCTCCTACTTACAATTTATTGTAACAGTATACATAGTTTTTTAATATACCCATATCCGTTATTAACCTATAAAATTTCCATCTTATTACTGATGTGTCCTTATATATATATATATATATATATATATATATATATATATATATATATATATATAAATTATATATGTAGGGCCTAATTATAACAAAAAAAAATTGCCCAATAATTAAGTTTACCTACATTCCTTCACCAGCCTCTTTTAATTTCCTGTCTATCATATTTCCTGGCTATAATTTTATAAAATATTCCTCTGCAATTTCCCCCATTAAAACATAATTGTAATTTCTTAGTTCTAAGCCTTAGTCTCCTTAGTACACCACTTTCCGTTGTTAGCCATATAAAATTCTCATCCTCTTACCCTTAAATATCCTTGTACCATATATTTTTACCTTTTATATTATATAATTAAAACTTATTTATTTATTTTTTAGCTTTTAAACTACCGTATTTAATGTAAAGTAAGGCTATGACCAACCATGCAATTTACCATTCTACCTTCCAAATGAATTAAATATGATCATTTTTACCTTATTTAAATTTCTTCCCGTTCCCAAATCACCTATCTTGAAGTTAAAGCCTCCTATCTCTTTGATCGTCGAGCTTCACTAAACACCACAGAGTAAGAGTTGTCAAGCGTTGCCAAAAATTCATTCATCTTCAAGCTATCTTCATGTTAAAACCACCTGTCTTTTTGATCGGCGAACCTCACTAAACACCACTGAGTTGATTCGTCAAGCCTTGCCAAAGATACCAAGTCTATCACTTCTCTTTGAGGATGGTCATTGATGGATTGGCAGTAGTAGGAATTTACGTATTAACTTCGCCAGTACAGAACTTGTATTATTCCTGCCAATTCCTTTCACCTAGGTTGTTGTGATTAACTAGTCAGCCTGTTGCAAGTCTAAATATCTAGTTTTTTATCAAACTTAGGCTGTACAGAATTATGAAATTTACTTGCAATATCATCTATCATTGCTTCCAATATTAGTCAGGATCGTTGGCTCTAATCTATATGACCGTCAAACATGAATTGAGAAAGGTACATTAAAGGAATTTTTGTCCATGCTATTTACCTATTTCATACAACTGCAATCTTCAATCACTTAGCGTTTTCCATTTCCTTCACCCCTCCCCACCGATGACTTCCTCATACCCTGTTCCACCTTGCATTTTCGACATAGATCTCCATCAGCCATTTTTTCCTAATATTATTGTACACTTTTTTTTTACCTTAAAAACAAATGTACGGCTCACCAATCTTTCCATTCTTCTTCCATAGTCTCACTCCGCGACCTAGCCTGTAAGTTTCAACTAATTTTATTTACCATAATTTTTAAATATCCCCCCCCCCCAAAAGATGGGATATACCACCAGTTATTTTTCTTAAACCAAAATTATCACATCATAATATGTTTTGATATTTACCTTTTTTAAAAAAAACTATCTTATAAGTTCTTGCTTAGTATGAGTTCAATATTGTTTTAATTCTTTATTCTCTTTACTAATTGTATTAATTTTAAGCTATAGTTGTAAACCTACAGACCAGCTGTCACATTAATTTTTTTATCTATATATTATTATTATTAATTTTATTTTTTAGGCACCATGGGAGAATTTCCCCCCTCTCTTTTTTACACTTTCTCTATCCTTGTTACCCCTCTTCCCTTATCTATTGTCTTGTTCACCTTTTTTTTACAGTTTGGTTTATGGGAATGACTTTTAAGGTATATTATGGATGATTTTCATGAGCTGGTGATCATTCTCAGAACTTCACTTCTTAACCACCATTGTATGCCTTGCCCGAACCCTCACTCCCGTCCCTCGCACGGCGTACCTCTTTTTTTTGGCTAGAGGTGGTGATTAGTCACCATTCACCCCCCTCCCCTTCGCTATCTTGTATGTTCGCACAGGACTAGATAATCCAGAGTAGTTTAGTTGGACTAATACATGTCTATGATAGGCCTTTTGTGTTAGTCCAACAGGTTGTGGCAAAACAATGTAGTTTAGTTTAATATTGGTTTTAGTGTAGTTTGCTTAGTTTTAATAAATTAGTGTTTTGAATTAATCACCAAAAATGGCTAGTCTAGATTGAGATTCGCCCAGTGTACTTTTATTAATTTTAGCACGCAATCTGATGACCCGGCAACGCATAATAAAAGTAGATCCACGTACCCCCCAAACTGTACCCTCAACTGCTACTTTTGCACTTTATAACAATAAAATGTTAGAATATAAAGTTATGCTGCATAAAAAATTTCATTCTTGTTAACCTAAAAACCAATATAAAGAAAACATTTCACAATACTAAATTAGTTTTTTTGAATAAATAGTTAATGTCAATAACATTAGAAAATGTCATGGATCATCCCTACACCAATATTGACAATATGGTAAAATTTACTGAAAGAGGTCAGGAAGCCACTAGCTTGTCCTCATGACCTTATTTATAATAATAAATACAGTTAGTATTGTAAAACGGCTGACATATCAAATTGACGCTAGGTTATAAATATATTATTTAACATAACAGCATCTTTAATTTGATTACACCAGTGACACTTTTATATTTTTAAACTTTGACTTGTAATTAGAGTGGTAATAATTTATATTTTGTCTTTTTTTATGTTTGTACATTTATTATACTGTTATGATTATCATAACATGTTTATGTTGAAGTTAAATACGAGGTTTGTTAAAAAAAAAGCAGAATTTTCATCATAAAATCTTTATTATTATACTTTCAACTTTACAAATGTTCGTCTCCTTCAATGTACTCCCCTTTGCTTGCTATGTACACAATCAAACTAGCACACTTCAATAATAATTTACCTGTTAATTAGATATTAGAACTCCTCTCTAATCTCTCTGTAATTTATTTCGTCACAAGCCGACATCATTCTTTTTTGGAGCGAATTTTAAAACGATATATCCTCAAAAACTTGACATAACTTTCTCTATACTGTAATAAATTGAAACTGTTATGTTTGATTGTATACACATGTGCTTAGATGTTTGTGTTTTTAAGATAGATTGTACAATTATTATTGTCATTGATAAATTGAAGTTTACAGGCTTTTTAATTATTGTAGCTAATCCTAGAATTAAGGTAATTATAATAATTTCTTCTTATATTGCAGAAAGAACCTCACTCTACAGAGGAGCGACACATTTCTACAAAAGATGTCTGTCCGAGTGATTCACAGGGTAAGTTGCATCATTTAATTTATATCTAAGAGAAGAAGTCCTATAGGTTATTATAAAATGAGGCCTCAATATGTGAGATGAACGGTTGTAGTTTAGTAGAGAATGCGCTAGCTTGGGGGGAGTTGAAGACCCAATACCCCACGCTATTCTTGAAGTTATAAGAAGTTAGATAGCTTATCTGATGTGTATGTAAAATCAATGGTTAGAGTCACATTATCATTGTTTAGTTTTGTGTAATAAGTTAATTTAAAATCAACATTAAATCTGTTGTCAAAGAGATCCCTACAACTTGAATGGTCCCTTTTGTCACGCCATATTTTAATTTAAGTAAATTTTGTGTGTTTTCTTTGTAGTTGACATTTTTAATTCAATAGATTTTTCCACTTTTCATTTAGATCTGATGTAGGAAAAATAAACATTTACACAGACTTTACCATGAAGTGATCCATACACATTGAGTCCATAATTTGCAAGTGGTCTTTTATCTAGCAAAGTATTAATATACTAAACTTCTTTGACAAAAAATTAGTTATGAAAGCATTTTTTGGTATTAAGAAAGGAAAGAACTTTATGACAAGGTAAAAAAAAATACAGAATCAGCAGAAATAATAAGAAAAGGTTAATTTATTTTTCTTATGTCAAATTGAGATTTCTGCTCTGTAGCTCTGTTGTATAACAATAACAGGTAGAGTATACTTTAAACATCACCATTCTAACATATGTTACACAGTGTGATAAATAGTTAACACATTAAAAAAGAAATGTATATACTGTATATGTTTTGTAACACATACAGTTAGAGCTGTTTAGGGATGTTTATGGTCAGAAGAAATGTAACAGCAAAACGGAACCCCACTCCCTCCACTCCTGGTGTACTTACCCATAGTAATGCAGGATGTGAGAGAACTTTCAGCTCCGTAAGAAAACAAGAACTCAGTTCACATCTTCTATCTCTGATAAAAGTCTTGAAAAGATTTTTATTGCAATGTCATCTTAAAACTTGTTTTGAAAGGGAATTTGTTAAAAAAAATTTGTAAATTTCCACTATTTTAATTAATCAGATGAATATGCTTGTAATTTAATGTGGTGTGATATAAATAAACAGTTTGTTGAACTTGTGCAATAGAGTAAAAGATACTGTGTTTTGTGAGGAATAAACTAAATGAATCTGTAAAATCGCCAGAATCTTCATGAATTGTTAATGTAAGTTGCGTATCTCGATAATTTTAATTTTAGTTACAGCTAAAAGTTATTTTATATAGGAAATTTAATTAGTTTCCTAGCAAAATATAGCTAGTATAATTTAGTATAAAATTAACACTTTCACTGCTGACTCGAAACACAATCTTTTCTCAGGGGCTCATCGAATTTAGTACATAACTAGTCTAATATAATAAAACTGAGCTAGAATAAATCATTTTTAAAAATAACACGGGGGGAATTGGCGCACTTGTACATCATCAGCATGTAGCATCCAGTTGTCTGTTATTTGCGGATGACGCACATATACGTCTGTTTGATTTAGGGAGGAAATACCTTTGGAAATGGTACTAAAACTACATTTAGACTTACGTTTTCGTTAGAAGCTTATCCAGTTTCATGACAGCACTTTATAATACACTAAATAGTAAATTGATATTTTACACAAAACACTTCTATTTTTACAATATATACACTTTTTATGGTTTGTTGGTTCTTACATATGGAATGCCTCTAAACATTTCCCAAGACACGATGCCGGTGTGTCTTTACAAGCTTCACATTGGTAAATTGTATCTTTGCGTTTTCCATTCCGATAACATACGATGCATCGTCTTCTTAGTGTTTTGTTATTTTTGTCAACAGGAGATTTAGTTTGAAGGTGATCTGTTGGTATAGCCCTGGTTACTGCATTCTGTTCCTTCAACTGTGTTAGGAGACAACGCCTTATCATCAAACGGTAGTCAAATAGTGACATCTTAGGACTGAATGTATTTTGGTTGTACAAAAAAAAAATCTGAAGAGACAATTGTAATATATGGATATTCAATTTTTTATACCAGCGAATTGTATTTCTTTCACACGGATAGTAGCTAAGTAATTGATCTTGTCGATCAACACCTTTCATGATTTCGTTGTATTTTATCACCGGGAAAGGCTTCTCTCTTTGTACATCCCTTTTATTTACAGCTACTGACATTTCATTTTGTTATTGACTTGACACATATCTCTTATCTCTTAATTTCCCAACCATTACTCCTTTACTTTATCGCACAGGATGGATTTTCTTTTCTTAAGCTTTTTTTCCCTGTGACAGCTTTTGGATTTCCTTTTCTCCGGAAAGTGCCTGTTACATAAGTTTTTTCTCTGAGAAGGCGCTTCGTCAGGTCAACACTATTATAAAAGTTGTCCATGTATACCAATTGCCCTTTTTCCAATCTCTCTCCCAATAAATGTAATACAACTTTTACAGTATGGCCTTGACCTAATAAATCATCAAAAGTTCCGGCATAAACATAAAATTTAATTATTAACCCATTAGGTTCGGCAAACAATGTAAAGTTTAATGCCGTATTTATGGCACTTGTTTTTTATATACTGTATAAATACAAGCCGGCTCCTCCACAGTAACCATGGCTTCCTCGAGAGATAATTCTTTACCTGGGCTGTACACACATAACATTTTATTATTAAAATAATCAATAATTGTCCTTATTTTAAGCAATCTGTTAGTGTTATTAGGATCATTTTTGAAAAAATGTATGCAACGCTAGATTAGTAAAAATCTGTAGCGAGACATGTATTTTCCAAAACAGGTTAGAACAGCTTATCTTTACGCCACTTATCTTGTAATCTAGACATTTATACATTGCCTGTGTGGAGAAGAAGTCCAATAAAACTGTTCAATTCGGTAAGTTTGATATTTCCCCTGACATCCATGATTTCTCTTTGGTTTCCGCTGATAAAAACAATTGTTCAGCATACCGATTTGTGTTTCTAACAACAGACTCAAGCAAAACAGGATCTATTAATAATCGAAAATAATCATATGTTTTATGACTACCAGGTAATGAAATACACGTTCCTCGAGATGCTGAGAATACATAAGTTTCCATCGATTCAGGATTAGTTGGAATAGATAAATCCTCATCACTCTCGATTTCAATATCCGACATTAACTTGATTATAACTGTCCCCACTACTATAAGCATCAGATTCTGAGTCATATTGGTTAAAAGTATCTTATTTCATTTCTTGTTAAAAAGCTATTATCACGAGAAGGTCCAGGTGTTTGATCAGCCATGTTTCTACATTCGTACAAGAACAAATATTATGGGAAATTAAAAACAAAACAAACAGGAAGGTAACACACACTGATACACAAAGTGAAAGAACATCATTGGTTTACTGATAAGGTCAGGATTTAGCTGGAACCATTTTACTGATAACAACGCACAAGTGTGTCATACGTATATAGCTTTGGACACAAGTGGTGTGCATGTGCATTATCCGCAGTGGACGTGTTAAACTGTTGTGGAAAAAGAAATGTGTTAAAAAAATCCTCCTGAATTTTCAGATTTTAAAGTTGGCAGGTGTGCTGTTGCCTTGCCATGTTTTGTGTCTTTTGTCCATGATATGGATACAAAGTCTTGCAAGCCTGGCTTGATTTATTTCTGTTATTGTGATGTTATTTTGTTATGTAGAGTGATTTATTTATTATAATTTGTTTATACAAGTTATAATATGTGTGTTACTATTTCTAGAGTTTATTTTTTTGAGTGAATTTTATGTTTTTCAGTCATTTTGTTTCATCCCTACCTAGTACAAAGGTCTAGATTATGTCAAATTAGGCCTAACTTTTTAGCATAGTTCCACTTTGTTTGATAAAAATTTAATAAATTGATTTTTATTTTTACCAACTTTTATCCACAACTATATTAAAAAACTTTAGTATATCTTGAAGAAATTATAAAAATATTGTTGTATGGTAAATATAGGCTTTCATGTGGCATTTTGGCTTCGGTTTTTGTAAGAATTTTTGATTCCTGACATACAACTATTCCATTTTTACTGAGAAAAATGGTATATAATAAGTTCTGTTTTGCATAATATTACTATTTTTGGTGATTTTTTTTCAAATTAAGAATAACTTTTTAGCAGATTTAAACTTTTTAAAGCAATGTTTAGTCACAATTACGTTTCAAAATTTTTATTTATCTTATAAAACTAGTTTTAATGTATTGTATGGTTAATATAGGCTCTTCTGTGGAACTTTCACTTCATATTTTGAATCCTAACATACTTACTCCAAAACCTGACATTAACTTTTTTTTTCCCCACTACACAGATATATTCTATCAACCTTTCTGAGAGAAATAATTTATAACAAATTGTGTTTTGCATAATATTACGTTTTTTTAATGATTTTTTTACAAACCGTTTTAAATGGACAAAGTTTATTCTACCGGTTAGTGGGTTAACCCTGGAAGTGGCAATCAACATATCGCTTCCTACTTTGCCTAAATGTCAGAAACTGATATTTGGTTCAAATTAATGTAAAATTGTAGTTTTTTTAGTACAAATCTTTACCTATCTAACAGAGTTTGCCACATGTTTCTAACTCATATAGTTTTGAATCAAAAAATTATTTACGAAAAACATTCTTTTTACAGATGTATCAAACAAAAAAATAAGTTTTTTTCTTCAACTCAACTTTTAGCCTAGTAAAATGAGTCGTAGAGAAATTAATTATACACCATTGAAAAGCTTGTGTTTCAATCTTTCAGAGCTGTCTAACCTGAATTTCATAGAGAGAATAGAAAAAATATAAATAATTCACGGAGTTTGTCAGTTTTGCCGGCAGGTAGCTGCATGTGACGGCCGTCGAAAAAGTGACAAGTTTTATTCCACTTTGTTTTTTTTTTTCCTTCTTTTTTTGTAAAAATTCATTCGTGTTCAAAGAGCACAAGTTGGCACCATTTTATAGTAATTTGTAATTAAGACAAACGCAAAGTCACATGACAGAACTATAAAGGTAATATAAATAATTTATTACTCATTATATTAAATTTTATGAACCGTCCTGAGAAAAATAATACACAATAAGTTGTGTTTTTCAAAAAGGTTGCGATCGAACTAACAAAATGATGATATCTCTAGTTTATCTAAGAAAGGTTATAACTCATAACCTTAACTTAGGATAATTTCAACTTCATAGTTCGAAAGAGAAAGAAAAATACTATATAATATTGTCAACTTGTAACATTTGGACAAGTTTTACCATTTCGAAAAATTATATGAACATATAGCTGATATATTTTATATATACCTCGCCGTGACAAACTGTCGAAACCTAGCGCTAAAAACGTCAACTTTAGTCAAGTCGTGTTTTTCTAATGTACGCAAAATTAAATTTTCTAAACTTGGTTATGAAAGGTTGAAAGATTATCTTTTCAATGTTATATAATACATTTCGATAATATAATATCTACTAGGATAAAAGTTGAATTGCAAAAAAATGTAATTTTTAGCGTGTAAAATAGCGTTAAAATTCTTGATTTTGTTTAAATTTTATATAGTACAACCTATATTACGTGGAAACATTTGAAAACCACAGATTGGAAGTGAAAGATGCGATCTATCGAGCAGTGTTATGTTAAATCTGTTTGACAGAAATTTTGAATTGGAAATATTATACAAACATGATGTAAGTCTTGTTTAAAACTTGTTAGCGCAAATCTTTGACGTTTTGTATCAAATATATGCAAACTTTTGCAATTTTTGGAATATTATTTATAACGTTTTGTGGTATTTTTTTTGCATGATTATGCGTCTACGGAACATTAGCTTTTCAATGGTATTTTATTTATTGCAATTGGACGATTTTAAGTGGGTATAATATTGAATTGCAAAATATGTGTTTTAGAGTCGGTGAATTAAACCATGCGTCTACACTCGACCACAACTTGGGTCGAGTGACGGTTCTAGGGTTAACTCCCATGAGGAATGATAAAATCATAAATAAATACTGTTGATCATTCCTTTTCTATCAATTTGTATACTGTATTTGGTTTACTGTATATTATGTTTAATTACAGATAATCAATGAAGTTTATAATTTAATCTAGACAACACTTACATTATTTCACTTCTTTAAAAGTTAAAATACATAAAACCATTGAGTTTTTCAGTTACTGTAACAATTAATAATAATGTGAATTTATTTTGAAACAAATACTGTTTTCAATTTGTTACAGATATGCAGTTCATTGGCACAAGTACCTGCAGTAGGTTCACTTCATTTAAGAAACCAACTCTACATGTAAGCAAAGAATCTTTCAAATGTACTCTATGTAATTATTCTGCTTTAAATCTATATAAACTTAATGTGCACTTGAGAGTACATACTAGAGAAAAACCAAATAAATGTACACAATGTGATTATTCTGCTTCTAAATCTGACCAACTTAAAGTACACATGAGAGGGCATACTGGAGGAAAACCATATAAATGTGGAAATTGCGATTATTCTGCTTCTATAGCATCTGATCTTAAAGTACATATGAGAATGCATACTGGAGAAAAACCATATAAATGTGCACAGTGTGATTATTCTACTTCTCAATTTCCATGGCTCATACTCCACCTGAGAGTGCACAATGGAGAAAAGCCATATAAATGTCCAAACTGTGATTATTCTGCTTCTCATGTATCTCATATTAAAGTGCACATGAGAGTGCATACTGGAGAAAAACCATATAAATGTGCAAACTGTGATTATTCTACTTCTATATTAACTAACCTAAAAGTGCACATGAGAGTCCACACTGGAGAAAAACCATATAAATGTGCAAGTTGTGATTATTCATCTTCTTCTAAAACTGCACTTAAAGTACACATGAGAAAGCATACTGGAGAAAAGCCATATAAATGTGCAAATTGTGATTATTCTGCTTCTCAATTATCTCATATTAAAGTGCACATGAGAGTGCATACTGGAGAAAAACAGTATAAATGTGCAAACTGTGATTATTCTGCTTCTTTATCAGCTAACCTAAAAGTGCACATGAGAAAGCATACTGGAGAAAAGCCATATAAATGTGCAAATTGTGATTATTCTGCTTCTCAATTATCTCATATTAAAGTGCACATGAGAGTGCATACTGGAGAAAAACAGTATAAATGTGCAAACTGTGATTATTCTGCTTCTTTATCAGCTAACCTAAAAGTGCACATGAGAGTGCATACTGGAGAAAACCCTATTTAAATGTTCAGTTGAGACTTCTTCTTTACATTTGGACAATCTGAGAAGACACATGTGAATGCCTGTAAAACAACAACTTATCAATGTCCTAAATGTAATTATTCTATTTACCAATTAAATCATTTGAAGAGGCACTTCAGTGTTAATACACTAGAAAACCTACAAATGTACTGTATAAGATTGTTTTTCTTTATGAGTCAGGTCCACATGAGGATATTACTGGGGAAATATATATAATTATACTGAATGCCGTTATTTTGTTTCTTCAAAATGTTCTAGAGTGCAAACTGACAATCAACTCTAATATAAATGTACAGATTTGTTGGTATTGTCAGTTGGATAACTTAGTGTTGAAATGTATAAATGTGTACTATGTATAGCTGCTGTTTACCATTGATCTTTATTTAAAAGTAAATAATATAAAGAGAACATGTTGAATTAAGGGGAAAATATAGTATGAAATTATTTTTACTTTAGAGATAATCTAACTCAACTTATTTGATCTATAATCAGCAATAGTATAACAATCGTAAACTTTTACTGTGTTTTTGTTTTGTTGATATGTTATACAGCTTATAATCTTATGTTCAACTAAGAGTGTTTTTCTTCTTTTTACTTTCTGACATATATGTTGTATAGAGGAAGTTATGTAATAACTTAATGAATAAAAAAATACAATTTGAATTTTTGTGTATGTATCAGTTTTGAAATTTAAAAAAGTAGGTTTTGGAATGATGTCTGCCTATCATCTATGCACACTCTATCATATCTATAATCCAAACTCTTGAACTGGTTTTTTATTAAAATTCAAATTTGGTATGTGGAGATATTTAGGTCATATCTCAGGACTTGTTTTTAGTTTTTTTATAATTCAAAATTTTGTAGTAGTTCCATAAATAACACAAAATTACTATTTCCTCAAATTCGGCTGTACCTCAAATGTATCCCCTAAGGACCTAATTACAACTTATTGGTCCATGTGTTCTTGGTAAAAAAACCTTATCGGCCATGTAGCTATAAAAGACTTAATTTCTTACGATTGGATCTATTGATTTTGTTCAAATTTTAATCAAATGTGGAGATTTGTAACCCAAACCGTCTCACAAATCACAAGTTAAAAAAAAATAACAATTAAGGAATATTTTTGAAATAAAATTAACCTTGACTAAAGTCCTTCAAAGCTTGATTTTATAATCAAGCACAATATAGGAGGATATGTTTTGTTGTTTTACGTTTTGTTTAAAGGCAAAAACCTCTTGCTCATCATCATCTTATAAAATGGAAAAATAAGAACATACATAAAGATCCCTAGCCCTCAAATAGCGTCAGGGTCGGAAAAGACCGTTGGTCAAGAGAGACCTGATGGAAAAGATATTAAGGGATCTCATTAGAAACTACATGAAAATAGTGCAGAGGTTCCCTTGATACACTAAAATGTGCCCCTGATGGTAGAAGGATATGTTTATGGTACAATGACAACAGATTAGTCTCTATTTAAATATTTTTTGTAAGGAATGGCATCCATGGTTCAACAACTACTGAACTGCCTTTGTGTGTTTATGTTGCCATGTTAATGTGTGTTGTAACAAATTACTAGAATAACTTCCCTATTTAAGCAAAACGATGATTGCAAATCTCACCTTTTTTTTTAGTAAGTTCCACTTTTATGCAGTTAATTTTGAAATCCTACTTGTAGGACAATTTATATTTTTATGTTTATTTTATTCTAAACTCAACCTACGTATTTAAATATTAAATGGTCTGATTCTCAGATCAAACAGAATTAATTATTGTATAAATTTTGTGTTATTTAATTTGTTCTTTGTTGTTGTTATATCGTATTAATGCTGCTAATCCTATAAGGGACTCAGTTTTTTCTTTATTATTCTTTAAATATTTTTAAAATAAGAGTTAACTTTTAGTTAAATGTCTAAAATTTAAGTATATTTTTAAATTGTAAAAAGCGTATTTTATTGTCCTTAAAATGTAAACTTAATTTTACAATAAAATTGACAAGCAATTAACAATTATTTCTCCTGTACCTTCAAATAACTGTAGTTTGGTGTATAATATATGCAATATGTAGAATTAATATAAATATATATAGAACAATATTTCCTTTACATTAGAACTGAAATTGTATTGTTTAATTGTTTGTATTCTATGAAATTGTGTATGTAAACCTAGACATAAAAACATAATTTATTATTGTAATTCAAAGTTTAGTTTTATAAAATATTCTAGAAAAAAACTATTTTGTTTTGTATAAATTGAATATTCACAAATTGACTGTATCATATCTTATTGTATTTGTTCTAAATTAATTATATTTTTTCCCTACCATATGTTTTTGAAGGTATATTTGTCTAATTTATACCTTTACTCCTTTAAGGGGAATCCCTACTGAAAAGTCTACATTAAAACCACACGAATGAAGTAGACTGTACATCACTGTATAACTTTTTACATTTGCTTTAAATTAATTAAAATTTGTTTTTTCATAGCTTATTAAATATTTGTTTTGTTATGTATTACTTTAATCTTTTATTGGGAATTTTTACTTAAAAGTCGAAATTAAAACTACATAAAATGATTTACAAAATAATATATCAATCTATCATAACCTAACCTAACATAAAATTTTGATAGTCAACATTTCACTAAGAGGAATTACATAACTGTGTCTGTGTGACTGATATTATTTGTGATTTTATGTAAAAGTTCTGAAATGTTTTCTCTCCCATTTAGAAATAGTTTTACAAAATATCATATGATTGTACAGAGTGTAAAATGACCCATGTAACAAATGTTCACTATAGCACCATCATCACATTCACATTTTGTTGACACTGTTTGCTAAGTAAATGACCAATGTTACTTTTGTGGTGTAACACTTAATAGATTTCTATAAAGCCTGTTAGCTTTAACCTTTTTTTTTTGTATCTTTGATAACCTTTTATGAGACTACATACATTTCATTCGCACACATACATTTCAACACAATCTAATTACATAAATTATTCTACACAATCTAAAAATTTCTTCCTCTAAGTTCTAGTTAATATAATCTCTTTATTTTAATTTTATATTTTATTCCAGCAGTATCGCTGATTTTATGATATAGCTTACATTTTAATTTTGTACTAACAATTGCACATTGTGTGTGTAGAACGGATTTCTTGATATTTGTTATTTTAATTCTTGACTGTCTGGGAGGTGTAAACCTTATTGTACTTCATAAGCCTAATGATATTTCCACTTTCCACTATGTCTAGACTGTTTTGGTTTAAATACAGGCTAAATTGATTATGAGATTTGATCACAATTTAAAACCAATATATAACCTTTATTTATCACAGTGAAAATATGCAATTGCGGTTCAAAAAATATTAAACGCTATAATTCTGGGAACCAGAAGTGTACATTTAACAATACAAGTGAATGTGAATGTACAGTACCCTCAGGCTAGAAGTGTTTCTGGTGTAATGGGCGTGTCCTCCCTTCTACTTGTTTTCCTAACCTGACTTGACGGTACAAACCATTCCAAGAAAACTAGCTACACAAATTACTGCTTAGCTCTAATATGTCTCTAGGTGTCCCATCTCTTTAATATGCAACTTTCTGTACTTTTGTAAAAGTTTTATTCTTATTTACACCTATAAAAGAAACGAAAGTAGGGTACATGTTTACATCAAAGCATTTGAGGTCTATATTTCTTTATTGGGGTTGTACCGCTGAAAGCAAAGGCAACAAAAGAAGTGTGGGGGCCCCTCTTTTCCTCTCCACCCCAGACACATTCCTACCTTGAGGATAATGTACTTTTTGTTGAATTACAAATATTCTTTTTTTGTTAGGATAGGAATTTGAACTTTCTTATCAGTGATGTGTTCTCACAGTTGGTTGTTTATGTCACATTTTGACAGGCATTTTATGATATGGGCAGGTAAACCTGGAAATGTACTTAGAATTTACGTTTTCTTTAATCAGCATTTCTTTAATTGTCACTTGCAGTTGAATTCAACATTTAAACATGTAAACTTGCGTTTATAGTTTTACTTTGGTAAGTGCCAAATTTAGTTTATTAAGTATTTTTTTGTAATTTGAAACTCAAAAGTGAATGTTTACTAACTTTAATTTATGTAGTATAATTTTTATTACATCTATATATCCAAATGAAACATGTTTTAATTATTTTTTAACCCTTCAAAATTTTACGTTGACTCGGGAATTTAGTTTACTTTTATTTTATTATTAAGACCCAAGTGTTATTTACTTCTTTCTTAGTGCCTACACAAATCTATTCCTTTGCTACTGTTTTATAAGTTTAGCTTTTATTTCACATTTTGTTATGCCTATCACGTTTCTTGATATAACACGAGGCCTTTTTTTTTGTTCTAATATTCCCTGTCATTGATTTTTTTAAAGTTATTTAATACATACTCTCTCTTATGACTTATTTTGTAACATATGTTATCAGTCAAATAATGACTGCGAGCAATAGAGGATTAGCAGAAATACAGAGTTACAGTAGCTGTATGGGTACTTTGGAATATTTGTGTACTTAAAAATTTGTGTGGGCTGGGATTGCTTAGGCAAGATACATATAGAGAACGAAAGAATTAAAAGTTACTAAAAAAGTGTTCCAAGGAAAAACCAGAAGGAAGAAAACTGAAAGGATAACCCAGGACAAGATAGGTGAAATACATAGAGGACAACTTGAGAAGGATGAGGATCCGGAGGTGGAGAAGAGAAGCTGACAACTGAGAAGAGTGGAGGGAGGCCAGGCAGAGTCCTACATAGACTGTTCCACCGAGGATGATGACCATTGGGGGAAAAACCACTCAACTGGACTTAGTAACATAACTGATATACAATACACTAATATTTATGTACTCCCTTGTATGGAGAGTCTTCTATCCTTACTCCATAAGGAATGCTAGAAGGAAATCTGGGGAGAAGAAAACACTATAACACAACTCCCATCCTTTAAATCCCAATTTTTCTGATTCAAAATATGCCCCCATTTATATGCAAGTTACATAAATACAAATAATACAGACAATAAATAAATCAATTCCCATTTGACTTTCATTTTATTAAGGGAACCCAGTTGTCCCTATGCTGTCCATGTTAAATTAACTGATTTTCGGTACCATTTTCTTGAAAAGTGTTATAAATAATTCTGTGAAATTTTTTATGTCTTCATTGGTTACTTAGCAACAATAATAAGATCTATTGTTTCTGTCAAATGAAAACTGTTAGCTTCACAAATTTTTTAATGATCATACCTAAAATAGTGTTTAAAATAATTGTAAAAACAGTTCTAATTTAAAAAATATATATATAACATTACAAAGATATTTCTTATTTTTATTAAACTTAACATAATGAATAATAGCTGAAAATTTCATTCAGTTTGGACAAGCGGTTTACAAAATAATGGTATCGAAATATGAAAAACTAAACTTACAGGAAACTCGGTTTAAAGTGAAATATCAGGTTTATAACTACAACTCTTATTTGCATTGCCTTTAGTGAGCTCCATATCCATAACTAGGGTCATCTGTGTCCCCCTCATTTTCAAGCAGTCTTCTTTTAACATTATCTTTTGCTAGAAGAGCTCTTTTTTCCATGTGTTTTAAAACTTTTTCAGCTTCATAAACCCGTCTGCGATCTTGAATGTTTAGACCAACTATAGAATTTGAACCACACTTGCCAAACTTTTCTAAAACTAACCTTTCCCAAAACTCTCTCATTATAAGAAACAACAGCATCAAATACACCATTTTTTAGTGTTGATAGTCCAAATCATATTATTAAATGATTCATTTTGATTTTGAGTCTTACCATGTACAATTTTTTTTAACACCTCAGGATCAGCTAGAGCTTTAAAAATAGTTTTTATGGTTTCCATAACTGCTATGGGTAGGCTGTAGTGGTAAAATTTGTTGTGCTAAAGATCAGTTATATTTGCACCATGAACCTTTCTGTTTGGGACACAGCCCATGCATAGGGTTTTCTAAAGTACTACTTTTACTGCTTTATCTGATTGACACAGTAGGCCTAGGATCACTAATATTCGAGGTTCAATTATTTACAAAATTTGAACTATTTACAACATTTACACCACTAATAACACTTGGTTTTATAAATGGAATCTTCCTCTTACCAAACTTTTTTACTCTGGGCATTATTTTTAGTTCTTCAAAGTTCAAATTACTAATACTAAATAGGTTATTCATATTCATATAAAGTTATAAACATAAAACAGCTGTACAAAAATATTTCCTTTTACAAGTACTGCCGACCTAATATTAAAACAATACAAAATTATTGCCAAGGCTATGAAAATATAATGTTTCAAAAGTCATATAAATTGTGCACAGTTAGTGTAAGTTTACATATTTAAACAATGTCAATGCTGAATGATAATATGATATCTATGTATTCAGAAAATTCCAGAGAATAAAAATTAACATTAACAAAAAAAATTTTTTTTCGTAACCGGGTTCCCTTAAATTCCATTACTTAGATTATAAAATATACTATATACCGCCTACTAATCCAAATCAAACTAACTAGTAGATAGACAATTTCTTAATGAAAAAAACTTAACATACATTATTAATTTATTACACAGTTATAAAATAAGAATTTCACAAGCATATAATATTTAAAAAATGTATATATTTTAATACAAATGGTTAGAAGGGCAATAATGTTTCTTCCAATCCCTTTCTTCGAGTTTAGGCGATGATAAAAAGAAGAAAAAATAGTTATGATACAGGCTGTTGCACATTATAAAGTAATGTCCTAACCTAACTGCTGCTAGTAGTTTTTTCTTGTTTTATCTATATTTTCTCCAACCTACCTCCATGAGTTATGTAAGTACTATAACTTAGTTTTATTTTTTATAAAAGATTGGTGATAAATGATTTGAGTCTTATTTTGATATTTCTATATTTTCTAGTGGTATCCACCTTCTAATTTTTTGTTTTCGATTATAATTGTAGGTTACACACTCTTGTCTGTCTGTGGAAGAGAATTTCTTTTAAGCCTGGGGATGATAAATTTGTAGGAATTACCTGTAGAGTTTATGCTGTTAAGCTTGATTTCCTCTCTCCCTCAGAATCTAGCAAATGAAAGTGTACTATTCTAGAGTTAGGTTATGTTATATTTACAATCCCAATTCCTCTTCCACCCATAATGTGTTTGTGCCAATGTTCATCACTGTATTACTACTTTAGTCAATGTCTCATCACTCGATGTTTATATTCATCCACAAAAATATGTCTGATTATATAATTAGATTTATACACCCCACTGTCAAACTAAATGCTCATTACTGGTTAATCTTGTCACCTTATTACATCCAATGGTAAATGTTTACTTTAAGGTGGCGCCTTATTTTCTGTATTTTATTTTTTTATCGTCTACTACATTCCTACTTCTTAAGAATAAATAATGTTTTTCTTGCTCAGATGACTATTTTTCACCCAAAAATAACAATCTAAAAACAATCAAATTCGACGTATTTATAGGTTAGATATAATGGCTAGATGTTCACATTTACGTTTTATATGTTACTAAAAATATATCAATCTATAATATCCGTGATCACAGTTCACGTGATATGCTGCAAACTCTCCATATTAATAATCTTATTTCAAATTATTAACATCAATAAACTTACGTAAGGTTAGGCCAGGTGTTTATATATATATATAGCTACTTGGCCAAACTGGTTGTGATATATAATTATATTGCAAAGTAAGCTAATTATTAATTTCAATAAACATACGAAAGGCAACCTGGACAAACCTGTTGTGATATGAAATAGCGATCTAGCGTAGTCTCATTGTGTAATGCGCATGCGTCAAACCATAAGCTATTATCATTGCCATTATGTTTTAACCTGTAAATATGTCGGATTTGGTAGTTTTTAGATTGTGATTTTTCAGTGAAAATATTGATCTGCGCAAGGAAAACATTATTTATTCCTTAAAAGTAATGTAAGTAGTAGACAAAAAAAAAAATTCTGAAAAATAAGGCACCATCAGTAAATATTTACCCATCCAATATCTTTTACATACTAGTTAAGTACTTGAAGGTCTGGGAAGTTAACTATATACATATGGTTACTTAACCAGACCTAGTAAAGGAACTACCTAATGACCTGCCGAGACCTAGTTCGCATGATTCTGAATTCATAGCGTAGTGATATTAACCTGTCAAAAGACATGTAATGTGCATGCATCCAACGATACGCTATTATCTTCCCTTCGAGTAATGTATGAAACCTAGACGTACAGGCTCATTGCGAAAGCAGAAATTGAATGCATACTGGCGGTAAATTTGTACTTAAAGGTATCGCCTCATTTTCCGGACTTTTTTGTATCGACTACTACATACCTTACTTTTTAAGAATAAATAATGTTTTCCTTTTGTAGGTTACACATAATGGCAAGACATAATATAGCAATGAAGTATATTTTGAGAAAAGCGTATGGTTTGACGCACGCACATTATACTATAACTATGCTAGATCGCTCTTTCATATCACAACATGTTTGTTCAGGTGCCTTTCATACTTTTATTGTAGTTAATAATTTGCTTACTTTCCGATATAATTATATATCTCTACAGGTTTCGCCGGTAGCTATATATAAATAAACACCTGACTAAACCTTTCCTAAGGTTATTGAAGATAATAATTTGAAATTAGATTATTAATATGGAGGATTCAGAGCATATCACGTGATCTGTGATGACGGATTTATAGATTGAAATATCTTTAGTAACATATGAGATGTAAGTGTGAACATTTGACATTATGTCTAACCTATAAATTGCTTGTATTTGATAGTTTTTAGATTGCCATTTTTCAGTTAAAAAAAGTGTTCTGCGCAAAGAAAACATTATTTATTCTTAAGAAGTAAGATATGTAGTGACGATAAAAAATCCAGAAAAAAAAGCGCCACCTTTAACCCTAGATTACTTTTCTTAGTTCATTGTTACATGATCATTGTTCATTCGTAAATTTTACTACATTCTAAGGGAACTATTCTAGTGTGCATGAACTCAGAACTCAATGTTTGCAGGAACTCCCTTTTTCAATGTTTGTGACCCTAATGTACTTAAATAGGGATACTCATATGGGGTTATTTTTATTAAAGAGGTTTAAGTTCATGACAGAATCACATTTCAACTGAAAAAAGACTTGAAACTGCTGTAAAAAGTTTATGTCCAGTGGTTGAAGATGGTGCGACATATGCAGAGGGATTGTTTATAACAATAATGTTGTTACAGTTCTTGCAATTATTGAAGGGAGATAAAGGAGTGAAAGTTGAGTGGTTGTCCATTATAAGGAGGAAAGGAATCTCCAAGGTTGTTTTTATGGAGACAATAAAATGTTTTAATCATACAACAAATATTTCTTCATTTATCCAGTTGTTCTTGCTGCACTGGTAAATTGAATTTACTGAAGCACCTTTTCCTAAGAGTAGACTCATCCTCAATCTAAGGAAAATGAACATCGAGTGAATATATGTGCCAGTAGCACTCGTAGTGCAACAAACTCTTATATTTGTTCCTCACTCCCAACTAATGACAGCACTAACTTGTTTCGTGTCTTTAGAACCTAAAATACATCCAGGTTTCTGGACAGTTGAGTTGTCCATTTCATCAAAATTATAAATATTCAATGGATCAAATACACCAACAAACATAACGAGGATTTCTCCATAACAAATTTCAGGTTCAAATAAAATTGCTTGACTTCAACAGCACTAAAAAGACTGAGATTCTGTTTAGAATGGTACCCTATGGTTTCCTTATGTTTATTGTGGATTGAGGAATAATCCTTATAATCCTCCCACCCAGCCAAACTAGAGGAGGTTTTTTATAGTTGTGTTTAATATAGTTAAATTTAAACATTATCCTGTGTTGTTCAATTCATGAAAGGTCATAGAAAAATCTTAGCTGAAGTCAGTATCTGATGTGGTATTTCATTTTCATGTTCTTTTATGAACATAGGTTTTCTACCCAATTGTCCTTCTCCATATTTGATGCGGTCCTAAAGCGTCATAACAAAAATGTTATAGAATCGTACAGTTTCACACAATTTTTTACCAATTTCGATGACTCACAGGTCCAACAGGTCTTATTTAGTTCCTCAACATCTGTAAATAAAAATATGTCTTTAAAACAATTTAGAACTCACAAAAACACTCTATTGTTTTTTATTCGTAGTCATGACATTATATTCTGGTGAATATTGTATAGTTTGTACGACATTGGCTGGAATGTGATAAAAATGACTAAAACCAAATAAATTATATTAAGGCAGGGTGGGTGGGAGTAAAAGGGTGGAGCCCAAGACACTGGTCACCCCCACCATTCTTGTGATCAACTGACCCATACTCTACATATATTAGTGACCCTTGAATTAATATTTTATAAAAGTCAATGTGTGCATAATCTCAGATATTTTCAATTTTTTCCTACATCGACATATTATATTTTTCATAATCTACAGAATGTGTTTGCCATCTATTCGACTTCCACAATTAGGCAGTCATCACATATTTTTTTCAAAATCGTGAGCTACCTGTAGCCATTCTTTTTTGTCCTTGAAAACTGAAACAAAAATGTCTTTGGAGGAGACCAGACACAATTAATTAACAAAAAATACTAAAACTGCTTTCATATGTGATCAAAGAAAAAGTAAAATGTAAAACATACAGAGTAATAAGTGAACCTAGCAATTTTGTTTAACCCTAGATTACTAATCTTAGTTCATTGTTATGTGATCACTATTCATTCGTAAATTTTACTACATTCTGTTTTTATTTTTATTACTATTTTTTAAACTTTACTTAGTGTTGACTATTTTTTATATTAAATCCTTTATTGTTTTTAAGTGTTTTTTAAAATATTTAACAATGAACTCCTACATATTTTAACTGGAAAAAAAAAGTCTTTTATCACCACTACAAGTACGTTTAAAAAAAAAAATATTAATCTGGGGGAAAAATCAAAAAAATATAAATATTATTTTATTGGAAAAATTAATCGGATATTCATAAAATACATCATTTATAAGTGTTTAATTTATATAAAGAGAAAAATGATTTATTATTCATTAGGTAGAATGCCAAAAATACCAAATTTAGAGCCCTGTCTTCACCGAGAATCACATTCCTTGCAGTGATTAATATACACTTAGTAGCTAAATCAAAACACTTTGAACTCTAAAATCACTATTTAGGCCTACACAATGAACTTTTTACAACACTAAAAAACTAACAATATAAAAACAATAATTTACAAAAAAATATTCAAACACTTAATAGTTAAAACTTTCGCAAACACTATTCTTTCGTAAAATATACGATGCGAGCTTGAATACGGTAATAACGGTTCAACCTTGAGCTTAGCCGAAGAGACACTGGTCTCTATTCACAATGGTGGAAAGGTAAACAAAAAGACAGAGCGTGTGCGTCTTTTGTCTACGAGTTCTCTGAATTTTACAAAGGGCCGGTTGTAATTTTTACAAATGAGTAGTGTTCTAGGGTTAGGTAAACCATTACCGGTAATTGTTTATAAAGAAAGTCACTGCTTTTTTGCAATTTTTTTTTAACGTGTTATACATACCTTATTTGTTAATAATAAAATAAGTTTTCAACATGGAGCTAATTTTTTCAACTACAATTTCATAACTACAGAATTCAATGGATTTATATGTCACCGAAGTTGAGCAACATCGAGCATGGTTAGTACTTGGATGGGTGACCGCTTAGGAAATAATGCACAATTTCTTCTTTTTTTTACAAATTACACGTAGGTCAGGTAAGGTGGCTATATATATATATATATATATATATATATATAGTTACGTTACTTAACCATCTAAGGTAAAAAGTCATGTACATACCTAATTTAACACTTAATTCACTTAATGGACCTTGACCTAGAAAAGTCGAAATTTTTTTTAGTTTCGTGAAAAGTTAACTCTGTGTTAAAATCTTATTTTATTATTAAGAAAAAAGGTATGTAGAACATGGTAAAACAATATTGCAAAAAAAGCAGTGACTTTATAATTGTAAACAATACCCATACACTGGCATATTGCTTATTTCTGACCAAAATAATGTATTTTAGTACTTCAAAAGTGTCTTCTGATATAAAATATGATTGAGTTCTTTCAAATTAAGGTAGGTAGTAACCGATTTCATGATTTTTCACCATATAATTCAACCGGCATATATACACTCTATAATTACCCATGGAGTCAACTTTCTGTACTCAATTATAAGGGATAATAATACCACCTCATTATGTATGATCTATTATTAAGCATATATTATAAATACTATTCATGTTTTAAGGTTTTACATGTTCGTTGTCTAATTTTAAGTTTTGATATCGCAATAATTGAAGTTTATAACATTAATTCAATTACGAATATCTGTAGATTAGCAAATAGCCTAAAGTTACATTTGTCAAATGGATTGCTTCATACCTATTGTTCAATACTATTTTACCTTAAGGTCAACTTTTAAAATGAGAAGATTAATGTCTCTGCGTGATTATGACCTGTTACTCTTATACATAACAATAATTTTGACATAATAAATGGTAACAATAAATACACATCGTATTGTTCATGGGTAGCGGTTTTTCTTTTCGTTACATCAATTACTTTTAGATTATTGTTATATTTTCTGATTTTAGTCCTACGATTTTAATATTGTTAATACATAGTGTATATATGATAACATAACCTTTTACTACAAACCTTATTTTGAAATTGTATTATAATATTTTAATGCTGAATTCACTTTTTCACTGAATAATTACAAATTGAAACAGAAAGAAAAACCTTTATGGATTACTGTACAATTAAAAGTTAGTTAAAGATAAATAATAAGTTATATTAAATTTGTATAGAAACCTATTGAAAACAAATGAACGTTTAACAATTATTTTTTTAAATTAATTAAATTTAATTACATTAAGTGTAAACACAGTCGGTACTTGACGAAATTCCATATCAATGTAAATAATAACTCGCATGTAAAATTTCACAAATCAACATATATTGTGACAGCTGTTTCACAATTAAACATCTTCAGACAACTGACATAAAATTTACAAAAGACAGTAATTAGATAATAGTGGTGTGTACAAAGTAAATTATAATGATTGTAATGGTGAATACATATAGGTCAAACCGGTAGATAAATTAAAACTAGAATTAAAGAACATGTACATTGTTGTAAGTATGGTCAAACAAGATTCAATTTTTGCTAATCATTTACTAGATTCTAGTCATAGTTATGATCCCACTGAAAATGTCAAAGTTTTGCATATTGAACAAAAATTACACTTTTCTTCCTTCCATAAGAATATGATTTGGTTCAAGTTATGCATTGAAATGACAGCTCTATTCTCTTAATTTTTAAAAACAAAGAATAATTGACAAAATCGAAAGCTTTAGAGAAATTGAATAACGTTAACAGAGTAGCTTCTCTACGGACCATTGTTAATTGTATATTATTAGATACATATGTTACTGTTTTAGCAGTGTTATTGCCTGTCTGAAAGCTTAATCGAAATGGACTGAGAGCATTTATTTCTTCCATGTTTCAACAACTCCTGATGGACTATTTGCTCCAAACATTTGTATAGGATTGGCTTGCTACTATCCTTCTAAAGGGAGTAGGTTGTTAGCTGCTAAGGCAGAAGGAAGTATCCTTTCAGATATTTGGAAATTGATCTTTTCTAAAAATATACTACATAATTCTTATAAATAAATAATTCATTATATTAAATGTTGAGCTTGACTTAAAATTATACAGTATAACAAACACAGAACACAATTCTCACAAAAAATACGCCTAAGTATCAGACGCGTTTCAACGACAAGGTCATCCTCTTCAGTGATACACGAGCTACACCAATCAAACTATAACTGAAGACAATGTTGCGCCTCACCCTATATTATTACAAACATTAATAAAAAGTCTACATATTTATACAAACTGAAGGGGGCGTGGCTTATTATTTTACACTGCCAAGGCGATAGTACGCGACACGTGTCAATTTAGCTAATACAAGATAATTGAACTAACCCTACATTTAACAATATACGTTACATTTTACAATAATATAGAATTTTGTATAGGTCCTAGTTCATTATTTACAATTACGTTCTGGTGCTTATTAATATAAAAAGTTTCCCAAGCATCCATAGTATTTAATTTTGTAACATTCTTTAACAATATGGAATTTTCTTTTTTGAAATAATGCCCTTCATCTAAACAATGTTTAGCCATAGCTGATTTATCAGGCCTATTATATTTGAAATGAGCAAAATGTTCCTTGGTTCTTGTTTTAATGCTCCGTTTTGTTTGGCCTACATATCTTTTCGGACACATTTCACAACGTATACAATAAATTCCTAACTTATGCTCCTGAATTTGGTGTTTTGGATTTCCCAAGATTTGTAAAAATTATTTTCGGCAGACATTGCTACATTCAAATTTGCATGTTTATTTAGTGATTTTTTCACAACATTTGACATTGGAGGAGCAAAAGCAGTTTTTATCCATCGTTGCCGAGGATTAATATTTACAAGAGTACTTCTTGCTTCCTTCATTTTCTTGAATTTTGCTTTTTTTAAATTATATTATCTATTATAAAATTCTATAATAATTTAAAATATAATGTATAATGTTAAATGTAGGGTTAGTTCGATCATCTTGTGTTAGCTATATGTTAAATCTTAAGTAGTTAAACTGACACGAGACTTGTACTATTGCCTTTGCAGTGTAAAATAATAAGCCACGGTCCATACATCCAAGGCTATGCGGATGACATAGCAATCTTGGTTATTGGGAAAAGCGACTACACTGTCTCGGATATCATGAATAATAATCTGAGGCGAGTGAAGTTGTGGTGCGCAAGGGAAGGCCTTAACGTCAATCCCAACAAAACCACTATAGTTCCCTTCACTAAGAAGAGGAACTTGACAGCCCTGGATAGGATATCCATGGATAACACACAGATAAACATGTCCATGTCGGCAAAGTATCTTGGAGTAATCCTTGATCAAAAGCTAACATGGAACGTACATCTGGACAACTTAATCCATAAAGCGAAATGGGCACTAATGACAGCCAGACGTTTTATTGGTACCACTTGGGGACTCAAGCCTCACATAGCCCTTTGGCTATATGAGGCAGTGATCAGACCCCAGATTACATACGGGGCGGTGGTATGGTGGAAGAAATCATGCCAAACCACTGCAGGAAGCAAACTAACAAGCCTGCAAAGACTTGCATGTTTGTGCATAACCGGAGCCTTTAGAAGTAGCCCAACAGCTGCAATGGAGGTTCTCCTCGGACTCCTGCCTCTTGATATTTACATAATGTCGGAGGCAAGGAAATCCGCCTACAGACTGACGTGTGTCAACGAGTGGCGGAGGGGCTTGCCTGGAGCAGGACACACTGACATAGTTGACATCGTACTCAAAAACTCGGTGTTAGACATGGTGCCAGACGCAATGCACACCGAGTACATCTTCAACAGACCCTTCACGGTAACCCTTGGTAACCGAGAAGACTGGGAAGGAAACAGTAAACCAGGATCCTCCAGAGGGACTCTTGTATGGTACACCGATGGGTCTCTTATGGAAGGTAACTCAGGTTATGGTATTTACAGCTCATCACCAAGGACAAACATTAGTGTAAGTCTTGGCAAGCACTGCACAGTATTTCAAGCAGAGTTACTAGCTATCTCTGCCTGCGCCCATCTGGGATTGTCAAAAGGCTTTCGAGATAGACAAATCCTTATTCTCTCAGACAGTCAAGCAGCATTAAAAGCGCTAGACTCAGTACAAATCACTTCGAAACTGGTGAAGGACTGCCTCTTAACACTAAAGAAGCTCTCCACAAGGAACATGGTGGAATTGAGATGGGTGCCAGGTCATCGTGGCATCCAAGGTAATGAGATGGCAGATATTCTCGCAAAGAAAGGAGCATCTACACCCTTCATGGGGCCAGAACCTATGTGCTGTATCAGCCGCAGCATAGCTAAAAGCGCAGTTAACAACTGGGCCAAGGAAAAGCAACGCCAGAGATGGCGCAGGACTCCCGGGCTCACACAAAGCAAACAGCTGATTAAAGGACCCAGTACTAACCTTACAAAGTCATTAATCAAGCTAGACAGGCTACAGCTTAAAAGAGTTGTAGGACTCATCACTGGACATGGCCAGTTCAGGAAACATCTTGCAACAGTGGGAGTCTTCGAAGGAGACCAAAGCTGTCGGCTCTGCGGGCAGGCCGTGGAGTCTGCAAGACACGTCATATTCGATTGCGGGATGCTGGAGCGCAGAAGGAGGGAGCTCTTTGGTATCCAGCAACCGGGAGATGAAGAGGATACGTACCTGGTGGAAAAAATCCTGAACCTCGTTCGAGGAACAGGGTTCTAATCTTCCAGGAACGGCACACAGGGGGTACAATAAGCCAATGGTTGACGTACAGGGAATCCCTCTCAAATTAGGATTCCACCCCATTCCAAATCATAATCATAATCATATCCATCGTTGCCGAGGATTAATATTTACAAGAGTACTACTTCTTGCTTCCTTCACTTTCTTGAATTTTGCTTTTTTTTAGTTATATTATCTATTATAAAATTCTATAATAATGTAAAATATAATGTATAATGTTAAATGTAGGGTTAGTTCGATCATCTTGTGTTAGCCATATGTTAAATCTTAAGTAGTTAAACTGACACGAGACGTGTACTATTGCCTTTGCAGTGTTAAATAATAAGCCACGGCCCCCTTCAGTTTGTATAAATATGTAGACTTTTTATATTAATAAGTACTTGGACATAATTGTAAATAACGAACTAGGACCTATACAAAATTTTATATTAATATAAAATGTAATGTATAATGTTAAATGTAGGGTTAGTTCGATTTTTTTGTATTAGCTAAATTGACACGTGGCTCGTACTATCGCCTTGGCAGTGTAAAATAATAATCCACACCTCTTCAGTTTGTATAAATATGAGGTTCGGCACAACGTTGGATTCAGTTATAGTTTGATTGGTGTAGCTCGTGTATCGCTGAAGAGGACGACCTTGTCATTGAAACGTGTCTGATACTTAGGCGTATTTTTTGTGAGAATGTGTTCTGTGTGTTTGTAATACTAAATAATTCATTGTTATTCATTCAAGTTATTTAAGGTATTCATTTTAGAGTAAACTAGTATTTATTATAAATTCGCAAATAATGTGGACTTTGCAAATATAATTTGTTGTTAAATCTCTTATTGTTTCAGAACTACATCATGGAACATTCAGATCTTTTGGATAACATTAAAGAAGAAAATGTAGATATAGAAATAAAACAAGAGGAAGTTAGTTATGAGTTGATAGAAGAAGAAGAAAGCTGTTTGATCAAAGAAGAGACTGAATCAAATAATAAAATAAAGGAAGAAGACGGCGGTAAGGAGAATACAGATGAAGTTTACCAAAGCAAGATGATGGAATTCATCAATGTCAAAGATGAAGAAGAAATAGATATTGTTTGGTAAGTAGGTTAAGTACAAAAAATTATGTGAAGTATTGCCAACGTTTGAAATAATTTCTGACCAAATTTCCCGTTTTAGCCCAAATTAATTTTTTTTTAGAAAATTATTTTTTTTACAGTTTTTTTTGTTGTTTGGTGGACAAATATAAAGAACAATACAAAATTTTTGAAAAAAAATACTTTAGGGGCTTAAAAATTGATGTTGCCGTATGGCAACGCTAGGCTAATATACTACCTTTGAAGAGATTATGTGTACAGTAAGAGGAAATTGTGTATAATGAACACTAAACAGGTTTATCTATAAACACACATGTATTGAAACAGTACATTAACCTTACAATATTTTATAGTAAATAACAAAAAACAATGCTTTGAAAAAACCTTCATAAATCATTTTCTTTAGTGAGTGACAGAGTGAAAATCTAAAAAACACGGAATGCACATTCCCAAATTACACTTTTGGCACATTGTGCGTACAATAGAAGAACAGCCTTCTCCTGCGCATCGCTTTTTCTTCTTATCAGGGACACCGATTACAAGATGGTCGGTTCTATCATAGCGAATATCTTCCGAAACACGGTTGGAACTAATAGATCTCTTGGAAGAGAGTGGCCTTCCAGGACCCTTACCTGGAGTCCCATATTTCCTTATGTAGTATGTGGCGAGTTCTCTCTTGAATTCAAGTTGAGGTTGGTTATCACCACTGTATCTACGAATTTGCCATGCGTTGTTGGTGCAGACATCAACCAACCATGTAAGTATTGGCCAGTACCATTTCTTGCTTCTCGTTGATATTCGGTATCTGTTTATGTTCTCGTCCATTTTGTCGACGCTCCCCATAAATTTATTGTACTGACTGAATACTGCCGGTCGCTCTACAAGTATATATTTCTTTTGTGATTGAGAATACCGTCTCACTTTAGCAATCGGTTCCACACCATGATAGTTTGAAGCAACACTCACCACTCCATTATCAACCCATTTACATACGATTATTCCATCTTCCTTGCATATAGCTGATTCGAAATAACCTCTTGGTTTTTTCTTCATCTCAGATTTTTCTAAAATAGGACAGTCCTTCCGTAGACGATCTTCTCTGATGGTCCCAATTCCACTATAAGAAATTTCTCGAAGATATTTCAATAGATATACATTGGTGAATAGATTGTCAAAATATATTCTGTATGGACAATCTTGTTTGTCTTCAGGTAATTCATCCAAAAGCTTCACTAAGGGTGCCGCAGATTTCCCAAATAATTCCTCGTTGACAGAGGGTACACCCAAAGATTTACCTTGATAAATATCAAATGCTACCAAATAACCAGAAACAGTGTTGAGGCACCAGACTTTGAAACCAAACCTAATAGGTTTGCCTCGAATGTGCTGTTTGCAACCGTGACGGCCAAAATATTCAACCATGCTTTCATCGTATGAAAGGTTTTCCTCTGGTTGAAAGTGTTCTAAGCATTTCTCCTTGATTTTGTTTAGCATTGGTCTAAGTTTCCACATCTTGTCATTCATAACTAAGTTATTGTTATCAACACAATGTAGGGATCTTATGATTTGTTGAAATCTATTTCTTCTCATAGCATTAATTACGAAGTCTAGGCCCATGTCTGAATTTGAATCCCAGTAAAACCGTGTTCCTGGTAATGTATGGTATCCGGTTAGAATCAAAATGCCAAAAAAACACTTCAACTCATCTTTAGAAATATGTGGATTCTCGCCATTTTTTACTAAGGCATATCGTTCGGTTTCACAAACCAATATATCAAATAGCTCATCATCAAAGAAGAGTTCAAACAGCTCAGATGCTGAAAAATCTCGATATTTGGAGAAGTTGGAATTGGGAAATATTTTATTGCTTGGTTCTATGTCACCTTCTACCCAAGTTTTGATAACTGGCGTCTTTTTCTTGTTTGCAACTACCTCTACACGCTTCTCAGAAATCAAATCTTGTATTATATTATCTTTGTTTATTCTTATCGAGGTCAAAGGTGTATTTACATGTAAGCCGACATCATAGATACCTTGATCTGTGCTATCATTAGTGGGTAAAGTCCCTGGAGGCACAGTACGCTCGTCACTTCTACCTGCAGTTCTAAAGCCAGGAGCCACAGTATTAGAAGACAAATCCCGCATTTCTTGATCGGCACTGCTAAGTTCAGATGAAGGTCCAGGCCAATGGTTTCATTAGGCCTAGTTGCAGGTAAACTACTTATGACGGTGTTGTCAGGCATTCGTATTTCAGCACTAGCCATTAGTTGCCTCCCCGAAAGATTGTCAAGTAGGCCACCTTCATCTTCTCCCGCTGAATCCTCGTCAGTAAGCGCGGAAGGGTCAGGAGGTGGGATAAATAAATCAAAATTGTTAGGCATGTCTTCATCTTGACCAACGAGTAGCTCTACAGCCTCTTGCAATGTTAACCCTATCCTGAAATATAGAAAAGCAAGTGTTAACCACCAAACGTGTTATGTAAACGCTTGGTAGTATATTAGCCTAGTGTTGCCATTTCGCAACAGCAAACATTACAAGGGTATAGCACACATGAAAATAAAAGTGGCTCAGGGAGGAATATGTTATTATGTTTTTACACTATTTAGTAGTAAATTTATCATTTAAATAGAAATGAAAAGCAATAAATAAAATAGAAAATTACTTACTCAAACTGGTACGTCATCGTGTTTTGTAACAAAATCACATACGAATGTTTCAGTGTGCACCACTAACAGGCAAACATAACCTATCTCCCAACAACGTCACTTCTCAACTCTCACATGTGTCAAGAAATAGTCAAGCAGGTTAGCCAACCCAAATCAACCCAAAACAAAAATTGACCCGAATATTTTCTGTTTCAGTTATACTGTTTTAGCTAATAGTATAACTTTGGGTATAAATTATTCTTTTACTTTTACATACTAATTGTCCAATTTTTGATAGAGAAGATGTAATTTTACTTGGGCATTAGAGTCCCAACTCCTTTTTTTTTACACAATAACTTATAATTAAAACCATCTTTTGTGGTTTTTATAATTTCTTTTTCACAAATAATTTTCATGCAGTTTGTATTGTTTATTCTGAATAACCAATATTGTATCAGAAGTTTAACTCTATCTCCAAATAATTTAACTGGAATATAATGGACTTTCTTTTATAATATAGAAAAGAGTCCAGCAGATCATATTTTATTTGTTTTTTTCTGTTAACACTGAATTATTTTCTGCACCACAATTATGGCACAAGGAACAGGGAAACAATGTTGTACACGATTCACAGGCTTACCCTGCTGGAAAGGAGTCCTTTATATAAGGATATCAAATTTTACAATCAGTTAAATTCTACAATAAGTTAAGATACCGGTACTATAAATAACTTTATTAAAAAAAATGAAGCAACTGTTTCTGGAGAAAACATATTACAGTAGAACCCCTCTTAACCGGTCTAGTCGGGACTGACATCCGGGCTGCCCATTTGGCCGGTTAATCCGAGGTTCCCGTTAAACTCATCACAAATCTTTTTAACACATTTAACCGCCTCTCAAACGAAACAAACACACGCTTCTGTTTTCGTAACTCGCTCATTTTTATTTACTGTATATACTGTACGTAGATCATAACCAGTCAAAGACAAGACAAAACTGAAAAGAAATGTTATATTTTCTATAATGTATACTAAATTGATTCGTGGAAAAAAAGTGGCCCATTAAACGTTTTTGCCAGTGTATGTCTGCTATACCGACGGGTGCCAATGCTGCGGTGTTTTTACGACACCGACAATGGGATACCGCTATCGACAAAGTCATTTGACTCGCCGCCGCTTTGGTGTTTCAATTACAATTTATTTTTGGAAACTCTCATCGAACCAGTACACTTCAAAATAGGCCAGTTAATCCGAGGCCCGGTTGATCCGAAGCCGGTTAACAGAGGTTCTACTGTATAACACAAATGATTTCTCATTTTGTAGTGTGTAGTTAAAATGTGAGAAATTATCAATCATGTATACATTTGTTACTGTTTATTGCTTTTGTTAGGTATTGTTATGTGTGTGAATAAAATGTGCTCATCTGTATGTAAGTGTATTTTTAAAGATATTTAATATTTATTTCTTGAACAAACTAAAACAATTTTAGAAATAATTAATGGACTGATATGATCTATTGTGACTAATTGTATTCTTAGTTATTTAATGTTAAATGAATATTGATTATAGTACTGTAATTATGTGTTATTTGAGGACAAGCTGCCTAACTGCAACAGTCTCAATGTTATCTAATTAGGTGTAATGGAGTCAAATGAAATAAAAAAATAAAGCATTCCAACTAGCAACATTACATAAATTACCATTGTCCATACACTAATTTCTGTTACAATAATTGTCTATTGGTGAGATGGTCTCCAATTCTATCTTTTTTAGGTTAATAGAAAATCTGGTTGTTGGTTACTGATAGATATAGTCCAGAAGTATCTATCTAGAAGAGTTTTGGGAAGTCCACCTTCGGTTTTGAACGAGTGATTGAGCTGTCTATTTTTGTAAAAAATTATATCACTGTTTGGGTTAATTTAATAAATACCTTGAATTGTCTTTGTTAAAGTTTTATTTTGATTTGTTATTTAAAAAAAAAAATTTTGAGGGGATATTGCTAAACATTGGTTCATCTCTTTGTCTATGATCTCCAAAGCGGTGTACTTGCAATTGTCTGTTGTGGCATGTTGAACAATAGATGTTTCACAGTTGAGTTCATTATGGGATATTTGTTCTAATGAGCATAAGAATTTTGATTGGATTTTGTTGCTACACTAAAATTCTAAATTTATTTAATTTAGTTTTTGATACTAACAAATATTTTACTGTGGGAATTATAGTTACATAACCTGATTTATATTTAGTGGGTACAGAATACAATTTGTAAATATTGAAATCTGTTTCTTCTACAATCGGTAAATCAAGAGAATATAAAATTTCATTTTTGCCAATTTTACAACTTACTTCTAACAAATTTTTGAATTCCCAAATATTTTCTATTTGAGCTTCTATGGCAATTAATTATTATAGTATTTGTGAATATTCTTGATTAAAAATTTTTATTTATTTTTTTTTTGGATATTATTCTTGGTGGTTCCTAGTTTACAGAATGTTTAGGTTTTTATCTGACTTACAAATTAACATAAATTTATCATAACAAAAGTAGATCAGGTAAGTATGCAAAATAACGTAGTCAATGGTTTTAGAATTAATTTGTCAAAATTTATCTCCTCAATTCTATATTATAATATTTACAGACAAATGATTGAATATTGATTTATGCACACAGTATATTAATTTGACATGACATTTGATTATTCTATGAATTTATATATATATTGGAATTACCTTTATCATTAACAATGATAATGTTTCTAAATAACCCAAAGAGAAATAAGTATTTCTAAAGTTGATGATTTACGTTTCTTTAAGACAAATGGGAACTTCTGAATTTAAAATTGTCATTGATTGTATATTGTTTAATTTTGATATTTCGGTACCTTATATAAGTGATGATCAAATTCTCGTTCTTTCAGTCTGTATTCCTCCAATTTGCAAGGTCCACGGCTTCTTAGGAGGCTTAAGTCTGTTTTACTGTTGGCTTGAAATCCAGTGAGCGGTTGATAAATGTTTATAGTTGATCCTATTTTCAAGAGCGCAGTTGCTGAAGTTCGAGTGTTCTTTCTTGATTTTGATGATTAATTAAAGTTTTTCGTTGTGTACTAATGTTCCCAAATTATACCAATTTATAGAATTTGCTGAATTTTTACATTTATTAGGCTTTTAGTTTTTCGTAGAAAATTTTACACTGTTCACATCTAAGAATTTTAAAACGAATGAGCAAAATGTTTGAAAGATTTTAAAACTAATACATTTAAGTAATTAGCGTGTTGTTAATGGTAATAACCGAATAATCAAAATGTCTTTCTAATCTCTGGGAACGTCTTATAGTTTCATCATCCCCACTTTCCAACCAAACACTATGACCTAATGTAGACTTTTTTTGAGTTTGGTAATTTGCTCATATCTTCTGTAGCTTTTAAGATAGAATTTTTCTCATGATCCCCTATGTATGCTACGCAGAATTTATCTTAAAACTCTTTTAATTATCTGACTATTGTTTTTTCTCAATATCAGTGTGTTTTCGGTATTGTTGGTCAAACTGCTTTTTGGGGTAATGACGTATTAGGTAACGGTACTCCCCACCTGAATTATGCTCAATTGTTTTTTTTTCACAATTTACATGGTTTTTATTTGACAAGTTTTTGATTTATTTATTTGGGAATTATACTTATTTCTCATGGGCTTTGGTTAATAACGTGTATTTAAACAATTATAATAACTACTTCATTTTGGTTATATGAAAAGATTGTGGTTTTCCTCCCATATAACCATCATATCTCACAAGCCCTATGCAACAGGTTGTTCAAACTTTGCTATATTATCGAGCTTGAATATATCATGTAAAATATTATCAATCTTTAAACTAATTATTATTTATTAAGTTTAATAACTGATATAAAATTTAAATTTAGGTTTTGACCTTCTATGGTCTATAACTTATTAATTATTGATTTTAAGGAATAATTTATTTTACATGATTGAATCATAAGGACGGGACATACACTAACTCTACTCTTGTGAAATTTGTAAAAAATAATGCCACACTTTGGCGAGTCAAATTACACTCACACAAATCTGAGGTGTCGAAAATTACAATTACTTTTTTTTTAAGCTCTACTCGTAAACAATCTGAGATTGTATTGATATTATATTTTTATCAGAAATATTGAATTAAATACTTTTAATCATTATGAAATCAAATAACAGGATTTTTCTTTTTATTTACCAAGTATAATATGAATACAATAGATAACATTCAATGATGAGTTAATAGTCTTTGATTTATATACATAGGTTAAATTTATTGTCTTATCTCGGGGAGGGGATTAAGCGTGCCAGCACTTTCCACTGTCACTAAAATAATCATATAAGATGATTCTTAATTATAATGTTAACAGTTTATAAATATTGAAAAATCAGTTTGTTGATTAAGAAATTCAACTAAATATCCTCGGTTATTTAAATGATAAAAAATGGAATGAGGACATGTGAAGTAAAAAATGGAATGAGGACATGTGAAGTTCATCATTCGGATGAACGTTATGATTCACTAAACGCTATGATTGTCTATTGAGTTTATTGATTACTAGGTTTATATTTATCTTTGCATTATGTCTTATACAGTTTATTGGTCAACAAGATTATATCTGCGTATATATAGTTCAAGTTCATAGTATTAACTGGTTAAATCGCTTAAGCTAGGCTTATGGTAAAGGATAGTATCGGATTGGTCTCACCAATTGGTAGGATTACTGAATCAGGTTTCGGGTAATATTGGTCAGAGGTCTTCAATCTTCCATTGTAACAGGTCAGTCTTAGTTATTTTTATAGTTTTCACTTCGTCTGGTTCCAAGATAACTCACTTTTCTGTTGAATATTTTCCGGATTGTTTTATACTTATGGATGCTTCCACAATTATTCTTCTAACAAAAGCTATATTAAAACCAGCATGCTCTTGGGTCAGGTTCTGGATGACACTGCCTTAGCAATTTCACTTTTCACTGCACTTTTACTGCATTTCACTGATTTAATTCATGAAAGGTGATGTTTATAATGATAAATTAAAAATGCTAAATTTGGACTTAAACATTATTTCTGCGTAATGATAATTTTGAATACTTTAATTCCTATCAGTTTTAAACTTCTTTTATATTTTTTAAAATTTAAAATATTTATTTAAATTGCATTTATTGTTGGTCAGTGAGATATAAATATTTGAACTAGCTTTTACAATATTATGATTGCTAACCAATCAGTGATGAGCGGGCGGGCATGGCTTTTGGAGTGATGTCACGTCCGATAATGGATTACATTGTAATTATGATCGACATTGCCCACCTTCAAACGATCAAAACAAATTGTTCCGAATTTTCTAGGATATTCGAGGTGAGCATTTCTCTAGGAAGTATAATTGGGAATCTGACGGTACTTCTCAAATTTCGCCTAGAGGTCTCGTTGATTTGTAATTTCCGAGAAGCTGAAGTTATGTCTAGGTTCTTTTTTTGTGAACAGAAACTGATTTATTATGGGTTTCAATATCGGATGTCTTTCGTTTACGGTCGAATTATAATTTGAGTTCTTTAGTATAGCATTGCCTGTTAAGATGTGAATAATTTTTAGTTTGGCCTAGATCTGGTAGATGTAGGATATTTGTTTACTTGTCTGTAAACATTGTTTTATTCAGTCTTTTGTAGGCCGAGTGACGTCATCTACGTTTGAGCTTCGTATTCTCGCCAATAGATGTCGGGGGCGATCGTTTTCTTGCATTTGTTTTATTTGAATGATTATGATAATTTTGAATTATTGCTGACATAGGTTTATAAAAAATGAAAAAAACATTAAAAAAAAAAGAGTTTTCATTGTCTTAGGACACAAGTAAATATTTCAATATTATAAGAGTCTGCCCTTTTGATTTGTAACAGTTTTTGTGTAACCTACTTTCACTTCTTTGTTTCTGCTAAGTAACTCTTTCCTATTTTGGTACTTGTAACCTTGGCATTCCTTACAAGTTACCTTGATACGGGCCAAGCCTTTCTGGTCTGTCTCAAGTTGGTTAAATGTTTTTATTATAATCATTTAATACAATTTATTGTGTTTCTAAAGCAATAGGCGATTTAATCACTTAAAATTGTTTTATTTTTGTTTTTAACCCATAACTAATGGAATGTTGCGATAAGAAAGTTTATTTATTTCTATCTCTCCCATGTAGAATGATCTATTTGAAACTCACTTAAGAACAAAATACACACAAAGCTTGCTCACCTCAGTTGCTGGAGATTAACACTGTGATCGTGATTCCATAAAATGTTCTCCTGAAGAATCCAACTATGTCGTTGGCACTCTGATAAACTCTGACAGTTTCGCCTTCTTTCGGCAGACTCACTGCCTACCTTTGGTCCACTTGCTGATGGATTGGCAACTCCGATCGCTGACAACTCTCCACGACCCGTTCATATCTCCTACTGTGTTGTTGTTTTTCATTCTTTCGTTAAATTTTGAATTTATGTTTATTTTCACTAATTTTGAAAATGCAAATTTTTATTTTATTTCCAATGTTATTAATTACTGTATTTAGCAAAATATACCAGTTTATTCCACCTATTACAATATATGGGCAAGGAAAGGAAAGTTAAATTTTTATCTTCTTAAGTAATTTCCTTCCTTAGATTACTTACTCTAACACTTTATTTATCTTTATACTAGCCCTTACCTTTGGTTATGAGACTCTACACTCCAAGGAGTGACATTAATAAAATTTAGAGTTACAATTTATTTTTTCTCGAGCAAAATTATATCTTAGAACTTTTGCTCTTTTGGTAAAACACAAATAATTTGAAATTTCATATAAAAAATTTTTTTTAAATCCCTGACATTTTACAAACTAAAGTTTATAAACATACCTACCTCAAGATAAAAAATGTTATTGTATATCAAATCCTTACATCAAACAATATGTAAACAACTAAAATATGTATTTCAGGATTTATTTATTTGATTTCTGACCAATTTGTCCTTTATATTTAGATTTATTTCTTTAACTTTCATAAGTTTGCCATTATCTTTTAAAATCTCAAAATTTAAAATTTTAATAAAGCCTTGTTTTTTTGTACCTTCACAAAACAGAAGATCTTCCCTACAGTTGAATTATTTATTCTTTATTTAATTTAATTTAAAGTTTTGAAGAAATGTTTCGTTGAACTATTTATAACGACAACATTACACTATTTGGCAGAGCATGCAATAACTCTTTCACTTCAAATTCGCTCTCCAGTTTTTTGTAGCAGGCTTTACATGAGTCACTTTTTTTCCCGCATTTAATAACTCGGCAAGTCCCTGTAATACTATGAAGAGCGTGGATTTGTTTCAAGAGTTTGAACGATACTAAACTTGTCTCCAGTTTTTCTAAAAACTGTTATTATCACAACTATTGTTTATAACTGTTCTGTGACATAGAATGACACTTAACTATTCAATCTAATCCTAATATTTAATTCCTAACAATATCTTTATATTAATTGTAGTATATATCAGTGATTGTAATGTTTCCAGGACTGAGCCTCCAGGACACGAAGCAGATCCCTTGGCTTTAATTCCTTCTATAGAAACTGTAAGTTTGTATTTAGTCTTTATCTATTTTCACTTTTGGAATTCATTCCATTCTATAACCTATGTCATGAATATAGTCTCTCATTGATTCTTCAAGGCGTTATCAAGTTTATGATGGCAACTATTTGTCAACCGCACCCAAACCTAATTAGTGATTTATGTTATTATAATTATTTTGTGGTGATTAGTCACCATTCTCCCCTCCCCTTCGCTGTCTTGTCTGTACATGTGGAACTAGATAACCCCGAGTAGTGTTCTAACCACGAGTGAGGGAAAGACGTCTGCTTAGGGTTCTTCGTTGCTTAATTTTAGTGCCGTTATATTTTACTATGCCTGCCTAAATCCCAAGGAATAGGGCGGTATGGCCCTAGGGTTTATATCTGGGCGCATCGCATTTTTCTAATCGTAATATTATTAGTTGGACTAATACACGGCTATGATAGGCCTTTTGTGTTAGTCCAACAGGTTGTGGCACTACAATGTAGTTTAGTTTTAATAAATTACTGTTTAGAATTAATCGTCAAAAATGGCTAGCCTAGATTGAGATTCGCCCAGTGTACTTTTATTAATTTTAGCACGCGATATGATGACCCGGCAATGCATAATAAAAGTAGATCCACGTACCTCCCAACTGCTAGCTTTGCAGAATGGTAGCAGAGACAAGGGCTTTGTCTTGCGTTCCGGGTTCTATGGGTCGTGTCTAAATGAAAAAAATAATAACGAAAAACCCTAATTTTAAAGAGTTTAATAGGGTTTTCGTGCACTGGGTGACATGTCTCAAACGGCTGGCTACATACATATGCCTTCTTTTTGCTAAATTTCCGGTATATCAAATTCAGACTAAGTTAAATTATTTCTTTTATAATCTAAACTAACATACACTAGTATTGCCAACCTTTTTTTTTTCGTGAAATCTAAATTCCTTCTCTTTAAATATAACTTATTTAACTATTAATTTTCTTTATATATCTGGTCCATGGGTCTTATAATCATGGTGCGGGCAACATCCTTGTGATTGCCTATCCCATTTATATATTGTAGTAATATTAACGCCACAATAAAAAAATTTAAAAAATAAAATATATAATATATAATGTAAATATATATATATAAAGATAAAAAAGTGGCTCATAGGTAATTAAGCATCCCACACCCTTTACCACAGCCATACCTAACATAACTACTCTATACAGTTCTGTGCAACAATCCTTATCTCTACACCTCCTACTTACAATTTATTGTAACAGTATACATAGTTTTTTAATATACCCATATCCGTTATTAACCTATAAAATTTCCATCTTATTACTGATGTGTCCTTATATATATATATATATATATATATATATAAATTATATATGTAGGGCCTAATTATAACAAAAAAAAATTGCCCAATAATTAAGTTTACCTACATTCCTTCACCAGCCTCTTTTAATTTCCTGTCTATCATATTTCCTGGCTATAATTTTATAAAATATTCCTCTGCAATTTCCCCCATTAAAACATAATTGTAATTTCTTAGTTCTAAGCCTTAGTCTCCTTAGTACACCACTTTCCGTTGTTAGCCATATAAAATTCTCATCCTCTTACCCTTAAATATCCTTGTACCATATATTTTTACCTTTTATATTATATAATTAAAACTTATTTATTTATTTTTTAGCTTTTAAACTACCGTATTTAATGTAAAGTAAGGCTATGACCAACCATGCAATTTACCATTCTACCTTCCAAATGAATTAAATATGATCATTTTTACCTTATTTAAATTTCTTCCCGTTCCCAAATCACCTATCTTGAAGTTAAAGCCTCCTATCTCTTTGATCGTCGAGCTTCACTAAACACCACAGAGTAAGAGTTGTCAAGCGTTGCCAAAAATTCATTCATCTTCAAGCTATCTTCATGTTAAAACCACCTGTCTTTTTGATCGGCGAACCTCACTAAACACCACTGAGTTGATTCGTCAAGCCTTGCCAAAGATACCAAGTCTATCACTTCTCTTTGAGGATGGTCATTGATGGATTGGCAGTAGTAGGAATTTACGTATTAACTTCGCCAGTACAGAACTTGTATTATTCCTGCCAATTCCTTTCACCTAGGTTGTTGTGATTAACTAGTCAGCCTGTTGCAAGTCTAAATATCTAGTTTTTTATCAAACTTAGGCTGTACAGAATTATGAAATTTACTTGCAATATCATCTATCATTGCTTCCAATATTAGTCAGGATCGTTGGCTCTAATCTATATGACCGCCAAACATGAATTGAGAAAGGTACATTAAAGGAATTTTTGTCCATGCTATTTACCTATTTCATACAACTGCAATCTTCAATCACTTAGCGTTTTCCATTTCCTTCACCCCTCCCCACCGATGACTTCCTCATACCCTGTTCCACCTTGCATTTTCGACATAGATCTCCATCAGCCATTTTTTCCTAATATTATTGTACACTTTTTTTTTACCTTAAAAACAAATGTACGGCTCACCAATCTTTCCATTCTTCTTCCATAGTCTCACTCCGCGACCTAGCCTGTAAGTTTCAACTAATTTTATTTACCATAATTTTTAAATATCCCCCCCCCCCCAAAAGATGGGATATACCACCAGTTATTTTTCTTAAACCAAAATTATCACATCATAATATGTTTTGATATTTACCTTTTTTAAAAAAAACTATCTTATAAGTTCTTGCTTAGTATGAGTTCAATATTGTTTTAATTCTTTATTCTCTTTACTAATTGTATTAATTTTAAGCTATAGTTGTAAACCTACAGACCAGCTGTCACATTAATTTTTTTATCTATATATTATTATTATTAATTTTATTTTTTAGGCACCATGGGAGAATTTCCCCCCTCTCTTTTTTACACTTTCTCTATCCTTGTTACCCCTCTTCCCTTATCTATTGTCTTGTTCACCTTTTTTTTACAGTTTGGTTTATGGGAATGACTTTTAAGGTATATTACGGATGATTTTCATGAGCTGGTGATCATTCTCAGAACTTCACTTCTTAACCACCATTGTATGCCTTGCCCGAACCCTCACTCCCGTCCCTCGCACGGCGTACCTCTTTTTTTTGGCTAGAGGTGGTGATTAGTCACCATTCACCCCCCTCCCCTTCGCTATCTTGTATGTTCGCACAGGACTAGATAATCCAGAGTAGTTTAGTTGGACTAATACATGTCTATGATAGGCCTTTTGTGTTAGTCCAACAGGTTGTGGCAAAACAATGTAGTTTAGTTTAATATTGGTTTTAGTGTAGTTTGCTTAGTTTTAATAAATTAGTGTTTTGAATTAATCACCAAAAATGGCTAGTCTAGATTGAGATTCGCCCAGTGTACTTTTATTAATTTTAGCACGCAATCTGATGACCCGGCAACGCATAATAAAAGTAGATCCACGTACCCCCCAAACTGTACCCTCAACTGCTACTTTTGCACTTTATAACAATAAAATGTTAGAATATAAAGTTATGCTGCATAAAAAATTTCATTCTTGTTAACCTAAAAACCAATATAAAGAAAACATTTCACAATACTAAATTAGTTTTTTTGAATAAATAGTTAATGTCAATAACATTAGAAAATGTCATGGATCATCCCTACACCAATATTGACAATATGGTAAAATTTACTGAAAGAGGTCAGGAAGCCACTAGCTTGTCCTCATGACCTTATTTATAATAATAAATACAGTTAGTATTGTAAAACGGCTGACATATCAAATTGACGCTAGGTTATAAATATATTATTTAACATAACAGCATCTTTAATTTGATTACACCAGTGACACTTTTATATTTTTAAACTTTGACTTGTAATTAGAGTGGTAATAATTTATATTTTGTCTTTTTTTATGTTTGTACATTTATTATACTGTTATGATTATCATAACATGTTTATGTTGAAGTTAAATACGAGGTTTGTTAAAAAAAAAGCAGAATTTTCATCATAAAATCTTTATTATTATACTTTCAACTTTACAAATGTTCGTCTCCTTCAATGTACTCCCCTTTGCTTGCTATGTACACAATCAAACTAGCACACTTCAATAATAATTTACCTGTTAATTAGATATTAGAACTCCTCTCTAATCTCTCTGTAATTTATTTCGTCACAAGCCGACATCATTCTTTTTTGGAGCGAATTTTAAAACGATATATCCTCAAAAACTTGACATAACTTTCTCTATACTGTAATAAATTGAAACTGTTATGTTTGATTGTATACACATGTGCTTAGATGTTTGTGTTTTTAAGATAGATTGTACAATTATTATTGTCATTGATAAATTGAAGTTTACAGGCTTTTTAATTATTGTAGCTAATCCTAGAATTAAGGTAATTATAATAATTTCTTCTTATATTGCAGAAAGAACCTCACTCTACAGAGGAGCGACACATTTCTACAAAAGATGTCTGTCCGAGTGATTCACAGGGTAAGTTGCATCATTTAATTTATATCTAAGAGAAGAAGTCCTATAGGTTATTATAAAATGAGGCCTCAATATGTGAGATGAACGGTTGTAGTTTAGTAGAGAATGCGCTAGCTTGGGGGGAGTTGAAGACCCAATACCCCACGCTATTCTTGAAGTTATAAGAAGTTAGATAGCTTATCTGATGTGTATGTAAAATCAATGGTTAGAGTCACATTATCATTGTTTAGTTTTGTGTAATAAGTTAATTTAAAATCAACATTAAATCTGTTGTCAAAGAGATCCCTACAACTTGAATGGTCCCTTTTGTCACGCCATATTTTAATTTAAGTAAATTTTGTGTGTTTTCTTTGTAGTTGACATTTTTAATTCAATAGATTTTTCCACTTTTCATTTAGATCTGATGTAGGAAAAATAAACATTTACACAGACTTTACCATGAAGTGATCCATACACATTGAGTCCATAATTTGCAAGTGGTCTTTTATCTAGCAAAGTATTAATATACTAAACTTCTTTGACAAAAAATTAGTTATGAAAGCATTTTTTGGTATTAAGAAAGGAAAGAACTTTATGACAAGGTAAAAAAAAATACAGAATCAGCAGAAATAATAAGAAAAGGTTAATTTATTTTTCTTATGTCAAATTGAGATTTCTGCTCTGTAGCTCTGTTGTATAACAATAACAGGTAGAGTATACTTTAAACATCACCATTCTAACATATGTTACACAGTGTGATAAATAGTTAACACATTAAAAAAGAAATGTATATACTGTATATGTTTTGTAACACATACAGTTAGAGCTGTTTAGGGATGTTTATGGTCAGAAGAAATGTAACAGCAAAACGGAACCCCACTCCCTCATCTCCTGGTGTACTTACCCATAGTAATGCAGGATGTGAGAGAACTTTCAGCTCTGTAAGAAAACAAGAACTCAGTTCACATCTTCTATCTCTGATAAAAATCTTGAAAAGATTTTTATTGCAATGTCATCTTAAAACTTGTTTTGAAAGGGAATTTGTTAAAAAAAATTTGTAAATTTCCACTATTTTAATTAATCAGATGAATATGCTTGTAAATATATTTTAATGTGGTGTGATATAAATAAACAGTTTGTTGAACTTGTGCAATAGAGTAAAAGATACTGTGTTTTGTGAGGAATAAACTAAATGAATCTGTAAAATCGCCAGAATCTTCATGAATTGTTAATGTAAGTTGCGTATCTCGATAATTTTAATTTTAGTTACAGCTAAAAGTTATTTTATATAGGAAATTTAATTAGTTTCCTAGCAAAATATAGCTAGTATAATTTAGTATAAAATTAACACTTTCACTGCTGACTCGAAACACAATCTTTTCTCAGGGGCTCATCGAATTTAGTACATAACTAGTCTAATATAATAAAACTGAGCTAGAATAAATCATTTTTAAAAATAACACTGGGGGAATTGGCGCACTTGTACATCATCAGCATGTAGCATCCAGTTGTCTGTTATTTGCGGATGACGCACATATACGTCTGTTTGATTTAGGGAGGAAATACCTTTGGAAATGGTACTAAAACTACATTTAGACTTACGTTTTCGTTAGAAGCTTATCCAGTTTCATGACAGCACTTTATAATACACTAAATAGTAAATTGATATTTTACACAAAACACTTCTATTTTTACAATATATACACTTTTTATGGTTTGTTGGTTCTTACATATGGAATGCCTCTAAACATTTCCCAAGACACGATGCCGGTGTGTCTTTACAAGCTTCACATTGGTAAATTGTATCTTTGCGTTTTCCATTCCGATAACATACGATGCATCGTCTTCTTAGTGTTTTGTTATTTTTGTCAACAGGAGATTTAGTTTGAAGGTGATCTGTTGGTATAGCCCTGGTTACTGCATTCTGTTCCTTCAACTGTGTTAGGAGACAACGCCTTATCATCAAACGGTAGTCAAATAGTGACATCTTAGGACTGAATGTATTTTGGTTGTACAAAAAAAAAATCTGAAGAGACAATTGTAATATATGGATATTCAATTTTTTATACCAGCGAATTGTATTTCTTTCACACGGATAGTAGCTAAGTAATTGATCTTGTCGATCAACACCTTTCATGATTTCGTTGTATTTTATCACCGGGAAAGGCTTCTCTCTTTGTACATCCCTTTTATTTACAGCTACTGACATTTCATTTTGTTATTGACTTGACACATATCTCTTATCTCTTAATTTCCCAACCATTACTCCTTTACTGTACTGTGCGATGGATTTTCTTTTCTTAAGCTTTTTTTCCCTGTGACAGCTTTTGGATTTCCTTTTCTCCGGAAAGTGCCTGTTACATAAGTTTTTTCTCTGAGAAGGCGCTTCGTCAGGTCAACACTATTATAAAAGTTGTCCATGTATACCAATTGCCCTTTTTCCAATCTCTCTCCCAATAAATGTAATACAACTTTTACAGTATGGCCTTGACCTAATAAATCATCAAAAGTTCCGGCATAAACATAAAATTTAATTATTAACCCATTAGGTTCGGCAAACAATGTAAAGTTTAATGCCGTATTTATGGCACTTGTTTTTTATATATTGTATAAATACAAGCCGGCTCCTCCACAGTAACCATGGCTTCCTCGAGAGATAATTCTTTACCTGGGCTGTACACACATAACATTTTATTATTAAAATAATCAATAATTGTCCTTATTTTAAGCAATCTGTTAGTGTTATTAGGATCATTTTTGAAAAAATGTAAGCAACGCTAGATTAGTAAAAATCTGTAGCGAGACATGTATTTTCCAAAACAGGTTAGAACAGCTTATCTTTACGCCACTTATCTTGTAATCTAGACATTTATACATTGCCTGTGTGGAGAAGAAGTCCAATAAAACTGTTCAATTCGGTAAGTTTGATATTTCCCCTGACATCCATGATTTCTCTTTGGTTTCCGCTGATAAAAACAATTGTTCAGCATACCGATTTGTGTTTCTAACAACAGACTCAAGCAAAACAGGATCTATTAATAATCGAAAATAATCATATGTTTTATGACTACCAGGTAATGAAATACACGTTCCTCGAGATGCTGAGAATACATAAGTTTCCATCGATTCAGGATTAGTTGGAATAGATAAATCCTCATCACTCTCGATTTCAATATCCGACATTAACTTGATTATAACTGTCCCCACTACTATAAGCATCAGATTCTGAGTCATATTGGTTAAAAGTATCTTATTTCATTTCTTGTTAAAAAGCTATTATCACGAGAAGGTCCAGGTGTTGGATCAGCCATGTTTACTACATTCGTACAAGAACAAATATTATGGGAAATTAAAAACAAAACAAACAGGAAGGTAACACACACTGATACACAAAGTGAAAGAACATCATTGGTTTACTGATAAGGTCAGGATTTAGCTGGAACCATTTTACTGATAACAACGCACAAGTGTGTCATACGTATATAGCTTTGGACACAAGTGGTGTGCATGTGCATTATCCGCAGTGGACGTGTTAAACTGTTGTGGAAAAAGAAATGTGTTAAAAAAATCCTCCTGAATTTTCAGATTTTAAAGTTGGCAGGTGTGCTGTTGCCTTGCCATGTTTTGTGTCTTTTGTCCATGATATGGATACAAAGTCTTGCAAGCCTGGCTTGATTTATTTCTGTTATTGTGATGTTATTTTGTTATGTAGAGTGATTTATTTATTATAATATGTGTGTTACTATTTCTAGAGTTTATTTTTTTGAGTGAATTTTATGTTTTTCAGTAATTTTGTTTCATCCCTACCTAGTACAAAGGTCTAGATTATGTCAAATTAGGCCTAACTTTTTAGCATAGTTCCACTTTGTTTGATAAAAATTTAATAAATTGATTTTTATTTTTACCAACTTTTATCCACAACTATATTAAAAAACTTTAGTATATCTTGAAGAAATTATAAAAATATTGTTGTATGGTAAATATAGGCTTTCATGTGGCATTTTGGCTTCGGTTTTTGTAAGAATTTTTGATTCCTGACATACAACTATTCCATTTTTACTGAGAAAAATGGTATATAATAAGTTCTGTTTTGCATAATATTACTATTTTTGGTGATTTTTTTTCAAATTAAGAATAACTTTTTAGCAGATTTAAACTTTTTAAAGCAATGTTTAGTCACAATTACGTTTCAAAATTTTTATTTATCTTATAAAACTAGTTTTAATGTATTGTATGGTTAATATAGGCTCTTCTGTGGAACTTTCACTTCATATTTTGAATCCTAACATACTTACTCCAAAACCTGACATTAACTTTTTTTTTCCCCACTACACAGATATATTCTATCAACCTTTCTGAGAGAAATAATTTATAACAAATTGTGTTTTGCATAATATTACGTTTTTTTAATGATTTTTTTACAAACCGTTTTAAATGGACAAAGTTTATTCTACCGGTTAGTGGGTTAACCCTGGAAGTGGCAATCAACATATCGCTTCCTACTTTGCCTAAATGTCAGAAACTGATATTTGGTTCAAATTAATGTAAAATTGTAGTTTTTTTAGTACAAATCTTTACCTATCTAACAGAGTTTGCCACATGTTTCTAACTCATATAGTTTTGAATCAAAAAATTATTTACGAAAAACATTCTTTTTACAGATGTATCAAACAAAAAAATAAGTTTTTTTCTTCAACTCAACTTTTAGCCTAGTAAAATGAGTCGTAGAGAAATTAATTATACACCATTGAAAAGCTTGTGTTTCAATCTTTCAGAGCTGTCTAACCTGAATTTCATAGAGAGAATAGAAAAAATATAAATAATTCACGGAGTTTGTCAGTTTTGCCGGCAGGTAGCTGCATGTGACGGCCGTCGAAAAAGTGACAAGTTTTATTCCACTTTGTTTTTTTTTTCCTTCTTTTTTTGTAAAAATTCATTCGTGTTCAAAGAGCACAAGTTGGCACCATTTTATAGTAATTTGTAATTAAGACAAACGCAAAGTCACATGACAGAACTATAAAGGTAATATAAATAATTTATTACTCATTATATTAAATTTTATGAACCGTCCTGAGAAAAATAATACACAATAAGTTGTGTTTTTCAAAAAGGTTGCGATCGAACTAACAAAATGATGATATCTCTAGTTTATCTAAGAAAGGTTATAACTCATAACCTTAACTTAGGATAATTTCAACTTCATAGTTCGAAAGAGAAAGAAAAATACTATATAATATTGTCAACTTGTAACATTTGGACAAGTTTTACCATTTCGAAAAATTATATGAACATATAGCTGATATATTTTATATATACCTCGCCGTGACAAACTGTCGAAACCTAGCGCTAAAAACGTCAACTTTAGTCAAGTCGTGTTTTTCTAATTAAATTAAATTTTCTAAACTTGGTTATGAAAGGTTGAAAGATTATCTTTTCAATGTTATATAATACATTTCGATAATATAATATCTACTAGGATAAAAGTTGAATTGCAAAAAAATGTAATTTTTAGCGTGTAAAATAGCGTTAAAATTCTTGATTTTGTTTAAATTTTATATAGTACAACCTATATTACGTGGAAACATTTGAAAACCACAGATTGGAAGTGAAAGATGCGATCTATCGAGCAGTGTTATGTTAAATCTGTTTGACAGAAATTTTGAATTGGAAATATTATACAAACATGATGTAAGTCTTGTTTAAAACTTGTTAGCGCAAATCTTTGACGTTTTGTATCAAATATATGCAAACTTTTGCAATTTTTGGAATATTATTTATAACGTTTTGTGGTATTTTTTTTGCATGATTATGCGTCTACGGAACATTAGCTTTTCAATGGTATTTTATTTATTGCAATTGGACGATTTTAAGTGGGTATAATATTGAATTGCAAAATATGTGTTTTAGAGTCGGTGAATTAAACCATGCGTCTACACTCGACCACAACTTGGGTCGAGTGACGGTTCTAGGGTTAACTCCCATGAGGAATGATAAAATCATAAATAAATACTGTTGATCATTCCTTTTCTATCAATTTGTATACTGTATTTGGTTTACTGTATATTATGTTTAATTACAGATAATCAATGAAGTTTATAATTTAATCTAGACAACACTTACATTATTTCACTTCTTTAAAAGTTAAAATACATAAAACCATTGAGTTTTTCAGTTACTGTAACAATTAATAATAATGTGAATTTATTTTGAAACAAATACTGTTTTCAATTTGTTACAGATATGCAGTTCATTGGCACAAGTACCTGCAGTAGGTTCACTTCATTTAAGAAACCAACTCTACATGTAAGCAAAGAATCTTTCAAATGTACTCTATGTAATTATTCTGCTTTAAATCTATATAAACTTAATGTGCACTTGAGAGTACATACTAGAGAAAAACCAAATAAATGTACACAATGTGATTATTCTGCTTCTAAATCTGACCAACTTAAAGTACACATGAGAGGGCATACTGGAGGAAAACCATATAAATGTGGAAATTGCGATTATTCTGCTTCTATAGCATCTGATCTTAAAGTACATATGAGAATGCATACTGGAGAAAAACCATATAAATGTGCACAGTGTGATTATTCTACTTCTCAATTTCCATGGCTCATACTCCACCTGAGAGTGCACAATGGAGAAAAGCCATATAAATGTCCAAACTGTGATTATTCTGCTTCTCATGTATCTCATATTAAAGTGCACATGAGAGTGCATACTGGAGAAAAACCATATAAATGTGCAAACTGTGATTATTCTACTTCTATATTAACTAACCTAAAAGTGCACATGAGAGTCCACACTGGAGAAAAACCATATAAATGTGCAAGTTGTGATTATTCATCTTCTTCTAAAACTGCACTTAAAGTACACATGAGAAAGCATACTGGAGAAAAGCCATATAAATGTGCAAATTGTGATTATTCTGCTTCTCAATTATCTCATATTAAAGTGCACATGAGAGTGCATACTGGAGAAAAACAGTATAAATGTGCAAACTGTGATTATTCTGCTTCTTTATCAGCTAACCTAAAAGTGCACATGAGAAAGCATACTGGAGAAAAGCCATATAAATGTGCAAATTGTGATTATTCTGCTTCTCAATTATCTCATATTATAGTGCACATGAGAGTGCATACTGGAGAAAAACAGTATAAATGTGCAAACTGTGATTATTCTGCTTCTTTATCAGCTAACCTAAAAGTGCACATGAGAGTGCATACTGGAGAAAACCCTATTTAAATGTTCAGTTGAGACTTCTTCTTTACATTTGGACAATCTGAGAAGACACATGTGAATGCCTGTAAAACAACAACTTATCAATGTCCTAAATGTAATTATTCTATTTACCAATTAAATCATTTGAAGAGGCACTTCAGTGTTAATACACTAGAAAACCTACAAATGTACTGTATAAGATTGTTTTTCTTTATGAGTCAGGTCCACATGAGGATATTACTGGGGAAATATATATAATTATACTGAATGCCGTTATTTTGTTTCTTCAAAATGTTCTAGAGTGCAAACTGACAATCAACTCTAATATAAATGTACAGATTTGTTGGTATTGTCAGTTGGATAACTTAGTGTTGAAATGTATAAATGTGTACTATGTATAGCTGCTGTTTACCATTGATCTTTATTTAAAAGTAAATAATATAAAGAGAACATGTTGAATTAAGGGGAAAATATAGTATGAAATTATTTTTACTTTAGAGATAATCTAACTCAACTTATTTGATCTATAATCAGCAATAGTATAACAATCGTAAACTTTTACTGTGTTTTTGTTTTGTTGATGTGTTATACAGCTTATAATCTTCTGTTCAACTCAGAGTGAATTTCTTCTTTATACTTTCTGACATATATGTTGTATAGAGGAAGTTATGTAATAACTTAATGAATAAAAAAATACATTTTGAATTTTTGTGTAAGTATCTGTTTTGAAATTTAAAAAAGTAGGTTTTGGAATGATGTCTGCCTATCATCTATACACACTCTATCATATCTATAATCCAAACTCTTGAACTGGTTTTTTATTAAAATTAAAATTTGGTATGTGGAGATATTTAGGTCATATCTCAGGACTTGTTTTTAGTTTTTTTATAATTCAAAATTTTGTAGTAGTTCCATAAATAACACAAAATTACTATTTCCTCAAATTCGGCTGTACCTCAAATGTATCCCCTAAGGACCTAATTACAACTTATTGGTCCATGTGTTCTTGGTAAAAAAACCTTATCGGCCATGTAGCTATAAAAGACTTAATTTCTTACGATTGGATCTATTGATTTTGTTCAAATTTTAATCAAATGTGGAGATTTGTAACCCAAACCGTCTCACAAATCACAAGTTAAAAAAAATAACAATTAAGGAATATTTTTGAAATAAAATTAACCTTGACTAAAGTCCTTCAAAGCTTGATTTTATAATCAAGCACAATATAGGAGGATATGTTTTGTTGTTTTACGTTTTGTTTAAAGGCAAAAACCTCTTGCTCATCATCATCTTATAAAATGGAAAAATAAGAACATACATAAAGATCCCTAGCCCTCAAATAGCGTCAGGGTCGGAAAAGACCGTTGGTCAAGAGAGACCTGATGGAAAAGATATTAAGGGATCTCATTAGAAACTACATGAAAATAGTGCAGAGGTTCCCTTGATACACTAAAATGAGCCCCTGATGGTAGAAGGATATGTTTATGGTACAATGACAACAGATTAGTCTCTATTTAAATATTTTTTGTAAGGAATGGCATCCATGGTTCAACAACTACTGAACTGCCTTTGTGTGTTTATGTTGCCATGTTAATGTGTGTTGTAACAAATTACTAGAATAACTTCCCTATTTAAGCAAAACGATGATTGCAAATCTCACCTTTTTTTTTAGTAAGTTCCACTTTTATGCAGTTAATTTTGAAATCCTACTTGTAGGACAATTTATATTTTTATGTTTATTTTATTCTAAACTCAACCTACGTATTTAAATATTAAATGGTCTGATTCTCAGATCAAACAGAATTAATTATTGTATAAATTTTGTGTTATTTAATTTGTTCTTTGTTGTTGTTATATCGTATTAAGGTAATGCTGCTAATCCTATAAGGGACTCAGTTTTTTCTTTATTATTCTTTAAATATTTTTAAAATAAGAGTTAACTTTTAGTTAAATGTCTAAAATTTAAGTATATTTTTAAATTGTAAAAAGCGTATTTTATTGTCCTTAAAATGTAAACTTAATTTTACAATAAAATTGACAAGCAATTAACAATTATTTCTCCTGTACCTTCAAATAACTGTAGTTTGGTGTATAATATATGCAATATGTAGAATTAATATAAATATATATAGAACAATATTTCCTTTACATTAGAACTGAAATTGTATTGTTTAATTGTTTGTATTCTATGAAATTGTGTATGTAAACCTAGACATAAAAACATAATTTATTATTGTAATTCAAAGTTTAGTTTTATAAAATATTCTAGAAAAAAACTATTTTGTTTTGTATAAATTGAATATTCACAAATTGACTGTATCATATCTTATTGTATTTGTTCTAAATTAATTATATTTTTTCCCTACCATATGTTTTTGAAGGTATATTTGTCTAATTTATACCTTTACTCCTTTAAGGGGAATCCCTACTGAAAAGTCTACATTAAAACCACACGAATGAAGTAGACTGTACATCACTGTATAACTTTTTACATTTGCTTTAAATTAATTAAAATTTGTTTTTTCATAGCTTATTAAATATTTGTTTTGTTATGTATTACTTTAATCTTTTATTGGGAATTTTTACTTAAAAGTCGAAATTAAAACTACATAAAATGATTTACAAAATAATATATCAATCTATCATAACCTAACCTAACATAAAATTTTGATAGTCAACATTTCATTAAGAGGAATTACATAACTGTGTCTGTGTGACTGATATTATTTGTGATTTTATGTAAAAGTTCTGAAATGTTTTCTCTCCCATTTAGAAATAGTTTTACAAAATATCATATGATTGTACAGAGTGTAAAATGACCCATGTAACAAATGTTCACTATAGCACCATCATCACATTCACATTTTGTTGACACTGTTTGCTAAGTAAATGACCAATGTTACTTTTGTGGTGTAACACTTAATAGATTTCTATAAAGCCTGTTAGCTTTAACCTTTTTTTTTTTGTATCTTTGATAACCTTTTATGAGACTACATACATTTCATTCGCACACATACATTTCAACACAATCTAATTACACAAATTATTCTACACAATCTAAAAATTTCTTCCTCTAAGTTCTAGTTAATATAATCTCTTTATTTTAATTTTATATTTTATTCCAGCAGTATCGCTGATTTTATGATATAGCTTACATTTTTAATTTTGTACTAACAATTGCACATTGTGTGTGTAGAACGGATTTCTTGATATTTGTTATTTTAATTCTTGACTGTCTGGGAGGTGTAAACCTTATTGTACTTCATAAGCCTAATGATATTTCCACTTTCCACTATGTCTAGACTGTTTTGGTTTAAATACAGGCTAAATTGATTATGAGATTTGATCACAATTTAAAACCAATATATAACCTTTATTTATCACAGTGAAAATATGCAATTGCGGTTCAAAAAATATTAAACGCTATAATTCTGGGAACCAGAAGTGTACATTTAACAATACAAGTGAATGTGAATGTACAGTACCCTCAGGCTAGAAGTGTTTCTGGTGTAATGGGCGTGTCCTCCCTTCTACTTGTTTTCCTAACCTGACTTGACGGTACAAACCATTCCAAGAAAACTAGCTACACAAATTACTGCTTAGCTCTAATATGTCTCTAGGTGTCCCATCTCTTTAATATGCAACTTTCTGTACTTTTGTAAAAGTTTTATTCTTATTTACACCTATAAAAGAAACGAAAGTAGTACATGTTTACATCAAAGCATTTGAGGTCTATATTTCTTTATTGGGGTTGTACCGCTGAAAGCAAAGGCAACAAAAGAAGTGTGGGGGCCCCTCTTTTCCTCTCCACCCCAGACACATTCCTACCTTGAGGATAATGTACTTTTTGTTGAATTCCAAATATTCTTTTTTTGTTAGGATAGGAATTTGAACTTTCTTATCAGTGATGTGTTCTCACAGTTGGTTGTTTATGTCACATTTTGACAGGCATTTTATGATATGGGCAGGTAAACCTGGAAATGTACTTAGAATTTACGTTTTCTTTAATCAGCATTTCTTTAATTGTCACTTGCAGTTGAATTCAACATTTAAACATGTAAACTTGCGTTTATAGTTTTACTTTGGTAAGTGCCAAATTTAGTTTATTAAGTATTTTTTTGTAATTTGAAACTCAAAAGTGAATGTTTACTAACTTTAATTTATGTAGTATAATTTTTATTACATCTATATATCCAAATGAAACATGTTTTAATTATTTTTTAACCCTTCAAAATTTTACGTTGACTCGGGAATTTAGTTTACTTTTATTTTATTATTAAGACCCAAGTGTTATTTACTTCTTTCTTAGTGCCTACACAAATCTATTCCTTTGCTACTGTTTTATAAGTTTAGCTTTTATTTCACATTTTGTTATGCCTATCACGTTTCTTGATATAACACGAGGCCTTTTTTTTTGTTCTAATATTCCCTGTCATTGATTTCTTTAAAGTTATTTAATACATACTCTCTCTTATGACTTATTTTGTAACATATGTTATCAGTCAAATAATGACTGCGAGCAATAGAGGATTAGCAGAAATACAGAGTTACAGTAGCTGTATGGGTACTTTGGAATATTTGTGTACTTAAAAATTTGTGTGGGCTGGGATTGCTTAGGCAAGATACATATAGAGAACGAAAGAATTAAAAGTTACTAAAAAAGTGTTCCAAGGAAAAACCAGAAGGAAGAAAACTGAAAGGATAACCCAGGACAAGATAGGTGAAATACATAGAGGACAACTTGAGAAGGATGAGGATCCGGAGGTGGAGAAGAGAAGCTGACAACTGAGAAGAGTGGAGGGAGGCCAGGCAGAGTCCTACATAGACTGTTCCACCGAGGATGATGACCATTGGGGGAAAAACCACTCAACTGGACTTAGTAACATAACTGACATACAATACACTAATATTTATATACTCCCTTGTATGGAGAGTCTTCTATCCTTTCTCCATAAGGAATGCTAGAAGGAAATCTGGGGAGAAGAAAAAACACTATAACACAACTCCCATCCTTTAAATCCCAATTTTTCTGATTCAAAATATGCCCCCATTTATATGCAAGTTACATAAATACAAATAATACAGACAATAAATAAATCAATTCCCATTTGACTTTCATTTTATTAAGAAAACCCAGTTGTCCCTATGCTGTCCATGTTAAATTAACTGATTTTCGGTACCATTTTCTTGAAAAGTGTTATAAATAATTCTGTGAATTTTTTTATGTCTTCATTGGTTACTTAGCAACAATAATAAGATCTATTGTTTCTGTCAAATGAAAACTGTTAGCTTCACAAATTTTTTAATGATCATACCTAAAATAGTGTTTAAAATAATTGTAAAAACAGTTCTAATTTTTAAAAAAAATATATAACATTACAAAGATATTTCTTATTTTTATTAAACTTAACATAATGAATAATAGCTGAAAATTTCATTCAGTTTGGACAAGCGGTTTACAAAATAATGGTATCGAAATATGAAAAACTAAACTTACAGGAAACTCAGTTTAAAGTGAAATATCAGGTTTATAACTACAACTCTTATTTGCATTGCCTTTAGTGAGCTCCATATCCATAACTAGGGTCATCTGTGTCCCCCTCATTTTCAAGCAGTCTTCTTTTAACATTTTCTCTTGCTAGAAGAGCTCTTTTTTCCATGTGTTTTAAAACTTTTTCAGCTTCATAAACCCGTCTGCAATCTTGAATGTTTAGACCCAACTATAGAATTTGAACCACACTTGCCAAACAACTTTTCTAAAACTCTAACCTTTCCCAAAACTCTCTCAATATAAGAAACAACAGCATCAAATACACCATTTTTTAGTGTTGATAGTCCAAATCATATTATTAAACAATTCATTTTGATTTTGAGTCTTACCATGTACAATTTTTTTAACACCTCGGGATCAGCTAGAGCTTTAAAAATAGTTTTTATGGTTTCCATAACTGCTATGGGTAGGCTGTAGTGGTAAAATTTGTTGTGCTAAAGATCTATATTTGCACCACGAATATTTCTGTTTGGGACACAGTCCATGCATAGGGTTTTCTAAAGTACTACTTTTACTGCTTTATCTGATTGACACAGTAGGCCTAGGATCACTAATATTTGAGGTTAAATTATTTACAAAATTTACACAATTTGAACTATTTACAACACTTACACCACTAATAACACTTGGTTTTATAAAAGGAATCTTCCTCTTACCATACTTTTTTACTCTGGGCATTATTTTTAGTTCTTCAAAGTTCAAATTACTTATACTAAATAGGTTATTCATATTCATATAAAGTTATAAACATAAAACAGCTGTACAAAAATATTTATTTCTACTGGTACAACCGACCTAATATTAAACAATACAAAATTATTGCCAAGGCTATGAAAATATAATGTTTCAAAAGTCATATAAATTGTGCACAGTTAGTGTAAGTTTACATATTTAAACAATATCAATGCTGAATAATAATATGATAAATAATGCAATAAATACCAAGTATTTTGTATCATATATTCAGAAAATTCCAGGGAATAAAAATTAACATTAACAAAAAAAATTTTTTTTCGTAATTGGGTTCCCTTAAATCCCATTACTTGGATTATAAAATATACTATATACAGCCTACTAATCCAAATCAAACTAACTAGTAGATAGACAATTTCTTAATGATAAAAACTTAACATACATTATTAATTTATTACACAGGTATAAAATAAGAATTTCACAAGCATATAATATTTAAAAAATGTATATTTTTTAATAAAAATGGTTAGAAGGGCAATAATGTTTCTTCCAATCCCTTTCTTCGAGTTTAGGCGATGATAAAAAGAAGAGAAAATAGTTATGATACAGGCTGTTGCACATTATAAAGTAATGTCCTAACTGCTGCTAGTAGTATTTTCTTGTTTTATCTATATTTTCTCCAACCTACCTCCTTGAGTTATGTAAGTATTATAACTTAGTTTTATTTTTTATGAAAGATTGGTGATAAATGATTTGAGTCGCATTTTGATATTTCTATATTTTCTAGTGGTATCCACCTTCTAATTTTTTGTTTTCGATTATAATTGTAGGTTACACACTCTTGTCTGTCTGTGGAAGAGAATTTTTTTAAGCCTGGGGATGATAAATTTGTAGGAATTACCTGTAGAGTTTATGCTGTTAAGCTTGATTTCCTCTCTCCCTCAGAATCTGGCAAATGAAAGTGTACTATTCTAGACTTAGGTTATGTTATATTTACAATCCCAGTTCCTCTTCCACCCATAATGTGTTTATGTGCCAATGTTCATCACTGTATTACTACTTTAGTCAATGTCTCATCATTCGATGTTTATATTCATCCACAAAAATATGTCTGATTAGGTAATTAGATTTATACACCCCACTGTCAAACTAAATGCTCATTACTGGTTAATCTTGTCACCTTATTACATCCAATGGTAAATGTTTACTTTAAGGTGGCGCCTTATTTTCTGTATTTTATTTTTTTATTGTCTACTACATTCCTACTTCTTAGGAATGAATAATGTTTTTCTTGCTCAGATGACTATTTTTCACCCAAAAATCATACCGGTAATCTAAAAACAATCAAATTCGACGTATTTATAGGTTAGATATAATGGCTAGATGTTCACATTTACGTTTTATATGTTATTTATTAACATCAATAAACTTACGTAAGGTTAGGCCAACCTAACAAACATAATCAGGTTAGGCCAGGTAGCTATATATATATAGCTACTTGGCCAAACTGGTTGTGATATATAATTATATTGCAAAGTAAGCTAATTATTAATTTCAATAAACATACGAAAGGCAACCTGGACAAACCTGTTGTGATATGAAATAGCGATCTAGCATAGTCTCATTGTGTAAAGCGCAAGCGTCAAACCATAAGCTATTATCATTGCCATTATGTTTTAACCTGTAAATATGTCGGATTTGGTAGTTTTTAGATTGTGATTTTTCAGTGAAAATATTGATCTGCGCAAGGAAAACATTATTTATTCCTTAAAAGTAATGTAAGTAGTAGACAAAAAAAAATAAAAATTCCGAAAAATAAGGCACCGTCAGTAAATATTTACCATTCCAATATCTTTTACATACTAGTTAAGTACTTGAATGTCTGGGAAGTTAACTATATACATATGGTTACTTAACCAGACCTAGTAAAGGGACTACCTAATGACCTGCCGAGACCTAGTTCGCATGATTCTGAATTCATAGCGTAGTGATATTATTCGGTCAAAAGACATGTATCCAACGATACGCTATTATTTTCCCTCTGAGTAATGTATGAAACCTAGATGCATAGGCACATTATGAAAAGAGAAATTGAATGCATACTGGCAGTAATTGTGTACTTAAAGGTGCCACCTTATTTTCTGGACCTTTTTTGTATCGTCTACTACATACCTTACTTCTTAAGAATAAATAATGTTTTCCTTTTGTAGGTTACACATAATGGCAAGACATAATAGCAATGAAAAATATTTTGAGAACAGATATGGTTTGACGCACACACATTACACTATAACTCTGCTAGACCGCTATTTCATATCACAACATTTTTGTTCAAGTGTCTTTCGTACATTTATTGAAGTTAATAATTTGTTTACTTTCCGATATAATTATATATCTCTACAGGTTTCACTGGGTAGCTATATATAAATTAGCACCTGGCAAAACCTTATCACCTAAACAAACCTTTCGTAAGATTATTGAAGTTAATAATTTGAATTTAGATTATTAATATGGAGAATTCAGAGCATATCACGTGATTTGTGTTGACGGATTTATAGATTGAAATTTCTTTAGTAACATATGAGATGTAAATGTGAACATTTGCCATTATGTCTAACCTATAATACGCTTGGATTTGAAAGTTTTTAGATTGCCATTTTTCATTGAAAAAAAGTGATCTGCCCAAAGAAAACATTATTTATTCTTAAAAAGTAAGATATGTAGACGATAAAAAAAAAAAAAAAAAAATCGAGAAAATAAAGCGCCACTCTTAAATAAACAATTACCATTAATTGTTTATAAAGAAAGTCACTACTAATTTTTTTGCAAACGTGTTTTATTAACGTGTTCTACATATCTTACTTGTTAATAATAAAATAAGTTTTGAACACAGAGCTAATTTTTTCACCGAAAAATCGCAATTTTTAAAAACAGAATAATTGACACAATCGAAAGCTGTAGAGAAATTGAATAATGTTAACAGAGTAGCTTCTCTACGGTCCATTGCTAATTGTATATTATCAGATACATATATGTTAGTGTTTTATCAGTTCTATTGCCTGTCTGAAAGCTTAATCGAAATGGACTGAGTACATTTATTTCTTCCATGTTTCGACAACTCCTGATGAACAATTTCCTCTAAACATTTGTATAGGGTTGGCTTGCTACTATCCTTCTAAAGGGAGTAGGTTACTAGCTTCTAGGATAGAAGGAAGTATCCTTTCAGATATTTGGAAAATGATCTTTTCTAAAAATATAGCACATAATTCTTATAAATAAATAATTCATTGTTATTCATTCAAGTTATTAAGGTATTCATTCTAGAGTAAACTAGTATTTATTATATATTACATAACAATCTGGACTTTGCAAATATAATTTGTTGCTAAATCTCTTATTGTTTCAGAACTACATCATGGAACATTCAGATCTTTTGGATAACATTAAAGAAGAAAATGTAGATATAGAAATAAAACAAGAGGAAGTTAGTTTCGACTTGATAGAAGAAGAAGAAAGCTATTTGATCAAAGATGAGATTGAATCAAATAATGAAATAAAGGAAGAAGATAACGGTAAGGAGAATACAGATGAAGTTTACCAAAGCAAGATGATGGAATCCATCAACGTGAAAGCTGAAGAAGAAATAGATAATGTTTGGTAAGTAGGTTAAGTATAAATTATGTGAAGTGTTGCCAACGTTTGAAATAATTTCTGACTTATGGTTTGAATATTTTCTGTTTCAGTTATACTGTTTTCCCTAATATTATAACTTTGGGTTATAAATAAATAAATATGTCCAATTTTTGATAGAGAAGATGTAACTTTACTTTGTTCATTAGAGTCCCAACTCCTTTTTTTTACACAATAACTTATAATTAAAATCATCTTTTGTGGTTTTTATAATTCCTTTTTCACAAATAATTTTCATGTAGTTTGTGTTGTTTATTCTAAATAACCAATATTGTATCAGAAGTTTAACTCTATCTCCAAATAATTTAACTGGAATATAATGGACTTTCTTGTATAATATAGGAAAGAGTCTAGTAGACCACCTTTTATTTGTTTTTTTCTGTTAACACTGAATTATTTTCTGTACCACAATTATGACACAAAGAACAGGGAAACAATGTTGTACACGATTTACAGGCTTACCCTGCTGGAAAGGAGTTCTTTATATAAGGATATCAAATTTTACACTCAGTTAAATTCTACAAATAAGATACCGGTAGGCTACTATAAATAACATTATTAAAAAAAAAAACTGAAGTAACTGCTTCTGGAGAAAACATATTTTAATACAAATGATTGTCTGATTTTATAGTGTGTAATGTGTTTTATAGGTAAAATCTGAGAAATTATCAATCATGTATATATTTGTTACTCTTATGTTTATTGCTTTTGTTTGGTATTGTTATGTGTCTGAATACAAATCTGTGCTCATCTGTATGTATGTGTATTTTATAATATATTTAATATTTATTTCTTGAACAATTTTAGAAACAATTAATGGTCTGGTATGATCTATTGTGACTAATTTTATTCTTAGTTATATAATGTTAAATGAATATTGATTATAGTACTGTAATTATGTGTTATTTGAGGACAAGCTGCCTACCTGCAACAGTCTCAATGTTATCCAATTAAATAAAGCAATAAAGCTAAAGTTTCAAAATTATTTCAATAATATAAATGAGCTACAATTGTTTCGCCTAGCGGCATCACCGGACAACTGAATATGGAGTTTCAACAAGAAATATCTACTGTTACATTAAATATGGTTATCCAATTAGGTATAATGCAGTGAAATGAAATAAAAAAATATAGCATTCCAACTAGCAACATTACATAAATTACCATTGTCCATACACTGATTTCTGTTATCCATAATTGTCTTTTGGCGAATTGGTGAGATGGTGTCCAATTCTATCTTTTTTAGGTTAATAGAAAATCTGGTTGTTGGTTACTGAAAGATGTAGTCCAGAAGCATCTAGAAGAGTTTTAGGAAGTCCACCTTCGGTTTTGAACGATTGAGCTGTCTTTTTTTGTAATAAATTATATCACTCTTTGGGTTAATTTAATAAATACCTTGAAGTGTCTTAGTTAAAGTTTTCTTTTGATTTGTTTTTTTTTCATAGTTTCTTTTTGAGGGGATATTGCTAAACATTGGTTCATCTCTTTGTCTATGATCTCCAAAGCGGTGTACTTGCAATTGTCTGTTGTGGCATGTTGAACAATAGATGTTTCACAGTTGAGTTCATTATGGGATATTTGTTCTAATGAGCATAAGAATTTCGATTGGATTTTGTTGCTACATTAAAATTCTAAATTTATTTAATTTAGTTTTTGATACTAACAAATATTTTAATGTGGGGATTATAGTTACATAACCTGATTTATATTTAGTGGGTACAGAATACAATTTGTAAATATTGAAATCTGTTTCTTCTACAATCGGTAAATCAAGAGAATATAAAATTTCATTTTTGCCAATTTTACAACTTACTTCTAACAAATTTTTGAATTCCCAAATATTTTCTATTTGAGCTTCTAATGGCAATTAATTATTATACTATTTGTGAATATTCTTGATTAAAAATTTTTATTTTATTTTTTGGAAATTATTCTTGGTGGTTCCTAGTTTACAGAATGTTTAGGTTTTTATCTGACTTACAAATTAACATAAATTTATCATAACAAAAGTAGATCAGGTAAGTATGCAAAATAACGTAGTCAATGGTTTTAGAATTAATTTGTCAAAATTTATCTCCTCAGTTCTATATTATAACATTTACAGACAAATGATTGAATATTGATTTATGCACACAGTATATTAATTTGACATGACATTTGATTATTCTATGAATTTATATATATTGGAATTACCTTTATCATTAACAATGATAATGTTTCTAAATAACCCAAAGAGAAATAAGTATTTCTAAAGTTGATGATTTACGTTTCTTTAAGACAAATGGGAACTTCTGAATTTAAAATTGTCATTGATTGTATATTGTTTAATTTTGATATTTCGGTACCTTATATAAGTGATGATCAAATTCTCGTTCTTTCAGTCTGTATTCCTCCAATTTGCAAGGTCCACGGCTTCTTAGGAGGCTTAAGTCTGTTTTACTGTTGGCTTGAAATCCAGTGAGCGGTTGATAAATGTTTATAGTTGATCCTATTTTCAAGAGCGCAGTTGCTGAAGTTCGAGTATTCTTTCTTGATTTTGATGATTAATTAAAGTTTTTCGTTGTGTACTAATGTTCCCAAATTATACCAATTTATAAAATTTGCTGAATTTTTACATTTATTAGGCTTTCAGTTTTTCGTAGAAAATTTTACACTGTTCACATCTAAGAATTTTAAAACGAATGAGCAAAATGTTTGAAAGATTTTAAAACTAATACATTTAAGTAATTAGAGTGATGCTGATGTTAATAACCGGATAATCAAAATGTCTTTCTAATCTCTGGGAACGTCTTATAGTTTCATCATCCCCACTTTCCAACTAAACACTATGACCTAATGTAGACTTTTTTTGAGTTTGGTAATTTGCTCATATCTATTTGCTAGATTTATTTATTTGGGAATTATACTTATTTCTCATGGGCTTTGGTTAATAACGTGTATTTAAACAATTATAATAACTACTTCATTTTGGTTATATGAAAAGATTGTGGTTTTCCTCCCATATAACCATCATATCTCACAAGCCCTATGCAACAGGTTGTTCAAACTTTGCTATATTATCGAGCTTGAATATATCATGTAAAATATTATCAATCTTGAATCTAATTATTATTTATTAAGTTTAATAACTGATATAAAATTTAAATTTAGGTTTTGACCTTCTATGGTCTATAACTTATTAATTATTGATTTTAAGGAATAATTTATTTTACATGGTTGAATCATAAGGACGGGACATACACTAACTCTACTCTTGTGAAATTTGTAAAAAATAATGCCACACGTTGGCGAGTCAAATTACACTCACACAAATCTGAGGTGTCGAAAATTACAATTATTTATTTTTTAAGCTCTACTCGTAAACAATCTGAGATTGTATTGATATTATATTTTTATCAGAAATATTGAATTAAATACTTTTAATCATTGTGAAATCAAATAACAGGATTTTTCTTTTTATTTACCAAGTATAATATGAATACAATAGATAACATTCAATGATGAGTTCATAGTCTTTGATTTATATACATAGGTTAAATTTATTGTCTTATCTCGGGGAGGGGATTAAGCGTGCCAGCACTTTCCACTGTCACTAAAATAATCATATAAGATGATTCTTAATTATAATGTTAACAGTTTATAAATATTGAAAAATCAATTTGTTGATTAAGAAATTCAACTAAATATCCTCGGTTATTTAAATGATAAAAAATGGAATGAGGACATGTGAAGTAAAAAATGGAATGAGGACATGTGAAGTTCATCATTCGGATGAACGTTATGATTCACTAAACGTTATGATTGTCTATTGAGTTTATTGATTACTAGGTTTATATTTATCTTTGCATTATGTCTTATTCAGTTTATTGGTTAACAAGATTATATCTGTGTATATATAGTTCAAGTTCATAGTAGGAACTGGTTAAATCGCTTAAGCTAGGCTTATGGTAAAGGATAGTATCGGATTGGTCTCACCAATTGGTAGGATTACTGAATCAGGTTTCGGGTAATATTGGTCAGAGGTCTTCAATCTTCCATTGTAACAGGTCAGTCTTAGTTATTTTTATAGTTTTCACTTCGTCTGGTTCCAAGATAACTCACTTTTCTGTTGAATATTTTCCGGATTGTTTTATACTTATGGATGCTTCCACAATTATTCTTCTAACAAAAGCTATATTAAAACCAGCATGCTCTTGGGTCAGGTTCTGGATGACACTGCCTTAGCAATTTCACTTTTCACTGCACTTTTACTGCATTTCACTGATTTAATTCATGAAAGGTGATGTTTATAATGATAAATTAAAAATGCTAAATTTGGACTTAAACATTATTTCTGCGTAATGATAATTTTGAATACTTTAATTCCTATCAGTTTTAAACTTCTTTTATATTTTTTAAAATTTAAAATATTTATTTAAATTGCATTTATTGTTGGTCAGTGAGATATAAATATTTGAACTAGCTTTTACAATATTATGATTGCTAACCAATCAGTGATGAGCGGGCGGGCATGGCTTTTGGAGTGATGTCACGTCCGATAATGGATTACATTGTAATTATGATCGACATTGCCCACCTTCAAACGATCAAAACAAATTGTTCCGAATTTTCTAGGATATTCGAGGTGAGCATTTCTCTAGGAAGTATAATTGGGAATCTGACGGTACTTCTCAAATTTCGCCTAGAGGTCTCGTTGATTTGTAATTTCCAAGAAGCTGAAGTTATGTCTAGGTTTTTTTTTTGTGAACAGAAACTGATTTATTATGGGTTTCAATATCGGATGTCTTTCGTTTACGGTCGAATTATAATTTGAGTTCTTTAGTATAGCATTGCCTGTTAAGATGTGAATAATTTTTAGTTTGGCCTAGATCTGGTAGATGTAGGATATTTGTTTACTTGTCTGTAAACATTGTTTTATTCAGTCTTTTGTAGGCCGAGTGACGTCATCTACGTTTGAGCTTCGTATTCTCGCCAATAGATGTCGGGGGCGATCGTTTTCTTGCATTTGTTTTATTTGAATGATTATGATAATTTTGAATTATTGCTGACATAGGTTTATAAAAAATGAAAAAAACATTAAAAAAAAAAGAGTTTTCATTGTCTTAGAACACAAGTAAATATTTCAATATTATAAGAGTCTGCCCTTTTGATTTGTAACAGTTTTTGTGTAACCTACTTTCACTTCTTTGTTTCTGCTAAGTAACTCTTTCTATTTTGGTACTTGTAACCTTGGCATTCCTTACAAGTTACCTTGATACGGGCCAAGCCTTTCTGGTCTGTCTCAAGTTGGTTAAATGTTTTTATTATAATCATTTAATACAATTTATTGTGTTTCTAAAGCAATAGGCGATTTAATCACTTAAAATTGTTTTATTTTTGTTTTTAACCCATAACTAATGGAATGTTGCGATAAGAAAGTTTATTTATTTCTATCTCTCCCATGTAGAATGATCTATTTGAAACTCACTTAAGAACAAAATACACACAAAGCTTGCTCACCTCAGTTGCTGGAGATTAACACTGTGATCGTGATTCCATAAAATGTTCTCCTGAAGAATCCAACTATGTCGATGGCACTCTGATAAACTCTGACAGTTTCGCCTTCTTTCGGCAGACTCACTGCCTACCTTTGGTCCACTTGCTGATGGATTGGCAACTCCGATCGCTGACAACTCTCCACGACCCGTTCATATCTCCTACTGTGTTGTTGTTTTTCATTCTTTCGTTAAATTTTGAATTTATGTTTATTTTCACTAATTTTGAAAATGCAAATTTTTATTTTATTTACAATGTTATTAATTACTGTATTTAGCGAAATATACCAGTTTATTCCACCTATTACAATATATGGGCAAGGAAAGGAAAGTTAAATTTTTATCTTCTTAAGGAATTTCCTTCCTTAGATTACTTACTCTAACACTTTATTTATCTTTATACTAGCCCTTACCTTTGGTTATGAGACTCTACACTCCAAGGAGTGACATTAATAAAATTTAGAGTTACAATTTATTTTTTCTCGAGCAAAATTATATCTTAGAACTTTTGCTCTTTTGGTAAAACACAAATAATTTGAAATTTCATATAAATTTTTTTTTTTTAATCCCTGACATTTTACAAACTAAAGTTTATAAACATACCTACCTCAAGATAAAAAATGTTATTGTATATCAAATCCTTACATCAAACAATATGTAAACAACTAAAATATGTATTTCAGGATTTATTTATTTGATTTCTGACCAATTTGTCCTTTATATTTAGATTTATTTCTTTAACTTTCATAAGTTTGCCATTATCTTTTAAAATCTCAAAATTTAAAATTTTAATAAAGCCTTGTTTTTGTGTACCTTCACAAAACAGAAGATCTTCCCTACAGTTGAATTATTTATTCTTTATTTTATTTAATTTAAAGTTTTGAAGAAATGTTTCGTTGAACTATTTATAACGACAACATTACACTATTTGGCAGAGCATGCAATAACTCTTTCACTTCAAATTCGCTCTCCAGTTTTTTGTAGCAGGCTTTATACGAGTCACTGTTTTTCCAGCATTTAATAACTCGGCAAGTCCCTGTAATACTATGAAGAGCGTGGATTTGTTTCAAGAGTTTGAACGATACTAAACTTGTCTCTAGTTTTTTAAAAAACTACCTTTGGAGTGGGAGATCAATTCTAGTAACCCCTATTAAAAAAAAATAATAATAAAATAAAATAAAAAAAAAAAATAATAAAAAAAAAATAAAAATGTAGGTTACTTATTTCTTCATGTTTTATTTTAATTAATTAGATTACTGCGGTATACTCCTTCATGGCTATAATTTTTCTTTAATTGTTTGTGAGAGTTAAGTTGGCTACCATGCTCCTTCATCCCTCTTCTGCCTAGATCAAGCTTGATCGGCTTTTTATCTTAACATGGGAAATTAAGACTTTTTTTTAATAGTTTTTTCTTCAATTCTTCATAACTCTCGAATGCTTTGCTGGATTCTTGAAATGTTCAATTCATTTTGAAGCCCCTTTTCTTGTGGTTGTAAACAAACTTAATTGGAGTCTCTAGGATGTTTAGTTTTGGAGTTATGTCGTCCATAATTTTGACGTTTTTCGTCTTTTAATAGTGTCTTAAGTTTTTAATTATTAAGATTTCTAAAATTTACTCATTAACTTTATAAAATTTTCGCACAAGCTCTTATATAGCTTTCATTTCCCGTCAAGAATTTTCCTGTTAAGACATGCGAATCCCTATATTATACATCCTAATTTCTTTCAACATTTTTATTATATTTATATATTTAACATATATTTATTTATAATGCTTATTCTAATCATGGTTTTTTCACTTTTAATTTGTATTTGTTTTATTAATAGTTTTTTCTTTCACAAACTATAGGACGGTAATTGTTGTTAAATAATTGAAGTCAAGTAAGTTGGATAATTACTAAATTAAATTTTTTATTTATGAAAAACTCTTTTGATTTGTGTAACACTACTGTTTTTGGTTTTTCTGTTTACTAATTGGTAATTTTCAAATTTACATTGAGAACTATTTGATGACAATTTTAAACTGTCTCAAACTGACCATCAATAAATGCCCTGCTAAGTCTGACCTCCATTTTCTACCAACCTTGGCTTATATGTCTTAATAATTAGTGATTTGTTTGATAGATGTCAGCTCAGCTGTTTCATAATTTTTTACATATTATCACAACTATTGTTTATAACTTTTCTGGGACTTAGAATAATAGGTACTTAACTATTTAATCTAATCCTAATATTTAATTCCTAACAATATCTTTATATTAATTGTAGTATATATCAGATATTGTAATGTTTCCAGAACTGATCCTCCAGGACATGAAGCAGATCCCTTTGGCTTATATATCTTTGAGTAATTAGTGACTTTTGTTTGATAGATGCCAGCTCAGCTGTTTCATAACTTTTTACTTATTATCACAACTATTGTTTATAACTGTTCTGTGACATAGAATGACACTTAACTATTTAATCTAATCCTAATATTTAATTCCTAACAATATCTTTTTATAATTGTAGTATATATCAGTGATTGTAATGTTTCCAGGACTGAGCCTCCAGGACACGAAGCAGATCCCTTAGCTTTAATTTCTTCTATAGAAACTGTAAGTTTGTATTTATTCTTTATCTATTTTCACTTTTGGAATTCATTCCATTCTATAACCTATGTCATGAATATAGTCTCTCATTGATTCTTCAAGGCGTTATCAAGTTTATGATGGCAACTATTTGTCAACCCACCCAAACCTAATAAGTGATTTATGTTGTTATAATTATTTTGTGGTGATTAGTCACCATTCCCCCCTCCCCTTCGCTATCTTGTCTGTACATGTGGGACTAGATATCTCCGAGTAGTGTTCTAACCACCAGTGAGGGAAAGACGTCTGCTTAGGATTCTTCGTTGCTTAATTTTAGTGCCGTTATATTTTACTATGCCTGCCTAAATCCCAAGGAATAGGGCCGGTACGGCCCTAGGGTTTATATCTGGGCGCATCGCATTTTTCTAATCGTAATATTATTAGTTGGACTAATACACGGCTATGATAGGCCTTTTGTGTTAGTCCAACAGGTTGTGGCACTACAATGTAGTTTAGTTTAATATTGGTTTTAGTGTAGTTTGCTTAGTTTTAATAAATTACTGTTTAGAATTAATCGTCAAAAATGGCTAGCCTAGATTGAGATTCGCCCAGTGTACTTTTATAAATTTTAGCACGCGATATGATGACCCGGCAATGCATAATAAAAGTAGATCCACGTACCTCCCAACTGCTACCTTTGCAGAATGGTAGCAGAGACAAGGGCTTTGTTTGTCTTGCGTTCTGGGTTCTATGGGTCGTGTCTAAATGAAAAAAATAATAATAACGAAAAACCCTAATTTTAAAGAGTTTAATAGGGTTTTCGTGCACTGGGTGACATGTCTCAAACGGCTGGCTACATACATATGCCTTCTTTTTGCTAAATTTCCGGTATATCAAATTCAGACTAAGTTAAATTATTTCTTTTATAATCTAAACTAACATACACTAGTATTGCCAACCTTTTTTTTTCGTGAAATCTAAATTCTTTCTCTTTAAATATAACTTATTTAACTATTAATTTTCTTTATATATCTGGTCCATGGGTCTTATAATCATGGTGTGGGCAACATCCTTGTGATTGCCTATCCCATTTATTTATTGTAGTAATATTAACGCCACAATAAAAAAATTTAAAAAATAAAATATATAATATATAATGTAAATATATATATATATATATATATATATATATATATATATATATATATATAAAGATAAAAAAGTGGCTCATAGGTAATTAAGCATCCCCCACCCTTTACCACAACCATACCTAACATAACTACTCCATACAGTTCTATGCAACAATCCTTATCTCTACACCTCGTACTTACAATTTATTGTAACAGTATACATAGTTTTTTAATATACCCATATCCGTTATTAACCTATAAAATTTCCATCTTATAACTGATATGTCCTTATATATATATATATATATATATAAAAATTATATATGTAGGGCCTAATTATAACAAAAAAAAAATTGCCCAATAATTAAGTTTACCTACATCCCTTCACCAGCCTCTTTTAATTTCCTGTCTATCATATTTCCTGGCTATAATTTTATAAAATATTCCTCTGCAATTTCCCTCATTAAAACATAATTGTAATTTCTTAGTTCTAAGCCTTAGTCTCCTTAGTACACCACTTTCCGTTGTTAGCCATACAAAATTCTCATCCTCTTACCCTTAAATATCCTTGTACCATATATTTTTACCTTTTATATTATATAATTAAAACTTATTTATTTATTTTTTAGCTTTTAAACTACCGTATTTAATGTAAAGTAAGGCTATGACCAACCATGCAATTTACCATTCTGCCTTCCAAATGAATTAAATATGATCATTTTTACCTTATCTTCCCGTTCCCAAATCACCTATCTTGAAGTTAAAGCCTCCTATCTCTTTGATCGTCGAGCTTCACTAAACACCACAGAGTAAGAGTTGTCAAGCGTTGCCAAAAATTCATTCATCTTCAAGCTATCTTCATGTTAAAACCACCTGTCTTTTTGATCGGCGAACCTCACTAAACACCACTGAGTTGATTCGTCAAGCCTTGCCAAAGATACCAAGTCTATCACTTCTCTTTGAGGATGGTCATTGATGGATTGGCAGTAGTAGGAATTTACCTATTAACTTCGCCAGTACAGAACTTGTATTATTCCTGCCAATTCCTTTCACCTAGGTTGTTGTGATTAACTAGTCAGCCTGTTGCAAGTCTAAATATCTAGTTTTTTATCAAACTTAGGCTGTACAGAATTATGAAATTTACTTGCAATATCATCTATCATCGCTTCCAATATTAGTCAGGATCGTTGGCTCTAATCTATATGACCGTCAAACATGAATCGAGAAAGGTATATTAAAGGAATTTTTGTCCATGCTATTTACCTATTTCATACAACTGCAATCTTCAATCACTTAGCGTTTTCCATTTCCTTCACCCCTCCCCACCGATGACTTCCTCATACCCTGTTCCACCTTGCATTTTCGACATAGATCTCCATCAGCCATTTTTTCCTAATATTATTGTACACTTTTTTTTTACCTTAAAAACAAATGTACGGCTCACCAATCTTTCCATTCTTCTTCCATAGTCTCACTCCGCGACCTAGCCTGTAAGTTTCAACTAATTTTATTTACCATAATTTTTAAATATCCCCCCCCCCAAAAGATGGGATATACCACCAGTTATTTTTCTTAAACCAAAATTATCACATCATAATATGTTTTGATATTTACCTTTTTTAAAAAAAAACTATCTTATAAGTTCTTGCTTAGTATGAGTTCAATATTGTTTTAATTCTTTATTCTCTTTACTAATTGTATTAATTTTAAGCTACAGTTGTAAACCTACAGACCAGCTGTCACATTAATTTTTTTATCTATATATTATTATTATTAATTTTATTTTTTAGGCACCAGGGGAGAATTTCCCCCTCTCTTTTTTACACTTTCTCTATCCTTGTTACCCCTCTTCCCTTATCTATTGTCTTGTTCATTTTTTTTTTACAGTTTGGTTTATGGGAATGACTTTTAAGGTATATTACGGATGATTTTCATGAGCTGGTGATCATTCTCAGAACTTCACTTCTTAACCACCATTGTATACCTTGCCCGAACCCTCACTCCCGTCCCTCGCACGGCGTACCTCTTTTTTTTGGCTAGAGGTGGTGATTAGTCACCATTCACCCCCCTCCCCTTCGCTATCTTGTATGTACGCACAGGACTAGATAATCCAGAGTAGTTTAGTTGGACTAATACATGTCTATGATAGGCCTTTTGTGTTAGTCCAACAGGTTGTGGCAAAACAATGTAGTTTAGTTTAATATTGGTTTTAGTGTAGTTTGCTTAGTTTTAATAAATTAGTGTTTTGAATTAATCACCAAAAATGGCTAGTCTAGATTGAGATTCGCCCAGTGTACTTTTATTAATTTTAGCACGCAATCTGATGACCCGGCAACGCATAATAAAAGTAGATCCACGTACCCCCCAAACTGTACCTTCAACTGCTACTTTTGCACTTTATAACAATAAAATGTTAGAATATAAAGTTATGCATAAAAAATTTCATTCTTGTTAACCTAAAAACCAATATAAAGAAAACATTTCACAATACTAAATTAGTTTTTTTGAATAAATAGTTAATGTCAATAACATTAGAAAATGTCATGGATCATCCCTACACCAATATTGACAATATGGTAAAATTTACTGAAAGAGGTAAGGAAGCCACTAGCTTGTCCTCATGACCTTATTTATAATAATAAATACAGTTAGTATTGTAAAACGGCTGACATATCAAATTGACGCTAGGTTATAAATATATTATTTAACATAACGGCATCTTTAATTTGATTACACCAGTGACACTTTTATATTTTTAAACTTTGACGTGAAAGTAGAGTGGTAATAATTTATATTTTGTCTTTTTTTATGTTTATACATTTATTATACTGTTATGATTATCATAACATGTTTATGTTGAAGTTAAATACGAGGTTTGTTAAAAAAAAAAGCAGAATTTTCATCATAAAATTTTTATTATTATACTTTCAACTTTACAAATGTTCGTCTCCTTCAATGTACTCCCCTTTGCTTGCTATGTACACAATCAAACTAGCACACTTCAATAATAATTTAGCTGTTAATTAGATATTAGAACTCCTCTCTAATCTCTCTGTAATTTATTTCGTCACAAGCCGACATCATTCTTTTTTGGAACGAATTTAAAAACGATATATCCTCAAAAACTTGACATAACTTTCTCTATACTGTAATAAATTGAAACTGTTATGTTTGATTGTATACACATGTGCTTAGATGTTTGTGTTTTTAAGATAGATTGTACAATTATTGTCATTGATAAATTGAAGTTTAAAGGCTTTTTAATTATTGTAGCTAATCCTAGAATTAAGGTAATTATAATAATTTCTTCTTATATTGCAGAAAGAACCTCACTCTACAGAGGAGCGACACATTTCTACAAAAGATGTCTGTCCGAGTGATTCACAGGGTAAGTTGCATCATTTAATTTATATCTAAGAGAAGAAGTCCTATAGGTTATTATAAAATGAGGCCTCAATATGTGAGATGAACGGTTGTAATTTAGTAGAGAATGTGCTAGCTTGGGAGGAGTTAAAGACCCAATACACCACACTATTCATGAAGTTAGATAGCTTATCTGATGTGTATGTAAAATCAATGGTTAAAGTCACATTATCATTGTTTAGTTTTGTGTAATAAGTTAATTTAAAATCAACATTAAATCTGTTGTCAAAGAGATCCCAACAACTTGAATGGTCCCTTTTGTCACGCCATATTTTAATTTAAGTAAATTTTGTGTGTTTTCTTTGTAGTTGACATTTTTAATTCAATAGATTTTTCCACTCTTCATTTAGATCTGATGTAGGAAAAATAAACATTTACACAGACTTTACCATGAAGTGATCCATACACATTGAGTCCATAATTTGCAAGTGGTCTTTTATCTAGCAAAGTATTAATATACTAAACTTCTTTGACAAAAAATTAGTTATGAAAGCATTTTTTGGTATTAAGAAAGGAAAGAACTTTATGACAAGGTAAAAAAAAATATACAAAATCAGCAGAAATAATAGGAAAAGGTTAATTTATTTTTCTTATGTCAAATTGAGATTTCTGCTCTGTAGCTCTGTTGTATAACAATAACAGGCAGAGTATACTTTAAACATCACCATTCTAACATATGTTACACAGTGTGATAAATAGTTAACACATTAAAAAAGAAATGTATATATACTGTATATGTTTTGTAACACATACAGTTAGAGCTGTTTAGGGATGTTTATGGTCAGAAGAAATGTAACAGCAAAACGGAACCCCACTCCCTCCACTCCTGGTGTACTTACCCATAGTAATGCAGGATGTGAGAGAACTTTCAGCTCCGTAAGAAAACAAGAACTCAGTTCACATCTTCTATCTCTGATAAAAATCTTGAAAAGATTTTTATTGCAATGTCATCTTAAAACTTGTTTTGAAAGGGAATTTGTTAAAAAAAATTTGTAAATTTCAACTATTTTAATTAGTCAGATGAATATGCTTGTAAATATATTTTAATGTGGTGTGATATAAATAAACAGTTTGTTGAACTTGTGCAATAGAGTAAAAGATACTGTGTTTTGTGAGGAATAAACTAAATGAATCTGTAAAATCGCCAGAATCTTCATGAATTGTTAATGTAAGTTGCGTATCTCGATAATTTTAATTTTAGTTACAGCTAAAAGTTATTTTATATAGGAAATTTAATTAGTTTCCTAGCAAAATATAGCTAGAATAATTTAGTATAAAATTAAAACTTTCACGGCTGACTCGAAACACAATCTTTTCTCAGGTGCTCATCGAATTTAGTACATAACTACTCTAATATAATAAAACTGAGCTAGAATAAATCATTTTTAAAAATAACACGGGGGGAATTGGCGCACTTGTACATCATCAGCATGTAGCATCCAGTTGTCTGTTATTTGCGGATGACGCACATATACGTCTGTTTGATTTAGGGAGGAAATACCTTTGGAAATGGTACTAAAACTACATTTAGACTTACGTTTTCGTTAGAAGCTTATCCAGTTTCATGACAGCACTTTATAATACACTAAATAGTAAATTGATATTTTACACAAAACACTTCTATTTTTACAATATATACACTTTTTATGGTTTGTTGGTTCTTACATATGGAATGCCTCAAAACATTTCCCAAGACACGATGCCGGTGTGTCTTTACAAGCTTCACATTGGTAAATTGTATCTTTGCGTTTTCCATTCCGAAAACATACGATGCATCGTCTTCTTAGTGTTTTGTTATTTCTGCCAACAGGAGATTTAGTTTGAAGGTGATCTGTTGGTATAGCCCTGGGTACTGCATTCTGTTCCTTCAACTGTGTTAGGAGACAACGCCTTATCATCAAACGGTAGTCAAATAGTGACATCTTAGGACTGAATGTATTTTGGTTGTACAAAAAAAAAATCTGAAGAGACAATTGTAATATATGGATATTCAATTTTTTATACCAGCGAATTGTCTTTCTTTCACACGGATAGTAGCTAAGTAATTGATCTTGTCGATCAACACCTTTCATGATTTCGTTGTATTTTATCACCGGGAAAGGCTTCTCTCTTTGTACATCCCTTTTATTTACAGCTACTGACATTTCATTTTGTTATTGACTTGACACATATCTCTTATCTCTTAATTTCACAACCATTACTCCTTTACTGTACTGTGCGATGGATTTTCTTTTCTTAAGCTTTTTTCCCCCTGTGACAGCTTTTGGATTTCCTTTTCTCCGGAGAGTGCCTGTTACATAAGTTTTTTCTCTGAGAAGGCGCTTCGTCAGGTCAACACTATTATAAAAGTTGTCCATGTATACCAAATGCCCTTTTTCCAATCTCTCTCCCAATAAATGTAATACAACTTTTTCAGTATGGCCTTGACCTAATAAATCATCAAAAGTTCCGGCATAAACATAAAATTTAATTATTAACCCATTAGGTTCGGCAAACAATGTAAAGTTTAATGCCGTATTTATGGCACTTGTTTTTTATATACTGTATAAATACAAGCCGGCTCCTCCACAGTACCATGGCTGCCTCGAGAGATAATTCTTTACCTGGGCTGTACACACATAACATTTTATTATTAAAATAATCAATAATTGACCTTATTTTAAGCAATCTGTTAGTGTTATTAGGATCATTTTTGAAAAAATGTAAGCAACGCTAGATTAGTAAAAATCTGTAGCGAGACATGTATTTTCCAAAACAGGTTGAACAGCTTATCTTTACGCCACTTATCTTGTAATCTAGACATTTTTACATTGCCTGTGTGGAGAAGAAGTCCAATAAAACTGTTCAATTCGGTAAGTTTGATATTTCCCCTGACATATCCATGATTTTTCTTTGGTTTCCGCTGATAAAAACAATTGTTCAGCATACCGATTTGTGTTTCTAACAACAGACTCAAGCAAAACAGGATCTATTAATAATTGAAAATAATCATATGTTTTATGACTACCAGGTAATGAAATACACGTTCCTCGAGATGCTGAGATTATATAAGTTTCCATCGATTCAGGATTAGTTGGAATAGAAAATCCTCATCACTCTCGATTTCAATATCCGACATTAACTTGATTATAACTGTCCCCACTACTATAAGCTTCAGATTCTGAGTCATATTGGTTAAAAGTATCTTATTTCATTTCTTGTTAAAAAGCTATTATCACAAGAAGGTCCAGGTGTTGGATCAGCCATGTTTACTACACCCGTACAAGAACAAATATTATGGAAAATTAAAACAAACAAACAGGAAGGTAATGCACACTGATGCACAAAGTGAAAGAAAATAATTGGTTTACTGATAAGGTCAGGATTTAGCTGGAACCATTTTACTGATAACAACGCACAAGTGTGTCATACGTATATAGCTTTGGACACAAGTGGTGTGCATGTGCATTATCCGCAGTGGACGTGTTAAACTGTTGTGGAGAAAGAAATGTGTTAAAAAAATCCTCCTGAATTTTCAGATTTTAAAGTTGGCAGGTGTGCTGTTGCCTTGCCATGTTTTGTGTCTTTTGTCCATGATATGGATACAAAGTCTTGCAAGCCTGGCTTGATTTATTTCTGTTAATGTGATGTTATTTTGTTATGTAGAGTGATTTATTTATTATAATTTGTTTATACAAGTTATAATATGTGTGTTACTATTTCTAGAGTTTATTTTTTTTGAGTGAATTTTATGTTTTTCAGTAATTTTGTTTCATCCCTACCTAGTACAAAGGTCTAGATTATGTCAAATTAGGCCTAACTTTTTAGCATAGTTCCACTTTGTTTGATAAAAATTTAATAAATTGATTTTTATTTTTACCAACTTTTATCCACAACTATATTAAAAACTTATGTATATCTTGAAGAAATTATAAAAATATTGTTGTATGGTAAATATAGGCTTTCATGTGGCATTTTGGCTTCGGTTTTTGTAAGAATTTTTGATTCCTGACATACAACTATTCCATTTTTACTGAGAAAAATGGTATATAATAAGTTCTGTTTTGCATAATATTACTATTTTTGGTGATTTTTTTTTCAAATTAAGAATAACTTTTTAGCAGATTTAAACTGTTTAAAGCAATGTTTAGTCACAATTACGTTTCAAAATTTTTATTTATCTTATAAAACTAGTTTTAATGTATTGTATGGTTAATATAGGCTCTTCTGTGGAACTTTCACTTCATATTTTGAATCCTAACATACTTACTCCAAAACCTGACATTAACTTTTTTTTTCCCCACTACACAGATATATTCTATCAACCTTTGTGAGAGAAATAATTTATAACAAATTGTGTTTTGCATAATATTACGTTTTTTTAATGAATTTTTTACAAACCGTTTAAAATGGATAAAGTTTATACTACCGGTTAGTGGGTTAACCCTGGAAGTGGCAATCAACATATCGCTTCCTACTTTGCCTAAACGTCAGAAACTGATATTTGGTTCAAATAAATGTAAAATTGTAGTGTTTTTAGTACAAATCTTTACCTATCTAACAGAGTTTGCCACATGTTTCTAACTCATATAGTTTTGAATCAAAAAATTATTTACGAAAAACATTCTTTTTACAGATGTATCAAACAAAAAAATAAGTTTTTTTCTTCAACTCAACTTTTAGCCTAGTAAAATGAGTCGTAGAGAAATTAATTATACACCATTGAAAAGCTTGTGTTTCAATCTTTCAGAGCTGTCTAACCTGAATTTCATAGAGAGAATAGGAAAAATATAAATAATTCACGGAGTTTGTCAGTTTTGCCGGCAGGTAGCTGCATGTGACGGCCGTCGAAAAAGTGACAAGTTTTATTCCACTTTGTTTTTTTTTGTAAAAATTCATTCGTGTTCAAAGAGCACAAGTTGGCACTATTTTATAGTAATTTGTAATTAAGACAAACGCAAAGTCACATCACAGAACTATAAAGGTAATATAAATAATTTATTACTCATTATATTAAATTTTATGAAGCGTCCTGAGAAAAAGAATATACAATAAGTTGTGTTTTTCAAAAAGGTTGCGATCGAACTAACAAAATGACGATATCTCTAGGTTTTCTAAGAAAGGTTATAACTCATAACCTATATAACTTAGGATAATTTCAACTTCATAGTTCGAAAGAGAAAGAAAAATACTATATAATATTGTCAACTTGTAACATTTGGACAAGTTTTACCATTTCGAAAAATTATATGAACATATAGCTGATATATTTTATATATACCTCGCCGTGACAAACTGTCGAAACCTAGCGCTAAAAACGTCAACTTGAGTCAAGTCGTGTTTTTCTAATGTACGCAAAATTAAATTTTCTAAACTTGGTTATGAAAGGTTGAAAGATTATCTTTTCAATGGTATATAATACATTTCGATAATATAATATCTACTAGGATAAAAGTTGAATTGCAAAAAATGTAATTTTTAGCGTGTAAAATAGCGTTAAAATTCTTGATTTTGTTTAAATTTTATATAGTAAAACCTATATTACGTGGAAACATTTGAAAACCACAGATTGGAAGTGAAAGATGCGATCTATCGAGCAGTGTTATGTTAAATCTGTTTGACAGAAATTTTGAATTGGGAATATTAGACAAACATGATGTAAGTTTTGTTTAAAACTTGTTAGCGCAAATCTTTGACGTTTTGTATCAAATATATGCAAACTTTTGCAATTTTTGGAATATTATTTATAACGTTTTGTGGTAATTTTTTTTTGCATGATTATGCATCTACGGAACATTAGCTTTTCAATGGTATTTTATTTATTGCAATTGGACGATTTTAAGTGGGTATAATATTGAATTGCAAAATATGTGTTTTAGAGTCGGTGAATTAAACCATGCATCTACACTCGACCACAACTTGGGTCGAGTGACGGTTCTAGGGTTAACTCCCATGAGGAATGATAAAATCATAAATAAATACTGTTGATCATTCCTTTTCTATCAATTTGTATACTGTATTTAGTTTACTGTATATTATGTTTAATTACAGATAATCAATGAAGTTTATAATTTAATCTAGACAACACTTACATTATTTCACTTCTGTAAAAGTTAAAATACATAAAACCATTGAGTTTTTCAGTTACTGTAACAATTAATAATAATGTGAATTTATTTTGAAACAAATACTGTTTTCAATTTGTTACAGATATGCAGTTCATTAGCACAAGTACCTGCAGCAGGTTCACTTCATTTAAGAAACCAACTCTACATGTAAGCAAAGAATCTTTCAAATGTACTCTATGTAATTATTCTACTTTAAATCTATATAAACTTAATGTGCACTTGAGAGTACATACTAGAGAAAAACCAAATAAATGTACACAATGTGATTATTCTGCTTCTAAATCTGACCAACTTAAAGTACACATGAGAGGGCATACTGGAGGAAAACCATATAAATGTGGAAATTGTGATTATTCTGCTTCTATATCATCTGATCTTAAAGTACATATGAGAATGCATACTGGAGAAAAACCATATAAATGTGCACAGTGTGATTATTCTACTTCTCAATTTCCATGGCTTATACTCCACCTGAGAGTGCACAATGGAGAAAAGCCATATAAATGTCCAAACTGTGATTATTCTGCTTCTCATGTATCTCATATTAAAGTGCACATGAGAGTGCATACTGGAGAAAACCCATATAAATGTGCAAACTGTGATTATTCTACTTCTATATTAGCTAACCTAAAAGTGCACATGAGAGTCCACACTAGAGAAAAACCATATAAATGTGCAAGTTGTGATTATTCATCTTCTTCTAAAAATGCACTTAAAGTACACATGAGAAAGCATACTGGAGAAAAGCCATATAAATGTGCAAATTGTGATTATTCTGCTTCTCATGTGTCTCATATTAAAGTACACATGAGAAAGCATACTGGAGAAAAGCCATATAAATGTGCAAACTGTGATTATTCTGCTTCTTTATCAGCTAACCTAAAAGTGCACATGAGAGTCCACACTGGAGAAAAACCATATAAATGTGCAAGTTGTGATTATTCATCTTCTTACAAAAGTTCACTTCAAATGCACATGAGTATGCATACTGGAGAAAACCCCATTTAAATGTTCAGTTGAGACTTCTTCTTTACATTTGGACAATCTGAGAAGACACATGTGAGTGCCTGTAAAACAACAACTTATCAATGTCCTAAATGTAATTATTCTATTTACCAATTAAATCATTTGAAGAGGCACTTCAGTGTTAATACACTAGAAAACCTACAAATGTACTGTATAAGATTGTTTTTCTTTATGAGTCAGGTCCACATGAGGATATATACTGGGGAAATACATATAATTACACTGAATGCGGTTATTTTGTTTCTGATTTTTCAAAACGTTCTAGAGTGCAAACTGACAATCCACTCTAATATAAATATACAGATTTGTTAGTATTGTCAGTTGGATAACTTAGTGTTGAAATGTATAAATGTGTACTATGTATAGCTGCTGTTTTTCATTGATCTTTATTTAAAAGTAAATAATATAAAGAGTACATGTAAGATTAAGGGGAAAATATAGTATGAAATTATTTTTACTTTAGAGATAATCTAACTCAACTTATTTGATCTATAATCAGCAATAGTATAACAATCATAAACTTTTACTGGGTTTTTGTTTTGTTGATATGTTATACAGCTTATAATCTTATGTTCAACTAAGAGTGTTTTTCTTCTTTTTACTTTCTGACATATATGTTGTATAGAGGAAGTTATGTAATAACTTAATGAATAAAAAAATACAATTTGAATTTTTGTGTATGTATCAGTTTTGAAATTTAAAAAAAGTAAGTTTTGGAATGATGTCTGCCTATCATCTATGTACACTCTATCATATCTATAATCCAAACTCTTGAACTGGTTTTTTATTAAAATTAAAATTTGGTATGTGGAGATATTTAGGTCATATCTCAGGACTTGTTTTTAGTTTTTTTATAATTCAAAATTTTGTAATAGTTCTCATAAATAACACAAAATTATTATATACTCAAACTTTGCTATAATTCAACATGTATCTCCTAAGTACCTAAATAAAACTTATTACTCTTCACAGTTACTGGTCCATGTGTTTAAACCTTATCAGCCATGTAGCTATGAAAGACTTAATTTCTTCATTGGGTCTATTGATTTTGTTCAAATTTTAATCAAATTTGAGGATTTAATTTAATGTCTAAAATTTAAGTATATTTTTAATTTGTAAAAAGCCTATTTTAATTTTCCTTAAAATTGAAAAATTGTAAACTTTTCATTTCACTTCATGTGTAATTTTACAATAAAATTGACAAGCAATTGACCATTATTTCTCCTTTACCTTCAAATAACTGTAGTTTGGTGTATAATATATGAAATATGTAGAATTAATATAAATATATATATAGAACAATTTTTCCTTTGCATTAGAACTGAAATTGTATTGTTTAATTGTTTGTATTCTATGAAATTGTGTATGTAAACCTGGACATAGAAATATAAACACACAATTTATATTGTAATTCAAAGTTTACTTTTATAAAATATTCTAGGAAAAAAAACTATTTTGTTTTGTATAAGTTTAATATTCACAAATTGACTGTATCATATCTTATTGTATTTGTTCTAAATAAATAATATTTTTTCCCTTCCATATGTTTATGTATTTGTCTAATGAAGTAGACTGTATATCACTGTAAATCTTTTTATATTTGTTGTTAATTAATTATAATTTGATTTTCCATAGCTTTTGAAATTTTTATTTGGTTATATATTGTAATCTTTTATTGAGAATCCTTACTGAAAAGTCGAAATTAAAACTACATAAAATGATTTACAAAATATTATATCAACCTAACATAACCTAACCTAACATATAATTTTAATAGTCAACATTTCTTTAGGAGGAATTACATAACTAATATATATTATATAACTACATAATATAATCTCTTTATTTTAATTATATATTTTATTCCAGCGTTATTGCTGATTTTATGATATAGCTTACATTTTAATTTTGCACTAACAATTGCACATTGTGTGTGTAAAACTGATTTCTTGACATTTGATATTTTAAATCTTGACAAGCACGTACAAACTTAAATGAGCCCATAAAGATAGAAAGGATGTGTTTGTGGTACAATGAAGAAAAATTAAACTCTATTATTATTTTATTTTTTTTAAGACACGGTGTCCATGGCTCAACAGCTATGGCGACAGCTACTGAACAAACTTTTTTCATGATATTTTTATTTGGTAAGAAAGTTTGTGCAATGTTTTTGCACCTTGTATTTTTAGTTGTTTGTGGGTTATGTTACCGTGTTAATGTGTGTTGTAACAACTATACCAGATGATGACCGAATCAGATCTATTGTTTTAGTAAGTTCTACTTTTATGCAGTTAATAGCTGACTAGAGCGTTTTAAAACATTTTGGATTTTTTTATAAAAATATTTCTATATGATTTTAAAATTAAATCGCATCCACAGGCATTTTTTATATAAAATACCATAAAAATTATCATTTATTTGGATACAAACTGACTAAATTACCTTTTTGGCAGAAAAAAACTACCTTTTTAAAAAGATTTTAAAAGTCATAATTTCATGGTCGTTTGAAATAAAATGTGTTTTTTAATTGTATTACTCCAAATGTTTACAATTATTGATAAGTACCAGCCATCCTGTAAATCATCAAAGGTTAAATTATATTTAATAAATAAATAATAATTATAACTCACCGTCTGTGACTTAACTTTACAAACAATATGTAGTCCAATTGAAAATTCTTATACAGGTTTATTACAGGTAGAACTGAGTTTGGATATACTTTTAAAGAGTATATTTAAAAAATATATATTAGTACCTTAAAATAAAAAATTAAGAAGTTTATTTTCATCAAGACTTCATTTTAATACCTTATAAGATAATATGCTCACAAATTTGATTGAACTGTTAATATTTTTAAATGACATAGAAACAAAATATATTTATTAATCATGCACGGATATTTTTAGAATTTTTTACTTAATTAACATGTAATAGATATATAGTAAATACAAAAAAAATAAAATAAAATGTGAGCACTCTAGTTTGAAGGTGAATAGAAAAATAACCAAATGACCTAGCTTTTTTTGTGTAGGTAGTTATAATTTTTGATGTTATGGCTCATAATTATTAATAGAGGAAGAGCGTAAATAATGCATATTTTAGATATATTTCAAACAAAAGTTACATTTGAAATATAATAACTTACAAACGTGCTGCACGATCTTAATGAAATTTTAATACCTTTGATTTTTATATTATGGTGTACAAGTGTGAGCTTGTGTTATCCTTTCAAGGAAAATAGATGTTTATTTGTTGAAACAACATTTTCTCCGGAGTGGAATGTTGTAAGATTACTTGTTTGGTTCTGTAGTGATTACAAGGCATGAAGATTAATCAGATTTAAGTTTGAGGATAATATAAAAGAAACCACTGGTTTGATTCATTGATATTTGTATCAGTTATGTAAGGCTGCGCACAGCAACAAACGGTGTGCGAAAAGTTAAGAAACGAAGTATTTAAAATTAAATATTACATGCTGGTATTATTTATTGTTGGATGTAGACATTTGTGTTAGGTATGGTTATAGAACTAGGTTGGTTATAGAATTAGATCACACCAATGTATTTCGGATATGGACTGTGTTTAAAACTTACCATATGACCAAAGAGTAAGTACGGTGGATATTATAACTTCAGATATATTACTATAGTAGTTTATTTTATGTTTAGATAAATTACTATGGTACATTTTTTTTTTTTTTTTTTATGGATGAGGTATTAGACCTTCCAATAAGTAACTATACAATCGACTTATGATAATTAAATATGGATTTTAATCTAATATATATATAATAGGGTAGGTTCAAGAAAGAGGCAAGTGTCATCCATTGTCTGTTCATTTATGTTAGTTGTAGGATTTTAACACGCTAACTTCACACTTGTTTTCTATTTTTTTTTATACAATTTTTATTCACATCTGTCCTTGGCCAATTCTCCCGTTACTTGTTTTTTTTAAGTGTGTTGTCACGTTTGTTCCTTCAAGGCTAAAGTCCTGTTTTCTTTTGTTTTTTCTTGTACACTTCCCTTGGTATCCTCCTTTTTACCCCTACTTAGTTACGATGACCAACTGTCCAAGAACAAGAAGTCAACTGTAGTGTTCATTCTGAATTCTTTTACCGTACAAGTTACAAGTTATAGTGGACCTGCGAAACATACAAGTTATAGAACAACCCTTAAAGGTAAGTTTATTTCTTCAAATATTTTGTAGTTTAATTTAAATTATTATTAGAATTAGAGTTATATATAGAGTAATATATTATATTACATCATTACAGTTATAGAGTTGTAACTATTCCATTACTGAATTAATTCGATTATAAAGTTTAGTTTCTATATTGAGGCTATAACTTTTAAAATCAAGATTTGTTTCGAAATTATTAAAATTTTTCGTACTTGATTTGACAAATTAACTTTGTTATCTTTATTTTATTTACTTTACTTTACTTTATTTTATTTTGAAAGTTGTCTTTTTGAATAATTTATGTTTGCAGCTGCAAAGATACACCCATTTGTTTATATCTCAAGAAATTAGAAATTAAAAAATCCACCACCCACCTCAAAATTGATTTATGGATTTGAAATATAAACATTTAAAATAAAATAATTTTTGCCGTTTCAATTTTATTCGGAACATTGGTTTAGATCTAATTTAGGTAATCTTACCCTGCCATCATGTTGTATGGTTATCAAACTTTTCTTAATTCTTTAAGCTTTACAGAGATTATATACAGTAACACACAACCAAACGTTGAACGAATAAATTCAAGCATCCTGTTGCTTTTATGGTCACAAATTTAATAGTTGTAGCTAAAATCGGCCAACTTTTAAACTAACGTTGTTTGTATTATTTACCAAAGTACCCACCGTAACGAAGCATAATCAAATATTTTAAAATAGTTGAAAAATCGGTTCATTGTGCTTAGTAATAATAATAATAATAATATAGTTGTAATAATAACCGTATTTTATGTTATTATAGGTTATAATACGTTTATTATTTTATAAAAGGTTAATAATTTTATCATTTCGTAGTATTCGTTATTTTATATTATAACACGCATATTTCTCTTAGTAATAAGGTATACATTTTATCAAGTATTAGGTTATATCTCTTTCTCTTGACATACTTTTGCTCTTTCCCAATGCTGGTACATTTTCTAGTATTGGGTTAGATATCTCTCTCTTGACAATTAGTTACATTAGTTACAAACAATTATTTTATATTAAAACTAAAATCATTTCAATAGTTTCAGATAGAACAGATGCAAAATAAGCAACCCAAATACATCTAAGTCAATTTTGGTCTGATTTAAAGTATCTTATATAAAATACGTATTTTGTTGTTATTATAAAATATATATTTTCATATATTTCGTACTATGTTTCTTAATATATGTTGATTTCAGATAGGATAATATATATTAAAAATTAGAGTTTTTGTCAGACTTTATCTATTATTAACAATTTATTTTCCATACGTGAACCATATATACAGTAATATATTCAATAAGTAATAACACTAGGTTCTGATAGTTAACTTTAAATACGGTAATTGTAGTAAATAGAAGTAAAATTAAATCAAACTTATTAGAAATACCAAACGTTCGATCAGGGCGATCACATTCACTCGACAAAATGGCGGGTTTCTACTTCAAGTTTTATCGTATTTTCTACTTCATTTATCGTATTTTCAAAATTAATTGTTACGTTTATATATATTTTCCCCGTATATTTAGTATTATTTTCCTTAATTATTAGGATGTTATATAACCTAATCTGACCTTTATACTTCGTATTTTAGTATTTTTAAGGGTTTTTATATTTTCACATATTTTTATATGTATAAGACAACTAAAATATCTAATATTAAGACACACAGTTGAGAAAGTTAACTGTACGTTATAAATACAGTATACAATTTTCAATATTATAAACTTCAAATAGTCATATCTCGTTTAATATTGACACTACAGAAACAATAAAAATATATAAATTATAGCTTATTTGTAATGGAATAAGATATAATTTTGGTAAGAACACAGTTTTCATATCGTGAATATTTACAGAGTTATAGGGCAAGAAAGGCACAAAAATCAAATGCCATTTCCTTTCCCCCAATTTAAATTTTCACAAAACCACTATGGTCGGTTAATGTTATTGACACACCTTAAAACACATTCTGCCACCTTGTGCATAAAAATCCGACCGTCATCATTTTTTTAAGTGGTTACACGCTTCATTTACTAGACTAAAGGTAAATTAAAATCAGTTTACTGTTAAGACGTTATGATGGAATAAACACACATACATATTTACCCAGTCACTGAAAATATAACATTCCAGCAATATTACCGTCAACCGAACCAGAAGGAATAACTTGTGATAAATAAAATTTGGCGAATTTTAGGTGTTTATCTAGAAATATTATAAAATAAAATACGGGAGATAAAACAAACTTAATATTTTAAGGTTATTTTTTAAATTTTTTATTGGAATGATAAAATAAAATAAAAATTATAAAAAAAATTGCTTTTCACAGAGTTAAGATACATTTTTTTAAATTAGTTATTGAGTATATTGTTTCATTGATATATTATAACTCATGTTTTACTTACTTGACACACAGGATTGAATAAATTAATGAAGAATTGATAAATAAACAAACATAACCACAATTGTAGGCCTACTATTGACACTTTTTATTTAGAATATTAAAGTGTATTTATATTATTTTAAAATTTGATCTAAAATAATATCCGATTCCTTGAAGCCAATTGTCTCAATTCAAAACTCTTATAGATAAAAAAAATAAATATGTTTTATGAGAAAGTGAAAGAGGTAATGAATCTTTGGTTTTATAATATATTAATAAATTTGTTAGAAAGTTGATCCTATAAACATAGTACTCGTGGTTATTTTTGTATAAACTTTTGTAACTAGAATTATAGATATTCTAAATAAATCTATTTTATAAACGTAAATTCTTAAATATTTAAGTTAATTTAAATTTCATAAATGTACCTAATATAAGATTAAATTACAAGTATATTGAAAAGACCCTCATAAATCCCGAGTAGAGAGAGATCTCAGACAAATAAGAGATTTATAAAATCTTAATGTAGAATAAATTTATGAATAATAAAAATGTTGTAATACAACAGTTACTTCTCTTTATATTTATTTTATAAATCATTATAATATGATATTATCTGTTTTTAGATACCAGTTCATTGAAAAGAGTCCCAGAACTTTCGACCAAATTAAATCAGGTAATATTTTTATATATAATAATATAAATTTATAATTATAAATGAGGATATCCAATTTAGGAAAATTAAAATATAACAAAAGTTGTTTAACTCAACAAATATTTATTTTTTAATACTATAGTTCTACAAATAATGAAATTTAGTTTTTTTATCAAGACTGATAAACCTCACAAATATGACTGAGGGAGAGTTAAATAGAAATACATAACGAAATTTATTTTTTGCCATGTTTATAAAAAGTATTAAATAAATAATCATGCCCCATAAAGATTTTTAACTCTGTACAAATTGACCTGAAAATATGGGACTGTAAATTTTTAATGGTAGCTTTTAAAATAATTGTAAGATTTAAAATGAAAAACTTGGAGTGCATGGAATAGATGAAAATTAAGTTTATAAATCTGGATAGAATTTATATATAGCACAGGGAGAAAGTATTTAAATAAAAAATAATTTAAATTAACTTCAATGTCCTATCTTACCAAAAAGGGTTAGCATGTTAACTAACTCTGTGGGTTCTTCATGGAATGGCGGAGGAGAGAAATTTTAACAACTATCTTACGATTATATATTTATAAAAATAAAACATAATTTACAATACCAGAATACCAGAGCATCATATTATTATAATGAATAAAATTATCAACAATCTTCAAGGTCAATCTTGGTTTTTAATCAGGAATTTGGAATGGAGCCTTTATCAGACTTCATTTATTTTGTATTGTCTGCTCTAGCTATTAATATACTTCCATAACTGTTTAATAATTTGTTAGAAGAAACTTATGTAAATTAAAACAACAATTTTTTAGTATAAACCACAATATTTTAATTGAATTCTTGTATTAGTCCTTGACAATTCTTTAACTAGCGAAACCATGGTCGGCAAGTTTCAATTAAAATATTGTGGTTTATACTAAACATTGTTGTTTTAATTTATTTAAAATGGAATACCACCAAGTACCTACGGTCTTTAGCATAAATAAATAGAAACTTATGTTATTATTTTACATTATTGATTTCTGTGACACGGTTAGTTTTGTACAGATGTTCGGTTAATCTTGATTTTTCGGGTCTGTAGTATTTTAGATGGGCCAAATGTTCTTTAAACCTAGTGGTGATTTTTCTCTTTGTTTGACCAAGATAATCCTTGTCACAGTCATTAGGGCTACATTTAATTTCATAAATAACAGAAATAATAGAAGTTAAATTTAATATAGGCTAATATTTTATGATGTTTTTAATATTGGGGCTGACTTGTTTTTGTTTTCTTTTTAATAGATGGTCAATGTAGGTCATCATACTACTAACAGATCTATTTTTATAAAAATGTTAATTTTTTTGATAGAAATTATAATTTTATCTCTTGGAATTGTTTTTTCCCCAAAATATCATTTCCGAATTAGAAAAAATACGTTCTTTCTCCAGCGGAGTCTACCTTTTTCTAGATATTTTAACAACTTCATTATCTTCCGATGATTCTGAATCTTCTTTATACTCATAATTAGAATCAGAATCATCGGTTTCTAATGGATGTGTGTTTTTATTATTAGAAAGTGTCGAACAACTGGAAGCAGGAAGTTCTTTTTTCTGAGTTTGTTTGCCAACCTATTAAAGTATTCAATTTTGGCTTTTTTTATAGCAGCTGGCCTCCGCCTCATGAGACACATAATGTGTACAACAAGGCTGTTCAAAAGCTCATCATACACATTTTGTTTGTCCTCGGCATTGTTATTAATTTTCTATAATTTGAATTTATAAAAGTACATAATTTGACTATGACTTCTTCTAAAGGCATTTTTTGGAAAGTTTTTATTTTAAGATTTTTTTTTTTGGATTTAACAGCCAACCTTCCAATTTTACTTGACCAACGCTTCTCTAACAATGTGGCAAAATCGTCATACATCAATATAGTGTCTCTGTCACTTCCATCCCCTTTGTAAACCTTTGAAATAGCCTGACTCCTAGCTAATTCAAGAATCGACTTTAGAGCTGGAAGGACCCTATAAGGTATTGACGGTTTTCCCAAAAGTCCTGTCTGATCATTACAACCCGAGATCTCCTATACAATTAATTGTACAATTGTATCGAAGTACATCGGGTTTGAAATATTAGACATTGTTTTGGTACCACTTTGCTCGTCGGTCGATAGCTTATCATTAACTACTTTAAGGAGACGAGAAAGTAGTCTCATTTCACTACTGACTTGGTGTCTACTTTCTCGTCTGCTCATATGAAACTCGCTTATGTAATTCATAATTAAATTATCTGAAATGGCTCTCCTCCAAGTTCATCTTGATTCATAGCTGGGAGCACTTCATTTTTTACATGATCACTGATTTCTACCAATGCAGAAGCCGTGCTGTACTCCCTAACAGCCTGAATCTTTTTTTGCCCTATACTTTGAGTCTTAAACTCGGAACAGCTATGTTTCAGGTGAAACCATAACTTATCTCTGCGGTACCTACCACTACAGTATTTACACAGTTTAGTGTTTGTGATGGTAGGTACCACAGAATGCCAAGTTTTAGGCACCAGTAAGGTGCATTGTCCCCCACTTTGTAATATTTGTTTATTTAAAATTTCTAAATTAAAGTTTCTCATTTTGTTTTGGGAATTACCAACTTTTGCTTCCTTTTTTCTGCTTTAGAAAAATTACTGTTGGTAATTACCAAAAGAGCCGCCCCTTCTTGTGTATTAGAGTGTTTGTTTTCAATATGCTTTGCAAAATCCCGAGGACACAAGTTACAATAAAGGCACTTGTGTCTCCGTCTCGGATGTTGCGGTGCTTCTGGTAGGGCTTGCGATGGGACGTCTGATGTGGTTTGTGCTGGGACTTCTAATGCTACAAACTATAAACAAAATTAGGTTTTATTAAAATGATATAAACTAAATAATTATCTTACTTACACCAATCCCCTTAATAGTAAGTATATATGCAACTTCAAACGACTAATGTCTTAAAATAATTGGGATTGGTAAAATAAAAATAATAATAAGGTCATCAGAACCTTTGCTACCAAAAAAGTCATTGCATTCATAGTGAATGACTCAATTATTACATGCTGTCTTCACAAGAATATCAACTCGTATTTTGCTTAAAAGTCATATAATTACAATTTAAATTTCAATAGATTTAAGACATTTTTCACAAAGAAATTTTGTAATGAAATTTGTTATACTTTTTTTAAATATATATAAATAAAAACAACTAATCAAGTTTATTAAAATATTGTATTAAATGCTACAATATATTTTATTTTTACAAAACAATATTTCTGTTATAAAGATAACTACACTTGCACAACAGCAATTATTAGACATTCCATGTCACCATGGAATAGCCCAATTTGGATTGTGCCGAAAAAACTAGACGCATCCGGAAAACGTAAATTTTGACTAGTAGTTGACTTCAGAGGACTAAATTCAAAAACAATAGACGATAAATTCCCGCTACCAAACATTACCGACATCTTAGATAAATTAGGAAGATCCCAATATTTCACAACTTTAGATTTGGCTACTGGATTTAATCAAATTGAAATGGATCCAGACAGCATAGAAAAAACAGCTTTCTCTACAGTAAACGGGCACTACGAGTTCCTAAGGATGCTGATGGGGTTAAAAACATCCCCACCCCTATTTCAGAGGGTTGTTAATAACATATTAAGGGGAATACAAAATGAGACTTGTTTAGTGTATCTAGACGATATAATAATTTATTCGACCAGCCTTCAAGAACACTTAAACCGATTACGAGAAGTTTTCGACAGATTAAGGAAAGCAAACTTTAAGGTACAGTTAGACAAGACAGAATTTTTACGAAAGGAAGTAGCATATTTGGGTCATGTTGTAACACCTGAAGGAGTTAAGCCAAATCCGGAAAAAATTAAAACAATAAAAAATTATCCTATACCGAAAACAAGTAAACAAATTAAAGGTTTTTTAGGGCTTGTAGGATACTATAGAAAATTTATAAAAGATTTTGCCAAAATGACAAAACCGTTCACCAATTGTTTAAAGAAAAATGCTAAAATAGACATAAGTAATAAAGATTATATCAATTGTTTCGAACAATGCAAAAGTGCATTATGTAATGAACCAGTACTACAGTATCCCGACTTTGAAAAAGAATTTGTATTAACCACAGACGCGAGTTATTACGCAATAGGAGCTGTACTAAGTCAAGACCACAATGGAGCAGACTTACCCATTGCTTACGCCAGCAGAACTCTGAACTAAAGCGAGACTAATCTTTCGACCATTGAAAAGGAACTTTTAGAAATCGTATGGGCAACTAAATATTTTCGACCATACTTGTTTGGGACAAAATTTACAATTCACACGGACCACAAACCACTACAGTGGTTATTTTCGATAAAAGAGCCGAATTCAAAATTATTAAGATGGAGACTAAAATTGGAAGAATTTAATTATGAAATAAAATATAAGCGAGGCAAACTTAATCAAAATGCTGATGCGTTATCAAGAATTCAATTAAACATTACTGAAAACCGACCACCGGAAAATCAAGAAAGAACCAACGTAGAGATCTGAGGAAGATAGTAGAACAATCAACGCAATTATATTTCCCTGAATTAGATAGTGACGAGGAATCGCCGCGACCTTATTCTTCAATATTAAAAGACAATGAGTCAATAATTGTCAACGTGGATGAAAATGAAGAAACTGATGGAACTGTACACTCTAATTATGAAGGAAATACCCAGGTAGGAATTCCCATATCAGAGGAACCAGTAAATTTTGGAAAAAATCAAACCATACTCTCCTTAGTTAAATATCAGCTGAGAAAAGTAATAATTAAAAAACTATTTCGAATAACTAAAATGAGATTATTAGTAGAAATTTCAGAAAATAATTTTGACCAAGATGTAATCAATTTCATAAAACAATACTTAGTACCCAACGTTAAATATAACTTGTATTTTAAGAACGATTTTTATGAGATATTTGCAGCATGTGTTTCAAGAAACTTTAGGAATTCACAATTAAATTTAGTCAAAAATAACATAAAATTATTGGATGTAACCGACCCAGAAGAAGTTCAGGAAATCGTAAATAACTATCACGTGAGTAAAACTAATCACGGGGGCATTACAGAAACATATAATCAAATCAAACGTAAATTCTATTGGCCTAATATCAGGAGTGACGTTCAAGAACTCATCAACAATTGCGACATATGCTTACAAGCAAAGTATGAAAGAGTGCCTTTGAAAACCGAGCTAACGTTAACGCCCACAGCAAGTAAGCCGATTGAAATAATCTCTGTCGATACAGCAAGCTTCGAGAATTCTAAGTTCTTGACTGTGATTGACACGTTCTCGAGATATCTCCAAAAGTACGAGATAACGAGTTCGCAAGCCACTGAAATTAGTGAGAAACTAATCAGCTTCTTTAACGGTTATGGAGTACCCGAAGTAATCATTTCAGATAATGGAACAGAATTTAATAATAAGGTAGTTAAGGAAATATTACAATTACACCGAATAAAAGTTCACTTTGTTATTACACAACACCCACAGTCCAATGGATTATGTGAAAGAGTTCACTTTACTATAGTTGAACATATTAGACTTTTAAATAATCAAGCAGAATTAAAAAATTTAACTATTTCGCAAAAAAGAAGTATGCCGTTATCGCATATAATAACACCCTACACTCAGTCACATAATTAACACCAGTAGAAGTATTATATGGACACATAAAAATTAATTCAGCTTTAGACATAGATTTAGAAAATAGAGTTATTAATGATTACGTAAATTCACATAAAGAAAGGACTAAAAAATTATACGAAAATATAAAAGAAATAAATTCCAAAATTAAGGAGAATGTTTTGCAGAAAAGGAATGCTAATAAGGAACCACTTCCAGACATACCCCAAGAAGTGTATGTAAAAACCATGCAGAAGCAGGGTAAAACGAAAAATAAGTATAATAAGGAGCAGATTACTTCAATTAACCCGGCAAGGAAAACTGCCCAAATTAAAGCTAGACACCATAATACTAAAGACAAAATACATTTATCAAATATCAAGAGACCTAGGAAAAAGAAAGTCCGTGATAAAAACGTTTCACCTGTTGCAGGTTCGTCATCACGTATGGAATAGGCACAGCAGAGATGTACGAGGTGAAGAACATAACACAAAATATAGGAATAATCCCTATTGAACTTGGTCCTGCCAAACTAAAAACTTCCTACCACACCTTTGTCCATAAATTTGAATTGGAAAACTTTAAAAGTCAGATAAATAATGTTGAAAATATTATAACGATGTGTTAATTTATTTTCGAAATAGATGTCAAGGTTGAACTGCAGATATGTTTATTAAAATAGATTTAGTCACAGACACTGGTAATAAATTAAGAGATATGATGAATTATATTAAGTATATTAATCATACTAGAGATGTATTAAATGAGAAATTGGAAATTATTGTATTTAAAGAAACTAGAGTAAAAAGAGGACTTATTAATGGGTTAGGGTCATTTGTAAAGTCTATTACAGGTAATCTAGATTCATATGATGGGGAAAAGTACGAAAAAATAATGGAAGATTTAAAATTTAATCAGAAAATAATGTTACAACAATTTGACTCCCAATATTCCATTAATGTTGATGTTATTGAAGAATTCAATAGAACTATAGGTATTATTAATTATAATTTTGATGAATTACAAAACAAATTGTTAGCAGTAAGAGAACAGATTGATGATCATATAAAAATATAGCAATTTAGAATATTGAATCAATTGAAAGTCATTTATAATATCATGTTGCATTAATGCAAGATATAGAGAATTCCTTAACATTTTGTAAATTAGGAACACTGCATCCTAGTGTGGTGTCCTCACAGGAACTTTTAACAGAAATAAACAAAATAAAAATGTATTATGGAAGAAGAATACCTATTGACTTTAATGTAGACAATATTTGGGAAATGGAAAATATTTTGGAAGTAAATTGCAAAATTAGTTCTAAGGAAATAATCTATTTTATTAATTTACCAATTGTAGAACCTGTAAATTATACATTATATCAGTTAAACCCTGTACCTACGCTATATAACTCTAAATTTATAACAATTATCCCTAGTGTAAGACATGTACTAGTTCATAAGACAAATTCACAGGAAGTAATGTTAGGATTAAAAGATGTTTGTAGTAATAGAATTAATGGACATCAAATATGCTCATTTTCCCAAATTGTACATCAGGACCTGGAATGTGAAAGTTCTATAATAAATCTCGGAACGTCAACAAACTGTCAATATGTTGACCTAGTGATTGAGGATGTGATAAACTTTATGACAGAAATAAGACAATATTTAGTAGTAGCTCCTAAGAGAGAAACATTAAAATTAATTAGTAATAGTGAAACTAATGAAATATCTTTATATGGTGTATATCTAGTATATGTAAATGATAATGAAATTGAAATGTATGATAATAAGAGACTAATGTACTCCAGTAATACAAAAATTGGACATCCCAAAATATTAGATGCCACTGGTCTAAAGTTAGAAACTAACCAACAACCCGATTTCTCAATTACATTACAAAAATTGGATTTAGAAAAAATAACTGTAAACAGAATTTCAAAATTACATAAAAGCATAGAAATAAATTCAGATTTGAACATTTGGACTATAGGTTTGTATAGCATGACGATCATAGTGGTGTTATACACGGCCTATAGATATTATAGGAAAGTGCCTCGAACTTCGAGAGGACCTCAACCTACTCCCGAAGTTCTCTTTAGGGATTGAGGAGTTACATTAAGAAATATTGTATAATAAGCACTTTGCATAGAACCTTCTAGAACATTTTATGTTAAGTAAGCATAGTTAACTTTAAGGATGAGACTCCTTTGTAATATCAGTTCTTTGCCTGCATCGACTCCAGTCACACCTAAATGAACATTAGTTTTGATCGTTAAAAACGTTTATTGTATTAAATAGTATTAAGTGAATATTAGTATTGTTGTACAATAAATAATTAGGTGTTTTAATAAAGAACAGTCTTTTTTAAAAACCTAACAGATGTTAATAAGAACGTAACTTGTATTTTTTATATTCAGCATGTCAAAAAAGTCACGAAACAGTTAAATAACATTTAAACTTAAAAAGGCAGAAAGCCAAAACAATTTGGAACGTATTCAGTGAAAATATATGCAGAGCAGATATTTATGGAATGTAATTCAAAGAAGGAGCGACATACATGAAATCTAGCAGACATTAAAATCAACTCCAATTCAATATTCAACCATAAACTGATAGGCCTAGGAATGCAAGAAGAAAATTATAATTAAATTTATTTCCCGACATGAAAAAAAATAAATAAAAATTTCCCACCTCAAAATTAATCCATATTAAATAGTTCATATAGGAAAATTATCAGACAAGAATGATACAACCTCTTAGAAGAAATATCCAAATTTTAAACTTCCACTTAGAGACTTTAGCATGAGAATCAGACAAAAAAAAAAACGCATAATCGCATTATACGGAAATTTATCGGAAGAAACTAATATTTTTAATGGATAGAACAGAATCTAGTCCTTAATGGCTAGTAACGTCAGGGTCAGACAAAAACAAGATTTGGTTAAGAGAGACCTAATGGGAAGATGAGCGAGATTTAACGACCGCTTTGTAAAAAATTAATGTAACGAAATTTGTTACATGCAAAATTTAAACATGTTCCAAAACAAATTCTTAATCCCTTCTAAACCATTTATAAATAGCAAAAAAAATATGTTTTATGAACAAAGTAATAGTAGAACAATAAGCTAATGGTTTCATTTGGTTTCACACAAATCATAACTGGTAGAAGTGCTGAATTTCAATAGGTATGGAAACACACAAGTAATAGACTGCAATGTAATAATAATAAAGATATTTAATCTTTCAAAAACAATAATTGCAATAATTAATATTAAATTGACTACTCCTAATATAAAAATCAAGTAATAAATTAAACATTTCTTATCTTAGGCTTATTTTGTTCTCTGTGAATCTACTAGAATACCAAAAGATCCAGATTTACAGGCTACTTAATTTTACCCCAGTTATCTTTAACATAACATAGAGCTGTGTCATCAACAAAAGCTTTCACTTGACCTCAAAACTTGGCACTATAGATATCGTTAATATAAATTTAAAATAATGATGTCCTGAACCTTTAGGTATCCCAATCTGTATAAACCCATTTGATATAAAACTCAATTTCCTTTCAAAGATGGTTTCCTTCCAGTTAAATAACTTTAAGACCAATTAAACATTACCCCTCTCATGGCAGAATTACATTATTTATTTTAAAAGATTTCATTAACCGTATCAAAAGTCTTTGTAATGACATATGTATAGATCTTTTCCTTTGTTCTGATGATGCCTGACAAACAGGCGAAACAGCTGTAAACTTGAATAGTTCATATAAGATTGCTCAGGCAAGTAAAAGATGTATAAATATGTCATTTTATAGTAGCAATCAATAAGGTTACATCAACATAAATGACTTTTGTAATTTCCAGTAAAATTCCACTCCCCATTTCTTTCTATTCACAGACCATCAGCAATCATATTCATAAAATCACGGAGTACGGATTGATTTTTAACCCATTTTACTTTTCACAGATAACTAATCAGCCTTGTCTTCATTATTTATTCAATATCGTTTGAGAAATAAGACAACAGATAGTAGAAAGTGTAGAGTCAGGGTAGTGTAGTTCGGTACAAAATGTGAATAAAAAATGTACCATCGACGTTAAGTCACATTCAGTTGCAGAGTTAGTCCGATGTAGCGACCATGATTTGAAGCTATTGTTTTTTTTAAATGCGGTCAATATAATTACAAGTGCAACATGCAATTACAACATGCAAAAAAGTGGTGTTTATAAATTAACTTGTAATATCTGTTATGCAGTTTATGTAGGCCAAACAGGCCGTAGTTTTAAATGCAGGTTAATGGAACACGAAAGAAATTGGCGGTTGGGTCATAATGAATCTAGTTTTTCTAATCATTTAAAAACTCATGTAGTGTCTGATTTTTTGAATAATGTTAAGTTTGAAATTCTCCATGTTAATGTTAAAAGTAAGAAATTAAATTTATTAGAAATGTTAGAGATTAAGAGAATAATTTGTAAAGACTCCAAACTAGTACTTAATGATCAGGTGGAATTTTTGTCAAATTCACCGTTGTTAAAACCATTGTCTTCCGTATGACCACATGTTTCCCTTGCTCTTACTCCCCCCCCCCTACCCTAGCTAAGTAACTGTTCTTCCTTTTGTAGTAATAATATGTTAGTTTCTATATTTTTCCTTAGTCTTTGTTAAGCTGCCTTGTAAATGCCGTTGTTGGCGAAACCATGGTCGGCAAGACTCAAATAAATTGTAGAATTTACTAAATATTGTGTTTGTTTTCATTAAAATGGAGTTCTACCAAGTACCATCGGTCAATAGTGTAAATCGTATAATTACAAGTATTACTATAAAACTACAGTCAATATAAACTACAGCCATGAAACGTATGTCAAGTAAGTGTGTATCTTTAGGCAAGTGGTTTGGAGTTGTGAAGTTTGTTTGCTAGGTTATGTCTGGTATTGTCAGATAGTTACTCTATAAACACAGGGTATTGTAAATTTAGTCCAGTATTATCAGAGTAGAGAACAGCTGTTTTCACAAACTCCCTCTTTACTTCAGAGTTAAATTATTATTATTTTTACTTTCTCACATAAACTTAATATAGAGGAAATTATGTTCATGAAGTAGATCAAGACAGAAATACGCTGAATATATGTAGACGTGTTGCGTTTGTTCATTAACGTAAATGGCTATAGACTAATGGTCAGAGTTTAGATAAACATATATTTTGTTAAAATTTATAGCTTTTATATAGTGGACCGAAAGTATGATTTTTATTAAAGTATGAATTTATACATTTACTTTTTACATGAGATATAAAAATAAGTTAATTTTGTACAAACAGTTTGTTCGGCAAAATAACCGGTTTGTGCTGCGGCTCAAAACTACCAACAATGGCGTTCAGCGTTTAAGCGTAAAAATAATATTTTTCCAGTCATGCCCCTGAATTGCTTAATATAGTTATACATTATGACAGTGTAAAGATCATAAGATTGCCTTTGGTATTATTTCTTCATGTTTCTCATTACAGTTGTTTCACCGATCATTTCGGCATCATCAGGTGAAAATTACAGAACAGTAAACAAATTACGTACATTAACACAAACACTGGACATTTAGATTGGCTTCTGTTCCAACATTGTCAAAGCAGCAAGAAGATGGGTCATTTTCATTTAAATTTTAATAACTTGACGTCCTAGAAAAGAAGCCAATTTTGTGTCCAATGTTTGTGTTGGTGTACATAATATAATTGTTGGTGTACATATATTGTGTTGTGTAATGTCGTGTAATTTTCACCTGATGATGTCACATTTATCGGTGAAACAGCCACACAAATTAATTTTATTATTTTAATTCTTTTATTTGTTTGTTTTTGTTTATATATGTGAATTATGCTTGTGTGCACTTTTTTAATATACTGTATACACTATATAAAAAAATATCCTGTCAAATGTATTCAAAAGTTAATACTGTAAAATGTTGTGATGGCTAGGCTGGACTGGGCAAGTAGTACAATGGCGTTAGTAAATAATTTAAATATTTATAAATGTACTTATACTGTATACACTATATTAAAAAATATCCTGTCAAATGCATTCAAAAGTAAATGCTGTAAAATGTTGTGATGGCTAGGCTGGACTGGGCAAGTAGTACAATGGCGTTAGTAAATAATTTAAATATTTATAAATGTACTTATACTGTATACACTATATTAAAAAATATCCTGTCAAATGCATTCAAAAGGTAACAATGTATGTAAAATGATGTGATGGCTGGGCTGGGCAAGTAATACAATTGCGTTAAAAATTAATTTAATTATTTATAAATGTACTTATACTGTATACACTATATTAAAAAATATTATGTCAAATGCATTCAAAAGTAAATGCTGTAAAATGTTGTGATGGCTAGGCTGGGCTGGGCAAGTAGTACAATGGTGTTAGTAAATAATTTAAATATTTATAAATGTACTTATACTGTATACACTATATTAAAAAAATCCTGTCAAATGCATTCAAAAGTTATTAGGCCTACTGTAAAATGTTGTGATGAGTAGGCTTGGCTAGGCCAGTAGTACAATGGGGTTAGTAAATAATAATTTCATTTCGCACTTGCTTAGAATAAAAATTAAAAAAATATCACAATCTGGAGTTTTTATTGTATAGTTTTTATTTTTTTTTTTTATTTTATTGTGGAGTTTTTATTTTATAGACAGTGTTATATTGTATAACACTTGCCTTATATTACAAAAAAAAACCAAATTTTTTATTTATGGTCAAATTAAGTAATTTATTTAATAGTATTGGTATTTTATTTTTTATTTAATACATTTTTGAAGGTTAAAATTATGGACTTCAAATAAAATATGTGATATATATTATATATATTCAATGTTGGAAGTGATTTTATATAAGTAATTTTGGTAAACCAAACTCTAATAAATATATATAGGCCTAAAGAATAAAGGCCTAAAGAATATAGAATTATATATTAGTATATAATTTCTTGTTATGAATGTAAATTATAGGATAATTAGTTTTAAAGAAAAGAAAACTGAATTTGCGATCTAATGACAGTAATTAATAAAACAAATTCAAAAAGTGATTTATTTAAACGACTTTTTTTTAAAAATAATAAATACGTTAAATTTTTATTATTTAATTTTAATTCGAATAAGAATATGGAATTTTACGCAATTTTTTTCCCAAGTAATTAATATCAGCATGAAATTAATATAATACAAAAAAACAATAAATAAAAAATAAAAAGTTAAATAACATAAATAAATAAGTATAAATCAGAGAGTTTATCTGCCAGCATAACATTCCTGCCGTGTCATCTACAAGCATGACTTTTCTGCCTTCTTTCATCTACGTGCATGCTATTCTCTACGTGGCGGCAGAAATGTCATGCTCGTCGAACTATATATATTTAAACTGTATAAACCTTATTTTAATTTTATAATAAAATTGAAAAGAAATTAGAAAAAAACATTATTTTTCCTATACCTACAAATAACTTTAAAATTTCAGCAATAAAGCAAAGTCAAGTGAGAACTATGCCTTGTGCTGGGAAGCGACTAGGATAGCTCAGTTGGTGGCACATAAAACAGAAAGTCCTGGTTTCGATTCCCAGTATGGGTCGTATATTTTTCATGTGAAATATAATTTTATTTTCAATATTTGCTGGTAAAAAACGTATTAGCGTTAAAATCTATAAATTAAAAATAAATAACTTTACTTTGTTGAACAAATTAAAATCAGCATTACGTAGAATTGATATAAATATAAGTTTAACAATTTTTCTGATACATCAGTTACTGAAATTTTATTGTTTACATTCTATGATAATTGTGTGATAAAAATGGATTAGAAAAATAAAGACATCTCTGTAAAAATTATCTAATACAGCAATATAATTTATCCACAAGAGGTATCCCAAACTTATGACCAATTGGGAGTTCTTGTTTTTGTAATTTATTATTGTAATTCCAAGTTTAGTTTTATAAAATATTCATGTAATTTATTATTCTAAAAGAAGACTATTTCGTTTTGTTCAATATTCACAAATTGACTGTATTATATCATATCTTATTATAAATATAACATTGTTTTTCCTATGTTTTTGAAGTTCTTGTTTTGTGATGTACTCTTTTCCTGGGGAAATCCTACTGAAAAGTCAACTTTAAATAAGATGTGTATTTCATTTTGAAAAGTTCACATATTGACTATATTATATAATATCTTACTGTATTTGTTCTAAATTAATTATATTTTATTCTTTCAAATTTTTTTAATGTCTTCTTGTGATGTATACTTTTTTCTTTTAAGGAGAATCCTTCCTGAAAAATTGACATTAAAGCTAATCAAATAGAATGTTTTAGTTATATGAAGAATAAAGGCATTCAAAAAATTCCAAAATTATATTTAAAGAAATATTGTTTTACTTTTTTTATAACTTTACATATATCAATCTAACCTAAATTTTTTATTTATTTTTTATTCATTGCAAATGTGCCCAAGTCACGATTAAAATAACTACAGTGTATTTTCGTATGTGTGACTTAATTATGGTGTAGTAATTCTACTTACATTTTTGACGCGTTACGGAAATATTTTCCATCCTCAGAATATTTCACTCATTGGAGGTTGTCACAATAAATATGATTTCAACATATAACAACACAAAAACACTAACATATATTGAAATACATACGTAACGCACGCTGACGTGTGCACACACGGACGTATATCAGTCAACTGAAACCAAGAAATTTACCGCGCCCGTCACCAAACAATATTTATCATTTCCTTCCTTCTAATTTATCGCCGTGTCATAGATCATATTGGAATGAAAATGTAGTTGGTCGTTTAACACATCATTCGGGTGATATTTATGTGCTTTATATATTTCGTATTCTTCTAATGCATTTAACTGTCTGCCCTTTCCACACAAGTGCAACGGTTGGAGATTCTTGTTAAAGTTAGAATACGAATGACCCTTTTCCATAATATGTTTTGCATAATTTGACTGGATGTTGACTGTCCTGTTGTTGGATAGATGTTCTTTATACCTTTTCGAGAAGTGCCTCCCCGTTTGACCTATATAAAAACACGCACAGTCACTGCAATTCATCCTATATACGCCAGATGACATCTCGATAGGTGTTCTTTTTGCTTTAACCAATTTCTTTAGGCTATTGGTTGTACGAAAGGCCATCGTGACGTCCAGTTTTTTCATTACTTTGGTTAAGATGTTTGGTAATATATTTCCATATTCTGCAGAACAGAACGTTTTACAGAACATTTACAGAAACAAAATGCGGCGTCACAAAACAAATAGTGAACAAATCTATTGTCATTGTACTATAAACATTACCTTCTAAGATCAGGGGCACATTTTAGTGTATCAAGGGAACCTAGGTGGACCTGCACTTTTTTCATGTAGTTTTGAATGAGAACCTTTTTCATCTTTTCTATCAGGTCTCTCTTGACCAACGGTCTTTTCTGACCCTGACACTATTTGAGGGCTAGGCCATAATTGATAGCTGGCCAATAAGGTTTTTTTACCAAGAACACATGGACCAATAAGTTTTATTTAGGTCCTTAGGGGATACATTTTGAATTATAGCAAAGTTTGAGGATATAATAATTTTGTGTTATTTATGAGAACTACTACAAAATTTTGAATTTTATAAAAAAACTAAAAACAAGTCCTGAGATATGACCTAAATATCTCCACATACCAAATTTTAACTTTAATAAAAACCAACTCAAGAGTTTGGACTATAGATATGATAGAGTGTGCATATATGATAAACAGACATCATTCCAAAACCTACTTTTTTTAAATTTCAAAACTGATACATACACAAAAATTCAAATTGTATTTTTTTATTCATTAAGTCATTACATAACTTCCTCTATACAACATATATGTCAGAAAGTAAAAAGAAGAAAAACACTCTTAGTTGAACATAAGATTATAAGCTATATAACATATCAACAAAACAAAAACCCAGTAAAAGTTTATGATTGTTATACTATTGCTGATTATGAAGTTCTATTGATCAAATAAGTTGAGTTAGATTATCTCTAAAGTAAAAAAAAAAAACCATACTATATTTTCCCCTTAATCCAACATGTTCTCTTTATATTATTTACTTTTAAATAAAGATCAATGAAAAACAGCAGCTATACATAGTACACATTTATACTTTACAACACTAAGTTATCCAACTGACAATACTAATAAATCTGTACATTTATATTAGAAATGATTGTCAGTTTGCACTCTAGAAAGTTTTGAAAAAACAAAATAACCACATTCAGTATAATTATATATATTTCCCCAGTATATATCCTCATGTGGACCTGACTCATAAAGAAAAATCGTATACAGTACATTTGTAGGTTTTCTAGTGTATTAACACTGAAGTGCCTCTTCAAATGATTTAATTGGTAAATAGAAAAATTACATTTTGGACATTGATAGGTTGTTGTTTTTAACAGGCACTCACATGTGTCTTCTCAGATTGTCCAATTGTAAAGAAGTCTCAACTGAACGTTTAAATGGGTTTTCTCCAGTATTCATACTTATTTGCATGTTTACTAAATTCAGAAGCAAAAAAAATCACAATTTTGCATATTTATATTGTTTTTCCCAGCATGCAATCGCATGTGCGCTTTAAGGTTAACTGATTGGCAAGCAGAATAATCACACTGTGCACATTTATATGGTTTTTCTCCAGTGTGCATCCTCATATGCACTTTAAGATGACCTGATTGAGAAGCAGAATAATCACACTGTGCACATTTATATGGTTTTTCTCCAGTATGCACTCTCATGTGCACTTTAAGTTTATCTGATGTAGAAGCAGAATAATCACAGTTTGCACATTTATATAGTTTTTTACCAGTATGCACTCTCATGTGCACTTTAAGGTTAGCAAATTTAAAAGTAGAATAATCACAATTTGCACATTTATATGGATTTTCTCCAGTATGGATTCTCACATGTACTTTAAGATTACTTAAGTTAGAAGCAGAATAATCACAATTTGCACATTTGTATGGTTTTTCTCCAGTATGCATTCTCATGTGCACTTTAAGTTTAACTTTTGTAGAAGCAGAATAATCACAGTTTGCACATTTGTATGGTTTTTCACCAGTATGCACTCTCATGTGCACTGTAAGGTTAGTAAACTTGAAAGTAGAATAATCACAATTTACACATTTATATGGATTTTCTCCAGTATGGATTTTAACGTGTACTTTAAGACTACTTAAGTTAGATGCAGAATAATCACAATTTGCACATTTATACGGTTTTTCTCCAGTATGCACTCTCATGTGCAACTTAAGGTTAGATAATTTAAAAGCAGAATAATCACAGTTTGCACATTTATACGGGTTTTCTCCAGTATGCACTCTCATGTGTACTTTGAGGTTAGCTGATGTAGAAGCAGAATAATCACAGTTTGCACATTTATATGGTTTTTCTCCAGTATGCACTCTCATGTGCACTTTAAGGTTAGATAATTTAGAAGCAGAATAATCACAACTTGCACATTTATATGGTTTTTCTCCAGTGTGCACTCTCAGGTGGAGTTTAAGCCATGCAAATTGAGAAGTAGAAAAATCACACTGTGCACATTTGTATGGTTTTTCTCCAGCATGCATTTTCATGTGTACTTTGAGATCAGATGATATAGAAGCAGAATAATCACAATTTGCACATTTATATAGTTTTTCTCCAGTATGCCTTATCATGTTCATTTTAAGTTGATTTGATTGACTTGTGCCAATGAACTGCATATCTGAAACAAATTGAAAACAGTATTTGTTTCAAAATAACTTCACATTATTAATTGTTACAGTAACTGAAAAACTTTATGGTTTTATGTATTTTAACTTTTAACCCTTGTTTTGTAAAAGTTTTGTTTTCTTAAAAAATTAATAAAAAATATTATTTTTATACAAAACCAAACTTATAAGACATCATTTTTCTCAGAAAGATGCATAGAATTCACCTATGTAATAAATTTTTTTTTTTAAAGGTTTTGGAGAAAGTATGTTAGATGTCAAAAACAGAAGTTATCATTTTTCAGAAAAACCTGTATCATCCAAAATCAATAGCTTACTACCTTTTTCTAAGATATACAAAAGTTTTGTGTAATATTGGTGAATATATGTAGAAAAAAATAAAAATAAATTTGTTACATTTTCAAAATTAAAAAAAAATATTTTACGAAAAAAGGTAAAATGTTTTTTTTTTCTTTTTCAATAAATCACAAAAAAAATAGTAAAACATATTTTATACACAACTTCTATAAATCATTATATTCAGAAAGGTGCATAGAACTTAGTATTGTAGTGAAAAAAAAAATGATAGATGTAAAACATTTGGAGGTTTTTGGTCAAATACCAAAAAATTGGAGAATAAAGAAGAGAATAATTTCACAGAAATGGTAATGTACACCATACAAATAGATTTTTTTGAATTTTTTCAACGATTACTAGACATTTGTAATATATTTGTGAATATATTTAGAAAATAATAATAATAAATTTGTTACATTTTGAAAATAAAAAAAAATAAAAATTTACGAAAAAAGGTAAAATAATCTCTTTTTTTCTAAAATTTACCAAAAATAGTGATATATATTTTATACAAAATTTCTATAAATCATTATATTCAGAAAGGTGCATAGAATTTAGGTGTGTAGTGTAAAAAAAATGTAGATGGAAACATTTTGGAATTATTATGTACGAAATTAACAAATTTACCCTGTAACCAAGGCAAAATTCCACAGAAATAGGTATATAAACCATGTAAAAAAAAAGTTTTTAGAATTTTTTCAAAATATAAAAAAGTTTTGCAATATAGTTGTGAATAAATGTTCGTAAAAGTCTAAATCAATTTATAGAATTTTTATAAGGAAATATCTATGTTTATATAAAAACAAGTGGTAAGACAAGGTTAGGTCATTTGCCTGGATGCCATTATATATATTTTGAATAAAAGTACAACACTTGATAGGCCTAGAAAAAAATACTGATAATCTGATAAATCACTCCGAAAACACACTCTACGAACAATAACACATTTATTACAACTTGTATATACAACTTATAAATAAATAATTTGATACAAATCTACCTTCACAATAGCCTAGGCGTTGAGGTTAGGCTAAGCTAGGCCTGTGAAAAAAAAACCAATAATATGAAATATCACTCTAATAAATACACTCTACAAACATTGACACATTTGTTATAAGTTGTATATACATTATATATAATATATATGTATATATTATAATAAATAAAAGGCTTCTTGAAACAATAAATTTACAAAACACATGGCTAGACTAGGCCTGTAAAATACCTCGATAATATGAATTATCACTCAAATAAATACACTCTACAAACATTGACACATTTATTTTAAGTTGTATAAACAAATTAAAATTAAAAAATTGCTTCATAAAACTATATTCACTATAAAAACACAAGAGGTGTTACATTTACAACTTTCCATCGGCAAAAAGGTTGGATCGAATTACAAAATGCCGATATTCTAGGTTTTCTAACGTACCACAGTCTTTGTATTTTTTCTTCTACAGATGTGTTTCAAATACACGGTTAAACATTGAAACCTCCTCTTTACAGTTATATCAAAAACGACAAGATTGTATAAAAATAAAGATCGGTTTCTTCAAGACTGTCTAGACACTGAATATCGCAAACTGGTCTGAAAGTTCAGAGGATCATTTCGTAGAATGGACATAACTCATAACCTATAAATTTAGGATAATTTCGACTTCATAGTTCGAAAGAGAAAGAAAAATACTATATAATATAGTAGAACCCCTCTTAACCGGTTTAGTCGGGACTGACACCCGGGCCGGTTGCCTGTTTGACCGGTTAATCCGAGGCTTCCGTGAAAAATCGGTTTTCGTTCAAAGAAAGCTTATTTAATTAGGTAGCACTAAAAATTATGCAATAAAGATGTTATTGCAACTCATTTTATTGTACATAAATGTATCGTATATATTATGTTATGTATATTATACATCAAACATGAAACAATTAAACACTACAAAGCTTTTTTACAGATTCCCTCCAGTCAAGTCTTTTGACACATTTAACCGCGTCTCAAACGAAACCAACACAAGCTTCCAAGAAAAAGAAATGTTATATTTTCCATAATGTAGGCAATACTAAATTGATTCGTGGAAAAAAAAGCGGCCCATCAAACGTTTTTGTCTGTGTATGTCTGCTATACCGACGGGTGCCAATGCCGCGGTGTTTTTATGCCGCCGACAATGGGATACGTTATCGCCAAAGTCGTTTGACTCGCCGCTGCTTTGGTGCTGCCGACAATGCGATACCGATATCGACAAAGTCGTTTGACTCGCCGCTGCTTTGGTGCCGCAGTGTTTTTACGTCGCCGACAATGGGATACCGCTATCGACAAAGTCGTTTGATATCGCCGCCACTTTGGTACCGCGGTGTTTTTACGCTGCCAACATTGGGATACCACTATCGACAAAGTCGTTTGATATCGCCGCCGCTTTGGTGTTTCAATTACAATTTATTTTCGGAAACTCTCATCCAACCAGTACACTACGATATAGGCCGGTTAATCCGAGGCTGGTTAACAGAAGTTCTACTGTATTGTCAACTTGTAACATTTGGACGAGTTTTACCATTTCGTAAAATTATGTGAACATAGAGAACAGATTTGTCTACATATTCCCGGTCACGCAAGTGCCGCGATCTAGCGAAAAAGTCAGCGACTTTATCGAGTTCTAGAAAATACAGTTTTTGTGTGATGGATTTTGCTAAACTTGGTTATGAAAGATTGAAACATTACCTTTAAAATATTATATTATACATTTTGATAAAATAATCTACTAGGATAAAAGTTGAATTGCAAAAAATATAATTTTTAGCGTGTAGAATAGCGTTAAAATTCTTGATTTTGTCTAATTTTTATATAATAAAAACTATATTGCGTGGAAACATTTGAAAAGCACAGATTGGAAGAGAAAGATGCGATCTATCGGCAGTGTTATGGTAAATCTGTTTGACAGAAATTTCGAATTGGGAATATTACACAAACATGACGTTTGTTTTGTTTAAAACTTGTTAGCGCACATCTTTGACGTTACGTATCAAATATATGCAAACTTTAGCAATTTTTGGAATATTATTTATAACGTTATGGGGTAATTGTTTTTGCATGATTATGCATCTACGGAACATTAGCTTTCCAATGGTGTTTTATTTATTGCGATTGGACGATTCTAAGTGGGTGTAATGTTGAATTGCAAAATACGTGTTTTAGAGTCGGTGAATTAAACCATGTGTCTACACTCAACCTACTCTTAGGTCGAGTGACGGTTCTAGGGTTAACTTTTAACCCTAGAAGTGGCACATCATGTTAAATGTCTTCATAATTATTAAAATTCATAAAAAAAAGGCTAATATTATGCAAAACATAACTTGTTATATATCATTTTTCTCAGGAAGGTCCATAGAATTTATCTGTGTAAACAAAAAAAATGTTATATGTAAAGGTTTTGGAGTAAGTATGTTAGGAATCAAAAAATGTGCAAGAAATAATGTAAAAAACTTCCAAAAAAACTACCAACAATTTTTTTTTAATATTTTAACGTAAAAAGTTAAAATTATGTTTTTAGCTAGGCCTAAAAACAAAATAGGCTAATATTATGCAAAACATTACTTCTTATATATCATTTTACTCAGAAAGGTTCATAGAATTTAGTAGTGTGATGAAAAGAAAGTTTGAAAAAAAATTTTGCAGTCAGTATGGCAAAGAACAAAAAAAACACACAAAAAACGAAGTCTAATTTTCACTTCAAAGTCCAAATGAGCCTAGGCCTAACTTGTAACTAGCTAAGCTAGGCCTAAAACAAAATCACTAGATTTCACTAAAACAATAAACTCTACAAACAATAACACACATACTATAACTTGTATAATCAAATAAAACACTCCAAATAAGAAAATATGCTTTTAGGCCTAGGCTTGTAAATAGATAAAGTTAGGCCAAATATAAAGCATTCAAAAACTAGAAATTCACTCAAAAAATAAACTTTAGAAACAATAACACATATATTATAACTTGTATAAACAAATTATAACAATAAAACACTCCAAATAAGAAAATATTTTCACAAGAATAGAGTCATAAATCATAAAGACGCGAGACAACTTACAGATTTGCTGAGGTTTGCCGGCTAAAACATAGTTTTTGGGCGGATATTATATATTAGAAAAGTAAGCCTATGACCTATTGGTAAAAGCATTGGAAAGGTCTGATTTTCCTCTATTCAAAGATATAAAAATCTGTGAGCATAGATAGATATAACTTATCGATATTTCACGTCTAGTGAACTGATTCCAGATCCGAAAAAATCTTAGAGTTTTGGTTACTGGTTCATAAAATATAATATAACTCAAAAACTATAAAAGCTAGGATAATTTGGAATACGTAGTTTGAAAGAGAAAGAAAAATACTATAAAATAGTGCCAACTTGTGCTCTTTGGACACGAATGAATTTTTACAAAAAAAAATCAAAACAAAGTGGTTTAAAACTTGTCACTTTTTCGACGGTTGTCAAATGCAGCTACCTGCCGGCAAAACTGACAAATTCCATATTTTTTCTATTCTCTCTATGAAATTCAGGTTAGACAGCTCTGAAAGATTGAAACACAAGCTTTTCAATGGTGTATAATTCATTTCTCTACGACTCCATTTACTAGGCTAAAAGTGGAGTTGAAGAAAAAACTTATTTTTTTGTTTGATACATCTGTAAAAAGAATGTTTTTCGTAAATAATTTATAGATTCAAAACTATATGAGTTAGAAACATGTGGCTAACTCTGTTAGATAGGTAAAGATTTGTACTAAAAACACTACAATTTTACATTTATTTGAACCAAATATCAGTTTCTGACATTTAGGCAAAGTAGGAAGTGATATGTTGATTGCCACTTCCAGGGTTAACCCACTAACCGGTAGTATAAACTTTGCCCATTTTAAACGGTTTGTAAAAAAATTCTAAAAAAAAAAGTAATATTATGCAAAACACAATTTGTTATAAATCATTTTTCTCAGAAAGGTTGATAGAATATATCTGTGTAATGAAAAAAAATGTTAATGTCAGGTTTTGGAGTAAGTATGTTAGGATTCGAAATATGAAGTGAAAGTTTCACAGAAGAGCCTATATAAACCATACAATAGATAAATATTTGTTTTATGAGATAAATAAAAATTTTGAAATGTAATTGTGACTAAAAATTGCTTTAAAAAGTTTAAATCTGCAAAAAAGTTATTCTTAATTTGAAAAAAATCACCAAAAATAGTAATATTATGCAAAACACAACTTATTATATATTATTTTTCTCAGTAAAAATTGAATATAGTTGTATGTCAGGAATCAAAAATTCTTACAAAAACCGAAGCCAAAATTGCCACATGAAAGCCTATATTTACCCCATACAACAATATACTAGGCTAAACGGTAAATTGAAAAAAAGTGATATTTTAGATGCATAAAGTATACAAAATTCTATGTTTGGTTTTAATTTTATAGATCCAAAACTATAACAGTTAGAATAATTTGGAAATCACAGTTAGAAAGAAGAAGAAAAATTCTATAAAGTAGTATTACTCTAAAGTTGTTAGATACTTATATCGGCTTGTGAAAATTAGACAAATGGATGCTATAATTTGAATTTCAATTTGCCGTGAAACTTGATTGAGTGTAATACACAAACTTTGCAAATTTATTAAATATAATTGTTAGCATTTTATGAACTTTTGATTATATGTATATGAATCTATGGAACATTAGCTTTAAAACAGTATAAAAATTATTGTGATACAATAATTTTTAATAAGGTAAATGTTGAATTGAAAAAAGTAATTTTCAGTCGCTTACTGTGAGTTCATCTGCGCCCAGGGAGCAGCAAACCGGTTGGAGGGTTAATTAATATGACTCAGAATCTGAAGCTTATAGTAATGGGGACAGTTATAACCAAGTGGATGTGATTTATCTAGTGATGCCGGATATTGAAATAGAGAGTGATATGGATTTATCTATTCTAACTAACCCTGATTCGATAGAAACTTATGTATTATCAGCATCTCGAGGAATGTATGTTTCATTACTGGTAGTAATAAACCATATGATTATTTTCAATTATTAATAGATCCTGTTTTGTTTGAGTCTGTAGTTAGAGAAACAAATCGGTATGCCGAACAATTGTTTTTATTAGCGGAAACCAAAGAGAAATCATGGATATGTCAGTGGAAATATCAAACTTACCGAATTGGACAGTTTTATTGGATCTTTTCTCCACACAGGCAATGTAAAAATGTCTAGATTACAAGATTATTGGCGTAGAGATAAGTTGGACAACTTTTATAATAGTGTTGACTTGACAAAGCGCCTTCTTTGAGAAAAAAAACTTATGTAACAGGCACACTCCAGACTGACATAAAAGGAAATCCAAAAACTGTCACAGGAAAAATAGCTCAAAGAAAAAGAAAAACCATTGCACAGTACAGTAAAGGAGTAATGGTTGGGAAATGGAGAGATAAGAGATATGTGTCAAGTCAATAAGAAAATGAAATGTCAGTAGATGTAAACAAGAGGGATGTACAAAGAGTTTTTGTCGGTGATAAAATACAACGAAATCATGAAAGGTGTTGATCGACAAGATCAATTACTTAGCTACTATCTGTGTGAAAGGAAGACAATTCGCTGGTATAAAAAATTGATTATTCGTATATTACAAATGTCTCTTCAGAATTCTTTTTTTTTTTGTACACCCAAAATACAGTTGGCCCTAAGATGTCACTATTTGAATACCGTTTGATGATTATGTGTTGTCTCCTAACACAGTTGAAGGAACAGAATACAGTACCCAGGGCTATACCAACAGATCACCTTCAAACTAAATCTCCTGTTGGCAGAAATAACAAAACACTAAGAAGACGATGCATCATATGTCGATGCATCATATATCGGAATGGAAAACGCAAAGATACAATTTACCAATGTGAGGCTTGTAAAGACACACCGACATTGTGTCTTGGGAAATGTTTTGAGGCATTCCATATGTAAGAACCAACAAACCATAAAAAGTGTATATATTGTAAAAATAGAAGTGTTTCTTGTAAAATGTTTAAAATATCAATTCACTATTTAGTATATTATAAAGTGCTATCATGAAACTGGATAAGCTTCTAACGAAAACGTAAGTCTAAATGTAGTTTTAGTACCATTTCCAAAGTTATTTCCTCCCTAAATGAAACAGACGCATATGTGCATCATCCGCTTATAAGAGACAACTGGATCCTATAAGCTGATGACGTACAAGTGCGTCAATTCCCCCCCCGTGATATATCTTTAAAAATGATTTATTCTAGCTCAGTTTTATTATATTAGATTAGTTATGTACTAAATTCAATGAGCACCTGTGAAAAGATTGTGTTTCGAGTCAGCCGTGAAAGTTATAATTTGATACTAAATTATACTAGCTATATTTTGCTAGGAAACAAGTTAAATTTCCTACATAAAATAACTTTTAGCTGTAACTAAAATTAAAATTATCTTTTGTTAGTGTAATAAAATTATTTATTCTTTTTTTTCCTAAATATATTCACAAATATTACACAAAACTTTTGTATATCTTAGAAAAAGGTGGTAAGCTATTGATTTTGGATACAAGTTTTTCTGAAAAATGATAACTTCATTTTTGACATCTAACATACTTACTCCAAAACCATTTCAAAAAACTTTTCTTATTACATAGATGAATTCTATGCATCTTTATGAGAAAAATGATGTCTTATAAGTTTGGTTTTGTATAAAAATAATGTTTTATTAATTTTTAAACAAACGAAGAAAATTACCATGCGCTGCCTATAGGGTTAACAAATTCCCTTTCATAACAAGTTTTAAGATGACTGCAATACGAATCTTTTCAAGACTTTTATCAGAGATAGAAGATGTGAACTGTGTTCTTGTTTCTTACAGAGCTGAAAGTTCTCTCACATCCTGCATTACTATGGGTAAGTACACCAGGAGCAAAGGGAGTGGGGTTCCGTTTTGCTGTTACATTTCTTCTGACCATAAACATCCCTAAACAGCTCTAACTGTATGTGTTACAAAACATATATATATTTATTTTTTAATGTGTTAACTATTTATCACACTGTGTAACATATAATAGAATGTTGATGTTTAAAGTATACTCTACCTGTTATTGTTATACAACAGAGCTACATAGCAGAAAACTCGGTTTGACATAAGAAAAGTATCCGTTTATATAAATAAATTAAGCATTTCCTATTATTTCTGCTGATTCTATTTTTATTTTTTTACCTTGTCAAAAAGTTCTTTCCTTTCTTAGTACCAAAAGATGCTTTCATAACTAATTTCTTTCTCAAAGAAGTTTAGTATATTAATACTTTGCTAGATAAAAGACCACTTGCAAATTATGGACTCAATGTGTAGCCTATGGATCACTTCATGGGAAAGTCTGTATAAACGTTTATTTTTCGTACATTAATTCTAAATGAACAGTAGAAAAATCTATTCAATTAAAAATGTCAACTACAAAGAAAACACATCAAATTTACTTAAGTTAAAGTATGGCGTGACCAAGGGGATCATTCAAGTTGTTGGGATCTCTGATAACAGATTTAATGTTGATTTTAAATTAACTTATTACACAAAACTAAACACTGATAATGTGACTCTAATCATTGATTTTACATACACATCAAATAAGTTATCTAACTTCTGGTAACTTCAAGAATAGTATGGTGTATTGGGTCTTCAACTCCTCCCAAGCTAGCGTATTCTCTATTAAAATCATAAAACTACAACCGTTCAGCTCACATATTGAGGCCTCATATTATAATAACCTATAGGACTTCTTCTCTTAGGTATAAATTAAATGATGGAACTTACCCTGTGAATTACTTGGGTAGATATCTTTTGTAGAAATGTGTCCCTCCTCTGTAGAGTGAGGTTCTACTTTCTGCAATATAAAAAGAAATTATTATAATTATTTTAACTCTAGGATAAGCTACAATAATTAAAAAGCCTGTACACTTCAATTTATCAATGACAATAATTTTACAATCTGTCTTAAAAACACAAACATCTAAGCACATATGTAAACAATCAAACATAATAGTTTCAATTTATTACAGTATAGAAAAAGTTATGTCATGGATCAATGTCAAGTTTGTGTGGATATATCCGTTTTTTAAATTCGTTCCAAAAAAGAATGATGTCTGCTTGTGATGAAATAAATTACAGTGAGATTAGAGAGGAGTTCTAATATCTAATTAACAGCTAAATTATTATTGAAGTGTGCTAGTTTGATTGTACTAACATGTAACACCCATAGGTCAGATCGTTCACCGAACCAATCATTTACAGCTATAGTCTTAATATAACCCTAATGGTCAATACAGCCAGCCTATTGATGAACTAATATAAATATTTTCACCAACACATTTACACAGAATAGTCCAAACTTAAAACAAGAAACTTGATCGAACAAAAAAATGAACACAAGGCCTCCTGAAATACATAGTTAATGTTTCCTCATTAAAAACGAGTTCCAGGAAAGTGTACGAACAATGGAAATAACTATGGGATATGTACATAGCAAGGCAGAGGGGAGTACTTTGAAGGAGACGAACATTTGTAAAGTTGAAAGTATAATAATTAAGATTTTATGATGAAAGTTCTGCTCTTTTTTAACAAACCTCGTATTTAACACTTCAACATAAACAGTTATGACAGTATAATGAATGTACAAACATATATATATATATATATATATATATATATATATATATATAAATTATTACCACTCTAATTACAAGTCAAAGTATAAAAATATAAAAGTGTCACTGGTGTAATCAAATTAAAGATGCTGTTTATGTTAAATAATATTCTCTATAACCTAGCCTCAATTTGATATGTCATCTGTTTTACAATACTAACTGTATTTATTATTATAAATATGGTCATGAAGACAAGCTAGTGGCTTCCTTACCTCTTTCATTGCAATGTTGCCACATTCTCAATATTGGTGTAGGGATGATCCGTGACATTTTATAATTTTATTGACATTAACTATTTATTCAAAAAATTAATTTTGTATTGTGAAATGTTTTCTTTGTATTGGTTTTTAGGTTAACAAGAATGAAATTTTGTATTCATTTCTTTATATTCTGTCATTTAATTGCTACAAATAATTATAACAACATAAATCACTAATTAAGTTTGAGTGCGGTTAACAAACAGTTGCCATCATAAACTTGGCCACGGCTTGATGAATTAATGAGAGACTATACTCATGACTTAGGTTATAGAATGGAATGAATTTCAAAAATGAACATAGATAAAGACTAAATACAAACTTACAGTTTCTATAATAGGAATTAAAGCCAAAGGATCTGCTTCGTGTCCTGGAGGCTCAGTCCTGGAAACATTACAAGCAGTAATATATACTACAATTAATATAAAGATATTGTTAGGAATTAAATATTAGGATTAGATTAAATAGTTAAGTGTCATTCTAAGTCCCAGAACAGTTATAAACAACAGTTGTGACAATATGTAAAAAGTTATGAAACAGCTGAGCTGGCATCTATCAATCAAGTCACTCATTACTCAAAGATATATAATCCAAGTTTGGTAAATAATGGAGGTTAGACTTAGCAGGGGCTTCAAAATGAGACGAACGTTTCAAGAATCCAGCAAAGCATTTGAGAATTATGAAGAATTGAAGGAAAAACTATATAAAATACAATATTTCCCATGTTACGATGAAAAGCCGATCAAGCTCGATTTGGGCAGAAGAGGGATGAACAGGGTAGTCGACTTAACTCTCACAAACAATTAAAGTAAATTAACAAATAATTTGAAAAAATAACCTAAATAACTAAATCAAAGAATTAAATTGACAGAAAGAACAATTATGGCCATGAAGGAGTATACCGCAGTAATCAAATAAAATAAATCATGAAGAAATAAACAAACTACAAAATTATTTTTTTTAAATAGGGGTCACTAGAATTGATCTCCCACCCCAAACGTAGTTCTTTAGAAAAACTGGAGACAAGTTTAGTATGGTTCGAACTCTTGAAACAAATCCACGCTCTTCATAGTGTTACAGGGACTTGCCGGGTTAATAAATGCTGGAAAAACAGTGACTCATATAACGCCTGCTACAAAAAACTGAAGAGCGAATTTGAAGTGAAAGAGTTATTGCATGCTCCGCCAAATAGTGTAATGTCGTCGTAATAAATAGTTCATCGAACGGTTTCTTCAAAACTTTATATAAAATAAAATTAAGAATAAATAATTCAACTGTATAGAAAAACTTACAATTGGAAACAAGACGAAAGGGAGGATCTTCTGTTTTGTGAAGGTAGACAAAACAAGGCTTTATTAAAATTTAAACTTTTAATTTTGAGAAATAAAGAATTTTAAAAGATAATGGAGAACTTATGAAAGTTAAAATAAATAAATATAAATGACAAATTGGTCAGAAATAAAATTAATAAATCCTGAAATACATATATTAGTTGTTTACATATTGTTAGATGTAAGGATTTGGTATACAATAACATTTTCTATCTTGAGGTAGATGTGTTTATAAATTTTAGTTTGTAACACAAGTCAGGGAATTTTTTAATTTTTTATATGAAATTTCAAATTATTTGTGTTTTACCAAAAGAGCAAAAGTTCCAACGAAATAATTTTGCTCAAGAATAAATAAATTGTAAGTCTAAATGTCACTCCTTGGAGTGTAGAATCTCATAACCAAAGGCAAGAGAAGGAAATTCCTTAAGAGGAGAAAAATTTAACTTTCCTTTAATTGCCCGTATATTGTAATAGGTGGAATAAACTGGTATATTTCACTAGATACAGTAATTAATATAATAACATTGGAATTAAAATCAAAATTTGCATTTTCAAAATTAGTAAAAATAAACATAAATTCAAAATTTAAAGAATGAATGAAAAACAACAACACAGTAGGAGATACGAACGAGTTGTCAGCAATCGGTGTTGCCAATCTATCAGCAAGCGGACCGAAGGTATGCAGTGAGTCTGCCGAAAGAAGGTGAGACTGTCAGAGTTTATCAGAGTGCCATCGACATAGTTGGATTCTTCAGGAGAACATTTTATGGAATCATGATCACAGTGTTAAGCTCCAGCAACTGAGGTGAGCAAGCTTTGTATGTACTTTGTTCTTAAGTGAGTTTCATATAGACCCATTCTACATGGGAGAGATAGAAACAAATTAACTTTCTTATTGGAACATTCCATTCGCTATGGGTTAAAAACAAAAATAAAACAATTTTAATTAATTTTAAGTGATTAAATCGCTTATTGCATTAGAAACATAATAAATTATATTAAATGATTATATTAAACATATTTTACCAACTGAATAATCGTTTTTGATTTAATGAACCCCGAACACATCAGTCTATTAATTATAATAATTAATTTCTAACAAAAAGTGTATCGGCCAAATTCACAACAGTAATCTGAATTAAAATAAATTAACATTTACAGACAAATACCATAGTTGTATAAGGAAAACCTAATTGCATCTCAATATTCTGTTAGTACAGACATTATGGTAGTATTTAACATAGCTGTAAATATAATTGTAGAAAACTTTAGCGAATTAAGGAATAAGATGTTACTTTTATAAATAAGAAGTTAGATGATTTTATAGAATTAAACAAATTTAGAGATGCACTTAATCAATTAAATATTTTATGAATATCTTGCTAAGTTTAGTACCAAATTAGAGAACTCACTAACATTCTGTAAACTTGAAACACTCCGCCCACCAAGAATTATTAAAAAAATTAATCGAGAATATTCACAAATACTATAATAATCAATTGCCATTAGAAGCACAAATAGAAAATATTTGGGAATTCAAAAATTTGTTAGAAGTAAGTTGTAAAATTGGCAAAAATTAAATTTTATATTCTCTTGATTTACCGATTGTAGAAGAAACAGATATCAATATTTACATATTGTATTCTGTACCCACTAAATATAAATCGGGTTATGTAACTATAATCCCCAGAGTAAAATATTTGTTAGTATCAAAAACTAAATTTAAAAAATTTAAAATTTTAGTGTAGCAACAAAATCCAATCAAAATTCTTATGCTCATTGGAACAAATATCCCATAATGAACTCAACTGTGAAACATCTATTGTTCAACATGCCACAACAGACAATTCCAAATACACCGCTTTGGAGATCATAGACAAAGAGATGAACCAATGTTTCACTGCATTACACCTAATTGGATAACCATATTTAATGTAACAGTAGATATTTCTTGTTGAAACTCCATATTCAGTTGTCCGGTGATGCCGCTAGGCGAAACAATTGTAGCTCATTTATATTATTAAAATAATTTTGAAACTAGAGCTTTATTGCTTTATTTAATTGGATATTATTGAGACTGTTGCAGGTAGGCAGCTTGTCTTCAAATAACACATAATTACAGTACTATAATCAATATTCATTCTTTACAGGACTAAGAATAAAATTAGTCACAATAGATCACACCAGTCCATTAATGGTTTCTAAAATTGTTCAAGAAATAAATATTAAATATATTTTAAAATACACATACATATAGATGAGCACAGATTTGTATTCACACACATAACAATATCAAACAAAAGCAATAAACATAAGAGTAACAAATATATACATGATTGATAATTTCTCAGATTTTACCTATAAAATACATTACACACTATAAAATCAGACAATCATTTGTGTTAAAATATGTTTTCTCCAGAAGCAGTTGCTTCAGTTTTTTTTTTAATAATGTTATTTATAGTAGCCTACCGGTATCTTATTTGTAGAATTTAACTGAGTGTAAAATTTGATATCCTTATATAAAGGACTCCTTTCCAGCAGGGTAAGCCAGTGAATCGTGTACAACATTGTTTCCCTGTTCTTTGTGTCATAATTGTGGTACAAAAAATAATTTAGTGTTAACAGAAAAAACAAATAAAAGGTGGTCTACTAGACTCATTCCTATATTATACAAGAAAGTCCATTATATTCCAGTTAAATTATTTGGAGATAGAGTTAAACTTCTGATTCAATATTGGTTATTTAGAATAAACAACACAAACTACATGAAAATTATTTGTGAAAAAGGAATTATAAAAACCACAAAAGATGATTTTATTATAAGTTATTGTGTAAAATAAAAGGAGTTGGGACTCTAATACCCAAGTAAAGTTACGTCTTCTCTATCAAAAATTGGACAATTAGTATGTAAAAGTAAGAAAATAATTTATACCCAAAGTTATAATATTAGGGAAAACAGTATAACTGAAACAGAAAATATTCAAACCTTAAGTCAGAAATTATTTCAAACGTTGGCAACACTTCACATAATTTATACTTAATCTACTTACCAAACATTATCTATTTCTTCTTCTGCTTTCATGTTGATGGATTCCATCATCTTGCTTTGGTAAACCTCATCTGTATTCTCCTTACCGTTGTCTTCTTCCTTTATTTCATTATTTGATTCAATCTCATCTTTGATCAAACAGTTTTCTTCTTCTTCTATCAATTCAAAACTAACTTCCTCTTGTTTTATTTCTATATCTAGATTTTCTTCTTTAATGTTATCCAACAGATCTGAATGATCCATGATGTAGTTCTGAAACAATAAGAGATTTAACAACAAATTATATTTGTAAAGTCCAGATTATTATGTAATTTATAATAAATACTAATTTACTCTGGAATGAATACTTTAAATAACTTGAATGAATAACAATGAATTATTTAATTATTTTTATTGTTTTATAAGAACTATGTACTTATTAAATTAAATTTATTAATTTTTCCGCTTATACGATTTTTTACTTATTTATTTAATTTAATAAATACATACGTAAGGGCTGATAAATGAGTAAAAATTAATTTCAATGTCGCATATGCGAGGTAAATTAGTTTAGAAACTCAAAAATACAGCAATAAACGTAAAAAGTCAAGTGAGAAATCTACGCTCTGTGCTGGGAAGCGACTAGGATAGCTCAGGTGGTAGAGCATTGGCGCGTAAAGCCAAAGGTCCTGTGTTCGATTCCCAGTCTAGGTCGTATATTTTTCACTTGAAATATTATTGTAATTATGTACAATATTTTTAGAAAATATCATTTTCCAAATATCTGAAAGGATACTTCCTTCTGCCCTCTCAGCTAGTAACCTTCTTCCTTTAGAAGGATAGTAGCAAGCCAACCCTATACAAATGTTGAGAGCAAATTGTCCATCAGGAGTTGTCGAAACATGGAAGAAATAAATGTTCTCAGTCCATTTCGATTAAGCTTTCAGACAGGCAATAGCACTGCTAAAACACTAACATATGTATCTGATAATATACAATTAACAATGGTCCGTAGAGAAGTTACTCTGTTAACGTTATTCAATTTCTCTACAGCTTTCGATTGTGTCAATTATTCTTTGTTTTTAAAATTGAAGAGAATCGAGCTGTCATTTCAATGCATAACTTGAACCAAATCAAATTTGTATGAAAGGGAGCCAAGTGTGATGGCTTCACAGTTTGAGGTATTGTTCCTTTGTCTTTAGTTATCAAGAAAAAAGTTCCAGCTTTCCTGATAATCAAGTGTTTCTAAGAATCAATTATGTAATTAGATTTAGGTAAATAATAACTGGCATGTAAATTTTCACAAATCAACTTATATCATGACAGTTGTTTCACAATTAAGCATCTTCAAACAATTGGCGTAAAATTTTAAAATTCCAAGGTAAGTACAAACATCTATACTAAAAAGTGGGGTTGGAATGTAAGGAAGGGAGAATGATCTTGCAGGATGTGTGGCAATGGGTTTTAACAAAGGAGATGGGTTAAACACTTGTTCATTGAGGTTGGAAGCATGGCAATTGAGAACAGATCTGTTGATTTCTAAACCTTCTAAATAATTTATTTTTCTACTTTTTGTTCAATATGCAAAACTTTAACATTTTCAGTAGGATCAAAATTATGAGCAGAACCTAATAAATGGTTAGCAAAATTTGAATCTGTTTGACCAATGTATTCACCATTACAATCATTAGGCCTATAACTTACTTTGTACAAATCACTATTATCTAATTACTCTCTTTTGTAAATTTTACGTCAGTTGTCTAAAGATGCTTAATTGTGAAACAGCTGTCACAATATATGTTGATTTGTGAAATTTTACATGTGACTTATTATTTGCCTTAATATGGAATTTCACCAAGTACCGACTGTGTTTATGTGGCCCAGCCAAGGAGCCCACCAAACCAAAATCATAATAATTATAAATTAGGATGTAATGAAAAGGGATTTTTAAATAATAAAATATGAATTGGCACTTGCGATTTTGATGAGCAGTGCAATATGACGTAGAAGAAGGGGAGGGGAGAGACGAGGAGTGGAGGGCTTGAGCTAGCAAGCCGACTGGGAGTCTTTTCCGAGAGCCGCTAGAAGAAAGACCGCTACGGGTCAGGTCAGTCCATTTTCGGCCACGTGCTAGTTAAATTCAATGGTATGCTTTTCGGCCGCTATTAAGGCTTTATCTTGCCGTTATGCCTTTTTTATAAATCATAATTAATTTCTGTTCTTTAATTCGGCACTAAAATAAAATATAACCTTAAATTTCACTTGCGTTGCGTGCATTCATTAGCGTCTTAACCCGACTCCTTAGCCCATCCTGACACGATTCGGCTAAAGTGTATGCGGTCTCCAGCCAGTCAAAAGAAGTGGAGACGGTCACAACTGGTGTCAGAAGTGGGATCCGACCGTCTCTGTTTTGGGAGAGGACATCGAACGCAACAGAGGTAAGAAATTACAAATATTTATTTGAATTTTAACTAAATTTAACGCTCTAAATTATGTATTAAAAAAAGAGAGAATTTAAATTCCCATATTTTAAATTAAATATATTTCACTGACCTCGTCCCAAAAAGACCCACAAAAAGACACCCAAAAAGACAAACAAAAAGACAAAAAAATTTCTTTTAAGTCTAAGATTACAAAATTTGTTTTTTCCAAACGTATGAAGGATTAGAGATCATTCATAAGGGGAAAGGCGTATCAAGGAAATTTTTTCTAAAAAAAAAAAAAGGAAATTTTTCCATGATTCAGGACAAATCCCCGAAGTTTGGAAAATTCAAAACCCATTAGTCAATAATTTAAGTAATAATTTGGTAGATAAATTTTATGTAGTTAAGGGAAAAAGTCATAATTTGTTTAAAATTTTAAAAGTTTGTTAATTAAACCTAAAAGATAGGTATGTTTTAAATTGCAGTTGTAAGTTGTTGCTTTAAATGAAGCATGTTAATTGCTAGGTCCAATGATTAAAATTTTCATATGTAATAAATAAATTTTTTTTGGTAATAAAGTTATAAGAAGTTTTTGAGAAATATAATGTAATTTAAAGATTTTGTGCTAAAAGAAGAGATTTAAGAAGTTTTTTTTGCAAGAAATACAATAAAGTTTAAAATCATAATTGATTTGTTAAATAAAAGAAGTGAGATAAAATAAGTGGTAAAGATTAGTTTATATTGATCGATTTATAAATAATGAATGAGGCTATAGTATCAAAGTTGAAGAATAAGGCTTTGTAGGGTTTTTTATAGAAAAGAAGTAATTAGTTGTATTAAGAAGTTGTAATGATGATTTTTTTATGTTTATTTATGAAGTACTACGATGAGATAATATGCTACGATGATAATCTACGAGATATATAATAAATAATGTTCTACGAGTATTTATAAAGAAAAATAAATAACGACGATTCTACGGCAGAAACAAAGAGTTCTGCAAATAATTTTTTTTTTACGACGAAATATATGACGATTTTAATAATAAATAAAGTTTTGAGGTTAATACAACAAAGTTATGAATTTTGTGAAGGGCCTAAAAAGGTAAAATTTTAAGATGAGATACTATAGTTTAATGATTTTGAGTAAAATTGATTTAAAGCCATAGATAGTTTTTTTTCTTGAAGGAAATAATATAATTTTTGTTGTAGTTAATAAATGGATATAGTTAATTAAAAAAGTTTTAGTGAAATTTGGAGAAGTAATATGAATTGACCTAGTAATAAACAGTAAGATTGAATTAAAGCAGATTTTTTAATAAAAAAGGTATGAATTAAAGTAATAATTTTTTAAACTATGTTGAAAAACTAAGATAGTAGTAATAAGATAGGAATGTGGAACCAATTAGGGTTTTAACGCGTAAGACTTGACCGAATATTTTAATTTAAATATATTGAAATAAAGCACGTGGTCGATTTTCAACTCCTTTAATGACGATTTTCAACTACCTTAATGACAATACCAAGTTCCAAAATTTCAGATAGACCTAAAAGGGTAACAACGCACGGAAGTTGTTGCATATTATGTAAAACGGGATTTAAAATAACGGGACACCCTGTAAATGACATCGGTAAGTGTGGCATATCAATGGATATGCCTGTAATCGAACTTTTTTTTTTCTCTCTCTATCACACATATAATTTAATAAAGGTAAAATAGGAGATATTGGCAGCAAAAACGGGAAATTTTTTTTTTTTATATATACGTAATAAACGTATAATGGAAAGAAAACTGTCATATCAAAGATGAACTTAGTTAACTTGGAAGTATGGCAATATTGCACAGCTGTGAGATTAGGTTACGACGTGTCAGCAACACGTGCCTGACTTTGTAGCAAAGTATGGAACAACGGAAATATTTGCAAACAAGATATATTTTGCGACGTAGGGAACGATGTTGATGAACTCGTAGCGAACAAAACTGCTTACGCCATATCCGAATACAAAGTCTAATCACGCGTAGCATTAAAAAAATATATAGACTAATAATAATAATAGCTGACGGAGGCGTAATAAAATAAATTAAAATACTGGTGATTTTTAGATTTTCGTACAATAACTTGTAAACGGAACTAGACTTACAGGAAACAAAGTACAATATGAACATTTAAAACCTAGTCGTAGTCAATGCAGACATAGCGGTTCAAGCCTGAAATGATAAGAATTTCAGCTGACACATCCTGAGGCTGACAGCTTGTTTGTTGTTATTGACTAGGCCTACATCAACATCTAGCCTCCATACAAGGTCCGGCATTTACAGTTTATTTAATTTACAAAACTTTTCACTTTAATAATTATTAGGATAGGACTTTTCATAATTAATCGGTTCAAATACAAAATGGTCACAAATAGTGATGACAGCATTTAATAAAGGAGTTACGGATGTACAATAAATTTTAGCAGATCATAATAGAAATTGACAAATTAACAAATTCTCGGAAACGCCTGATGAAAGAAAAAAAAAAAAAAGAAGGGAGGGGGTCGATAGACATATTAATTCAATCATTTGAAATATTATACGACACTAGTGCACTGTGGACCAAGTAAGCTGGAACTCAAAATTTTATTAGGAACAAGGTAAAATAAATATTTATTGAATTCATTGCAAAGGTTTATTGAAATTTTATAGAGTAAATTCTATAGAGTAAATATGAACACGTTGTCAGTTCTAGTTTTAGGAGACTCGCATGTGCGCCGATTAAAACAATATTGCGGGCATAATACACCAATTAATTAGAAATTGTCTTGCCACGGAATCTCGGGTGCTACTTCCATACGCCTTAAATCATATATTAAGCGTCATTCATTTTCACTGTTCCCAGCAAACTACATTTTTTAAATTTTAGGTACAAACGATATTTTACGCGGACCTATTAATGATGTAAGGAAGAATTACATATCTGTGATTCGGCTACTAGCACGATTGAACCCAGGAGGGGTGATCATTTTGTTCAAACTATCGTTTTTTCCTTTAATAACGGAGCCTTCAGATAAACTCGGTGCAATTACACAATTTAATAAAGACCTTTCTTCTTTACAACGTCGACATATCCATGTCTTATCATTAGAAAAGGAGAGTCGTTGGCCATTGACATACTTCTTAAAAGATAATTTGCATTTCTCACACATGTGTTATGGTAAAATATTACGCGACTTGGAAGCTATACTGATAATATAAAAAAAAAGATAATATTTTATAAATTTTGATAGGTGAATTTGTACTGAGAAGGGGTTAGATCTGGGTTGAACATGTTCTGTGGGCCGCATTGCAATGAGACTCAGGTATTGTCCTTGCTAAGTTCATACCTTCATTTAGCATGGCGTTTTGGACATGAACAGGTCAGAGATAATCCGTTTTTGGAAATAGTTTACCTAGAGAAATTTTTTTTTCCTTCCTCAAATTACATGATAAATGTTAAATTTTTTTGAATACATATCCTCTAAAAATCAGAACCGAAGATTCGGACGGAGATTTTTTTTAAGTCATGCGTCTCCGAGGATATGTATTAAATAAGTTAGAATAAGATAGTATGAGTGTGAGATGTGAGATGTGAGTGTTTGTTGTGTGAGACAATTCCTATCACCTTGTAACCAATACACGCGGAAGACTTGAATTAGTCGCTATTATGGCCCAAGGGCGATGCCATTATGCAAATGCGCATTTGCATCTTTTGTTTTCATAGGCGTCTAAGCCGACTCTAAAATACTTTTTCTATTTTTTTCATACTTCCAGGCAGCGATTTTTGGGTTATTTTCGTGATAGTTTAAGTATTATGTATGGTCACAGACAAAAGTTTATGTGTTACGAGATGATATGAGAATATGAGTGATTGCAGATTTGCATAAATGATAATTTGTATGAATGGGTAATTTAATTTAGCTAAGTAAGTACCGGTATATTAGGCTACCGAAAATATACGGGTTATATTAATAATATTATTTTTTTAAAAAAGGGTAATAGTAGACACATCTAAAATAGCATAAGAATGTAGTATATAAAATTTTTTTTTTTTTTTTTTTAAAGTTCGATATTTGAAATTAACACTCTTTTGTGTGTGTAGAGATGGAAGAGGACACGTCGGCACTGGAGAATCAACCAGTGACCTTCGAAGTACTTCACCACCACATCAAGTGTATAAAATTTTTTTTTTTTAAATCAGTTTAATTTTAAAGTTTTATCTTAAATGATCTCCTCAAATTAATTTTTTTCTTTTGTAACAAATATTATTTAAGAGTTAATTCAAAAATAATAATAATAAATAATAAATTAATTAAAAATAAAAATTAATTAATTTTTGGAAATCATTTCAATAAGTTACTGGTCTATTTCATCATCTAAACGCATGGTAAGTATTAACTTACTTTAAAGAAAAAAATTTAACTAGGTCTTAAATTTTTCACAGGTAATGAGCTGGAACTTTCAACACCAACGCTGGAACTTTCATCACCAACGCTGAAACCATAACAACCAACACCAGCACCTCGACAACTATATATTGGACACCTGTACACCTCATATTACAAACTGGGAATAATTGTGTTGTAACTGTTTTGTTGTAATCTTTTTTTAATTCTTTGTAACTAATTTAAATTTTTTTGCCTAAATTATTTTGGAAATGACCATTTAACTTAAACCAACCAATTTTTTTTTATTATATTAGACCAAAATGTAATTGTATATTGAAAAAGAAAAAGACAACGGTGTACAATAATTAATTGAGACGTGCGCGAATGAAAAATAATGTTTTATATGACTTTTTGCAAGCTAGTGATAGTTGCAAAATAAAAATAAAAATAAATAATAATAATAAATAAAAGATAGTTAACAATCTGTAAAGAGGAATTATGATTTTACTTATAAAATTTATTTTCTAATAACGGGAACATGGGACACGGAATGAGAATTCAGCTAGGAAAGAAGGGGGAAGCATAATATTATAAATCTTTATTTCTATGTTCGCAACCAAAATGTTGTGAACGCATCTGGGGTCATGAGAAAGTGTGCTTCTGTTATAATTAAGTTACTATTTAACATTAGAAGATTTTTTTTTCTCTTAGGATAACACCATGGTAGATTTCGGGGCGGGCCTGTAGTTGGGGAATTGATGTAAAGATGTCACCATCATGCCAGCAACAATTGTTATGAAGGCCTAGTGCCTTTGTCCAAAAGGACAAGGCACGGAAGGGACCCAAAGGGTGCCCTCAATTGTTAAAAACTCGACATCAATTTATAGTAACAGCAAAGTGCTGTAAAGTTGCCCATGCAGAAACCGAGCATCCCCACAATGAAGCCATGGTGATTTTTAATCCTATAGCAGATATATATTTTGAATACGTTATTAAAATTTTGAATAAAATATTAGAATTTTTATGATTGTAAGTAAAGCAATCAGAAGAAAGTAACAGAAGAACATTTCTCTCTTTAAGACCGCAGATGCGCACCCAAGGTGGAAACAAGCACAACAAAATTTTATTTTGGTTTTCGCTTTTAGATTCAAGGGGGGTAAATACATTGTCAAAATTTAAAAGATGCCTAAATGGACACTCATTTCGTTTTAAATTAATCACTTTTTATAATAAGAAGGGGTAATAGTCGCTAGGAGGCTATATTGTCTTCACCTATTTGCAGATTGCTAACTGATTTCAAAATTTTAATTAAGGCACATGGGGACTTTGAAAGCATTTGGCAGCAATGAATTGACCACACGTTTGTATTTTCTCTTTCTCCTTTCAAAATTTAAAGAAATCTTGTAGTATATTCTTTTGGCGATTTTAAAAATTTATTTTTGCTTATGAGTGGAGTGTCACATTAGCCACCACTTTACAGCGAGCCGAGTGGTGCGGCTCGAATTGTATGGAGGGGGGTGATGTGGCCCAGCCAAGGAGCCCACCAAACCAAAATCATAATAATTATAAATTAGGATGTAATGAAAAGGGATTTTTAAATAATAAAATATGAATTGGCACTTGCGATTTTGATGAGCAGTGCAATATGACGTAGAAGAAGGGGAGGGGAGAGACGAGGAGTGGAGGGCTTGAGCTAGCGAGCCGACCGGGAGTCTTTTCCGAGAGCCGCTAGAAGAAAGACCGCTACGGGTCAGGTCAGTCCATTTTCGGCCACGTGCTAGTTAAATTCAACGGTATGCTTTTCGGCCGCTATTAAGGCTTTATCTTGCCGTTATGTCTTTTTTATAAATCATAATTAATTTCTGTTCTTTAATTCGGCACTAAAATAAAATATAACCTTAAATTTCACTTGCGTTGCGTGCGTTCATTAGCGTCCTAACCCGACTCCTTAGCCCATCCTGACAAGATTCGGCTAAAGTGTACGCGGTCTCCAGCCAGCCGGAGATTCCAGCTGGTCAAAAGAAGTGGAGACGGTCACATTTACACTTAATGTAATTAAATTTAACTAATTTTAAGAAATAATTGTGAAACGTTCATTTGTTTTCAATAGGTTTCTATTCAAATTTAATATAGCCTAACTTATTATTTAACTTTAACTAATTTTTAATTGTACAGTAATCCATAAAGGTTTTTATTTCTGTTTCAATTTGTAATTTTTCAGTGAAAAAGTGAATTCAGCATTAAAATATTACAATACAATTTCAAAATAAGGTTTGTAGTAAAAGGTTTATCCCATATATTATACACTATGTATTAACAATATTAAAATTATTGTAGGACTAAAATCAGAAAATATAACAATAATGTACAAGTAAAACCGCTACCCATGAACAATATAATGTGTATTTATTGTTACCATTTATTATGTCAAAATTATTGTTATGTATAAGAGTAATAGGTCATAATCACACAGAGACATTAATCTTCTCATTTTAAAAGCTGACCTTGAGGCAAAATAGCATAGAACAATAGGTATGAAAAATTACTATTGATAGAGGAAGCAATCCATATGACAAACGTAACTTTAGGCTATTTGCTAATCTGCAGATATTCATAATTGAATTAAAGTTATAAACCTCAATTATTGCGATATGAAAACTTAAAATTAGACAATGGACATGTAAAACTTTAAAGCATGCATAGAATTTATAACATATGCTTAATAATAGATCTTACATAATGAGGTGGTATTATTATCCCTTATAATTGAATACAGAAAGTTGATTCCATGATTAATTATAGAGTGTACATGCCGGTTGAATTATATGGCGAAAAATCATGAAATGGATTACTACCTACTTTATTTGAAAGAACTCGATCATATTTTATGTTGGAAGACACTTTTGAAGTACTAAAATACAATATTTTGGTCAGAAATAAGCAATATGCCAGTATGGATATTCTTTACAAAGAAAGTCACTCCTTTTTTTGCAATTTTTTTTTGTTGCAAAACATGTTCTACAGACCTTATTTCTTAATAATAAAATAGGTTTTCAACACGGAGAAATTACTGGTAATTGTTTACTTAAAGGTGGCGCCTTTATTTCTGGATTTTTTTTTATTTTTCAACTGTCATTACATATCTTACTTCTTATGAATAAATATTGTTTTCTTTGTGCAGATCACTTTCTTTACTAAAAAATGGCAATCTAAAAACTATCAAATCCAAGGGTATTTATAGGTTAGATATAATGGCAAATGTTCACATTTACATCTCATATGTTACTAAAGATATTTCAATTTATAAATCCGTCATCACAGATCATGTGATATGCTCTGAATCCTCCATATTAATAATCTAATTTCAAATTATTAACTTCAACAAACTTACGGAAGGTTTGGTCAGTTGGTTGGTTATATATATATATATATATATATATATATATAATCACATATATATAAGGTTTTGCCAGGTGTTTATTTATATATAGCTAACTGGCGAAACCTGTAGAGATATATAATTATCGGAAAGTAAGCAAATTATTACCGCCAGCATGCATTCAATTTTTGCTTTCGCAATGAGCCTATGCGTCTAGGTTTCATACATTACTCGGAGGTGAGATAGGTCTCGGCAGGTCATTAGGTAGTTCCTTTACTAGGTCTGGTTAAGTAACCATATGTATGTACTTAACTTCCCAGACATTTAGGTACTTAACTAGTAAGTAAAAGATATTGGATGGGTAAATGTGTACTTCAAGGTGGCAACTTATTTTTCAAATTTTTTTTTTATCATCTACTACATACCTTACTTTTTAAGAATAAATAAGTTTTACTTGCGCAGATCACTATTTTTCACTGAAAAATCACAATCTAAAAACCACCAAATCCGACATATTTATAGGTTAAAACATAATGGCAATGATAATAGCTTATGGTTTGACGCATGCACATTTCACAATGAGACTACGGTAGATCACAACAGGTTTGTCCAGGTTGCCTTTCGTATGTTTATTGAAGTTATTAATTTGCTTACTTTGTGATATAATTATATATCACAACCAGTTTGGCCAGGTAGCTATATATATATATAAACACCTGGACAAACCTTTCGTAAGTTTATTGAAATTAGATTATTAATATGGAGAATTTTCAGCATATCACGTGATCTGTGATCACGGATATTATATATTGATATATTTTTAGTAACATAAAAGAAGTGGGTAATTCTGAGCAATTACTTGGTCAACCCCAAACTTTTTCATATTTTACTATGGTCATAAGGATGTTCTCAGAAAGCAAGAAACATATAATTCAAGGCCCGCAAGGCCATTGTAATCAGTTCTAATGGCGTCGTGTTCCGGTTTCAATCCGTTTACCAACGAAAGGTTTGGCCAGGTGGTTATATATATATATATATATATATATATAGCTACCTGGCCAAACCTGTCATGATAGCCTATATAATTATCTCGCAAAGTAAGCATGGTAATTCTGAGCATAAAAAAGGATTATCGGAGGAACCACTAGCCATAACGGTACTGTCACAACAGGCCTTCCGCGCGTCTCCCGCAAGCCACTGTTATCGCGTGGACTTTGAACCTTCTTATCGCTCGGCAACCTGTACGATGGCCTTGCGGGCCTTGAATTATGTTTCTTGCTTTCTGAAAACATCCTTATGACCGTAGTAAAATATGAAAAAGTTTGGGGTTGACCAAGTAATTGCTCAGAATTACCAAGAAGTGATCATCTGCCAATATATCTAACCTATAAATCATCGAATTTGATAGTTTATAGATTGTGATTTTCAGTGAAAAATAGTGATCTGAGCAAGGAAAACATTGTTTATTCTTAAGAAGTAAAGTATGTAGTAGACTTTAAAAAATTAAATGGAAAATAAGATGCCACCTTAAAGTAAACATTTACCATTGGATGTAATAAGGTGAGTAATGAGCATTTAATTTGACAGTGGGGTGTATAAATTTAATTACCTAATCACACATATTTGTGTCGATGAATATAAACATCGAGTGATGAGACATTGACTAAAGTAGTAATACAGATGAACATTGGCATGTAGTAACCTTAAACACATTATAGGTGGAAGAGGAACTGGGATTATAAATATAACATAACCCAACTCTAGAATAATACACTTTCATTTGCCAGATTCCGAGGGAGGGAGGAAATCAAGGATAACAGCATAAACTCTACAAATTTATCATCCCCAGGCTTATACGAAAGTCTCTTCCACAGACAGAGATTGTATGTAAACTACAATTATAATCGAAAACAAAAAATTAGAATATTTTTACAAAATATATCAATATATGACTCAAATCACCAATCTTTCATAAAAAAGAAAACTAAGTTATATTATGTACTTACATAACTCAAGGCGATACTTTGGAGAAAAATAAAATAGAAAACACAGTTAATTCTACTAGCAGCAGTCAGAGTCTCAGAGTCAGAATGTTACTGTTAGTTTATAGAATGATGGTAATGTTAGAAATTGACACAGCCTGCATCATAACTCTACTATTTCTTCTTCTTTTTCTCATCGCCTAAACTGGAAGGAAGGGATTGGAAGTAACACTATGGCCCTTTAAACCATTTGTATTTTTTAAAATATATATATTTGCATTGTGAAATTCTTTTTATAACTGTGTAATAAATTATATATGCTAAATTCATGAAAATTTTTTCTGTGCCTTTTGTTAATTGTTATTCTATGGAATTTTCTAAATACATAGATGCGAAATACTTGGTATTTATTGCATTATTTAACGTATTTATTTGTATTTTCATCCAGCCTTGACATTGGTGAAATATGTAAACTTACACTAACTGTGCACAATTTATTACTTTTGAAAAGTTATATATTATCATTGCCCTTGGCAATAATTTTGTGTTGTTTTAATATTAGGTTGGCACTACCTGTAGAACTAAATAATTTTGTACAACTTTTTGCATTTCTGTCAAATTTTGTGAATATCCTATTTAGTAAAAGTAATTTGAAAAACTAAAAATAATGCCCAGAGTTAAAAAATGTTGGTAAGAGGAAGGTTTCTTTTATAAAACCAAATGTTATTAGTGGTGTAGGTGTTGTAAATAGTTAAAATTGTTGTAAATTATGTAAATAACATAACCTCAAATAATAGTGATCCTAGGCCTAGCGTGCCAATCAGTTAAAGCAGTAAAAGTAGTACTTTAGAAAACCCTATGCATGGGCTGTGTCCCAAACAGAAAGATTCGTGGTGCAAATATAACCGATCTTTAGCACAACAAATTTTACCAATACAGCCTACCCATAGCAGTTATGGACAGGCCCCCCACATCATCCCATGTGCCCCGTTGCTAAAAGTCACTATGGGCCCCCCTCTTACTACCAAAAAAATTAATTAATTTTACTATTAGTATATTAATGGCTAGGCTAATGCATTTGTATTATTATTATATCTGTGTTCCGATATGTTGAGAACACATCCTAATTATATCATTGAGATATTGAGAAGCAGAAGATACAACTTTTAGCTAAAAATGAAGTAAGCAAAGCAAATACATGTTTATAAAGAAAAAATTTATTGAAGGAAAATCTAATAAGTATTTCACAAAAATTGGTCATACTAATAGCTTACTAAAATCAACTTAAATTCAAAGCTAAAAACCAAATACACATAAATGAAAGTTATATGTTGCATTGTAGTGTTTCTGAGTTCTGTTAAATTATTGAAAGAATGAAAGCTACATTTTTCTGGCTTTAATCATTGAAATTTTACAATTACATTACTGAAGTCAAGGCTTGATGAAAGACGGTGTTCGATTGCTAACACTCCAAGTGAGTTAAGACGTTCTTGAGTCATTGAAGAACGTTGCCATGTTTTCAATACGTTGCCCAGCTGACTAAATGCTCTTTCTGCAGATTCAACAGAAACTGGTATCGTACAAAATATTCTTAATGCAATACACACATTTATGAATATTGGTTCTAACTGTTTGCATTCAACAACTCTAACGGGTTACTTGAAATGTTTTTTTTTGGTCAACTTGAAACACAGAGCGGAATATATAGTTCAGATGTATAATTTCATCTGAAAAGTTTACTGATAGATCCTTCTTATAAGTTTTAACTAAGTTTTCAGCCTTATCCCTTAAATCATTGTCTTCCATAGAGCTGAATTGAAGAACTGGGCTGAAGAGTTCAGTCAGTGCATTAGTTGCTTCAAATCTTGTCTTGAGATCAGACAAAATAAGATCCAAAGCTCTATTATACACAATACTAGTTTTAAAAAGGTTTTCTTCTTCTTCAATAATTGTTTCCAATTGAGAGCGACCTCTTGATTTTAGAAATGTAGATGGTACGTTGATGGATTCTGCCACTAAACGTCACTCACTGATGACGTCTTCCCACGAATTTCTCAGTCGTTGCATGTCTTCCTTCAGATCATTCATCAGTTTCACTTCAATGTCCAGAGAAATACTCTGCGACTGAATTATTACACTCTTTTCATTGATGCAGCCTAACACTTTGTACCAAAATACTGTTATACAAAGGCCTTGAAAGAAAGAAAAGTATATTTAAGACCCATAGCTTTATTGTGTGCTTTTGGTTCTAGGCATTATAGGCTTGACTTCAACTCAGTTAATATTCGTTCTAAGGCCGTTAATAGTTCTGGGTAGTGCTTTGCAACGGGACATAGGCTTCGAATCTTTCGTACCACCTTGTTTGTGATTTTTTTTTAGTGAAAGCGGCACTTCAGAAGTCAAAATATCCCATCTTCTAGGACTATGGGCGAAAAAAGAATACATTGTTTCCACGTTTCCAAAGAAGGTCATAATTTCGGGGCATATTTTTACTGTATTAACTCCTATTCTGTTTAAGGAGTGGTTTTGTTACTCACAGCTGTTGTAGATTCAGACACGATTTGTACGCAACGCACTCCATATCCAATTAACCAATTTATATTACTCTGATGTAATATTTCATTGATACACATAAATCTAGTGATTTAATTATTGTTTTCTTTCTATGATTTATTAAAAATTTTCTACTTTTAAATTTTCCCCCCCGTCCTTGCGGGCCCCTTGGCCCACGGGCCCCGTTGCCGTTGCAACGGTAGCACCGGCCATGTGGGGGCCCTGGTTATGGAAACCATTAAAACTATTTTTAAAGCTCTAGCTGATCCTGAGTTGTTAAAAAAAATGTGTACATGGTAAGACTCAAAAAGAATTGTTTAATAATATGATTTGGACTAGAATTCCTAAAAAATGGTGTATTTGATGCTGTTATTTCTTATAATGAGGGAGTTTTTGGAAAGGTTAGAGTTTTAGAAAAGTTGTTTGGCAAGTGTGGTTCAAATTCTGTAGTTGGCCTAAGAATTCAAGATCGCAGACGGGTTTATGAAGCTGAAAAGGTTTTAAAACACATGGCAAAAAGAGCTCTTCTAGCAAGAGAAAATGTTAAGACTGCTTGAAAATGAGGGGGACACAGATGACAGTAGTTATGGATATGGAGCTCACTAAAGGCAATGCAAATAAGAGTTGTAGTTATAAACCTGATATTTCACTTTAAACCGAGTTTCCCGTAAGTTTAGTTTTTCATATTTCGGTACCATTATTTTGTAAACCGCTTGTCCAAACTGAATGAAATTTTCAGCTATTACTCATTAAGTTATGTTTAATAAAAATAAGAAATATCTTTGTAACGTGATATTTAAAAAAAAATAGAACTCTTTTTACAGTTATTTTAAACACTATTTTAGGTATGATCATTAAAAAATTTGTAAAGCTAACAGTTTTCATTTGACAGAAACAATAGATCTTATTATTGTTGCTAAGTAACCAATGAACACAAAAAATTTCACAAAATTATTTATAACACTTAAAGAAAATGGTACCAAAAATTAGTTAATTTAACATGGACAGCATAGGGACAACTGGGTTCCCTTAATAAAATGAAAGTCAAATGGGAATTGATTTGGCACCTAAAACCAAAGGTCCTGGTTTCAATTGCCAGTATTGGACGTATATTTTTCATGTGAAATATTATTGTATTTTCAATATTTGCTGGTAAAAAATGTATTAGCTTTAAAATCTATAAATTAATAATAAATAAATAAATAACTTTACTTTGATGAACAAATTAAAATCAGCATTACGTAGAATTTATATAAATATAAGTTTAACAATTTTTCTGATACATCAGTTACTGAAATTTTATTGTTTACATTCTATGATAATTGTGTGATAAAAATGGATTAGAAAAATAAAGACATCTCTGTAAAAATTATCTGATACAGCAATATAATTTATCCACAATAGGTATCCCAAACTTATGACCAATTGGGAGTTCTTGTTTTTGTAATTTAGTATTGTAATTCCAAGTTTAGTTTTATAAAATATTCATGCAATTTATTATTCTAAAAGAAGACTATTTCGTTTTGTTCAATATTCACAAATTGACTGTATTATATCATATCTTATTATATTTGTTTGAAATAATATAACATTGTTTTTGAAGTTCTTGTTTTGTGATGTACTCTTTTCCTAAGGGGAAATCCTACTGAAAAGTCAACTTTAAAAATAAGATGTTCGTTTCGTTTTGTAAAGTTCACATATTGACTATACTATATAATATCTTTACTGTATTTGTTCTAAATGAATTATATTTTATTCTTTCAAATGTCTTCTTGTGCTCAAGTGCTGTATAGGTACCTTTTTTCTTTTAAGGAGAATCCTTCCTGAAAAATCTACATTAAACTACACAAATAGAATGTTTTACTTATATGAAGAATAAAGGCGTTCAAAAAATTCTAAAAATATATTTAAAGAAATATTGTTTTACTTTTTTTATAACTTTACAAATATCAATCTAACCTACAATTTTTATAGTAAACCAGAGTCTGGGACACTTGAAGACAAGGCCAATCAGAGAGCTCCATTTGGTCATGAGACTTAAGGCTACGCCCCTTTAGGCCTCGGTCCAGATGTTGAAATTGCCCAGACCTATTAATCCCCATCAAAGTACCTACCCAACCCAGAAATATTTATAACCATTGTAGTTCTTAACCAGCCCAAAATTAATTACATCATAGTACCTACCCAACCAAAATTATTTAAAAACTTACGTAGTACCGGGTACCTACCCAGCCCAAAATTAGAAAATGCTCTCTTCCGTCAAATTATGTCTGAAATGGCATCAGGGTCGTGTTGGGTATAAAAATATATATTTTTGGGTATGAGGAACACAATGCCAATGTTATAGCACCAATATACCGTACCCGTATCGAGATGTGACCATGTGTAATGAGCATGCATGTTTGTTTATGTCTTAAGGAAACAACAAAATTCAACCCAGCATTAGTTTGAAAAGCTCCCAAACAGCATCAATGTTCTGGGTTATGTTGGGGATAAATTTTGAAAAAAAAGTAGGGCAAGGCAGTCAAGATTAAAAAACTATTTTGCATCTGTTTTAGTTTTCCATTATATAAAATATACATGTAAAGTAGCAGCTATCTTTTGTCTACACAGACCACAATCCTTTAATCGACGTGAACAAGCGGTACAGGCTAGTAAATGACCACAAGGTAACAAAGTGACTTCTATTTCTGATTGTTAACAAATTTTACATAGCTTAAACTTGGATGTAGTGGTGGTTATAGAGATAGGTACTATTTATCGTAAACATTCTACAAAGTTAGTGATTTAATGCCATAATATATCTACATCTACCTAAAGTCCATTTGTAATGTTCGTCAATAGGATCTTCAACCGATTCCCAATCCACAGGTAAACCAATATGTACGGTCTTTAATACTGATGCAAAAGAACCCTTATTCGGCCAATTTACTCGCTGACAAGCGATGTACCCAATTTGAATGGGTCTACATCCGTGCTGTGTAAGTTGAGTATCAGGTCCTATACATTTTCTATAGTTATATAATCAGTCCACCACATCTTCTCCCACGTCTACCTTGCTCGTAACTGAAATAATATATACAGGTCCTTTGTGTTTTCACGGGGTTAAAACAGTCATGTGGTATGGTGAGGCCATTCCTTGTGCCCACATTACAAGCCAGAGCAAGCAGATGGCTTTACCCCTTGTGAAAATATTTCCAATCCATCGCTATTCCCTGTGACCACCACTCCATTACAATATTGTAGTCCCCAAATTTTTTTGCTTTTATTTTTCATGATTTTTTTGGTATTATTACGTTTTAACTCGATACCTAAAAATGTCACCCACAGGTTTATGGTAGAACTAATTCCACTCCAGGGACCTCAGTTCAACCTTACGGGCTTTTTACAGCGGCACCAGAGGGTAACACCTACGCATACAGTGATAACAGTCAGGTATCTTACCATTCCCCACACCTAATCTATCCAAGTCACAGATTTTAATCCAAGTTATTTAATACTTACTCCGTCTTGTGACATTTCGTAACTTATGTTACGTGTTTCAGAAGGTATGTTCCATCTTCAGACTCGCTCCTGAATACATATATAAATAGCATCAGTAAAACATTATAGTTCACCCTTGAAAAGCAGATAGAGAATAAACTCAACTTTTAACCCACCGACGGTCATTCGACCCCGAATCGACCTCAGCGCTTGGTGCATAACTAGTCTGCATTCTAACCTCACTTGTAAAAGTTACCTTTTTAGGGAAAATCGGTATTTTTATTTAGAAAATGTAACATATTATTATTTTTTCCCCCTAAATATATTCACAAATATATGACAAATCTCAAGAAATGGTTGAAAAAAATCCTAAAAATCTATTAGTATGTTATTCATTACCATTTCTGTGAAATTTCTGCTCCGTTACTCTTCGATTTTTTGGTATTTGACCAAAAAACACCAAATGTGATACATCTAACATTTTTTTTCACTACACACCTACATTCTATGCACCTTTCTGAACATAATGAGATATAGAACTTTTGTATAAGATAAATATTACTATTTTTTGTGATTTTTTGAAAAAAAAATTATCATTTTACATTTTTTCGTAAACTATTTTTTGTTTTTTTGATAATATAACAAATTTTATTTTTTTTCCCCCTAAATATATTCAAAAATATTACACAAAACTTTTGTATATCTTAGAAAAAGGTAGTAAGCTATTGATTTTGGAATATACAGCTTTTTCCTGAAAATTGGTAACTTCGTTTTTGACATGTAACATACTTACTCCAAAACCGTTTCAAAAAAATTTTTTTTTATTGCATAGATGGATTCTATGCATCTTTCTGAGAAAAATGATATCTTATAAGTTAGGTTTTGTATAGAAATAATATATTTAATTAATTTTTTAACAAACGAAGAAATTTAACACATGCCAGTGGAGGGTTAAGATATATCAATAGAAAAATGAGCAAATAAATTTAAATACAAAATATACAGGAAACCTACCACTACAGATATCATTATACACTCCAATTCTCAGAATACCACCTGTCATAAAATGGTAGCCTAAAATAGCTTCGTACATAGACTGATAACTACATCAAAGGAAGCATTCAATTTCCAAGAGGAATTAAAAACCATCTTGTGTATTTTACAGCAAATGGATAATAGGGGGTCTATGGTCGACAGACAAAGAAACAATTGCACTAACAAAAAAGACCTAACAAGGAAAAAGCCAAAACAACCTGTCTCTATTGACTACGGCAGTATCTTCCCAGAAATGTTAAACAACATGGAAATGATTTCCGCAAATATTAGGCAGGAACAGAGCCTAAAGTAGATCGAAAGAGCAAATATGGCGGAGTTTAACCTACTGTATAAAGATCTGTCATAAAATTTAGCGGATAAATCATATATAGATAACAATCATGGCCGAGGATTTCTAAGGAAAATTATGAGAGCTAGAGCTGGTCAGCCAATGTTAAATTTTAAACTCCAAAGAATGACTATTACGTGCTCATTGTGTAACTCAGGAGAAGATGAAAATGTACAGAATTTTATAGGAAATTGCGCTATCCTTGCAAGCGTTAGGCGTAGGTGGCTGGGTAATGTTGTGTTGTCACGGCGAGAAGTAATAGAGTATTTAAACGGAAAATATTGGTATGGGTTGGTTAATTACATTTGGGAGGGTAAACAAATAAGAGGTAAGTTAATCACTGAGTTTAATTATTAGTTTTAAATTAATATCACTGTTCTGTATAGTAATTACATATACAATTACAATAAATTTTTTTAAAAATTGTTTTACATGATATATGGTTTTGTAAGGAATTTTAGGTATTATTATTTTTTATCAGCACTTCAAGGGTAGGAGAGAATGCAGGTGTGCTTACTTGCAGATTATAAAATAGATTTAAATTGCTGGAATGTTATTTTTAGTTTATTTGTTATGTTAGAATTAGAAGAAATACAGTTTGTACGTTTAGTTTTGTATAAAACTTATTTGTACATGCTATGTTTGTAAATTTACATCTAAAAATCATTATTTTGGTTTTATCTTTATTTAACATAAGACCTCATTGTTTACAATAATTATTTTAATTAAAAATCATTTCTTGCAAGGAGCTTGGTCTATTAGCAAAGAAAACTTTATCATCAGCATATAAAAGTGACTTAACTTCAATATTTCCCACAGTCACGCCCTTCCTAAAATGTCATCCAGATCATTTATGTACAATGAAAATAACACTGGGGAACCTCCCCACTAATAACATTTCCCAGAATTATAGCGCTTAATATTTATTGAATCGCAATTGCATATTTTCACTGTGACAAATAAAGGTTATATATTGGTTTTAGATTGTAATCAAATCTCATAATCAATTTACCCCGTATTTAAACCAAAACAGTCTAGACACAGTGTAAAGTGGAAATATCATTAGGTTTACACCTCCCAGGCAGTCAAGATTTAAAATATCAAATGTCAAGAAATCAGTTTTACACATACAATGTGCAATTGTTAGTGCAAAATTAAATTGTAAGCTATATCATAAAATCAGCAATAACGCTGGAATAAAATATAAAATTAAAATAAAGAGATTATTTTATGTAGTTATATAATATATATTAGTTATGTAATTCCTCCTAAAGAAATTATGACTATCAAACTTTTATGTTAGATTAGGTTATGTTAGATTGATATTTTTTGTAAATCATTTTATGTAGTTTTAATTTCGACTTTTCAGTAAGGATTCACAATAAAAGATTATAATAATACATAACCAAAAAAAAAAAAAAAAAAAAAAAAAAAAATTTCAAAACCTATGAAAAAACAAATTATAATTAATTTACAACAAATATAAAAAGATATAGCCTACAGTGATATTCAGTTTACTTCATTTGTGTAGTTTTTATGTCGACTTCTCAGTAGGGATTCCCCTTAAAGGAGTAAAGGTATAAATTAGACAAATACAATAAGATATGATACAGTCAATTTGTGAATATTGAACTTATACAAAACAAAATAATTTTTTTCTAGAATTTTTATAAAACTAAACTTTGAATTACAATAATAAATTGTGTTTATGTTTCTATGTCCAGGTTTACATACACAAATTTCATAAAATACAAAAAATTAAACAATACAATTTCAGTTCTAATGTAACGGAAAAATTGTTCAATATATATTTACAGTAGAACCCCTCGGGTGGTCCGTTACTCCGGTTAATCCAACCGTGCTCGAGCTCGCGATATTGTGCCGACTCGCCGATGACTCATGGCCCGTCTGGCGCCATTCTTTTCGGTTTGTTATCGCTTTCCCGCTTCAGTGCTGTGTCATCTCTCGTGAAAAATTAAACACTACAAAGCTTTTTTACAGATTCCCCTCTGTCAAGTCTTTTGACACATTTAACCGCGTCTGAAATGAAACTAACACACGCTTCCGTATTCCCGTTTTCGTAACTCGCTCATTTTTATTTACTGTATATACTGTACGTAGATCATAACCAGTCAAAGACAAGAAGAAAACTGAAAAGAAATGTTATATTTTCCATAATGTATACTAAATTGATTCGTGGAAAAAAAGCGGCCCATCAAACGATGTTGCCTTTGTATGTCTGCTATACCGACGGGTGCCAATGCAGCGGTGTTTTTATGCCGCCGACAATGGGATACCGCTATCGACAAAGTTGTTTGACTCGCCGCTGCTTTGGTGACGCGGAGTTTTTAAGCCGCCGACAATGGGATACCGCTATCGACAAAGTCATTTGACTCGCCGCCGCTTTGGAGTTTCAATTACAATTTATTTTCAGAAACTCTCATCCAACCAGTACACTACGATATAGGCCGGTTAACAGAAGTTCTACTGTAGTTGCAAAGTTTATATATAGACTTTTAAAAGTTTATATATCACTTATTTCACTTTAAAAAAATCTGTTTATATAATATGTAATAAATATTGACTTTTTTCGGATAATCCGACCTTTTTTGCGTTCCGACCATGCCCCCAGTCCCGAAGGTGACGGATTAGAGGGGTTCTACTGTATATTAATTCTACATATTGCATATATTATACACCAAACAACAGTTATTTGAAGGTACAGGAGAAATAATGGTTAATTGCTTGTCAATTTTATTCTAAAATTACACATGAAGTGTAATGAAAAGTTTTCAATTTTATCGAAAATTAAAATAAGTTTTTACAATTTAAAAATATACTTAAATTTTAGACATTAAATTAAATCCTCAAATTTAATTAAAATTTGAACAAAATCAATAGACCCAAGTAAGAAATTAGGTCTTTTATAGCTACATTGCTGATTTTAGGTTTGAACACATGGACCAGTAACTGTGAAGACCAATAAGTTTTATTTAGGTTCTGTTAGGAATATATTTAATTCAATTAAAGTTATTAGGTTAAGTAAATTATTTTAGGAATAGCTCATGTTAACAAAGCTCAGAATGACCCAACTATTGTGAAAGAATTGAAAAAGTGTTGAAATGCTTGACTTGCAACGAAAGTAGACCACCAGAAGCCACAATACATATATAAGCAGCCAGCACAATATGGAGGGGATCTTTTTGGAGCTTGGAAGATACACGGACGTGTCGCGAGCCGTGATGGAAGATAGCCCAGGAAGTCTGACTCTAGGACAGGGGGACAAAGGAGTTGTCCATAGCTTATACTCTACAAAGGTGAGCAAGCATTAATATATAAAGTCACCAGTAAAATCAGTAATTTCATCTGTAAAAAGAGTAACAATAGTTGGAACACTTTTGGGCTTTGAGTAATGAATACTTAGTTTGGATATTGTTCATTTAATTGAATTCTTCTTTTTGTATTGTATTAAAGTATCAGGAAAATAGACATAAGTTTCATGTCAATAATAAAATTAATTAGTATACTGAACCACTGACTTTTGATTAAAATTAAGAACCCAGGCAGTTCAGAGGAGCCGTTCCTAACAATTCTTAGGGGATACATTTGAGGTACAGCCGAATTTGAGGAAATAGTATTTTTGTGTTATTTATGAGAACTACTACAAAATTTTGAATTATCTAAAAACTAAAAACAAGTCTTGAGGTATGACCTAAATATCTCCACATACCAAATTTTAATTTTAATAAAAAACCAGTTCAAAAATTTGGACTATAGATATGATAGTGTGTGCATAGATGATAGACAGACATCATTCCAAAACCTACTTTTTTAAAATTTCAAAACAGATACACAAGAATTCAAAATGTATTTTTTTATTCATTAAGTTATTACATAACTTCCTCTATACAACATATATGTCAGAAAGTAAAAAGAAGAAAAACAATCTCTTAGTTGAACATAAGATTATAAGCTCTATAACATATCAACAAAACAAAATCACAGTAAAAGTTTATGATTGTTATACTATTGCTGATTATGAAGTTCTATTGATCAAATAAGTTGAGTTTGATTATCTCTAAAGTAAAAATAATTTCATACTATATTTTCCCCTTAATTCAACATGTTCTCTTTATATTATTTACTTTTAAATAAAGATCAATGAAAAACAGCAGCTATACATAGTACATATTTATACATTTCAACACTAAGTTATCCAACTGACAATACTATCAAATCTGTACATTTATATTAGAGTTGATTGTCAGTTTGCACTCCAAAATGTTTTGAATAATCAGAAACAAAAAAAACCGCATTCAGTATATTTATATATATATCCTCATGTGAGCTTAACTCAAAAAAAACAATCTTTTACAGTATATTTGTAGGTTTTCTAGTGTATTAACACTGAGTGCCTCTTCAAATGATTTAATTGGTAAATACAATAATTACATTTTGGACATTGATAAGTTGTTGTTTTACAGGCACTCACATGTGTCTTCTCAGATTGTCCAAATGTAAAGAAGAAGTCTCAACTGAACATTTAAATGGGTTTTCTCCAGTATTCATTCTCATGTGCATTTTAAGTTTACTTAATTCAGAAGCAAAAAAATCACAATTTTTTACATTTACATTGTTTTTTTTCCAGTATGCAATCGCATGTGCACCTTAAGGTTAACTGATTGGCAAGCAGAATATTCACACTGTGCACATTTATAAGGTTTTTCTCCAGTATGCACTCTCATATGCACTTTAAGTTGACCTGATTGGAAAGTAGAATAATCACACTGTGCACATTTATATGGTTTTTTTCCAGTATGCACTCTCATGTGGCGTTTAAGTTTAACTGATGTAGAAGCAGAATAATCACAGTTTGCACATTTATATGGTTTTTCACCAGTATGCATTCTCATGTGCACTTCAAGGTTAGAAAATTTAAAAGTAGAATAATCACAATTTGCACATTTATATGGGTTTTCTCCAGTATGGATTCTCACGTGTACTTTAAGACTACTTAAGTTAGAAGCAGAATAATCACAACTTGCACATTTATATGGTTTTTCTCCAGTATGCAATCGCATGTGCCTTTTAAGACTACTTGATTGAGAAGCAGAATAATCACACTGTGCACATTTATATGGTTTTTCTCCCGTGTGCATTCTTATGTGCACTTTAAAACGACTTGATTGATATGCAGAATAATCACATAGGTTACATTTATACGGTTTTTCTCCAGTATGCACTTTAATGTGCACTTTTAGGTTAGCTAATTTAGAAGCAGAATAATCACATAGGTTACATTTATATGGGTTTTCTCTGGTATGTCCTTTCATGTTCATTTTAAGTTGATTTGATTGACTTGTGCCAATGAACTGCATATCTAAAACAAATTGAAAACAGTATTTGTAAAATATATTTACATAATTATTTATTGTTAACAGTAACTGAAAAACTTTATGGTTTTATGTATTTTAACTTTTAACTCTAGAAGTGGCACATGTTAAATGTCTTCATAAAATTATTAAAATACATAAAAACATAATTTATGCAAAACATAACTTGTTATATATCATTTTTCTCAGGAAGGTCCATAAAATTTATCTGTGTAATTTTTTTAATATTTTAACGTAAAAAGTTAAAATTACGTTTTTAGCTAGGCCTAAAAACAAAATAGGCTAACATTATGCCAAACATAACTTGTTATATATCATTTTTCTCAGAGAGGTTCATATAATTTAGTAGTGTAATGAAAAGAAAGTTTGAAAAATAATTTTGGAGTCAGTATGGCAAAGAACAAAAAAAAACACACACACACAAAAAACTAAGTCTAATTTCACTTCAAAGTCCAATTGAGCCTAGGCGTAACTTGTAACTAGCTATGCTAGGCCTAAAACAAAATCATTAGATTTTACTAAAACAATAAACTCTACAAACAATAACAGACATACTATAACATGTATAATCAAATAAAACACTCCAAATAAGAAAATATGCTTTTAGGCCTAGGCTTGTAACTAGATAAAGTTAGGCCAAATATAAACCATTCAAAAACTAGAAATTCACTCAAAAAATAAACTTTAGAAACAATAACAAATATATTATAACTTGTATAAACAAATTATAACAATAAAACACTCCAAATAAGAAAATATTTTCACAAGAATAGTCATAAATCATAAAGACGCGAGACAACTTACAGATTTGCTGAGGTTTGCCGGCTAAAACATAGTTTTTGGGCGGATATTATATATTAGAAAAGTAAGCCTATGACCTATTGGTAAAAGCATTGGAAAGGTCTGATTTTACTCTATTCAAAGATATAAAAATCTGTGAGCATAGATAGATATAACTTATCGATATTTCACGTCTAGTGAACTGATTCCAGATCCGAAAAAATCTTAGGAGAGTTTTGGTTACTGGTTCATAAAATATAATATAACTCAAAAACTATAAAAGCTAGGATAATTTGGAATACGTAGTTTGAAAGAGGAAGAAAAATACTATAAAATAGTGCCAACTTGTGTTCTGTGGACAAGAATGAATTTTTACAAAAAAAAAAAATCAAAACAAAGTGGTATAAAACTTGTCACTTTTTCGACGACCATCACATGCAGCTACCTGCCGGCGAAACTGACAAACTCCGTGAATTATTTATATTTTTTCTATTCTCTCTATGAAATTCAGGTTAGACAGTTCTGAAAGCTTGAAACACGAGCTTTTCAATGGCGTATAATTCATTTCTCTACGACTCCATTTACTAGGCTAAAAGTTGAGTTGAAGAAAAAACTTATTTTTTTGTTTGATACATCTGTAATAAGAATGTTTTTCGTAAATAATTTATAGATTCAAAACTATATGAGTTTAGAAACATGTGGCAAACTCTGTTAGATAGGTAAAGATTTGTACTAAAAACACTACAATTTTACATTTATTTGAACCAAATATCAGTTTCTGACATTTAGGCAAAGTAGGAAGCGATATGTTGATTGCCACTTCCAGGGTTAAAGAACTGAATTACTAAATAATGTAAGTGTTGTCTATATTAAATTATAAACTTCATTGATTATCTGTAATTAAACATAACATACAGTAAACCAAATACAGTACACAAATTGATAGAAAAGGAATGATCAACAGTATTTATTTATGATTTTATCATTCCTCATGTGTGTTAATGGAGCCTTTCACCATTTCATGGATTCCAATACGACAAATTTCCCACATAATATATATTAATAAAGATGTTAAACATAGGACAGGACATGTTGCAAACTGCAATAACTGACTTAGTTAAATACTATTTGTCTCTTTCCAATGGCTTGTTTTGTTGAACCAAAAGGTACTTTGAAAATAGCTTGTTTTTGTGTCTGTGCAATTCCAATTTTGCAATTTATAGAAAATACTACAGCAATGTTTTAACATACACAGCTGGATTCATAAAACTACAAAATTATAGAGTTGCACAAACACAAAAACAGAGTATTTACAAATAATTTTCTTTACAAATTGCACTCCAGAATAAAAATATCATCCCGGTTAACCCACTAACCGGTAGTGTAAACTTTGTCCATTTTAAACGGTTTGTAAAAAAATCACAAAAAAAGTAATATTATGCAAAACACAATTTGTTATAAATCATTTTTCTCAGAAAGGTTGATAGAATATATCTGTGTAATGAAAAAAAAAAGTTTAATGTCAGGTTTTGGAGTAAGTATGTTAGGATTCAAAATATGAAGTGAAAGTTTCACAGAAGAGCCTATATAAACTATACAATAGATATATATTTGTTTTATGAGATAAATAAAAATTTTGAAATGTAATTGTGACTAAACATTGCTTTAAAAAGTTTAAATCTGCTAAAAAGTTATTCTTAATTTGAAAAAAATCACCAAAAATAGTAATGTTAAGCAAAACACAACTTATTATATATTATTTTTCTCAGTAAAAATTGATTACCTCAGTATATTTACCCCATACAACAATATTTTTATAATTTTTTCAAGATATACAAAAGTTTTTTAATATAGTTGTGGATAAAAGTTGGGGAAAACAAAAATCAATTTATTAAATTTTTATCAAACAAAGTGGAAATATGCTAAATAGTTAGGCCCAATATGACATATCCTAGACCTTTGTACTAGGTAGGCATGAAACAAAATCACTGAAAAACATAAAATTCACTCAAAAAAAAACTCTAGAAATAGTAACACACATATTATAACTTGTATAAATAAATCACTCTACATAACAAAATAACATCACAATAACAGAAAAAATCGAGCCAGGCTTGCAAGACTTTGTATCCATATCATGGACAAAAGACACAAAACATGGCAAGGCAACAGAACACCAGCCAACTTTAAAATCTGAAAATTCAGGAGGATTTTTTAACACATTTCTTTCTCCACAGCAGTTTAACACGTCCACTGCGGATAATGCACATGCACACCACTTGTGTCCAAAGCTATATACGCATGACATACTTGTGCGTTGTTATCAGTAAAATGGTTCCAGCTAAATCCTGACCTTATCAGTAAACCAATGATGTTCTTTCACTTTGTGTATCAGTGTGTGTTACCTTCCTGTTTGTTTTGTTTTTAATTTTCCATAATATTTGTTCTTGTACGGGTGTAGTAAACATGGCTGATCCAACACCTGGACCTTCTCGTGATAATAGCTTTTTAACAAGAAATTAAATAAGATAATTTTAACCCTACAAACACCTAAGTATTGCCATTTTTCACCTTTTTTAATCATTTTGTAAAAAAATCATAAAAACTAGTATTTTTATTCAAAACCCAACTTATTAGACATCTTTTGATATTTCCTCATTATAACATACAAAGTTGTTATATATTTTTAATTATTTTACCGTTTATTTACTTTTACTTTAATTTCAATTGCATTAATTTGTTTTTATGAATTTACTTTTAAACTTAATCTTTATTAGCCACACTTATTTTGCGCTAATCTATTTCTGACAATTAATTTTATTTGATTTCTATCAAAATATTACCAAAACTAGGATGGTTGAATTACATTAATTCCACAAAACAACTTCTACTTTTTAACCATCTTCTGGATTTATTCTCGTCTAGTTATTTATATAACAAGAATCACATTCAATTAAATATTCATATCAATCTTAAGACTACTCATTCTTTCACACTTTCATTCTTTAAAACTAATTTATGCTAATACACAATATTTAATTGTTGACAATTTTAAAATCTTAATTTATTATTCAATTTACTTAAAAACTCTACGAATGTCTACAGATTTTGTCTTAATGTTCTTATTAATTTATAGCAAATCTATTACAAAACAATTTTCTTTAATTTAATTAGATTATTTTCAAATTACTTTTATTTTGCCGGCTAGCTCAATTACTTTCTCTTAATTTAATTTATAAAGAACTTTACTCTTAATCTCGGGCATGGGAACTTTTATGACTCATCAAAGTGAAATACTAGATTCTAAATGATTATTAATTATAAATTTTGGTACTTATCAACAGTTACGCCTCGTCCTCTTTTGGCACTTGTACACAAACACAATCACCCACTGCTTTTATTTATTTAATTTCTCTTTCTTCACTAACGACGCACTAAACACATGTATATCCTTATCCTGGGAGGTCGGATGTTGCAATCCTGGTTCCTTGACGAATGGTGAATCCCTTGTATTACTTCCGCTAAACACTGCTTGGTCTCCTAACTCGTTCTCAATTTAACTCTTAATTCGACGCGATGATTCTCTCCTCTTCCTTTACAACTTTAATACTATTTGACTTTAATTATTATTACAAGAACAACAAAACTACTAAATTTTGTGGCAACTCTGCCTTTAAGTTATTCCACGACTTTGAATTAAACCCTCAGGTTCTCAGTTTAAGACTCTTAACACCTCCTTACTCTGATTCCCAGCTGTAGGCCAAGACCTACACACTCTCACCCCCAGTTTTAGACTGACTGTTCTTACCATTGGATCTTGCCTCCCCCGATTTCCAAGTTCCGCGTCTTCCTCGCCTATTGGTCTATATCTAATTTTTTGAAACTCAGGTCTCTTCTGATTGGACATCCAAACTTTCTAAAAACATTACTTTTTTTTACGTACGTTGACTTTGCCCCTCGGAGATACCGTTAGGTATTTACTTTCTCATTTTTTCTAGGTTCCCTGTTTATGACATGCAGCTGCTTCGAGTAGCAAACTCCGTTGTGTTTTTACTTTTACCGTGCCTTTTTTTATGTATGTCGGCGAACTTTCTTCCCTCAAAGAAAACAGAATGTTTTCTTTCCTTGTATTTGTCACGTTCTTCAAATTAGTACCGTTATCTTCCCAACTTAACTATGCAGCTGCTATTGTCGGTATAGTTTGCTTGGTAACATGTGTTTCGTCCCAATTTTACTTATTCTTACAATTATTTATTAATATTAACCTTTTTATCGATTATTATAATTTTAATATTTTATACTAGACATTAATTAATTATTTATCAATTGTTGATCCTTTGAGATCGTTATATCACATAATCAGTGTATGGCTTTCTCTAACAGGAAAATAGAATTTTTTTAATTTCTAATTTCGCTTTTGGCACAATCTGTTGAATGAATATGAAAGCTTGAAAAATAACTATTTCAACAGTATATTGTTTATTACGATAGCATGTGTTTTACTAGGCTAAAAGGTAAATTGAAAAAAAAGTGATATTGTAGATGCATAAAGTATACAAAATACTATGTTTGGTTTTAATTTTATAGATCCAAAACTATAACAACAGTTAGAATAATTTAGAAATCACAGAAAGAAGAAGAAAAATTCTATAAAGTAGTATTACTCTAAAGTTGTTAGATACTTATATCGCTTACTTTGAGTTCATCTGCGCCCAGGGAGCAGCAAACCGGTTGGAGGGTTAACCAATATGACTCAGAATCTGAAGCTTATAGTAATAGGGACAGCTATAACCAAGTAAAAGTGATTTATCTAGTGATGCCGGATATTGAAATCGAGAGTGATATGGATTTATCTATTCTAACTAACCCTGATTCGATGGAAACTTATGTATTATCAGCATCTCGAGGAATGTATGTTTCATTATTGTTAGTAATAAACCATATGATTATTTTCAATTATTAATAGATCCTGTTTTGTTTGAGTCTGTAGTTAGAGAAACAAATCGGTATGCCGAACAATTGTTTTTATCAGCGGAAACCAAAGAGAAATCATGGATATGTCAGTGGAAATATCAAACTTACCGAATTGGACAGTTTTATTGGACTTTTTCTCCACACAGGCAATGTAAAAATGTCTAGATTACAAGATTATTGGTGTAGAGATAAGATGGACAACTTTTATAATAGTGTTGACTTGACAAAACGCCTTCTTAGAGAAAAAACTTATGTAACAGGCACACACCGGACTGACAGAAAAGGAAATCCAAAAGCTGTCACAGGAAAAAAAAGCTCAAGAAAAGAAAATCCATTGCACAGTGCAGTAAAAGAGTAATGGTTGGGAAATGGAGAGATGAGATATTTGTCGTCAATAAGAAAATGAAATGTCAGTAGATGTAAACAAGAGGGATGTACAAAGAGAGAAGCCTTTGCAGGTGATAAAATACAAGGAAATCATGAAAGGTGTTGATCGACAAGATCAATTACTTAGCTACTATCCGTGTGAAAGGAAGACAATTTGCTGGTATAAAAAATTGATTATTCGTATATTACAAATGTCTCTTCAGAATTCTTTTTTTGTACAACCAAAATACAGTTGTCCCTAAGATGTCACTATTTGAATACCGTTTGATGATTATGTGTTGTCTCCTAACACAGTTGAAGGAACAGAATGCAGTACCCAGGGCTATACCAACAGATCACCTTCAAACTAAATCTCCTGTTGGCAGAAATAACAAAACACTAAGAAGACGATGCATCGTATGTTTTCGGAATGGAAAACGCAAAGATACAATTTACCAATGTGAAGCTTGTAAAGACACACCGGCATCGTGTCTTGGGAAATGTTTTGAGGCATAAAGTGTATATATTGTAAAAATAGAAGTGTTTCTTGTAAAATGTTTAAAATATCAATTCACTATTTAGTGTATTATAAAGTGCTGTCATGAAAGCTGGATAAGCTTCTAACGAAAACATAAGTGTAAATGTAGTTTTAGTACCATTTCCAAAGTTATTTCCTCCCTAAATCAAACAGACGCATATGTGCGTCATCCGACATAACAGACAACTGGATGCTATATGCTAATGATCTACAAGTGTATAATCCCTCCGGTGTTATTTTTAAAAATGATTTATTCTAGCTCAGTTTTATTATATTAGAGTAGTTATGTACTAAATTCAATGAGCACCTGTGAAAAGATTGTGTTTCGAGTCATCAGTGAAATTGTTAATTTTATACTAAACTATACTAGCTATATTTTGCTAGGAAACAAGTTAAATTTCCATCATAAAATAACTTTTAGCTGTAACTAAAATTAAAATTATCGAGATACGCTACTTATATTAACAATTCATGAAGATTCATTTAGTTTATTCCTCACAAATCACAGTATCTTTTACTCTATTGCACAAGTTCAACAAACTGTTTATTTATATCACACCACTTTAAAATATATTTACAAGCATATTCACCGGATTAATTAAAATAGTTAAAATTTACAAATTGTTTTTAACAAATCCCCTTTCAAAACAAGTTTTAGGATGACATTGCAATAAGAATCTTTTCAAGATTTTTATCAGAGATAGAAGATGTGAACTGAGTTCTTGTTTTCTTATAGAGCTGAAAGTTCTCTCACATCCTGCATTACTATGGGTAAGTACACCAGGAGTGGAGAGAGTGGGGATCGGTTTTGCTGTTACATTTCTTCTGACCATACACATCCCTAAACTGCTCTGTATGTGTTACAAAACACACACACACACACACACACACACACACACACACACACACACACACACACATATATATATATATATATACATATATTTCTTTTTTAATGTGTTAACTATTTATCACACTGTGTAACATATGTAAGAATGTTGATGTTTAAAGTATACTCTACCTGTTATTGTTATACAACAGAGCTACATAGCAGAAAACTCTGTTTGACATAAGAAAAGTATCTGTTTATATAAATAAATTAACCTTTTCCTATTATTTCTGCTGATTCTGTATTTTTTTTTTCCTTGTCATAAAATTCTTTCCTTTCTTAATACCAAAAAATGCTTTCATAACTAATTTTTTGTCAAAGAAGTTTAGTATATTAATACTTTGCTAGATAAAAGACCACTTGCAAATTCTGGACTCAATGTGTATGGATCACTTCATGGTAAAGTCTGTGTAAATGTTTATTTTTCCAACATCAATTCTAAATGAACAGTGGAAAAATCTATTGATTTAAAAATGTCAACTACAAAGAAAACACATAAAATTTACTTAAATTAAAATATGGCGTGACAAAAGGGACCATTCAAGTTGTTGGGATCTCTTTGACAACAGATTTAATGTTGATTTTAAATTAACTTATTACACAAAACTAAACACTGATAATGTGACTCTAACCATTGATTTTACATACACATCAGATAAGCTATCTAACTTCTTATAACTTCAAGAATAACGTGGGGTATTGGGTCTTTAACTCCTCCAAAGCTAGCGCATTCTCTACTAAACTACAACCGTTCACCTCACATATTGAGGCCTCATATTATAATAACCTATAGGAATTCTTCTCTTAGATATATATTAAATGATGCAACTTACCCTGTGAAGTACTCGGACAGACATCATTTGTAGAAATGTGTCCCTCCTCTGTAGAGTGAGGTTCTACTTTCTGCAATATAAGAAGAAATTATTATAATTACCTTAACTCTAGGATTAGCTACAATAATTAAAAAGCCTGTAACTTCAATTTACCAATGAAAATAATTGTACAATCTGTCTTAGAAACACAAACATCTAAGCACATGTGTATACAATCAAACATAACAGTTTCAATTTATTACAGTATAGAGAAAGTTATGCCATGGATCAATGTCAAGTTTTTGAGGATATATCGTTTTTAAATCCGTTCCAAAAAAGAATGAAGTCTGCTTGTGATGAAATAAATTACAGTGAGATTAGAGAGGAGTTCTAATATCTAATTAACAGCTAAATTATTATTGAAGTGTGCTAGTTTGATTGTACTAACATGTAACACCCATAGGTCAGATCGTTCACCGAACCAATCATTTACAGCTATAGTCTTAATATAACCCTAATGGTTAATACAGCCAGCCTATTGATGAACTAATTAAATATAAATATTTTAACCAACACATTTACACAGAATAGTCCAAACTTAAAACAAAAAACTTGATCGAACAAAAAAATGAACACAAGGCCAATTGAAATACATAGTTAATGTTTTCTCGTTAAAAATGAGATTCAGGAAAACGTACGAACAATGGAAATTACTATGGGATATGTACATAGCAAAGCAAAGGGGAGTACATTGAAGGAGACAAACATTTGTAAAGTTGAAAGTATAATAATAAAGATTTTATGATGAAAGTTCTGCTATTTTTTTTTTTTTTTTTAACAAACCTTGTATTTATCTTTAACATAAACATGTTATGATAATCATAACAGTATAATAAATGTACAAACAAAAAAAGACAAAATATAAATTATTACCACTCTAATTACAAGTCAAAGTTTAAAAATATAAAAGTGTCACTGGTGTAATCAAATTAAAGATGCTGTTTATGTTAAATAATATACTTTATAACCTAGCCTCAATTTGATATGTCAGCCGTTTTACAATACTAACTGTATTTATTATTATAAATAAGGTCATGAGGACAAGCTAGTAGTTTCCTTACCTCTTTCACTAAATTTTGCCACATTCTCAATATTGGTGTAGGGATGATCCATGACATTTTCTAATGTTATTGACATTAACTATTTATTCAAAAAACTAATTTAGTATTGTGAAATGTTTTCTTTATATTGGTTTTTAGGTTAACAAGAACGAAATTTTTTATGCATTACTTTATATTCTAATATTTAATTGTTATAAATTGCAAATGTAGCAGTTGAGGGTACGGTTTGGGGGGTACGTGGATCTACTTTTATTATACGTTGCCGGGTCATCAGATTGCGTGCTAAAATTAATAAAAGTATACTGGGCGAATCTCAATCTAGGCTAGCCATTTTTGATGATTAATTCAAAACACTAATTTATTAAAACTAAGCAAACTACACTAAAACCAATATTAAACTAAACTACATTGTTTTGCCACAACATGTTGGACTAACACAAAAGGCCTATCATAGACATGTATTAGTCCAACTAAACTACTCTGGATTATCTAGTCCCGCGCGTACATAAAAGATAGCGAAGGGGAGGGGGTGAATGGTGACTAATCACCAGTCACCCCCTCTAGCCAAAAAAAAGGTACGCCGTGCGACGGACGGGAGTGAGGGTTCGGGCAAGGTATACAATGGTGGTTAAGAAGTGAAGTTCTGAGAATGATCACCAGCTCATGAAAATAATCCGTAATATACCTTAGAAGTCATTCCCTAAACCAAACTGTAAAAAAAAGGTGAACAAGATAATAGATAAGGGAATAGGGGTAACAAGATAGAGAAAGTGTAAAAAAAAGAGGGGGGAAATTCTCCCCTGGTGCCTAAAAAATAAACAAAATAATAATAATAATATATAGATAAAAAAATTAATGTGACAGCTGGTCTGTAGGTTTACAACTATAGCTTAAAATTAATACAATTAGTAAAGAGAATAAAGAAATTAATACAATATTGAACTCATACTAAGCATGAACTTATAAGATAGTTTTTTTTTAAAAAAAAGGTAAATATCAAAACATATTATGATGTAATAAATTTGGTTTAAGAAAAATAACTAGTGGTATACCCCATCTGGGGGGGGGGGGTAAAATATTAAAAAAATTATGGTAATTATATGAAGTGTTACAAGTAAAAGTAGTTAAAACTTATAGACTAGGTCACGGAGTGAGACTATGTAAGAAGAAGAATGGAAAAATATAGGATTGGTGAGCCGTACATTTGATTTTAAGTTTTAAAAAAGTGTACAATAATATTAGAAAAAAATGGCTGATGTAGATCTATGTCGAAAATGCAAGGTGGAACAGGGTATGAGGAAGTCAAGTCGTTTGGGGAGGGGTGTCGGAAATAGAAAATGCTAAGTGATTGAAGATCGCAGTTGTATGAAACAGGTAAATAGCATGCCAAAAATTCCTTTAATGTACATTTCTCGATTCATGTTTGACGGTCATATAAATTAGAGCCAACGATCCTGACTAACATTGGAAGCGATGATAGATGATATTGCAAGTAAATTCCATAATTCTGTCAGCCTAATTTTAATAAAAAAAACTAGATATTTAGACTTGCAACAGGTTGACTAGTTAATCACAACAACCTAGGTGAAAGGAATTGGCAGGAATAATACAAGTTCTATACTGGCGAAGTTAATAGGTAAATTCCTACTACTGCCAATCCATCAATGACCATCCTCAAAGAGAAGTGATAGACTTGGTATCTTTGGCAAGGCTTGACGAATCAACTCAGTGGTGTTTAGTGAAGCTCGACAATCAAGGAGATGGGAAGCTTTAACTTCAAGATAGGTGATTTGGGAACGGGAAGAAATTTAAATGAGATAAAAATGATCATATTTAATTCATTTGGGAGGTAGAATGGTAAATTGCATGGTTGGTCATAGTCTTACTTTACATTAAATACGGTAGTTTAAAAGCTAAAAAATAAATAAATAAGTTTTAATTATATAATATAAAAGGTAAAAATATATGGTACAAGGATATTTAAGGGTAAGAGGATGAGAATTTTGTATGGCTAACAACGGAAAGTGGTGTACTTAAGAGACTAAGGCTTAGAACTAAGAAATTACAATTATGTTTTAATGGGGGAAATTACAGAGGAATATTTTATAAAATTATAGCCAGTAAATATGATAGACAGGAAATTAAAAGAGGCTGGTGAAGGGATGTAGGTAAACTTAATTATTGGGTAAAATTTTTTTGTTGCTATAATTACATATATAAATTTATTTATTTTTTTATATAAGGACATCAGTAATAAGATGGAAATTTTATAGGTTAATAACAGATGTGGGTATATTAAAAAACTATGTATACTGTTACAATAAATTGTAAGTAGGAGGTGTAGAGATAAGGATCGATGCATAGAACTGTACGGAGTAGTTATGTTAGGTATGGTTGTGGTAAAGGGTTGGGGATGCTTAATTACCTATGAGCCACTTTTTTATCTTTATATATATATTTTTTTATTGTGGCGTTAATATTACTACAATAAATCGATGGGATAGGCAATCACAAGGTTGTTGCCCGCCCCATGATTATAAGACCCATGGACCAGATATATAAAGAAAGAAATGCGTGATTTACACTAAAAATTAGTGCAAATACACTAGATATAGGTTGTAAGTTGAGGTTGGAATGATGTAGCTTATTAGCCATAAAACATGTGTAATTACGACGGGTTGAGCAGAGGGTAGAGAAAACAAAAGGATTAAGAATTGGTTAAGTGGAAAGTAATGAATGAGCAACATGATCCTAACAATTATCCTAAATTATATATATATCTTTGATACCAACTATAATGAAAGTAATGTTGTACTTGACCAAACACAAAATGCCGAAGATGAAAGAAAAATTACAACTCATCCTATACGTACTAACAATAAGACAAAGATTAATAAAAAATGATATGAGAAGAATACGAATGCTTGACCACTGACAAACAGTAAAATTGACTCGTAGAACCTAAAATGTGAGTAGGTCAACAAGGGACTTAAGTTCCCTTAAGGAGTTTAAAGGGGGGGAAGGGGGTAGGGCTAGGTAAACTCGTGGCAATGAGGTTCTTTGGTTTTGTCGGTATCGTGCTGAGGGGTGTTACAGCCAACAAAAAAGGCCAAAAGTCATACATACGCCGGTAACACATTGATCGAGGTCAAATAACGAGTTTATGTTTATATATATAAAAAAATTGTGCACATACAGTATGGTGGGGGGGGGTAACATTACAAAATTGAATTACCAAATTATTGGTTATGCCAACACCATTAGTATAGCCCACAAAAAACAAGTATACAATTTAATTACCTTAAACTAAAAAGACCGAGATTGGTGATAGAAAAAAAAAGTAACTGTGGTTTGTTTCAGGGGTGAAATATTTATATGGAAGGGAGGGTTTATAAAGAATGTGATGGTAATTAAGGGGGGTGTATGAAATGATTAGGGTATTAGGATGAAATGGATAGGGTATGATGTTTTGGTGTGGGGGGGGGGGTAAATGATTGATAAATGAGGTTTGAGAGAGGAAGCTCGGATTACCTCGAGGTTAATCGTCATGCAGTGGTAGGCGAATCGGTCGGACGACTCAAGTGAGGGAAAGGCACCACAAAAAAAATAATGGGGTATAGGAAAACAAAAAGGCTTAAAAAAAATCTAACTCCCCAAAGTAAAAAAAAAAAAAGTGTAATACCATTCCATCCATAAGGGGAAGCCGACGAACCCGAGACTGCATTGAGCTTGCCCTCTCGAAGAGGTGGATAAAAAAAGAGCGGAAAACTCCTAAATGGCTTCATCCACCAAGGCGCCATTTCGAAGAGCGGAACACCCCTGGAAACGGATTGAGCTCGAACCCGGAAGGTCTCGTACACTCTGAAATTTGGCTAATCTATGTACATGACTATCCCCCAGAATGGTAATTGAATGAGAGTCCCCGTCCGAGGTAGTATGGGACTGTGTGATCATTGAAATCATTAATTTATTATTATTTGGCAATTGTAGAACAATAATTTTTTTGAATAATTTATTAATATATTGGAAAACTGAAGGGGCTTGCGGAAATCTGTGTGATGAAAAAAAATGACACATGAAAGGTTGGGTAGCCTGGGCAATAAAAAGGCGCATAAGTAAATAAACATAGTCATTATAGGGAGGGTAGAGTAAAAGCAATAGTTAGTGGGGGTTAGTTAGGCTAGAGTAGAAAATTAAATAATTTTGAAGTTAAATAAATGAAAACAATTTAGAATGTATAATAATTAATTTAGGAAATAAAAATTTAATATATAAAGAAATGGAGTGAGGTTTTCTGTGACTATCTGTGCAGAAAAAAATTTGGATAAATTTTATCAACATCCTATCGTCGATGTATGGTTAAAGTTGCGGCGACTAATAGAGATTATTTCTTAATATTAACTAGTATATAGGCTGAGTTTGCTACCAGAGTGATATTAACTGTAGCTTCGATGTATTGGTAAGTTTTAAATAATATACGGTTTGTTTTAAATTAAATGAGACTTAAATCTAACATTAACATAGCTTTTTAGCAGAAGTAGGTATTGAATAAGGATTTCTGCCTACAATGTGTTATCAACTGTAGAGATAAGTCGACCGAGGTCAATAAATGAAGACTGGTTTGACCGGTATAAGTCGGTATAACAATGGAATTACATTAGACTCCCTCTAGTTCGGCCACCTCAAGATTGGACCACCGGCCGGACTTCAAAATGGCCGGACTATCCGGATGTACTATCAAAATTTAAAAAATCACTATTAAATACATTACCTATGCTTAAGAATGAACAAAAGACGTTGTTTAAACATTTTTACAACATTATGTACTTACCAAAGAGAAGATTTTAATGTCTCTTGGTCGAATTGTCATGTTGTGCCACTCATAGATACGTTTTTGCAACACATATTAACCCTTAATGGGGCAAACCTCCCAATTCTGCTATAGTTTGACAAGTAGCGTGCAGTACTAATACATTCTAATATTTGACCCACTAATTGTCATCCAATCTTAATAAACTTTACACCGTTGGAAAGGAAACTTTTCAAACTTTAATCTTTGTATTTACCATATTTTTCTAAAATGAATACAAACATGTCTAATGATCGATGGAGTAATTGCAGAACTCTAAACAGCTACTCCGAGCGTCGACGAATGCTTGAATTTCGTCAACGTTCAGGACCTATACCAGTTATATACAGTACACCGACTTCAGGACAATGATATTTACACCAATAGAAAGCTTGCATTTCGATCTCTCTACCACTGCTTTCAAATCTTAGATTACGTTGACGGTTTGTCTATTCTATGCAATCGCGTAATGCCTTGCTATTGGCCAAGATTTCAACCAATTGGCAAGCTTCTTTGGAAGTCGATATGTTTCTCACAGATGAAGTGTTTCTAAAATTCTTTTTACACGGTTTTGTAGATAAAGCTTCACTGATTCCTTTGGTATTTGGTTTTTTACATTTAGCTCTAATGAGTTGGCAGCAATTCACCGTCAAACCTTGCATTTTTACCGTTGAAAGTCATCCGCCATTTTATCTAAAACCACGTTTAGGTTAGAAGTTTGTTTGATCTGAATTGAATATTATTTTGGTGATTTATAGTGAATAACGTTTATGAAATTGTGTTTTATATATAAATAAATAAGTGTAGTGTTTGTTATTGTGTTGTTTAGTGAAATTAGTTTTATAAAAGGTTTATTTAGTAACGGTTAATTAAACATTCACACACGAAATTACAGATCAATCAATCTCACTGTACATTAAGTGCGACCGACAAATTATAAGCTCGCCCGTAAACTAAACTGACATCCAGTAAATAGTTTAGTATGCAGTATTTCTTGTTACATTTCTTGAATACGTGACGTGACATAATCTAGGCGACGTGACTGATATGACTCTCATCCTAGGACCGACCGAACCATCCGGCGGCCTATCCAACCGAAGCCGAAATAGAGGGTGTCTACTGTAATGCTAAAACTACGTTATGTCGACCTAAACTGGAAAAATATTTCAAGTCATAACATAATTCATACATATATCTTAACCTATATACATATAAAATTAATTACAAAAATACAAAATTATAAATGGATCGGTGCATAAAAGAATGAAAACAGGTTATCTAACAAACTTACGTTTAATGTATGCTAGTTGAACAGCAAAAAAAGTTTATGATTAATTTTTTAGAGCAATCAATTAATTTATTCAGTAAAAAAAAATATTAGTTTTCTTCTCTTTTGCTTGGCTTGTTTTTTCTGCAATCTTACACTGTATTAACTGAAATATGATTATAGACGGAAATAATTTTAACTGATAAATTACATGAAAAATAATAAAATACATTAAATTTGGAAAGATATAAATATTTATAACAATAGATAATTAATGTAATTAAATAGCTAACTCACCATTAATTAAATCAGACAGGATATTTATAAGACTAGGCCGAATTTGATATTGGTTACTTACCATTTTAGATATAAGTTCCCGAAATTAAAAGTTTAGTGTCACGAGGGTGTAGCATTATTCAGTAATCAAAACAATTTAATTCTTCCGTACTAAATAAATCTGCACTAAAGTTATCAACCGTCTACCTCTCCCAGTCCATCCACCTGTTCCTGATAAGTGGCGTAGCACTGCGGGCTGCACTGAAAACTATCGTCCGAGCTATCTCTGTCTCTTTCTCACCGGATGAAGTCCAACCGAATATACCGTTATCTCTTTCAAGTCAGTTCAGTTCAACCTACTAGAATATGTAGTCGCACCAAAATCTCACCGGACTCCTTTTTGCACAATGGTCTGAAATATTCATTCTATTCCTTTTACAAAATTTTCCTACAACTTTACGATGCAATTAGTCTTTCTGCGGATGTCAGTGTTTTAGTGTGGTACAATTAAGGTGTCAGTGAGCTTTTTTTTATAAAATACGGCGTAAGCCTCTATTCAAAATTTTCTCTGCACTCCACTACCTGTCCAGGTAACTTATTTCTCAGATTTTGCTATACTATAAGATTTGTTAATATTTTAGGCTTTGTTTATTAAGATATGTGTTTGATGTTTTATTTTAGTATTCAAAATTTTTACTGAAGTTTAATAATTTATAAAAGCATTTCCTTTTTTTAAAACATAATTTACAGAAGCTAAATGTAAACCTTAAACAGTCAGACTTTGAGTATTGAGCAGTTATGTTGAATTTTGAACAGTTAAAATATTAAATTTTGGTCATATCAAAAAAAAACTAGCAAAAAGGTTTTTCTGAAGCAGAGTTTTTGTATTTAGAAAATTTCTGACTCTTGTTATAAGTCTTTGTTTCAAACAGAAACAAGACAGAAATCAAGATATCCATATACTATTAAAATTAACAACTAAAAGGACTTAATTATAACCTTTTCTGGATTTCTATAATTATGATAATTTTCTTGATTTTGATGAAGTAACTAAGCATTTTGTATAAAAGAAAATTTGTGCTGTTACATGTATAAAATTGCATAAATCTCTATTAGACCTGTGTTTCTTTCCAACAGCTAAAGCTGGTCCCAGCTTGGTGGAATTTTATATGCAGGATTTTGCAAGTCAATGCAGCAAAGATAGGATGCCTGTTTAAAAGACTCTGTTTAACTGTTTGAAACATGTTCGTAACAAAAAAACTTTAAAACATCGTTATGTGCACTATAAAATGATTTTCATCTAAAATACTGACTTTGGTGAAACTGTTTATATATATATTTCTGTTTTGTGAGTGAACTCTGTTTAACAATAATATGTCCTTTACTGTCTATATGTGATAATGTGTAATTATTTATAATTTAATATATATATATTTGGGTGGTGCTGCATGCAAACTTTTGGTCCTAACAGCCCCAAAGGGGTTATTTCAAAATTAATAAAATTGATGTCAATCTTTAAAAAATCTTTCATTATTTAACAATTTCATATTTAAAAAATTTCACTTTTTTAAAAATTTCAATATTTAAAAAAATTTCAGTACTTAAAAATTTCACTATTTAAAAATTTCCTTATATTACAAATAAATTTCTTTTTTTATTATATATATGTTGGCCAACTTAGAATGTAAGAAATTTAATAAACAAAATCATGATATTTAATAAGTGATTTAATGATGAACTTGTTAGAATTAATATAATTTTTGAAACTAAAATATTAATCTTGCTTATAGAATCTTTTTTTATTGTTAAATTCTTTGTAACAGTTTGTATAAACAAGGGATAAATGTCAGAGTTTAATTATCAATCATTTTTTTTCTTTTACTTATTAAGGACATGTAAACTTTTTGAAGAATCAATTTGTAATCTTTTTTTTTTATTATTAAGCTTTTGGTCATGTCAAGTAAACTTAAGGTGATATTTTCATAACTGTAAATGGTAAAATCTGATCCGTCGAAATTTCTTTATTTTTTAATTCAATAAATTTTGGCCTTGTTGATTATATAATTTGTCTTTGTCTTTTTTTTATTATTAAACATTGTTACCAGTTGGTTCCACCTTTCGTTAATTTAAGTCGCCTGGTAACAAGGGGATTAAAAAAGTTAAGTTAATATTTAAATAAATTATATTTAAAGAGACGGAATTTAGATTTCACGAAAAAAGGTTGGCAATACTAGTGTATGTTAGTTTAAATTATAAAAGAAATAATTTAACTTAGTCCGAATTTGATATACCGGATATTTAGCAAAAGGAAGGCATGTGTATGTAGCCAGCCGTTTGAGACATGACACCCAGTGCACGAAAACCCTATTAAACTCTTAAAAATTAGGGTTTTTCATTGTTATTTTTTTATTTTTCATTTACACACGACCAAAAGAACCCGGAACGCAAGACAAAGCCCTTGTCTCTGCTACCATTCTGCAAAGGTAGCAGTTGGGAGATACATGGATCTACTTTAATTATGCGTTGCCGGGTCATCAGATCACATGCTAAAATTAATAAAAGTACACTAGGCGAATCTCAATCCAGGCTAGCCATTTTTGACGATTAATTCTAAACACTAATTAATTAAAACTAAGCAAACTACACTAAAACCAATATTAAACTAAACTACATTGTAGTGCCACAACCTGTTGGACTAACACAAAAGGCCTATCATAGCCGTGTATTAGTCCAACAAATAATACTACGATTAGAAAAATGCGATGCGCCCAGATATAAACACTAGGGCCGTACCGGCCCTATTCCTTGGGATTTAGGCAGGCATAGTAAAATATAACGGCACTAAAATTAAGCAACAAAGAACCCTAAGCAGACATCTTCCCTCACTCGTGGTTGGAACACTACTCGGTGTTATCTAGTTCTGCACGTACATACAAGATAGCAAAGGGGAGGGGGGGGGGAATGGTGACTAATCACCACAAAATAATTATAACAACATAAATCACTTATTAGGTTTGGGTGCGGTTGACAAACAGTTGCCATCATAAACTTGATAACGCCTTGAAGAATCAATGAGAGACTATATTCATGACTTAGGTTATAGAATGGAATGAATTCCAAAAGTGAAAATAGATAACGACTAAATACACACTTACAGTTTCTATAGAAGGAAATAAAGCCAAGGGATCAGCTTCGTGTCCTGGAGGCTCAGTCCTGGAAACATTACAAGCACTGATATATACTACAATTAATATAAAGATATTATTAGGAATTAAATATTAGGATTAGATTAAATAGTTAAGTGTCCCAGAACAGTTATAAACAATAGTTGTGATAATATGTAAAAAGTTATGAAACAGCTGAGCTGGCATCTATCAAACAAAAGTCACTAATTACTCAAAGATATATAAGCCAAGGGTTGGTAGAAAATGGAGGTTAGACTTAGCAGGGCATTTATTGATGGTCAGTTTGAGACGGTTTAAAATTATTGTCATCAAACAGTTCTCAATGTAAATTTGAAAAATTACCAATTAGTATCAACAGAAAAACCAAAAACAGTAGTGTTACACAAATTAGAAGAGTTTTTCATAAATAAAAAATTTAATTTAGTAATTATCCAAATTACTTGACTACAATTAATTAACAACAATTACCGTCCTATAGTTTGTGAAAGAAAAAACTATTAATAAAACAAATACAGTTTAAAAGTGAAAAAACCATGATTAGAATAAGCATTATAAATAAATATATGTTAAATATATAAATATAATAAAAATGATGAAAGAAATTAGGATGTAATATAAGGATTCGCATGTCTTAACAGGAAAATTCTTGACGGGAAATGAAAGCTATATAAGAGCTTGTGCGAAAATTTTATAAAGTTGATGAGTAAATTTTAGAAATCTTAATAATTAAAAACTTAAGACACTATTAAAAGACGAAAAACGTCAAAATTCTGGACGACATAACTCCAAAACTAAACATCCTAGAGACTCCAATTAAGTTTGTTTACAACCACAAGAAAAGGGGCTTCAAAATGAATTGAACATTTCAAGAATCCAGCAAAGCATTAGAGAGTTATGAAGAATTGAAGAAAAAACTATTAAAAAAAAGTCTTAATTTCCCATGTTAAGATAAAAAGCCGATCAAGCTTGATCTAGGCAGAAGAGGGATGAAGGAGCATGGTAGCCAACTTAACTCTCACAAACAATTAAAGAAAAATTATAGCCATGAAGGAGTATACCGCAGTAATCTAATTAATTAAAATAAAACATGAAGAAATAAGCCATCTACAATTTTTTTTTTTTTTAATAGGGGTTACAAGAATTGATCTCCCACTCCAAACGTAGTTCTTTAGAAAAACTGGAGACAAGTTTACTATCGTTCAAACTCTTGAAACAAATCCACGCTCTTCATAGTATTACAGGGACTTGCCGAGTTATTAAATGCTGGAAAAACAGTGACTCATGTAAAACCTGCTACAAAAAACTGGAGAGCGAACTTGAAGTGAAAGAGTTATTGCATGCTCCGCCAAATAGTGTAATGTTGTCGTTATAAATAGTTCAACGAAACATTTCTTCAAAACTTTAAATTAAATAAAATAAAGAATAAATAATTCAACTGTATAGAAAAACTTACAATTGGAAACAAGACGAAAGGGAGGATCTTCTGTTTTGTGAAGGTACACAAAAACAAGGCTTTATTAAAATTTTATATTTTATTTTAAATTTTGAGATTTTAAAAGATAATGGCGAACTTATGAAAGTTAAAGAAATAAATCTAAATATAAAGGACAAATTGGTCAGAAATCAAATAAATAAATCCTGAAATACATATTTTAGTTGTTTACATATTGTTAGATGTAAGGATTTGATATACAATGACATTTTTTATCTTGAAGAAGGTATGTTTATAAACTTTTGTTTGTAAAATGTCAGGGAATTTTTTAATTTTTTTTATATGAAATTTCAAATTATTTGTGTTTTACCAAAAGAGCAAAAGTTCCAACGAAATAATTTTGCTCAAGAATAAATAAATTGTAACTCTAAATTAATGTCACTCCTTGGAGTGTAGAGTCTCATAACCAAAGGTAAGGGCTAGTATAAAGATAAATAAATTGTTAGAGTAAGGTAGTGTTGTAATAGGTGGAATAAACTGGTATATTTCGCTAAATACAGTAATTAATAACATTGGTAATAAAATAAAAATTAGCATTTTCAAAATTAGTGAAAATAAACATTAATTCAAAATTTAACGAAAGAATGAAAAACAACAACACAGTAGGAGATACGAACGGGTCGTGGAGAGTTGTCAGCGATCGGAGTTGCCAATCCATCAGTGAGTGGGCCAAAGGTAGGCAGTGAGTGTGCCGTAAGAAGGCGAGACTGTCAGAGTTTATCAGTGTGCCATCGACATAGTTGCATTCTTCAGGAGAACATTTTATGGAATCACGATCACAGTGTTAAGCTTCAGCAACTGAGGTGAACAAACTTTGTGTGTACTTTGTTCTTAAGTGAGTTTCATTTAGATCAGTCTACACGTGAGGGATTAAAATAAATTAACTTTCTTATCGCAACATTCCATTCGCTATATGTTAAAAACAAAAATAAAACAATTTTAAGTGATTAAATCTCCTATTGCTTTAGAAACATAATAAATTGTATTAAATGATTATATTAAAAACATTTAACCAACTTGAGACAGATCAGAAAGGCTTGGCCCGTATCAAGGTAACTTGTAAGGAATGCCAAGGTTACAAGTACCAAAATAGAAAGAGTTACTTAGCAGAAACAAAGAAGTGAAAGTAGGTTACACAAAAACTGTTACAAATCAAAAGGGCAAACTCTTATAATATTGAAATATTTACTTGTGTCCTAAGACAATGAAAACTCTTTTTTTAAATGTTTTTTTCATTTTTTATAAACCTATGTCAGCAATAATTCAAAATTATCATAATCATTCAAATAAAACAAATGCAAGAAAACGATCGCCCCCGACATCTATTGGCGAGAATATGAAGCTCAAACGTAGATGACGTCACTCGGCCTATGAAAGACCGAATAAAACAATGTTTACAGACAAGTAAACAAATATCCTACATCTACCAACTAGGCAAAATTTGAGAAGTACCGTCAGATTCCCAATTAAAGTTCCTAGAGAAATGCTCACCTCGAATATCCTAGAAAATTCGGAACAATTTGTTTTGATCGTTTGAAGGTGGGCAATGTTGATCATAATTACAATATAATCCATTATCGGACGTGACATCACTCCAAAAGCCATGCCCGGCCGCTCATCACTGATTGGTTAGCGATCATAATTTTGTAAAAGCTAGTTCAAACACTTATACCTCACTGACCAACAATAAATGCAATTTAAACAAATATTTTAAATTTTAAAAATATATATAATGGAAGTTTAAAACTGATAGAAATTATAGTATTCAAAATTATCATTAGGCAGAAATAACGTTTAAGTCCAAATTCAGCATTTTTAATTTATCATTATAAACATCACCTTTCATGAACTAAATCAGTGAAACGCAGTAAAAGTGCAGTGAAAATTGAAATTGCTAAGGCAGTGTCATCCAGAACCTGACCCAAGAGCATGCTGGTTTTAATATAGCTTTTGTTAGAAGAATTGTGGAAGCATCCAGAAGTATAAAACAATCCGGAAAATATTCAACAGAAAAGTGAGTTATCTTGGAACCAGACGAAGTGAAAACTATAAAAATAACTAAAACTGACCTGTTACAATGGAAGATTGAAGACCTCTGACCAATATTACCCGAAACCTGATTCAGTAATCCTACCAATTGGTGAGACCAGTTCCTACTATGAACTTGAACTATATATATGCAGATATAATCTTGTTAACCAATAAACTGAATAAGACATAATGCAAAGATAAATATAAACCTAGTAATCAATAAACTCAATAGACAATCATAACGTTTAGTGAATCATAACGTTCATCCGAATGATGAACTTCACATGTCCTCATTCCATTTTTACTTCACATGTCCTCATTCCATTTTTTATCATTTAAATAACCGAGGATGTTTAGTTGAATTTCTTAATCAACAAATTGATTTTTCAATATTTATAAACTGTTAACATTATAATTAAGAATCATCTCATATGATTATTTTAGTGACAGTGGAAAGTGCTGGCACGCTTAATCCCCTCCCTGAGATAAGACAATAAATTTAACCTATGTATATAAATCAAAGACTATGAACTCATCATTGAATGTTATCTATTATATTCATATTATACTTGGTACATAAAAAGAAAAATACTGTTATTTGATTTCACAACGATTAAAAGTATTTAATTCAATATTTCTGATAAAAATATAATATCAATATAATCTCAGATTGTTTACGAGTAGAGCTTAAAAAAAATAAATAATTGTAATTTTCGACACCTCAGATTTGTGTGAGTGTAATTTGACTCGCCAACGTGTGGCATTATTTTTTTCAAATTTCACAAGAGTAGAGTTAGTGTATGTCCCGTCCTTATGATGTAATCATGTAAAATAAATTATTCCTTAAAATCAATAATTAATAAGTTGTAGACCATAGAAGGTCATAACCAAAATTTAAATTTTATATCAGTTATTAAAGTTAATAAATAATAATTAGATTCAAGATTGATAATATTTTACATGATATATTCAAGCTCTTCAAGCTCGATAATATAGCAAAGTTTGAACAACAAGTTGCAAAGGGCTTGTGAGATATGATGGTTATATGGAAGGAAAACCACAATCTTTTCATATAACCAAAATGAAGTAGTTATTATAATTGTTTAAATACACGTTATTAACCAAAGCCCATGAGAAATAAGTATAATTCCCAAATAAATAAATCAAAAACTTGTCAAATAAAAGCCATGTAAATTGTAAAAAAGTACAATTGAGCATAATTCAGGTGGGGAGTACAGTTACCTAGTACGTCATTACCCCAAAAAGCAGTTTGACCAACAATACCGAAAACACACTGATATTGAGAAAAAACAATAGTCAGATAATTAAAAGAGTTTCAAGATAAATTCGACGTAGAATCCATAGGGGATTATGAGAAAAATGGAAGAAAAATTCTATCTTTAAAGCTACAGAAGATATGAGCAAATTACCAAACTCAAAAAAGAGTCTACATTAGGTCATAGTGTTTGGTTGGAAAGTGGGGATGATGAAACTATAAAACGACTTTCCCAGAGCTTAGAAAGTCATTTTGATTATCCGGTTATTACCATCAGCATCACTCTAATTACTTAAATGTATTAGTTTTAAAATCATTCAAACATTTTGCTCATATTAATTTTAAAATTATTAGATGTGAACAGTGTAAAATTTTCTACAAAAAACTAAAAGCCTAATAAATGTAAGAATTCAGCAAACTCTATAAATTGGCATAATTTGGGAACATTAGTAGACACAACGAACCACTTTAATTAATCATCAAAATCAAGAAAGAACACGCGAACTTCAGCAATTGAGCTCTTGAAAATAGGATCAACTATAAACATTCATCAGCCGCTCTCTGGATTTCAAGCCAACAGTAAAACAGACTTAAGCCTCCTAAGAAGCCGTGGACCTTGCAAATCGGAGGACAGACTGAAAGAACGAGAATTTGATCATCACTTATATAAGGTACTGAAATATCAAAATTAAACAATATAGAATCAATGAGAATTTTAAATTCAGAAGTTCTCATTTGTCTTAAAGAAACGTAAATCATCAACTTTAGAAATACTTATTTCTCTTTGGGTTATTTAGAAACATTATCATTGTTAATGATAAAGGTAATTCCAATATATATAAATTCATAGAATAATCAAATGTCATGTCAAATTAATATACTGTGTGCATAAATCAATATTCAATCATTTGTCTGTAAATATTATAATATAGAATTGAGGAGATAAATTTTGACAAATTAATTCTAAAACCATTGACTACGTTATTTTGTATACTTTCCTGATCTACTTTTGTTAATCTAAATTTATGTTAATTTGTAAGTCAGATAAAAACCTAAACTAAATTCAGAGATCATAGTTTTCCAAATCGCACGACTCGAGAGAAAGTCATAAATCAGCTCATAATGCATAAGAAAAATTCATTAAAATCTTTACTTATAATATTTTGTTGTATACATAACGGGTCAAGGGGTGTATTAAGGCAATTTCTTGCGTTTGATTTTTATTTTCTTTAAGAAAGAGCTGGGTATTAGAGCTAGGATTCGTGTGCTGGTAAATATCCTGACCCTGAGGCAAAGCAGATCGTCGTAAACTGTATCATCGTTTTTGATTTAATGATCCCTGAACATATCAGTCTATTATAATGATTAATTTCTAACAAAAAGTGTATCGGCAAATTGATAACAGTACTATGAATTAAAATTAATTAAAATTTACAGACAAATACCATAGTTTTATAAGGAAAACCTAATTGCATCTCAATATTCTGTTAGTACAGACATTATGGTAGTATTTAACATAGCTGTAAATATAATTGTAGAAAACTTTATCGAATTAAGGAATAAGATGTTACTTATAAATAAGAAGTTAGATGATTTTATAGAATTAAACAAATTTTAGATGCACTTAATCAATTAAATATTTTATGAATATCTTGCTAAGTTTAGTACAAAATATAGAGAAATCACTAACATTCTGTAAACTAGGAACCACCAAGAATAATTTCCAAAAACAAATTTTTTTTAATCAAGAATATTCACAAATACTATAATAATTAAATTGCCATTAGGACAAATAGAAAATATTTGGGAATTCAAAAATTTGTTAGAAGTTGTAAAATTGGCAAAAATGAAATTTTATATTCTCTTAATTTACCGATTGTAGAAGAAACAGATTTCAATATTTACAAATTGTATTCTGTACCCACTAAATATAAATCAGGTTATGTAACTATAATCAATCCCCACAGTAAAATATTTGTTAGTATCAAAAACTAAATTAAATAAATTTAGAATTTTAATGTGCAACAAAATCCGATCAAAATTCTTATGCTCATTGGAACAAATATCCCATAATGAACTCAACTGTGAAACATCTATTGTACAACATGCCACAACAGACAATTGCAAGTACACCGCTTTGGAGATCATAGACAAAGAGATGAACCAATGTTTAGCAATATCCCCTCAAAATTTTTTTTTTTTAAATAACAAATCAAAAGAAAACTTTAACAAAGACAATTCAAGGTATTTATTAAATTAACCCAAACAGTGATATAATTTTTTACAAAAATAGACAGCTCAATCACTCGTTCAAAACCAAAGGTGGACTTCCCAAAACTCTTCTAGATACTTCTGGACTATATCTATCAGTAACCAACAACCAGATTTTCTATTAACCTAAAAAAGATAGAATTGGAGACCATGTCACCAATAGACAATTATTGTAACAGAAATTAGTGTATGGACAATGGTAATTTATGTAATGTTGCTAGTTGGAATGCTTTATTTTTTATTTATTTATTTAATTTCGCTTCATTACACCTAATTAGATAACATTGTGAGACTGTTGCAGGTAAGCAACTTGTCCTCAAATAACACATAATTACAGTACTATAATTATTATTCATTTAACATTACATAACTAAGAATAAAATTAGTCACAATAAATCATATCAGTCCATTAATTGTTTCTAAAATTGTTTTAATTTGTTCAAGAAATAAATATTAAATATCGTTAAAAATACACTTACATCTCCTACAGATGAGCACATTTTATTCACACACATAACAATACCTAACAAAAGCAATAAACATAACAGTAACAAATATATACATGATTGATAATTTCTCAGATTTTACCTACACACTACAAAATGAGAAATCATTTGTGTTATAATATGTTTTCTCCAGAAACAGTTGCTTCAGTTTTTTTTAATAGTATTATTTATAGTACCTGTTAGGAACGGCTCCTCTAAACTGCCTGGGTTCTTTCTTTTAATCAAAACAATGGTTCTTCAACGTTTAATTAATTTTTATTATTAACATAAATTTATATCTATCTTTCTTATAATTTAATACAATACAAAAAGGGAGTACACAATTATAGAATGGTGGGATCAAAACACGTTATTATCTCTAATACAAATATCCACAATCATATAAACAATATTCAAAACTAAATATTCATCACTCAACACCCAGAAGTATTCCAACTATTATTACTTTTGTTTAATTGAAGTTACTGATATTACAAGTGCCTTTATATATCAATGCTTGCTCACCTTGTAGAGTCTCAAATTCAGCCAATCCCCTTTTGTCCTTCCGTTTGTATTCAAACTTCCTGGGCTGTCTTCCACCACGGCTAGCGACGCAGCCGGTATCTTCTAACCTCCAAAAGATCCCCTCCACATTGTGCCGGCTGCTTATATATCTTTCGTCGCTCGTGGTGTTCTACTTCCGATGCAAGTCAAGCATTTCAACACTTTTTCAATTCTTTCACAATAGTTGGGCCATTCTGAGTATTGTATGATTATATTATACTAAAATAAAATAATTATAAGTTAACATTAAACTTAATATATTCCTAACATCACCGGCGCCCATGAGACATCGACCCGACGTCACATGATAATTCTACTCATTTTTATTAGGTCCTGTTGTTTCATCAGATATGCCAAATCATATATTGGTTTTGCAATATTTTACATATATTCAAAACATAAAATAATTTCAATAATCCTAAATGATCAGTGATTTTAATCGCATAATGCTAATTTTATCTATAACATACAAATAATAAATAAATTAATAATTTCCTGTCCCTATTTTTATAAATTTTAACACTTAATATGTAGTGTTTAAATAAATCCTAAAATATATTTTTTTTTTTACAAATGAATACGAAACAAATAAATCTCTGTCTAAACAAAATTAAATTCCGTACGCACTTTCCAATAGTTATCAACACAGACTCTTCTTAGATACTATACATTGCTAACCAAATCATTATTTGGACTAAATAATGAAGTCCGTAATTTGACAAATAAGTCATTTAATTTTTTAAAAAAGAATATATGACCCAACAGGTCTAGCCAAAATAATGTAGTCAATTAATTGGCTACTCAATCCACCAATTTTTCTACATTAGTGTAACCAAACCTGCAACAGGATAAAAACAATTAAACAATTTTTGACTTTAATAATTTATTGCCTATAATTCAGTTAAAACCGTGCCTTCACATTTTCTTAGGGCAAATAAATTTTTCTTTTCTCTGCTGGAATTAATTTCTGTGGCTTGATGTCCTATAACTGAGCAATCATTTTTATATAAATTCACCTGTAATCGTTTTGTAAATTTAAAAAAAAATTATTAAAATTTTAGACTTGTTAGTTGGAAACCTTCTGGAATTGGCTTTGAATGTACATGTATCTGAATTCTTATAGTATTTAATTACAACATTTAAATATAGTACAACACTTAGAACCACGTAAATTATTATAACTAAGTAAGTAAACTTATATATATATATATATATATATATATATATATATATATATATATATATAATTTGCATTTGCTTTAGTCATTATACTAACTTTGAATCCAACCTGACACCTCTCCATATCATTAAAAAAGGACCAATGATGAATGCCATTGAAGAATATGAAATTTACAAATCATTTAAACAATCACCAAACGATATCCTCAATGAAAAACTGTCCTTCCAATCAAATGCATTATATGAGACGGCAATGAGTTACAGATAAACTGATATGATCAACCAATAGTCAGATAACCTTGGCCTCACCGTAATGCTAGTAGTTCGCGAACCATGAAACCGTGCGCATGTATAAAAAAAATATATATTAAAATCAACGTATATGTGTATTTATTTAATTGTGTGTATAGTGTCAATGTGTTTGTGATATTAATGTTTTAACGACCTCTACGGAGTGAAAATACTGAAGATGGAGATACGTCTCCGAAACGCGTCTTTGTAATAAAGACATAATCAAAGTCACATGACGGATCTATAAGGTAATATAAAATAATTTATTACTCATTATATTATACAAAGTGACTTGGACACCAAACAATGAACATTTAGTCATTATGTCGTATTGTAAGGCTTTAATCGTAAGACATGGACTATGTCCCCTATCCATCTACCATATCGGTTAACCTCTATATCATAATTTAATGTTGACAGTTTTTTTAAAATTTTGTAAGGGCCTGTATACTGTTGGGCAAGCTTGTTGTCCTTTTTCTGCTTTCACGAGGACCATCTCCCCCACTTGAAATTCTATTTCTCTTCGATGTTCATTATATCGCTTACATTGATCGTTCTGGTTTCCCTCCAACAATTTTGGCAAGTCCTGTCTTATTTTGTGTATTGTTTTTAAAGCCTCCAGTACAATATGGTCGGGTATTTTTGGTAGTAATGCTAAATCGATCGGTTGGTTTGGTTCAAACCCATGTAGTAGGAAAAAGGGTGAAAATCCTGTGGCTGCGTGTCTGCCTGAATTATATGCGAAGGTTAAGAGTTTGACGCACTTATGCCATTCTTTTTGTTCTACGTTAACGTAACAGCGCAGCATGTTTATTAATGTTGAGTTGTATCGCTCAGTTACTCCCTGACTTTGGGGTCTATAAGCTGCCGAGGTTTTGTGTACTATGCCTAAGGCGGTGTATAATTGTTTTAATGTGTCGGCCACGAAGTGAGTACCCCTATCTGTCTGTATCTCTGCTGGCATCCCATAACATGGAATGATATCTTCTAGTAGAAATCTGGCCGTAGTGTTGGCATCTGCTTTTTCGGTTGTTTTGGCAACCGCGAATCTAGTTGTGTTGTCCGTTGCGATATGATGTATGTTTTTTTGTTAGATTTCGGCAAAGGTCCCAGGAAATCTATAGTTAATTTTGAAAAAGGTTTAGTGTAGATTTTTATTGGTTGTAAAAAGTTTGTTTTTGTGGGTCCGTTTTCATGACGACACTTGTGACATTTTTTTATGTATTGTACCACTTCCGCCGTCATCCCTGGCCAATGATAGTTATTCCTTATCTTTGACATCGTTTTGTGTATTCCTGCATGACCTCCTCCAATATATGAATCGTGAAACGCCTGTAGAACTACAGTTGTCAAAGATTTAGGAATTGCAAGTAGTAGTTTACTTTCTCCATTCATTAATTGCTTATAATGTAAAATTCCATCCCGTAGTGTGTACAACCTTGAAGCTCGTCTGAATGATATGTCGCGGTCTCTGGATCGAGTAATGCTTGTCTAATGTTGAATAAGTAGTCATCTGTTAGTTGTAGTTTTTCTAAGTTTACTGACTGGATTTTGTTAATTGTCAGCTCACCCTGTATTTCAGTTCTCGATATTAGTGTTTCACCAGGGTAGCGACTCAAGCTATCTGGTACTCTCATTGTTGATCCGGGTTTGTGTTTAATTTCAAAATCGTACTCAATTTATTTTAAAGCAAGTCTATTCAAACGTGAGCTCAAGGTTTTTACATTTTTGTAATATTGTAAACTGGCGTGATCATTGAAAATTGTAAATCGACGCCCATACAGAAAAGATCTGAAATAATTCACGGTGTAAACTACACTTAACAATTCTATTTCCGATACACTCCAGCGGCCCTCGGTGTCTTTCAGTCTTCGGCTGATATAAGCAACAGGCCGTAGTGTACCATCTTCTTAGTATTGGGACATCACTCCCCCTATTCCTGTTCTACTGGCGTCGCATGATATTACTATTTCTAAATTTTCATTAAAGTTAGCTAGCACTGGTGGCGTCGTTAATAAGGTTTTCAGTTTTTGGAAAGCTTTTTCATGTTGCCCTAACCATTGAAATGTTTTCTTATCTGCATCTTCCTTTTTTGTTAAGTCCGTTAGTGGCCTAGCTATGTCACTAAATCCATGGATGAATTTCCTATAATAAGATGCCGCTCCTAAGAAGCTCCGCACGTCCTTCGTTCGTGTAGGAGTGGGAAATTCAGTTATCGCCTTCAAGTTCTTTTCCAAAGGTCTAATTCCCTGTTTGGAAATGTTATGTCCAAGTACATCAATGTTCTGATAAAAGAAATGACATTTAGATGTCTTAAGTTTTAGTTTTGCTGCTTCCAGTCTTTTAAAAACTTTTTCCAAATTGTTTAATTGATCCCTAAATGTGCCACCATACGCTACTAAGTCATCTACATAAATTATCATCCCTTGATATATTTTTTTCAACAATTTTTATAGGCCAATTCGTATACCGTTCGCCAAATTCGTCTTGACTCATTTCCAAACCCATGTGAATTTTCCACAATCGAATATGTAACCGTATAAATTGTCAAATCAGCCTGTTGTGGAATCGCCCAGTTTAAGTCTTTCAAATGGCAATTGCTTGGGTCTTGTTTAACGCTTTTATGTCGGCTAATGTTAAATTCATGAGACAATATGTCTTGAAGTATTGGTATCCCTACACAAATAAAGAATAATTCAACACCTGACGCCCATAAATATCCGTTTCGGTTACTTATGAAATCAAAGATAAAAATGCAGTGTCAAGTTTGTTGTGAATTATAAACCCGAGAAGACTTCTTGACGCAATAAGAACGAAGCAATAACAACAACGATCTGTTAGCACTCTATGGTCTAATCGCCGCGGCCTTGCGTAATCTAAATTGTTGACGACAAATTCTTATAGCTATACTATTTCTTAATCTATCACAAATATTTATAATAGCGTTTACATTTACTATAATTGCAAACTAGGATTCAGCATACCTAAATATTAAAACTAAGTTGATCTTTTCCTTTTTTTCTTTCTTTATCAATTAAAGCAATAGTTTAACCCTTTGAGTGCCACAAGAAAATTTTCATAACTGGAAAATTCGGTAACACATCTAAAATGCACAGACTCACCCAAAAATGCCACAGGTATAAATGGTTTTTTGGAGAACTTTGTTATAATTGACACAGATTAAATTGTATACAAGATATCTTAACAAATTTAGTGTCAAAATGTTCAGTGTTACCTAGGCTACAATTATATTTGTAAATAAGTTGGATTCAATATGTAAAAAAAAATTATTTATTAAAAACCAAACTTTAGATAATATAGAAAAAAAAATTTTACATTTTTTTTTTTTTTTACCTCACAAACCAAAAATATTTTATATATGGGAAGTGTGCTATTTTCTATCTATATACTGTTTTCTATAAGTGACCAAATTTTTAAATTATTTGGTTGAAAACCAAACTCAAACAAAAAACTTTTATCTCAGAACTAACCTATCCCAACCTATCCTAGGCCTATTTTGTTTACCTGATGTAGTAGGTTAATCTAAGTTTAAATCAATATCACTATCACTAAACTGATTGTCACTATCACTTTCTGGTTGATATAACGGGTCTAGATCACTGTCATCCTCAAATAAATGTAACAAATAATCTTCAGAGGCTAAAGAGTCATCGTCTGAATAACCTAAAAGTAATCTGTCTACTTCGCTACCTCTTAGATTTTCTTCCGCCATTTCAAAGCAATATATTATCCAAAATACTACTTTAAACTTGTAATAACTAAAATAATAACCTTCAACAAACAAATAATAAAATAACACGAACAACAAACTTCAAAAAAAACTGATGACTGTAGCGAGAAAATAATATCAACACACAATAATATCAGTACACTTCTAACCTGCAAGTGAAAATGACAACAGCTGATTTTGTGCATCAGTAATTGTTGTCATCTGTTTAGTTAGCTAAAACAAAATTTTTTCCACCACTGAATATCACTGGATATACCACAAAGTATTTTAAAACACCGAAATACTATATAGCAGATTACAAATAAATAAATTAAACTACGAAATACGCAGTGGCGATGGATCGTCACCGTGGCATTTCTCGCACGGAAAAATGGTGACGATAGATCGTCACCGTGGCACTTCTCGCACGAAAAAATGGTGACGATAGATCGTCACCGTGGCACCCAAAGGGTTAATACAATCATTATTCAATTCGAATATTTATATTTACTCACTTCACACAGTCTTGAGCTAATGTTGTTGTATAAATATAATTTCAAATAAATCAAAGTAGAACTCCAAAATGAAAAAAAAAAATCAATTTCAATAACTTTCTTTATAAAACCCTAGTTCAACTTCCAATTTTTTTTTTTACTTTTGACAAACTCAATAATATTTAATAAAAGAATAATTTAACAACTTTAAAGTTTACAATAAAAATAATTTTTAGTAAAAACTAAAAACAAGGCCGATGCACACCATTTGTTAGGAACGGCTCCTCTAAACTGCCTGGGTACTTTCTTTTAATCAAAACAGTGGTTCAACGTTTAATTAATTTTTATTATTAACATAAATTTATATCTATCTTTCTTATAATTTAATACACTACAAAAAGGGAGTACACAATTATAGAATGGTGGGATCAAAACACGTTATTATCTCTAATACAAATATCCACAATCATATAAACAATATTCAAAACTAAATATTCATCACTCAACACCCAGAAGTATTCCAACTATTATTACTTTTGTTTAATTGAAGTTACTGATATTACAAGTGCCTTTATATATCAATGCTTGCTCACCTTGTAGTCTGAAATTCAGCCAATCCCCTTTTGTCCTTCCGTTTGTATTCAAACTTCCTGGGCTGTCTTCCACCACGGCTAGCGACGCAGCCGGTATCTTCTAACCTCCAAAAGATCCCCTCCACATTGTGCCGGCTGCTTATATATCTTTCGTCGCTCGTGGTGTTCTACTTCCGATACAAGTCAAGCATTTCAACACTTTTTCAATTCTTTCACAATAGTTGGGCCATTCTGAGTATTGTATGATTATATTATACTAAAAGGAAATAATTATAAGTTACATTAAATTTAATATATTCCTAACATACCGGTATCTTAAATGTAGAATTTAACTGATTGTAAAATTTGATATCCTTATATAAAGGACTCCTTTCATGTAGGGTAAGCCTGTGAATCGTGTACAACATTGTTTCTCTGTTCCTTGTGCCATAATTGTGGTGCAGAAAATAATTCAGTGTTAACAGAAAAAAACAAATAAAATATGATCTACTGGACTCATTCCTATATTATAAAAGAAATTCCGTTATATTTCAGATAAATTATTTGGAGATAGATTTAAACTTCCGATACAAATTTGGTTATTCAGAATAAACAATACAAACTACACGAAAATTATTTATGAAAAAGAAATTATAAAACCACAATAGATGATTTTAATTATAAGTTATTGTATAAAATAAAAGGAGTTGGGACTCTAATGCCCAAGTAAAGTTATATCTTCTCTATCAAATATTGGATAATTAGTATGTAAAAGTAAGAGAATAATTTATCCCCAAAGTTAGGCTATAATATTCGGTAAAACAGTATAACTGAAACAGAAAATATTCAAACCTCAAGTCATAAATTATTTCATACGTTGGCAAGACTTCACATAATTTGTACTTAACCTACTTACCAGACATTATCTATTTCTACTTCAGTTTTCACATTGATGAATTCCATCATCTTGCTTTGGTAAACTTCATCTGTATTCTCGGTACCGTCGTCTTCTTCCTTTATTTCATTATTTGATTCAGTCTCGTCTTTGATCAAACGGCTTTCTTCTTCTTCTTCTTCTATCAATTCAAAACTAACTTCCTCTTGTTTTATTTCTATATCTACATTTCCTTCTTTAATGTTATTCAAAAGATCTGAATGTTCCATGATGGTAGTTCTGAAACAATAAAATAATTAACAACAAATTATATTTGCAAAGTCCAGATTATTATGTAATATATAATAAATGCTAGTTTACTCTAGAATGAATAACTTAAATAACTTGAATGAATAACAATGAATTATTTATTTATAAAAAAATTGTACTATATTTTTAGAAAAGATCATTTTCCAAATATCTGAAAGGATACTTCCTTCTGTCCTAGCAGCTAGTAACCTACTCCCTTTAGAAGGATAGTAGCAAGCCAACCCTATACAAATAATTAGAGGAAATTGTCCATCAGGAGTTGTCGAAACATGGAAGATATAAATGTTCTCAGTCCATTTTGATTAAGCTTTCAGACAGGTAATAGCACTGTTAAAACACTAACATATGTATCTGATAATATACAATTAACAATGGACCGTAGAGAAGCTACTCTGTTAACGTTATTCAATTTTTCTACAGCTTTCGATTGTGTCAATTATTCTTTGTTTTTAAAATTGAAGAGAACTGATCTGTCATTTCAATGTATAACTTGAACCAAATCATATTCGTATGAAAGGGGAAAAAAGTGTATTTTTTATTCAATATGCAAGACTTTGACATTTTCAGTAGGATCATAACTATGACCAGAATCTAGTAAATGGTTAGCAAAATTTGAATTTGTTTGACCATACTTACAACAATGTACATGTTCTTTAATTCTAGTTAACTTTTCACGAAAATAAAACATAATTTCGACTTTTCTAGGTTAAGGTCCATTAAATGAATTACGCGTTAAATTAGGTATGTACATGAATTTATACCTTACATGGTTAATTAACGTAGCTATATATATATAGCCACTTTACCTGACCTATATATAAATTTGTAAAAAAAAGAAGAAATTGTGTGTTACTTCCTAAGCGGTCACCCATTCAAGTACTAACCGTGCTCAATGTTGTTTGACTTACCACAATTATAAATTAAAGTTATAATTAAAATTTAAAGTTAAATATAAAAGGTAAAGTTATAAACCTCAATTATTGTAATATCAAAACTTAAAATTAGAAAACCAACATGTAAAACCTTAAAGCATGTATAGTATTTATAACATATGCTTAATAATAGATAATAAATAATGAGGTGGTATTATTATCCCCTATAATTGAGTACAGAAAGTTGAGCAGGTCATTAGGTAGTTCCTTTACTAGGTCTGGTGAAGTAACCATATGTATATAGTTAACTTCCCAGATCATTAGGTAATTAACTAGTATGTAAAAGATATTGGATGGATAAATGTTTACTTAAAGGTGGCGCCTTATTTTTCTTTTATCGTCTACTACATACCTTACTTTTTAAGAATAAATAAGGTTTTACATGCGCAGATCACTATTTTTCACTGAAAAATCACAATCTAAAAACTACCAAATCTGACATATTTATAGGCTAAATATAATGGCAATGATAATAGCTTAATGTTTGACGCATGCGTATTATACAATGAGATCGCTATTTCATATTACAACAGGTTTGTCCAGGTTACCTTTCGTATGTTTATTGAAGTTAATAATTTCCTTACTTTGCGATATAATTATATATCACGACCAGTTTGGCCAAGTAGCTATATATATATATATATATATATATATATATATATAAACACCTAGCCAAACCTTTCATAAGTTTATTAAAGTTAATAATTTGAAATTAGATTTTAAATATGGAGAATTTGCAGCATATCAAGTGATCTGTGATTGATATATTTTTAGTAGAATATAAGAAGTAAATGTGAACATCTAGCCATTATATGTAACCTATAAATATGTCAAAATTGATAGGTTTTAGATTGTAATTTTTCAGTGAAAAATAGTAATCTGAGCAAGGAAAACATTGTTTATTCTTAAGAAGTAAGGTGTGGAGTAGACGATAAAAAAAGAAAAATACAGAAAATAAGGCGCCACCTTAAAGTAAACATTTACCATTGGATGTAATAAGTAGACAAGATTAACCAGTAATGAGCAATTAGTTTGACAGTGGGGTGTATAAATCTAATTACCTAATCAGACATATTTTTGTGGATGAATATAAACATGGAATGATGAGACATTGACTAAGTAGTAATACAGATGAACATTGGCATGTAGTAACCTTAAACACATTATGGGTGGAAGAGGAACTGGGATTGTAAATATAACATAACCTAACTCTAGAATAATACACTTTCATTTGCCAGATTCTGAGGGAGATAGGAAATCAAGGTTAACAGCATTACCTCTACAATTAATTCCTACAAATTTATCATCCCCAGGCTTAAACAAAATTCTCTTCCACAGACAGAGAAGAGTGTGTAACCTACAATTAATTATAATAGGAGAAAAAAATTATAAAGTGGATACCACTAGAAAATATAGAAATATCAAAATAAGACTCAAATCATTTATCACCAACCTTTCATAAAAAATAAAACTAAGTTATATTACTTACATAACTCATGGAGGTAGGTTGGAGAAAATATAGCTAAAACAAGAAAAAACTACTAGCAGCAGTTAGGAGGACGTTACATTTACACTTACACTATAATGTTAGAGTATGCAACAGCCTCCATCATAACTATTTCTTCTTCTTTTTATCATCGAAAAAACTCAAAGAAAGGGATTGGAAGAAACAATATTGCCCATTTGTTTGTTTAATATATATATATATATATATATGCACTGTGAAATTCTTATTTTATAACTGTGTAATAAGTTATGTATGTTAAGTTCATAAAAAAAAATTTGTGATTCTTGTTAATTTTTATTCTATTGAATTTTCTCAATACATAGATACAAAATACTTGGTATTTATTGCATTATTTATCGTATTTATTTGTATTTTCATCCCGCCTTGACATTGTTTAATATGTAAACTTACACTAACTAGCACAATTTATATGACTTTGAAATATTATATTTTCATAGCCTTGGCAATAATTTTGTAGTACTTTTAAATACTTGTAGAACTAAATATTTTTGTACAGCTGTTTTATATTATATTTACATTTGTTTATAACCTATTCAGTAAAAGTAATTTGAAGAACTAAAAATAAAGGCCAGAGTAAAAAAAGCTTGGTAAGAGGAAGGTTCCATTTATAAAACCAAGTGTTATTAGTGGTGTAAATAGTTCAAATTGTGTAAATAATATAACCTCAAATAATAGTGATCCTATGCCTACTATGTCAATCAGTGAAAGCAGTAAAAGTAGTACTTTAGAAAACCCTATGCATGGGCTGTGTCCCAAACAGAAAGATTCGTGGTGCAAATATAACCGATCTTTAGCACAACAAATTTGACCGATACAGCCTACCCATAGCAGTTATGGAAACCATAAAAACTTTTTAAAGCTCTAGCTGATCCTGAGGTGTTAAAAAAAATTGTACATGGTAAGACTCAAAATCAAAATGAATCATTTAATAATATGATTTGGACTAGAATTCCTAAAAATGACTTTGTTGGACTATCAACCCTAAAAAATGGTGATTTGATGCTGTTATTTCTTATAATGAGAGAGTTTTGGGAAAGGTTAGTTTTAGAAAAGTTGTTTGGCAAATGTGGTTGAAATTCTATAGTTAGTCTAAACATTCAAGATCGCAGACTGGTTTATGAAGCTGAAAAAGTTTTAAAACACATGGAAAAAAGAGCTCTTCTAGCAAAAGAAAATGTTAAAAGAAGACTGCTTGAAAATAAGGGGGACACAGGTGACCCTAGTTATGGATATGGAGCTCACTAAGGGCAATGCAAGTAAGAGTTGTAGTTATAAACCTGATATTTCACTTTAAACTGAGTTTCCTGTAAGTTTAGTTTTTCATATTTCGGTACCATTATTTTGTAAACCGCTTGTCCAAACTGAATGAAATTTTTAGCTATTACTCATTAAGTTATGTTTAATAAAAATAAGAAATATCTTTGTAATGTGATTTATTTTAAAAAAATTTAGAACTGTTTTTACAGTTATTTTAAACACTATTTTAGGTATGATCATTAAAAAATTTGTGAAGCTAACAGTTTTCATTTGACAGAAACAATAGATCTTATTATTATTGCTAAGTAACCAATGAAGACATAAAAAAATTCACAGAGTTATTTATAACATTTCAAGGGCGTACCCAGGATCAAAACTAGGGGGGGGGGGGCAATCCATGGTTATTCAATATACAATTGATTATTAAAATAGTTATTTCAAGAATTGTATTAAATTCCAGCAACAAAATGTATAATAAAGATTTATTTTTTTGCAGCTGCCCTCCCCCCCTGACCCTCGATGGGTACGCCCATGAACACTTTTCAAGAAAATGGTACTGAAAAACAGTTAATTTAACATGGACAGCATAGGGACAACTGGGCTCTCTTAATAAAATGAAAGTCAAATGGGAATTGATTTATTTATTGTCTGTATTATTTGTATTTATGTAACTTGCATATAAATGGGGACATATTTTGAATCAGAAAAATTGGGATCTAAAGGATGGGAGTTGTGTTTTCTTCTCCCCAGATTTCCTTCTAACTTCCTTACGGAGTAAGGATAGAAGACTCTCCATACAAGGCAGTACATAAATATTAGTGTATTGTATGTCAGTTATGTTACTAAGTCCAGTTGAGTGGTTTTTCCCCCAATGGTCATCATCCTCGGTGGAACAGTCCATGTAGGACTCTGCCTGGCCTCCCTCCACTCTTCTCAGTTGTCAGCTTCTCTTCTCTACCTCCGGATCCTCATCCTTCTCAAGTCGTCCTCTATGTAGTGCACCTATCTTGTCCTGGGTTATTCTTTCAGTTTTCTTCCTTCTGGTTTTTCCTTGGAACACTTTTTTAGTAACTTTTAATTCTTTCGTTCTCTATATACGTATCTTGTCTAAGCAATCCTAGCCTTTTTTATTTACACAAATATTCCAGAGTACTCACAGCTACTGTAACTCTGTATTTCTGCTAATCCTCCATTGTTCACAGTCATTATTTGACAGATAACATATGTTACAAAACAAGTCATAAGGGAGAGTAAGTATTAAATAACTTTAAAACATCAATGACAGGGAATATTAGAACAAAAATAAGGCCTCATGTTATATCAAGAAACGTGATAGGCATAAAAAAATGTGAAATAAAAGCTAAACTTGTAAAACAGTAGCAAAGGAATAGATTTGTATAGGCACTAAGAAACAAGTAAATAACACTTGGGTCTTAATAAAATAAAAGTAAACTAAATTCCCGAGTCAACGTAAAATTTTGAAGGGTTATAAAATAATTAAAACACGTTTCATTTGGATATATAGATGTAATAAAAATTATACTACATAAATTAAAGTTAGTAAACCTTCACTTTTGAGTTTCAAATTACAAAAAATACTTGATAAACTAAATTTGGCACTTACCAAAGTAAAACTATAAACAAAAGTTTACATGTTGAATTCCACTGCAAGTGATAATTAAAGAAATGCTGATTAAAGAAAACGTAAATTCTAAGCACATTTTCAGGTTTACCTGCCATATCATAGAATGCCTGTTAAAATGTGACATAAACAACCAACTGTGAGAACACATTATTGATAAGAAAGTTCAAATTTCTATCCTAACAAAAAAAGAACATTTGGAATTCAACAAAGAGTACAGTATCCTCAAGGTAGGAATGTGTCTGGGGTGGAGAGGAAAAGAGGGGCCCCCACACTTTGTTTGTTACCTTTGCTTTCAGCGGTACAACCCCAATAAAGAAATATAGACCTCAAATGCTTCTATGTAAACATGTACCCTACTTTTGTTTCTTTTATAGGTGTAAATAAGAATAAAACGTTTACAAAAGTACAGAAAGGTGCATATTAAAGAAATGGGACACTTAAAGACATATTAGAGCTAAGCAGTAATTTGTGTAGCTAGTTTTCTTGGAATGGGTTGTACCGTCAAGTCAGGTTAGGGAAACAAGTGGAAGGGAGGACACACCCATTACGCCAGACACACTCCTAGTCTGAGGCTACTCTATATTCATATTCACTTGTATTGTTAAATGTGTACTTCTGGTTTTCAGGATTATAGCGATTAATATTTTTTGAATCGCAACTGCATATTTTCACTGTGATAAATAAAGGTTATATATTGGTTTTAGATTGTGATCAAATCTCATAATCAATTTAGCCTGTATTTAAACCAAAACCGTCTAGACACAGTGGAAAGTGGAAATATCATTAGGCTTGCGAAGTACAATAAGGTTTACACCTCCCAGACAGTCTAGATTTAAAATATCAAATGTCAAGAAATACGTTTTACACACACAATGTGCAATTGTTAGTGTAAAATTAAAATGTAAGCTACGGTATATCATAAAATCAGCAATACTGCTGGAATAAAATATAAAATTAAAATAAAGAGATTATATTATGTAGTTATATAATATATATTAGTTATGTAATTCCTCCTAAAGAAATGTTGACTATCAAACTTTTATGTTAGATTGATATATTATTTTGTAAACCATTTAATGTAATATTCAGTCTACTTCATTTGTGTAGTTTTTATGTCAACTTCTCAGTAGGGATTCCCCTTAAAGGAGTAAAGGTATAAATTAGACAAATATACCTTCAAAAACATATGGAAGGGGAAAAAATATTATTTATTTAGAACAAATACAATAAGATATGATACAGTCAATTTGTGAATATTGAACTTATTCAAAACAAAATAATTTTTATAAAACTAAACTTTGAATTACAATAATAAATTGTGTTTATGTTTCTATGTCCAGGTTTACATACACAATTTCATAGAATACAAACAATTAAACAATACAATTTCAGTTCTAATGTAAAGGAAAAATTGTTCTATATATATATATATATATATATATATATATATATATATATATATATATATATATATTAATTCTACATATCTCATATATTATACACCAAACTACAGTTATTTGAAGGTACAGGAGAAATAATGGTTAATTGCTTGTCAATTTTATTCTAAAATTACACATGAAGTGTAATGAAAAGTTTTCAATTTTATCGAAAATTAAAATAAGCTTTTTACAATTAATTAAAAAATATACTTAAATTTTAGACATTAAATTAAATCCTCAAATTTAATTAAAATTTGAACAAAATCAATAGACCCAAGTAAGAAATTAAGTCTTTTATAGCTACATGGCTCATATGGTTTGAACACATGGACCAGTAACTGTGAAGACCAATAAGTTTTATTTAGGTTCTGTTAGGAATATATTTAATTCAATTAAAGTTATTAGGTTAAGTAAATTATGTTAGGAATAACTCATGTTAACAAAGCTCAGAATGACCCAACTATTGTGAAAGAATTGAAAAAGTGTTGAAATGCTTGACTTGCAACGAAAGTAGACCACCAGAAGCCACAATACATATATAAGCAGCCAGCACAATATGGAGGGGATCTTTTTGGAGCTTGGAAGATACACGGCCGTGTCGCGAGCCGTGCTGGAAGATATCCCAGGAAGTCTGACTCTAGGACAGGGGGACAAAGGAGTTGTCCATAGCTGATACTCTACAAAGGTGAGCAAGCATTCATATGTAAAGTCACCAGTAAAATCAGTAATTTCATCTGTAAAAAGAGTAACAATAGTTGGAACACTTTTGGGCTTTGAGTAATGAATACTTAGTTTGGATATTGTTCATTTAATTGAATTCTTCTTTTTGTATTGTATTAAAGTATCAGGAAAATAGACAAGTTTCATGTCAAAAATAAAATTAATTAGTATACTGAACCACTGACTTTTGATTAAAATTAAGAACCCAGGCAGTTCAGAGGAGCAGTTCCTAACTGTTCTTAGGGGATACATTTGAGGTACAGCCGAATTTGAGGAAATAGTAATTTTGTGTTATTTATGAGAACTACCTACTAGAAAATTTTGAATTATCAAAAAACTAAAAACAAGTCCTGAGATATGACCTAAATATCTCCACATACCAAATTTGAATTTTAATAAAAAACCAGTTCAAGAGTTTGGACTTTAGATATGATAGTGTGTGCATAGATGATAGACAGACATCATTCCAAAACCTACTTTTTTTAAATTTCAAAACAGATACTTACACAAAAATTCAAATTGTATTTTTTTATTCATTAAGTTATTACATAACTTCATCTATACAACATATATGTCAGAAAGTATATACTTACACAAAAATTCAAAATGTATTTTTTTATTCATTAACCCACGTGGTGGCAGTGTTAATTTTCATAGTTTTTTAAAAAATTAATAAAAAATATTATTTGTATACAAAACCTAACTTCTTATAAGATATCATTTTTCTCAGAAAGATGCATAGAAGTCATCTATGTAATAAAAAACAATTTTTTTGAAACGGTTTTGGAGTAAGTATGTTAGATGTCAAAAATGATATTAACTTTTTTTCAGAAAAACCTGTATCACCCAAAATCAATAGCTTACTACCTTTTTTTAAGATATACACAATTTTTGTGTATTATTTTTTAATATATTTAGGAAAAAAATATATATAAATTTGTTACATTTTCAAAATTAAAAAAAAATATTTTATCAAATAATGTCAAAAGATATTTTTTCTTTCAATATTTTACCAAATATAGTAATATATATTTTATACAAAAGTACTGTATATCATTATGTCCAGAAAGGTGAATAGAATGTAGGTGTGTAGTGAAAAAAAATGTTAGATGTACCACATTTGGAGTTTTTTGGTCAAATACCAAAAAATTGAAGAGTAAAATTTCACAGAAATAAGTACATAAACCATATTAAATTTTTTTTAAATTTTACTACAGATGTGTAATATATTTGTGGATAAAAGTTGCTAAAAAAAAATCAATTTAAAAAAATTTCATTAGACATGGGTCATTTATAATAAAAATCTACCTTCACAATAGCCTAGACGTTGAGGTTAGGGCTGTGAAAAAAAACCACAAATATGAAATATCACTAATAAATACACTCTACAAACATTGACACATTTATTATAAGTTGTATATACATTTATATATTATGTACTGTATATACATATTATAATAAATAAATGGTTTCTTGAAACTAAAAGTTCCAATAGCAAATCTAGAACTAAGATAGTACTAGATTTGGCTAGACTAGGCCGAAAATATGAATTATCACTTATAACTACACTCTACAAACATTGACACATTTATTTTAAGTTGTATAAACAAATTATAAAAAAACAATCACTTCATGAAACTTATATTCACTATAAAAACACAAAGCTATTACACTTTGAAATTTCCACATCGGCAAAAATCTTGCGAGATCGAAGTAACAAATTTGAGGTTATTCTAGGTTTTATAAGTACCACAGCCTTTGTATTTTTCCTTGTACAGATGTGTTTCAAATACAAGGTTTTTAAACATTGAAACCTCCTCTTTACAGTTATATCAAAAACGACAAGATTGTATAAAAAATAAAGATCGGATTCTTCAAGACTGTCTAGACACTGAATATCGCAAACCGGTCTGAAAGTTCAGAGGATCATTTCCTAGAATGGATATAACTCATAAACTATATACAGTAACTGAGGATAATTTCGACTTCATAGTTCGAAAGGGAAAAAAAAATACTATATAATATTGTCAACTTGTAACATTTGGACAAGTTTTACCATTTCGAAAAAATTTATGAACGTATAGGTGATATTTTCTATATACAACTCGCAGCGGCAAATTGTCGGAACCTGGCGTTATGAACGTCAACTTCAGTCAAGTCGTGTTTTTCTATTTTACGCAACTTTAAATTTTCTAAACTTGGTTTGAAAGATTACCTTTTCAATGGTATTGAATACATTTCGATAATATAATATCTACTAAGATAAAAGTTGAATTGCAAAAAATGTTATTTTTAGCGTGTAAAATAGCGTTTAAATTCTTGATTTGGTTTAATTTTTATATAATAAAAACTACTAGTTGGAAACATTTGAAAAAGACGGATTTGAAGAGAAAGACGTGATCTATCAAGCAGTGTTATGTTATATCTGACAGACAGAAATTTGGAAATAGGAAAATTAGACAAACGAGAGGTAAGTTTTGTTTAAAACTTGTTAACGTAAAACTTAGACGTTACGTATAAATAATATGCAAATTTTACCAATTTTTGGAATATTCATTATAACGTTTTGCGGTTTTTTTTTTTTGCATGATATCCATCTACGGAACATTAGCTTTCCAACGGTATGTTATTTATTGTGATGGGACCATTCTAAGTGGGCGTAATGGTGAATTGCAAAATACGTGTTTTAGACTTGCTGCACTAGGCCATGCATGAAAAATCGACCCGTTGGTGGGTTAAGTTATTACATAACTTCCTCTATACAACATATATGTCAGAAAGTAAAAAGAAGAAAAACACTCTCTTAGTTGAACATAAGATTATAAGCTCTATAACATATCAACAAAACAAAATCACAGTAAAAGTTTATGATTGTTATACTATTGCTGATTATGAAGTTCTATTGATCAAATAAGTTGAGTTAGATTATCTCTAAAGTAAAAATAATTTCATACTATATTTTCCCCTTAATTCAACATGTTCTCTTTATATTATTTACTTTTAAATGAAGATCAATGAAAAACAGCAGCTATACATAGTACATATTTATACATTTCAACACTAAGTTATCCAACTGACAATACTAACAAATCTGTACATTTATATTAGAGTTGATTGTCAGTTTGCACTCTAAAACGTTTTGAATAATCAGAAACAACAAAAACCGCATTCAGTATAATTATATATTTATCCTCATGTGGACCTGACTCATAAAGAAAACAATCTTATACAGTACATTTGTAGGTTTTCTAGTGTATTAACACTGAGTGTCTCTTAAAATGATTTAATTGGTAAGTAGAATAATTACATTTTGGACATTGATAAGTTGTTGTTTTACAGGCACTCGCATGTGTCTTCTCAGATTGTCCAAATGTAAAGAAGAAGTCTCAACTGAACATTTAAATGGGTTTTCTCCAGTATTCATTCTCATGTGCATTTTAAGTTTACTTAATTCAGAAGCAAAAAATCACAATTTTTTACATTTACACTGTTTTTTTTCCAGTATGCAATCGCATGTGCTTTTTAAGGTTAACTGATTGGCAAGCAGAATATTCACACTGTGCACATTTATATGGTTTTTCTCCAGTGTGCATCCTCATATGCACTTTAAGATGACCTGATTGAGAAGCAGAATAATCACACTGTGCACATTTATATGGTTTTTCTCCAGTATGCACTCTCATGTGCACTTCAAGTTTATCTGATGTAGAAGCAGAATAATCACAGTTTGCACATTTATATAGTTTTTTACCAGTATGCACTCTCATGTGCACTTTAAGGTTAGAAAATTTAAAAGTAGAATAATCACAATTTGCACATTTATAATATGGATTTTCTCCAGTATGGATTCTCACGTGTGCTTTAAGACTACCTTTGGTAGAAGCAGAATAATCACAATTTGCACATTTGTAAGGTTTTTCTCCAGTATGCACTCTCATATGCACTTTAAGTTGACCTGATTGGAAAGTAGAATAATCACACTGTGCACATTTATATGGTTTTTTTCCAGTATGCACTCTCATGTGGCGTTTAAGTTTAATTGATGTAGAAGCAGAAAAATCACAGTTTGCACATTTATATGGTTTTTCACCAGTATGCACTCTCATGTGCACTTTAAGGTTAGAAAATTTAAAAGTAGAATAATCACAATTTGCACATTTATATGGGTTTTCTCCAGTATGGATTCTCACGTGTACTTTAAGACTACTTAAGTTAGAAGCAGAATAATCACAACTTGCACATTTATATGGTTTTTCTCCAGTATGCAATCGCATGTGCCTTTTAAGACTACTTGATTGAGAAGCAGAATAATCACACTGTGCACATTTATATGGTTTTTCTCCCGAGTGCATTCTTATGTGCACTTTAAAACGACTTGATTGATATGCAGAATAATCACATAGGTTACATTTATACGGTTTTTCTCCAGTATGATGCACTTTAATGTGCACTTTTAGGTTAGCTAATTTAGAAGCAGAATAATCACATAGGTTACATTTATATGGGTTTTCTCTGGTATGCCCTTTCATGTTCATTTTAAGTTGATTTGATTGACTTGTGCCAATGAACTGCATATCTAAAACAAATTGAAAACAGTATTTGTAAAATATATTTACATAATTATTTATTGTTAACAGTAACTGAAAAACTTTATGGTTTTATGTATTTTAACTTTTAACTCTAGAAGTGGCACATGTTAAATGTCTTCATAAAATTATTAAAATACATAAAAACATAATTTATGCAAAACATAACTTGTTATGTATCATTTTTCTCAGGAAGGTCCATAGAATTTATCTGTGTAAACAAAAAAATGTTATATGTAAAGGTTTTGGAGTAAGTATGTTAGGAATCAAGAAATGTGCAAGAAAAATGTAAAAACTTCCAAAAAAACTACCAACAAATTTTTTAAATATTTTAACGTAAAAAGTTAAAATTACGTTTTTAGCTAGGCCTAAAAACAAAATAGGCTAACATTATGCAAAACATAACTTGTAATATATCATTTTTCTCAGAGAGGTTCATATAATTTAGTAGTGTAATGAAAAGAAAGTTTGAAAAATAATTTTGGAGTCAGTATGGCAAAGGACCAAAAAAAACACACACACACAAAAAACTAAGTCTAATTTTCACTTCAAAGTCCAATTGAGCCTAGGCGTAACTTGTAACTAGCTAAGCTAGGCCTAAAACAAAATCATTAGATTTCACTAAAACAATAAACTCTACAAACAATAACAGATATATTATAACATGTATAATCAAATAAAACACTCCAAATAAGAAAATATGCTTTTAGGCCTAGGCTTGTAGCTAGATAAGGTTAGTAAACAAAGACCAGAGCACTGTGGTGACAATATATACAGATACACTTTCAAAAGTCCCTTACCACACTTGGGAATAAACAAAATAACAAAAAACAAAATTTTTTGTCAAAAGTAAAATGTTTATTCCTATTAGACCCTTATAGCTATTACAACAACAAAGTTGTCATCTTCAGAGGGAATCTTAACAAAGACAGTCTTTGTTAAGATTCCCTCTGAAGATGACAACTTTGTTGTTGTAATAGCTATAAGGGTCTAATAGGAATAAACATTTTACTTTTGACAAAAAATTTTGTTTTTTGTTATTTTGTTTATTCCCAAGTGTGGTAAGGGACTTTTGAAAGTGTATCTGTAGATAAGGTTAGGCCAAATATAAACCATTCAAAAACTAGAAATTCACTCAAAAAATAAACTTTAGAAACAATAACACATATATTATAACTTGTATAAACAAATTTTAACAATAAAACACTCCAAATAAGAAAATATTTTCACAAGAATAGTCATAAATCATAAAGACGCGAGACAACTTACAGATTTGCTGAGGTTTGCCGGCTAAAACATAGTTTTTGGGCGAATATTATATATTAGAAAAGTAAGCCTATGACCTATTGGTAAAAGCATTGGAAAGGTCTGATTTTCCTCTATTCAAAGATATAAAAATCTGTGAGCATAGATAGATATAACTTATCGATATTTCACGTCTAGTGAACTGATTCCAGATCCGAAAAAATCTTAGGAGAGTTTTGGTTACTGGTTCATAAAATATAATATAACTCAAAAACTATAAAAGCTAGGATAATTTGGAATACGTAGTTTGAAAGAGGAAGAAAAATATTATAAAATAGTGCCAACTTGTGCTCTGTGGACAAGAATGAATTTTTACAAAAAAAAAACAAAACAAAGTGGTATAAAACTTGTCACTTTTTCGACGACCATCACATGCAGCTACCTGCCGGCGAAACTGACAAACTCCGTGAATTATTTATATTTTTTCTATTCTCTCTATGAAATTCAGGTTAGACAGTTCTGAAAGCTTGAAACACGAGCTTTTCAATGGCGTATAATTCATTTCTCTACGACTCCATTTACTAGGCTAAAAGTTGAGTTGAAGAAAAAACTTATTTTTTTGTTTGATACATCTGTAATAAGAATGTTTTTCGTAAATAATTTATAGATTCAAAACTATATGAGTTAGAAACATGTGGCAAACTCTGTTAGATAGGTAAAGATTTGTACTAAAATCACTACAATTTTACATTTATTTGAACCAAATATCAGTTTCTGACATTTAGGCAAAGTAGGAAGCGATATGTTGATTGCCACTTCCAGGGTTAAAGAACTGAATTACTAAATAATGTAAGTGTTGTCTATATTAAATTATAAACTTCATTGATTATCTGTAATTAAACATAACATACAGTAAACCAAATACAGTACACAAATTGATAGAAAAGGAATGATCAACAGTATTTATTTATGATTTTATCATTCCTCATGTGTGTTAATGGAGCCGTTCACCATTTCATGGATTCCAATACGACAAATTTCCAACATAATATATATTAATAAAGATGTTAAACATAGGACAGGACATGTTGCAAACTGCAATAACTGACTTAGTTAAATACTATTTGTCTCTTTCCAATGGCTTGTTTTGTTGAATCAAAAGGTACTTTGAAAATAGCTTGTTTTTGTGTCTGTGCAATTCCAATTTTGCAATTTATAGAAAATACTACAGCAATGTTTTAACATACACAGCTGGATTCATAAAACTACAAAATTATAGAGTTGCACAAACACAAAAACAGAGTATTTACAAATAATTTTCTTTACAAATTGCACTCCAGAATAAAAATATCATCCCGGTTAACTCACTAACCGGTAGTGTAAACTTTGTCCATTTTAAACGGTTTGTAAAAAAATCACAAAAAAGTATTATTATGCAAAACACAATTTGTTATAAATCATTTTTCTCAGAAAGGTTGATAGAATATATCTGTGTAATGAAAAAAAAAAAAAAACAGTTTAATGTCAGGTTTTGGAGTAAGTATGTTAGGATTCAAAATATGAAGTGAAAGTTTCACAGAAGAGCCTATATAAACTATACAATAGATAAATATTTGTTTTATGAGATAAATAAAAATTTTGAAATGTAATTGTGACTAAACATTGCTTTAAAAAGTTTAAATCTGCTAAAAAGTTATTCTTAATTTGAAAAAATCACCAAAAATAGTAATGTTATGCAAAACACAACTTATTATATATTATTTTTCTCAGCAAAAATTGATTACCTCAGTATATTTACCCCATACAACAATATTTTTATAATTTTTTCAAGATATACAAAAGTTTTTTAATATAGTTGTGGATAAAAGTTGGTAAAAACAAAAATCAATTTATTAAATTTTTATCAAACAAAGTGGAAATATGCTAAAAAAGTTAGGCCCAATATGACATATCCTAGACCTTTGTACTAGGTAGGCATGAAACAAAATCACTGAAAAACATAAAATTCATTCAAAAAAAACTCTAGAAATAGTAACAAACATATTATAAGTTGTATAAATAAATCACTCTACATAACAAAATAACATCACAATAACAGAAAAAATCGAGCCAGGCTTGCAAGACTTTGTATCCATATCATGGACAAAAGACACAAAACATGGCAAGGCAACAGCACACCTGCCAACTTTAAAATCTGAAAATTCAGGAGGATTTTTTAACACATTTCTTTCTCCACAGCAGTTTAACACGTCCACTGCGGATAATGCACATGCACACCACTTGTGTCCAAAGCTATATGCGCATGATACACTTGTGCGTTGTTATCAGTAAAATGGTTCCAGCTAAATCCTGACCTTATCAGTAAACCAATGATGTTCTTTCACTTTGTGTATCAGTGTGTGTTAACTTCCTGTTTGTTTTGTTTTTAATTTCCCATAATATTTGTTCTTGTACGAATGTAGTAAACATGGCTGATCCAACACCTGTACCTTCTCGTGATAATAGCTTTTTAATAAGAAATTAAATAAGATACTTTTAACCCTACAAACACCTAAGTATTGTCATTTTTCACATTTTTTTATCAATTTGTAAAAAAATCATAAAAACTAGTATTTTTATTCAAAACCCAACTTATTAGACATCTTTTGATATTTCCTCATATAATCAGTGTATGGCTTTCTCTAACAGGAAAATAGAATTTTTTAAATTTCTAATTTCGCTTTTGGCACAATCTGTTGAATGAATATGAAAGCTTGAAAAATAACTATTTCAACAGTATATTGTTTATTACGATAGCATGTGTTTTACTAGGCTAAAAGGTAAATTGAAAAAAAAGTGATATTGTAGATGCATAAAGTATACAAAATACTATGTTTGGTTTTAATTTTATAGATCCAAAACTATAACAACAGTTAGAATAATTTAGAAATCACAGAAAGAAGAAGAAAAATTCTATAAAGTAGTATTACTCTAAAGTTGTTAGATACTTATATCGCTTACTTTGAGTTCATCTGCGCCCAGGGAGCAGCAAACCGGTTGGAGGGTTAACCAATATGACTCAGAATCTGAAGCTTATAGTAATAGGGACAGCTATAACCAAGTAAAAGTGATTTATCTAGTGATGCCGGATATTGAAATCGAGAGTGATATGGATTTATCTATTCTAACTAACCCTGATTCGATGGAAACTTATGTATTATCAGCATCTCGAGGAATGTATGTTTCATTATTGGTAGTAATAAACCATATGATTATTTTCAATTATTAATAGATCCTGTTTTGTTTGAGTCTGTAGTTAGAGAAACAAATCGGTATGCCGAACAATTGTTTTTATCAGCGGAAACCAAAGAGAAATCATGGATATGTCAGTGGAAATATCAAACTTACCGAATTGGACAGTTTTATTGGACTTTTTCTCCACACAGGCAATGTAAAAATGTCTAGATTACAAGATTATTGGTGTAGAGATAAGATGGACAACTTTTATAATAGTGTTGACTTGACAAAACGCCTTCTTAGAGAAAAAACTTATGTAACAGGCACACACCGGACTGACAGAAAAGGAAATCCAAAAGCTGTCACAGGAAAAAAAAGCTCAAGAAAAGAAAATCCATTGCACAGTGCAGTAAAAGAGTAATGGTTGGGAAATGGAGAAATAAGAGATATTTGTCGTCAATAAGAAAATGAAATGTCAGTAGATGTAAACAAGAGGGATGTACAAAGAGAGAAGCCTTTGCAGGTGATAAAATACAAGGAAATCATGAAAGGTGTTGATCGACAAGATCAATTACTTAGCTACTATCCGTGTGAAAGGAAGACAATTTGCTGGTATAAAAAATTGATTATTCGTATATTACAAATGTCTCTTCAGAATTCTTTTTTTGTACAACCAAAATACAGTTGTCCCTAAGATGTCACTATTTGAATACCGTTTGATGATTATGTGTTGTCTCCTAACACAGTTGAAGGAACAGAATGCAGTACCCAGGGCTATACCAACAGATCACCTTCAAACTAAATCTCCTGTTGGCAGAAATAACAAAACACTAAGAAGACGATGCATCGTATGTTTTCGGAATGGAAAACGCAAAGATACAATTCACCAATGTGAAGCTTGTAAAGACACACCGGCATCGTGTCTTGGGAAATGTTTTGAGGCATAAAGTGTATATATTGTAAAAATAGAAGTGTTTCTTGTAAAATGTTTAAAATATCAATTCACTATTTAGTGTATTATAAAGTGCTGTCATGAAAGCTGGATAAGCTTCTAACGAAAACATAAGTGTAAATGTAGTTTTAGTACCATTTCCAAAGTTATTTCCTCCCTAAATCAAACAGACGCATATGTGCATCATCCGACATAACAGACAACTGGATGCTATATGCTAATGATCTACAAGTGTATAATCCCTCCGGTGTTATTTTTAAAAATGATTTATTCTAGCTCAGTTTTATTATATTAGAGTAGTTATGTACTAAATTCAATGAGCACCTGTGAAAAGATTGTGTTTCGAGTCATCAGTGAAATTGTTAATTTTATACTAAACTATACTAGCTATATTTTGCTAGGAAACAAGTTAAATTTCCATCATAAAATAACTTTTAGCTTTAACTAAAATTAAAATTATCGAGATACGCTACTTATATTAACAATTCATGAAGATTCATTTAGTTTATTCCTCACAAATCACAGTATCTTTTACTCTATTGCACAAGTTCAACAAACTGTTTATTTATATCACACCACTTTAAAATATATTTACAAGCATATTCACCGGATTAATTAAAATAGTTAAAATTTACAAATTGTTTTTAACAAATCCCCTTTCAAAACAAGTTTTAGGATGACATTGCAATAAGAATCTTTTCAAGATTTTTATCAGAGATAGAAGATGTGAACTGAGTTCTTGTTTTCTTATAGAGCTGAAAGTTCTCTCACATCCTGCATTACTATGGGTAAGTACACCAGGAGTGGAGAGAGTGGGGATCGGTTTTGCTGTTACATTTCTTCTGACCATACACATCCCTAAACTGCTCTGTATGTGTTACAAAACACACACACACACACACACACACACACACACACACACACATATATATATATACATATATTTCTTTTTTAATGTGTTAACTATTTATCACACTGTGTAACATATGTAAGAATGTTGATGTTTAAAGTATACTCTACCTGTTATTGTTATACAACAGAGCTACATAGCAGAAAACTCTGTTTGACATAAGAAAAGTATCTGTTTATATAAATAAATTAACCTTTTCCTATTATTTCTGCTGATTCTGTATTTTTTTTTTCCTTGTCATAAAGTTCTTTCCTTTCTTAATACCAAAAAATGCTTTCATAACTAATTTTTTGTCAAAGAAGTTTAGTATATTAATACTTTGCTAGATAAAAGACCACTTGCAAATTCTGGACTCAATGTGTATGGATCACTTCATGGTAAAGTCTGTGTAAATGTTTATTTTTCCAACATCAATTCTAAATGAACAGTGGAAAAATCTATTGATTTAAAAATGTCAACTACAAAGAAAACACATAAAATTTACTTAAATTAAAATATGGCGTGACAAAAGGGACCATTCAAGTTGTTGGGATCTCTTTGACAACAGATTTAATGTTGATTTTAAATTAACTTATTACACAAAACTAAACACTGATAATGTGACTCTAACCATTGATTTTACATACACATCAGATAAGCTATCTAACTTCTTATAACTTCAAGAATAACGTGGGGTATTGGGTCTTTAACTCCTCCAAAGCTAGCGCATTCTCTACTAAACTACAACCGTTCACCTCACATATTGAGGCCTCATATTATAATAACCTATAGGAATTCTTCTCTTAGATATATATTAAATGATGCAACTTACCCTGTGAAGTACTCGGACAGACATCATTTGTAGAAATGTGTCCCTCCTCTGTAGAGTGAGGTTCTACTTTCTGCAATATAAGAAGAAATTATTATAATTACCTTAACTCTAGGATTAGCTACAATAATTAAAAAGCCTGTAACTTCAATTTACCAATGAAAATAATTGTACAATCTGTCTTAGAAACACAAACATCTAAGCACATGTGTATACAATCAAACATAACAGTTTCAATTTATTACAGTATAGAGAAAGTTATGCCATGGATCAATGTCAAGTTTTTGAGGATATATCGTTTTTAAATCCGTTCCAAAAAAGAATGAAGTCTGCTTGTGATGAAATAAATTACAGTGAGATTAGAGAGGAGTTCTAATATCTAATTAACAGCTAAATTATTATTGAAGTGTGCTAGTTTGATTGTACTAACATGTAACACCCATAGGTCAGATCGTTCACCGAACCAATCATTTACAGCTATAGTCTTAATATAACCCTAATGGTTAATACAGCCAGCCTATTGATGAACTAATTAAATATAAATATTTTAACCAACACATTTACACAGAATAGTCCAAACTTAAAACAAAAAACTTGATCGAACAAAAAAATGAACACAAGGCCAATTGAAATACATAGTTAATGTTTTCTCGTTAAAAATGAGATTCAGGAAAACGTACGAACAATGGAAATTACTATGGGATATGTACATAGCAAAGCAAAGGGGAGTACATTGAAGGAGACAAACATTTGTAAAGTTGAAAGTATAATAATAAAGATTTTATGATGAAAGTTCTGCTATTTTTTTTTTTTTTTTTAACAAACCTTGTATTTATCTTTAACATAAACATGTTATGATAATCATAACAGTATAATAAATGTACAAACAAAAAAAGACAAAATATAAATTATTACCACTCTAATTACAAGTCAAAGTTTAAAAATATAAAAGTGTCACTGGTGTAATCAAATTAAAGATGCTGTTTATGTTAAATAATATACTTTATAACCTAGCCTCAATTTGATATGTCAGCCGTTTTACAATACTAACTGTATTTATTATTATAAATAAGGTCATGAGGACAAGCTAGTAGTTTCCTTACCTCTTTCACTAAATTTTGCCACATTCTCAATATTGGTGTAGGGATGATCCATGACATTTTCTAATGTTATTGACATTAACTATTTATTCAAAAAACTAATTTAGTATTGTGAAATGTTTTCTTTATATTGGTTTTTAGGTTAACAAGAACGAAATTTTTTATGCATTACTTTATATTCTAATATTTAATTGTTATAAATTGCAAATGTAGCAGTTGAGGGTACGGTTTGGGGGGTACGTGGATCTACTTTTATTATACGTTGCCGGGTCATCAGATTGCGTGCTAAAATTAATAAAAGTATACTGGGCGAATCTCAATCTAGGCTAGCCATTTTTGATGATTAATTCAAAACACTAATTTATTAAAACTAAACAAACTACACTAAAACCAATATTAAACTAAACTACATTGTTTTGCCACAACATGTTGGACTAACACAAAAGGCCTATCATAGACATGTATTAGTCCAACTAAACTACTCTGGATTATCTAGTCCCGCGCGTACATAAAAGATAGCGAAGGGGAGGGGGTGAATGGTGACTAATCACCAGTCACCCCCTCTAGCCAAAAAAAAAGGTACGCCGTGCGACGGACGGGAGTGAGGGTTCGGGCAAGGTATACAATGGTGGTTAAGAAGTGAAGTTCTGAGAATGATCACCAGCTCATGAAAATAATCCGTAATATACCTTAGAAGTCATTCCCTAAACCAAACTGTAAAAAAAAGGTGAACAAGATAATAGATAAGGGAATAGGGGTAACAAGATAGAGAAAGTGTAAAAAAAAGAGGGGGGAAATTCTCCCCTGGTGCCTAAAAAATAAACAAAATAATAATAATAATATATAGATAAAAAAATTAATGTGACAGCTGGTCTGTAGGTTTACAACTATAGCTTAAAATTAATACAATTAGTAAAGAGAATAAAGAAATTAATACAATATTGAACTCATACTAAGCATGAACTTATAAGATAGTTTTTTTTTAAAAAAAAGGTAAATATCAAAACATATTATGATGTAATAAATTTGGTTTAAGAAAAATAACTAGTGGTATACCCCATCTGGGGGGGGGGGTAAAATATTAAAAAAATTATGGTAATTATATGAAGTGTTACAAGTAAAAGTAGTTAAAACTTATAGACTAGGTCACGGAGTGAGACTATGTAAGAAGAAGAATGGAAAAATATAGGATTGGTGAGCCGTACATTTGATTTTAAGTTTTAAAAAAGTGTACAATAATATTAGAAAAAAATGGCTGATGTAGATCTATGTCGAAAATGCAAGGTGGAACAGGGTATGAGGAAGTCAAGTCGTTTGGGGAGGGGTGTCGGAAATAGAAAATGCTAAGTGATTGAAGATCGCAGTTGTATGAAACAGGTAAATAGCATGCCAAAAATTCCTTTAATGTACATTTCTCGATTCATGTTTGACGGTCATATAAATTAGAGCCAACGATCCTGACTAACATTGGAAGCGATGATAGATGATATTGCAAGTAAATTCCATAATTCTGTCAGCCTAATTTTAATAAAAAAAACTAGATATTTAGACTTGCAACAGGTTGACTAGTTAATCACAACAACCTAGGTGAAAGGAATTGGCAGGAATAATACAAGTTCTATACTGGCGAAGTTAATAGGTAAATTCCTACTACTGCCAATCCATCAATGACCATCCTCAAAGAGAAGTGATAGACTTGGTATCTTTGGCAAGGCTTGACGAATCAACTCAGTGGTGTTTAGTGAAGCTCGACAATCAAGGAGATGGGAAGCTTTAACTTCAAGATAGGTGATTTGGGAACGGGAAGAAATTTAAATGAGATAAAAATGATCATATTTAATTCATTTGGGAGGTAGAATGGTAAATTGCATGGTTGGTCATAGTCTTACTTTACATTAAATACGGTAGTTTAAAAGCTAAAAAATAAATAAATAAGTTTTAATTATATAATATAAAAGGTAAAAATATATGGTACAAGGATATTTAAGGGTAAGAGGATGAGAATTTTGTATGGCTAACAACGGAAAGTGGTGTACTTAAGAGACTAAGGCTTAGAACTAAGAAATTACAATTATGTTTTAATGGGGGAAATTACAGAGGAATATTTTATAAAATTATAGCCAGTAAATATGATAGACAGGAAATTAAAAGAGGCTGGTGAAGGGATGTAGGTAAACTTAATTATTGGGTAAAATTTTTTTGTTGCTATAATTACATATATAAATTTATTTATTTTTTTATATAAGGACATCAGTAATAAGATGGAAATTTTATAGGTTAATAACAGATGTGGGTATATTAAAAAACTATGTATACTGTTACAATAAATTGTAAGTAGGAGGTGTAGAGATAAGGATCGATGCATAGAACTGTACGGAGTAGTTATGTTAGGTATGGTTGTGGTAAAGGGTTGGGGATGCTTAATTACCTATGAGCCACTTTTTTATCTTTATATATATATTTTTTTATTGTGGCGTTAATATTACTACAATAAATCGATGGGATAGGCAATCACAAGGTTGTTGCCCGCCCCATGATTATAAGACCCATGGACCAGATATATAAAGAAAGAAATGCGTGATTTACACTAAAAATTAGTGCAAATACACTAGATATAGGTTGTAAGTTGAGGTTGGAATGATGTAGCTTATTAGCCATAAAACATGTGTAATTACGACGGGTTGAGCAGAGGGTAGAGAAAACAAAAGGATTAAGAATTGGTTAAGTGGAAAGTAATGAATGAGCAACATGATCCTAACAATTATCCTAAATTATATATATATCTTTGATACCAACTATAATGAAAGTAATGTTGTACTTGACCAAACACAAAATGCCGAAGATGAAAGAAAAATTACAACTCATCCTATACGTACTAACAATAAGACAAAGATTAATAAAAAATGATATGAGAAGAATACGAATGCTTGACCACTGACAAACAGTAAAATTGACTCGTAGAACCTAAAATGTGAGTAGGTCAACAAGGGACTTAAGTTCCCTTAAGGAGTTTAAAGGGGGGGAAGGGGGTAGGGCTAGGTAAACTCGTGGCAATGAGGTTCTTTGGTTTTGTCGGTATCGTGCTGAGGGGTGTTACAGCCAACAAAAAAGGCCAAAAGTCATACATACGCCGGTAACACATTGATCGAGGTCAAATAACGAGTTTATGTTTATATATATAAAAAAATTGTGCACATACAGTATGGTGGGGGGGGGGGTAACATTACAAAATTGAATTACCAAATTATTGGTTATGCCAACACCATTAGTATAGCCCACAAAAAACAAGTATACAATTTAATTACCTTAAACTAAAAAGACCGAGATTGGTGATAGAAAAAAAAAGTAACTGTGGTTTGTTTCAGGGGTGAAATATTTATATGGAAGGGAGGGTTTATAAAGAATGTGATGGTAATTAAGGGGGGTGTATGAAATGATTAGGGTATTAGGATGAAATGGATAGGGTATGATGTTTTGGTGTGGGGGGGGGGGTAAATGATTGATAAATGAGGTTTGAGAGAGGAAGCTCGGATTACCTCGAGGTTAATCGTCATGCAGTGGTAGGCGAATCGGTCGGACGACTCAAGTGAGGGAAAGGCGCCACAAAAAAAATAATGGGGTATAGGAAAACAAAAAGGCTTAAAAAAAATCTAACTCCCCAAAGTAAAAAAAAAAAAAGTGTAATACCATTCCATCCATAAGGGGAAGCCGACGAACCCGAGACTGCATTGAGCTTGCCCTCTCGAAGAGGTGGATAAAAAAAGAGCGGAAAACTCCTAAATGGCTTCATCCACCAAGGCGCCATTTCGAAGAGCGGAACACCCCTGGAAACGGATTGAGCTCGAACCCGGAAGGTCTCGTACACTCTGAAATTTGGCTAATCTATGTACATGACTATCCCCCAGAATGGTAATTGAATGAGAGTCCCCGTCCGAGGTAGTATGGGACTGTGTGATCATTGAAATCATTAATTTATTATTATTTGGCAATTGTAGAACAATAATTTTTTTGAATAATTTATTAATATATTGGAAAACTGAAGGGGCTTGCGGAAATCTGTGTGATGAAAAAAAATGACACATGAAAGGTTGGGTAGCCTGGGCAATAAAAAGGCGCATAAGTAAATAAACATAGTCATTATAGGGAGGGTAGAGTAAAAGCAATAGTTAGTGGGGGTTAGTTAGGCTAGAGTAGAAAATTAAATAATTTTGAAGTTAAATAAATGAAAACAATTTAGAATGTATAATAATTAATTTAGGAAATAAAAATTTAATATATAAAGAAATGGAGTGAGGTTTTCTGTGCAGAAAAAAATTTGGATAAATTTTATCAACATCCTATCGTCGATGTATGGTTAAAGTTGCGGCGACTAATAGAGATTATTTCTTAATATTAACTAGTATATAGGCTGAGTTTGCTACCAGAGTGATATTAACTGTAGCTTCGATGTATTGGTAAGTTTTAAATAATATACGGTTTGTTTTAAATTAAATGAGACTTAAATCTAACATTAACATAGCTTTTTAGCAGAAGTAGGTATTGAATAAGGATTTCTGCCTACAATGTGTTATCAACTGTAGAGATAAGTCGACCGAGGTCAATAAATGAAGACTGGTTTGACCGGTATAAGTCGGTATAACAATGGAATTACATTAGACTCCCTCTAGTTCGGCCACCTCAAGATTGGACCACCGGCCGGACTTCAAAATGGCCGGACTATCCGGATGTACTATCAAAATTTAAAAAATCACTATTAAATACATTACCTATGCTTAAGAATGAACAAAAGACGTTGTTTAAACATTTTTACAACATTATGTACTTACCAAAGAGAAGATTTTAATGTCTCTTGGTCGAATTGTCATGTTGTGCCACTCATAGATACGTTTTTGCAACACATATTAACCCTTAATGGGGCAAACCTCCCAATTCTGCTATAGTTTGACAACTAGCGTGCAGTACTAATACATTCTAATATTTGACCCACTAATTGTCATCCAATCTTAATAAACTTTACACCGTTGGAAAGGAAACTTTTCAAACTTTAATCTTTGTATTTACCATATTTTTCTAAAATGAATACAAACATGTCTAATGATCGATGGAGTAATTGCAGAACTCTAAACAGCTACTCCGAGCGTCGACGAATGCTTGAATTTCGTCAACGTTCAGGACCTATACCAGTTATATACAGTACACCGACTTCAGGACAATGATATTTACACCAATAGAAAGCTTGCATTTCGATCTCTCTACCACTGCTTTCAAATCTTAGATTACGTTGACGGTTTGTCTATTCTATGCAATCGCGTAAAGCCTTGCTATTGGCCAAGATTTCAACCAATTGGCAAGCTTCTTTGGAAGTCGATATGTTTCTCACAGATGAAGTGTTTCTAAAATTCTTTTTACACGGTTTTGTAGATAAAGCTTCACTGATTCCTTTGGTATTTGGTTTTTTACATTTAGCTCTAATGAGTTGGCAGCAATTCACCGTCAAACCTTGCATTTTTACCGTTGAAAGTCATCCGCCATTTTATCTAAAACCACGTTTAGGTTAGAAGTTTGTTTGATCTGAATTGAATATTATTTTGGTGATTTATAGTGAATAACGTTTATGAAATTGTGTTTTATATATAAATAAATAAGTGTAGTGTTTGTTATTGTGTTGTTTAGTGAAATTAGTTTTATAAAAGGTTTATTTAGTAACGGTTAATTAAACATTCACACACGAAATTACAGATCAATCAATCTCACTGTACATTAAGTGCGACCGACAAATTATAAGCTCGCCCGTAAACTAAACTGACATCCAGTAAATAGTTTAGTATGCAGTATTTCTTGTTACATTTCTTGAATACGTGACGTGACATAATCTAGGCGACGTGACTGATATGACTCTCATCCTAGGACCGACCGAACCATCCGGCGGCCTATCCAACCGAAGCCGAAATAGAGGGTGTCTACTGTAATGCTAAAACTACGTTATGTCGACCTAAACTGGAAAAATATTTCAAGTCATAACATAATTCATACATATATCTTAACCTATATACGTATAAAATTAATTACAAAAATACAAAATTATAAATGGATCGGTGCATAAAAGAATGAAAACAGGTTATCTAACAAACTTACGTTTAATGTATGCTAGTTGAACAGCAAAAAAAGTTTATGATTAATTTTTTAGAGCAATCAATTAATTTATTCAGTAAAAAAAAATATTAGTTTTCTTCTCTTTTGCTTGGCTTGTTTTTTCTGCAATCTTACACTGTATTAACTGAAATATGATTATAGACGGAAATAATTTTAACTGATAAATTACATGAAAAATAATAAAATACATTAAATTTGGAAAGATATAAATATTTATAACAATAGATAATTAATGTAATTAAATAGCTAACTCACCATTAATTAAATCAGACAGGATATTTATAAGACTAGGCCGAATTTGATATTGGTTACTTACCATTTTAGATATAAGTTCCCGAAATTAAAAGTTTAGTGTCACGAGGGTGTAGCATTATTCAGTAATCAAAACAATTTAATTCTTCCGTACTAAATAAATCTGCACTAAAGTTATCAACCGTCTACCTCTCCCAGTCCATCCACCTGTTCCTGATAAGTGGCGTAGCACTGCGGGCTGCACTGAAAACTATCGTCCGAGCTATCTCTGTCTCTTTCTCACCGGATGAAGTCCAACCGAATATACCGTTATCTCTTTCAAGTCAGTTCAGTTCAACCTACTAGAATATGTAGTCGCACCAAAATCTCACCGGACTCCTTTTTGCACAATGGTCTGAAATATTCATTCTATTCCTTTTACAAAATTTTCCTACAACTTTACGATGCAATTAGTCTTTCTGCGGATGTCAGTGTTTTAGTGTGGTACAATTAAGGTGTCAGTGAGCTTTTTTTTATAAAATACGGCGTAAGCCTCTATTCAAAATTTTCTCTGCACTCCACTACCTGTCCAGGTAACTTATTTCTCAGATTTTGCTATACTATAAGATTTGTTAATATTTTAGGCTTTGTTTATTAAGATATGTGTTTGATGTTTTATTTTAGTATTCAAAATTTTTACTGAAGTTTAATAATTTATAAAAGCATTTCCTTTTTTTAAAACATAATTTACAGAAGCTAAATGTAAACCTTAAACAGTCAGACTTTGAGTATTGAGCAGTTATGTTGAATTTTGAACAGTTAAAATATTAAATTTTGGTCATATCAAAAAAAAACTAGCAAAAAGGTTTTTCTGAAGCAGAGTTTTTGTATTTAGAAAATTTCTGACTCTTGTTATAAGTCTTTGTTTCAAACAGAAACAAGACAGAAATCAAGATATCCATATACTATTAAAATTAACAACTAAAAGGACTTAATTATAACCTTTTCTGGATTTCTATAATTATGATAATTTTCTTGATTTTGATGAAGTAACTAAGCATTTTGTATAAAAGAAAATTTGTGCTGTTACATGTATAAAATTGCATAAATCTCTATTAGACCTGTGTTTCTTTCCAACAGCTAAAGCTGGTCCCAGCTTGGTGGAATTTTATATGCAGGATTTTGCAAGTCAATGCAGCAAAGATAGGATGCCTGTTTAAAAGACTCTGTTTAACTGTTTGAAACATGTTCGTAACAAAAAAACTTTAAAACATCGTTATGTGCACTATAAAATGATTTTCATCTAAAATACTGACTTTGGTGAAACTGTTTATATATATATTTCTGTTTTGTGACTGAACTCTGTTTAACAATAATATGTCCTTTACTGTCTATATGTGATAATGTGTAATTATTTATAATTTAATATATATATATTTGGGTGGTGCTGCATGCAAACTTTTGGTCCTAACAGCCCCAAAGGGGTTATTTCAAAATTGATGTCAATCTTTAAAAAATCTTTCATTATTTAACAATTTCATATTTAAAAAATTTCACTTTTTTAAAAATTTCAATATTTAAAAAAATTTCAGTACTTAAAAATTTCACTATTTAAAAATTTCCTTATATTACAAATAAATTTCTTTTTTTATTATATATATGTTGGCCAACTTAGAATGTAAGAAATTTAATAAACAAAATCATGATATTTAATAAGTGATTTAATGATGAACTTGTTAGAATTAATATAATTTTTGAAACTAAAATATTAATCTTGCTTATAGAATCTTTTTTTATTGTTAAATTCTTTGTAACAGTTTGTATAAACAAGGGGGGATAAATGTCAGAGTTTAATTATCAATCATTTTTTTTCTTTTACTTATTAAGGACATGTAAACTTTTTGAAGAATCAATTTGTAATCTTTTTTTTTTTATTATTAAGCTTTTGGTCATGTCAAGTAAACTTAAGGTGATATTTTCATAACTGTAAATGGTAAAATCTGATCCGTCGAAATTTCTTTATTTTTTAATTCAATAAATTTTGGCCTTGTTGATTATATAATTTGTCTTTGTCTTTTTTTTATTATTAAACATTGTTACCAGTTGGTTCCACCTTTCGTTAATTTAAGTCGCCTGGTAACAAGGGGATTAAAAAAGTTAAGTTAATATTTAAATAAATTATATTTAAAGAGACGGAATTTAGATTTCACGAAAAAAGGTTGGCAATACTAGTGTATGTTAGTTTAAATTATAAAAGAAATAATTTAACTTAGTCCGAATTTGATATACCGGATATTTAGCAAAAGGAAGGCATGTGTATGTAGCCAGCCGTTTGAGACATGACACCCAGTGCACGAAAACCCTATTAAACTCTTAAAAATTAGGGTTTTTCATTGTTATTTTTTTATTTTTCATTTACACACGACCAAAAGAACCCGGAACGCAAGACAAAGCCCTTGTCTCTGCTACCATTCTGCAAAGGTAGCAGTTGGGAGATACATGGATCTACTTTAATTATGCGTTGCCGGGTCATCAGATCACATGCTAAAATTAATAAAAGTACACTGGGCGAATCTCAATCCAGGCTAGCCATTTTTGACGATTAATTCTAAACACTAATTAATTAAAACTAAGCAAACTACACTAAAACCAATATTAAACTAAACTACATTGTAGTGCCACAACCTGTTGGACTAACACAAAAGGCCTATCATAGCCGTGTATTAGTCCAACAAATAATACTACGATTAGAAAAATGCGATGCGCCCAGATATAAACACTAGGGCCGTACCGGCCCTATTCCTTGGGATTTAGGCAGGCATAGTAAAATATAACGGCACTAAAATTAAGCAACAAAGAACCCTAAGCAGACATCTTCCCTCACTCGTGGTTGGAACACTACTCGGTGTTATCTAGTTCTGCACGTACATACAAGATAGCAAAGGGGAGGGGGGGGGAATGGTGACTAATCACCACAAAATAATTATAACAACATAAATCACTTATTAGGTTTGGGTGCGGTTGACAAACAGTTGCCATCATAAACTTGATAACGCCTTGAAGAATCAATGAGAGACTATATTCATGACTTAGGTTATAGAATGGAATGAATTCCAAAAGTGAAAATAGATAACGACTAAATACACACTTACAGTTTCTATAGAAGGAAATAAAGCCAAGGGATCAGCTTCGTGTCCTGGAGGCTCAGTCCTGGAAACATTACAAGCACTGATATATACTACAATTAATATAAAGATATTATTAGGAATTAAATATTAGGATTAGATTAAATAGTTAAGTGTCCCAGAACAGTTATAAACAATAGTTGTGATAATATGTAAAAAGTTATGAAACAGCTGAGCTGGCATCTATCAAACAAAAGTCACTAATTACTCAAAGATATATAAGCCAAGGGTTGGTAGAAAATGGAGGTTAGACTTAGCAGGGCATTTATTGATGGTCAGTTTGAGACGGTTTAAAATTATTGTCATCAAACAGTTCTCAATGTAAATTTGAAAAATTACCAATTAGTATCAACAGAAAAACCAAAAACAGTAGTGTTACACAAATTAGAAGAGTTTTTCATAAATAAAAAATTTAATTTAGTAATTATCCAAATTACTTGACTACAATTAATTAACAACAATTACCGTCCTATAGTTTGTGAAAGAAAAAACTATTAATAAAACAAATACAGTTTAAAAGTGAAAAAACCATGATTAGAATAAGCATTATAAATAAATATATGTTAAATATATAAATATAATAAAAATGATGAAAGAAATTAGGATGTAATATAAGGATTCGCATGTCTTAACAGGAAAATTCTTGACGGGAAATGAAAGCTATATAAGAGCTTGTGCGAAAATTTTATAAAGTTGATGAGTAAATTTTAGAAATCTTAATAATTAAAAACTTAAGACACTATTAAAAGACGAAAAACGTCAAAATTCTGGACGACATAACTCCAAAACTAAACATCCTAGAGACTCCAATTAAGTTTGTTTACAACCACAAGAAAAGGGGCTTCAAAATGAATTGAACATTTCAAGAATCCAGCAAAGCATTAGAGAGTTATGAAGAATTGAAGAAAAAACTATTAAAAAAAAGTCTTAATTTCCCATGTTAAAATAAAAAGCCGATCAAGCTTGATCTAGGCAGAAGAGGGATGAAGGAGCATGGTAGCCAACTTAACTCTCACAAACAATTAAAGAAAAATTATAGCCATGAAGGAGTATACCGCAGTAATCTAATTAATTAAAATAAAACATGAAGAAATAAGCCATCTACAATTTTTTTTTTTTTTTTAATAGGGGTTACAAGAATTGATCTCCCACTCCAAACGTAGTTCTTTAGAAAAACTGGAGACAAGTTTACTATCGTTCAAACTCTTGAAACAAATCCACGCTCTTCATAGTATTACAGGGACTTGCCGAGTTATTAAATGCTGGAAAAACAGTGACTCATGTAAAACCTGCTACAAAAAACTGGAGAGCGAACTTGAAGTGAAAGAGTTATTGCATGCTCCGCCAAATAGTGTAATGTTGTCGTTATAAATAGTTCAACGAAACATTTCTTCAAAACTTTAAATTAAATAAAATAAAGAATAAATAATTCAACTGTATAGAAAAACTTACAATTGGAAACAAGACGAAAGGGAGGATCTTCTGTTTTGTGAAGGTACACAAAAACAAGGCTTTATTAAAATTTTATATTTTATTTTAAATTTTGAGATTTTAAAAGATAATGGCAAACTTATGAAAGTTAAAGAAATAAATCTAAATATAAAGGACAAATTGGTCAGAAATCAAATAAATAAATCCTGAAATACATATTTTAGTTGTTTACATATTGTTAGATGTAAGGATTTGATATACAATGACATTTTTTATCTTGAAGAAGGTATGTTTATAAACTTTTGTTTGTAAAATGTCAGGGAATTTTTTAATTTTTTTTATATGAAATTTCAAATTATTTGTGTTTTACCAAAAGAGCAAAAGTTCCAACGAAATAATTTTGCTCAAGAATAAATAAATTGTAACTCTAAATTAATGTCACTCCTTGGAGTGTAGAGTCTCATAACCAAAGGTAAGGGCTAGTATAAAGATAAATAAATTGTTAGAGTAAGGTAGTGTTGTAATAGGTGGAATAAACTGGTATATTTCGCTAAATACAGTAATTAATAACATTGGTAATAAAATAAAAATTAGCATTTTCAAAATTAGTGAAAATAAACATTAATTCAAAATTTAACGAAAGAATGAAAAACAACAACACAGTAGGAGATACGAACGGGTCGTGGAGAGTTGTCAGCAATCGGAGTTGCCAATCCATCAGTGAGTGGGCCAAAGGTAGGCAGTGAGTCTGCCGTAAGAAGGCGAGACTGTCAGAGTTTATCAGTGTGCCATCGACATAGTTGCATTCTTCAGGAGAACATTTTATGGAATCACGATCACAGTGTTAAGCTTCAGCAACTGAGGTGAACAAACTTTGTGTGTACTTTGTTCTTAAGTGAGTTTCATTTAGATCAGTCTACATGTGAGGGATTAAAATAAATTAACTTTCTTATCGCAACATTCCATTCGCTATATGTTAAAAACAAAAATAAAACAATTTTAAGTGATTAAATCTCCTATTGCTTTAGAAACATAATAAATTGTATTAAATGATTATATTAAAAACATTTAACCAACTTGAGACAGATCAGAAAGGCTTGGCCCGTATCAAGGTAACTTGTAAGGAATGCCAAGGTTACAAGTACCAAAATAGAAAGAGTTACTTAGCAGAAACAAAGAAGTGAAAGTAGGTTACACAAAAACTGTTACAAATCAAAAGGGCAGACTCTTATAATATTGAAATATTTACTTGTGTCCTAAGACAATGAAAACTCTTTTTTTTAAGTTTTTTTTTCATTTTTTATAAACCTATGTCAGCAATAATTCAAAATTATCATAATCATTCAAATAAAACAAATGCAAGAAAACGATCGCCCCCGACATCTATTGGCGAGAATACGAAGCTCAAACGTAGATGACGTCACTCGGCCTATGAAAGACCGAATAAAACAATGTTTACAGACAAGTAAACAAATATCCTACATCTACCAACTAGGCAAAATTTGAGAAGTACCGTCAGATTCCCAATTAAAGTTCCTAGAGAAATGCTCACCTCGAATATCCTAGAAAATTCGGAACAATTTGTTTTGATCGTTTGAAGGTGGGCAATGTTGATCATAATTACAATATAATCCATTATCGGACGTGACATCACTCCAAAAGCCATGCCCGGCCGCTCATCACTGATTGGTTAGCGATCATAATTTTGTAAAAGCTAGTTCAAACACTTATACCTCACTGACCAACTTATAAATGCAATTTAAACAAATATTTTAAATTTTTAAAATATATATAATGGAAGTTTAAAACTGATAGAAATTATAGTATTCAAAATTATCATTAGGCAGAAATAACGTTTAAGTCCAAATTCAGCATTTTTAATTTATCATTATAAACATCACCTTTCATGAACTAAATCAGTGAAACGCAGTAAAAGTGCAGTGAAAATTGAAATTGCTAAGGCAGTGTCATCCAGAACCTGACCCAAGAGCATGCTGGTTTTAATATAGCTTTTGTTAGAAGAATTGTGGAAGCATCCAGAAGTATAAAACAATCCGGAAAATATTCAACAGAAAAGTGAGTTATCTTGGAACCAGACGAAGTGAAAACTATAAAAATAACTAAGACTGACCTGTTACAATGGAAGATTGAAGACCTCTGACCAATATTACCCGAAACCTGATTCAGTAATCCTACCAATTGGTGAGACCAGTTCCTACTATGAACTTGAACTATATATATGCAGATATAATCTTGTTAACCAATAAACTGAATAAGACATAATGCAAAGATAAATATAAACCTAGTAATCAATAAACTCAATAGACAATCATAACGTTTAGTGAATCATAACGTTCATCCGAATGATGAACTTCACATGTCCTCATTCCATTTTTACTTCACATGTCCTCATTCCATTTTTTATCATTTAAATAACCGAGGATGTTTAGTTGAATTTCTTAATCAACAAATTGATTTTTCAATATTTATAAACTGTTAACATTATAATTAAGAATCATCTCATATGATTATTTTAGTGACAGTGGAAAGTGCTGGCACGCTTAATCCCCTCCCTGAGATAAGACAATAAATTTAACCTATGTATATAAATCAAAGACTATTAACTCATCATTGAATGTTATCTATTGTATTCATATTATACTTGGTAAATAAAAAGAAAAATCCTGTTATTTGATTTCACAATGATTAAAAGTATTTAATTCAATATTTCTGATAAAAATATAATATCAATACAATCTCAGATTGTTTACGAGTAGAGCTTAAAAAAAAGTAATTGTAATTTTCGACACCTCAGATTTGTGTGAGTGTAATTTGACTCGCCAACGTGTGGCATTATTTTTTACAAATTTCACAAGAGTAGAGTTAGTGTATGTCCCGTCCTTATGATTCAATCATGTAAAATAAATTATTCCTTAAAATCAATAATTAATAAGTTATAGACCATAGAAGGTCAAAACCTAAATTTAAATTTTATATCAGTTATTAAACTTAATAAATAATAATTAGATTCAAGATTGATAATATTTTACATGATATATTCAAGCTCGATAATATAGCAAAGTTTGAACAACAAGTTGCAAAGGGCTTGTGAGATATGATGGTTATATGGAAGGAAAACCACAATCTTTTCATATAACCAAAATGAAGTAGTTATTATAATTGTTTAAATACACGTTATTAACCAAAGCCCATGAGAAATAAGTATAATTCCCAAATAAATAAATCAAAAACTTGTCAAATAAAAGCCATGTAAATTGTAAAAAAGTACAATTGAGCATAATTCAGGTGGGGAGTACAGTTACCTAGTACGTCATTACCCCAAAAAGCAGTTTGACCAACAATACCGAAAACACACTGATATTGAGAAAAAACAATAGTCAGATAATTAAAAGAGTTTCAAGATAAATTCGACGTAGAATCCATAGGGGATTATGAGAAAAATGGAAGAAAAATTCTATCTTTAAAGCTACAGAAGATATGAGCAAATTACCAAACTCAAAAAAGAGTCTACATTAGGTCATAGTGTTTGGTTGGAAAGTGGGGATGATGAAACTATAAAACGACTTTCCCAGAGCTTAGAAAGTCATTTTGATTATCCGGTTATTACCATCAGCATCACTCTAATTACTTAAATGTATTAGTTTTAAAATCATTCAAACATTTTGCTCATATTAATTTTAAAATTATTAGATGTGAACAGTGTAAAATTTTCTACAAAAAACTAAAAGCCTAATAAATGTAAGAATTCAGCAAACTCTATAAATTGGCATAATTTGGGAACATTAGTAGACACAACGAACCACTTTAATTAATCATCAAAATCAAGAAAGAACACGCGAACTTCAGCAATTGAGCTCTTGAAAATAGGATCAACTATAAACATTCATCAGCCGCTCTCTGGATTTCAAGCCAACAGTAAAACAGACTTAAGCCTCCTAAGAAGCCGTGGACCTTGCAAATCGGAGGACAGACTGAAAGAACGAGAATTTGATCATCACTTATATAAGGTACTGAAATATCAAAATTAAACAATATAGAATCAATGAGAATTTTAAATTCAGAAGTTCTCATTTGTCTTAAAGAAACGTAAATCATCAACTTTAGAAATACTTATTTCTCTTTGGGTTATTTAGAAACATTATCATTGTTAATGATAAAGGTAATTCCAATATATATAAATTCATAGAATAATCAAATGTCATGTCAAATTAATATACTGTGTGCATAAATCAATATTCAATCATTTGTCTGTAAATATTATAATATAGAATTGAGGAGATAAATTTTGACAAATTAATTCTAAAACCATTGACTACGTTATTTTGTATACTTTCCTGATCTACTTTTGTTAATCTAAATTTATGTTAATTTGTAAGTCAGATAAAAACCTAAACTAAATTCAGAGATCATAGTTTTCCAAATCGCACGACTCGAGAGAAAGTCATAAATCAGCTCATAATGCATAAGAAAAATTCATTAAAATCTTTACTTATAATATTTTGTTGTATACATAACGGGTCAAGGGGTGTATTAAGGCAATTTCTTGCGTTTGATTTTTATTTTCTTTAAGAAAGAGCTGGGTATTAGAGCTAGGATTCGTGTGCTGGTAAATATCCTGACCCTGAGGCAAAGCAGATCGTCGTAAACTGTATCATCGTTTTTGATTTAATGATCCCTGAACATATCAGTCTATTATAATGATTAATTTCTAACAAAAAGTGTATCGGCAAATTGATAACAGTACTATGAATTAAAATTAATTAAAATTTACAGACAAATACCATAGTTTTATAAGGAAAACCTAATTGCATCTCAATATTCTGTTAGTACAGACATTATGGTAGTATTTAACATAGCTGTAAATATAATTGTAGAAAACTTTATCGAATTAAGGAATAAGATGTTACTTATAAATAAGAAGTTAGATGATTTTATAGAATTAAACAAATTTTAGATGCACTTAATCAATTAAATATTTTATGAATATCTTGCTAAGTTTAGTACAAAATATAGAGAAATCACTAACATTCTGTAAACTAGGAACCACCAAGAATAATTTCCAAAAACAAATTTTTTTTAATCAAGAATATTCACAAATACTATAATAATTAAATTGCCATTAGGACAAATAGAAAATATTTGGGAATTCAAAAATTTGTTAGAAGTTGTAAAATTGGCAAAAATGAAATTTTATATTCTCTTAATTTACCGATTGTAGAAGAAACAGATTTCAATATTTACAAATTGTATTCTGTACCCACTAAATATAAATCAGGTTATGTAACTATAATCAATCCCCACAGTAAAATATTTGTTAGTATCAAAAACTAAATTAAATAAATTTAGAATTTTAATGTGCAACAAAATCCGATCAAAATTCTTATGCTCATTGGAACAAATATCCCATAATGAACTCAACTGTGAAACATCTATTGTACAACATGCCACAACAGACAATTGCAAGTACACCGCTTTGGAGATCATAGACAAAGAGATGAACCAATGTTTAGCAATATCCCCTCAAAATTTTTTTTTTTTAAATAACAAATCAAAAGAAAACTTTAACAAAGACAATTCAAGGTATTTATTAAATTAACCCAAACAGTGATATAATTTTTTACAAAAATAGACAGCTCAATCACTCGTTCAAAACCAAAGGTGGACTTCCCAAAACTCTTCTAGATACTTCTGGACTATATCTATCAGTAACCAACAACCAGATTTTCTATTAACCTAAAAAAGATAGAATTGGAGACCATGTCACCAATAGACAATTATTGTAACAGAAATTAGTGTATGGACAATGGTAATTTATGTAATGTTGCTAGTTGGAATGCTTTATTTTTTATTTATTTATTTAATTTCGCTTCATTACACCTAATTAGATAACATTGTGAGACTGTTGCAGGTAAGCAACTTGTCCTCAAATAACACATAATTACAGTACTATAATTATTATTCATTTAACATTACATAACTAAGAATAAAATTAGTCACAATAAATCATATCAGTCCATTAATTGTTTCTAAAATTGTTTTAATTTGTTCAAGAAATAAATATTAAATATCGTTAAAAATACACTTACATCTCCTACAGATGAGCACATTTTATTCACACACATAACAATACCTAACAAAAGCAATAAACATAACAGTAACAAATATATACATGATTGATAATTTCTCAGATTTTACCTACACACTACAAAATGAGAAATCATTTGTGTTATAATATGTTTTCTCCAGAAACAGTTGCTTCAGTTTTTTTTAATAGTATTATTTATAGTACCTGTTAGGAACGGCTCCTCTAAACTGCCTGGGTTCTTTCTTTTAATCAAAACAATGGTTCTTCAACGTTTAATTAATTTTTATTATTAACATAAATTTATATCTATCTTTCTTATAATTTAATACAATACAAAAAGGGAGTACACAATTATAGAATGGTGGGATCAAAACACGTTATTATCTCTAATACAAATATCCACAATCATATAAACAATATTCAAAACTAAATATTCATCACTCAACACCCAGAAGTATTCCAACTATTATTACTTTTGTTTAATTGAAGTTACTGATATTACAAGTGCCTTTATATATCAATGCTTGCTCACCTTGTAGAGTCTCAAATTCAGCCAATCCCCTTTTGTCCTTCCGTTTGTATTCAAACTTCCTGGGCTGTCTTCCACCACGGCTAGCGACGCAGCCGGTATCTTCTAACCTCCAAAAGATCCCCTCCACATTGTGCCGGCTGCTTATATATCTTTCGTCGCTCGTGGTGTTCTACTTCCGATGCAAGTCAAGCATTTCAACACTTTTTCAATTCTTTCACAATAGTTGGGCCATTCTGAGTATTGTATGATTATATTATACTAAAATAAAATAATTATAAGTTAACATTAAACTTAATATATTCCTAACATCACCGGCGCCCATGAGACATCGACCCGACGTCACATGATAAATCTACTCATTTTTATTAGGTCCTGTTGTTTCATCAGATATGCCAAATCATATATTGGTTTTGCAATATTTTACATATATTCAAAACATAAAATAATTTCAATAATCCTAAATGATCAGTGATTTTAATCGCATAATACTAATTTTATCTATAACATACAAATAATAAATAAATTAATAATTTCCTGTCCCTATTTTTATAAATTTTAACACTTAATATGTAGTGTTTAAATAAATCCTAAAATATATTTTTTTTTTTACAAATGAATACGAAACAAATAAATCTCTGTCTAAACAAAATTAAATTCCGTACGCACTTTCCAATAGTTATCAACACAGACTCTTCTTAGATACTATACATTGCTAACCAAATCATTATTTGGACTAAATAATGAAGTCCGTAATTTGACAAATAAGTCATTTAATTTTTTAAAAAAGAATATATGACCCAACAGGTCTAGCCAAAATAATGTAGTCAATTAATTGGCTACTCAATCCACCAATTTTTCTACATTAGTGTAACCAAACCTGCAACAGGATAAAAACAATTAAACAATTTTTGACTTTAATAATTTATTGCCTATAATTCAGTTAAAACTGTGCCTTCACATTTTCTTAGGGCAAATAAATTTTTCTTTTCTCTGCTGGAATTAATTTCTGTGGCTTGATGTCCTATAACTGAGCAATCATTTTTATATAAATTCACCTGTAATCGTTTTGTAAATTTAAAAAAAAATTATTAAAATTTTAGACTTGTTAGTTGGAAACCTTTTGGAATTGGCTTTGAATGTACATGTATCTGAATTCTTATAGTATTTAATTACAACATTTAAATATAGTACAACACTTAGAACCAAGTAAATTATTATAACTAAGTAAGTAAACTTATATATATATATATATATATATATATAATTTGCATTTGCTTTAGTCATTATACTAACTTTGAATCCAACCTGACACCTCTCCATATCATTAAAAAAGGACCAATGATGAATGCCATTGAAGAATATGAAATTTACAAATCATTTAAACAATCACCAAACGATATCCTCAATGAAAAACTGTCCTTCCAATCAAATGCATTATATGAGACGGCAATGAGTTACAGATAAACTGATATGATCAACCAATAGTCAGATAACCTTGGCCTCACCGTAATGCCAGTAGTTCGCGAACCATGAAACCGTGCGCATGTATAAAAAAAATATATATTAAAATCAACGTATATGTGTATTTATTTAATTGTGTGTATAGTGTCAATGTGTTTGTGATATTAATGTTTTAACGACCTCTACGGAGTGAAAATACTGAAGATGGAGATACGTCTCCGAAACGCGTCTTTGTAATAAAGACATAATCAAAGTCACATGACGGATCTATAAGGTAATATAAAATAATTTATTACTCATTATATTATACAAAGTGACTTGGACACCAAACAATGAACATTTAGTCATTATGTCGTATTGTAAGGCTTTAATCGTAAGACATGGACTATGTCCCCTATCCATCTACCATATCGGTTAACCTCTATCTCATAATTTAATGGTGACAGTTTTTTTAAAATTTTGTAAGGGCCTGTATACTGTTGGGCAAGCTTGTTGTCCTTTTTCTGCTTTCACGAGGACCATCTCCCCCACTTGAAATTCTATTTCTCTTCGATGTTCATTATATCGCTTACATTGATCGTTCTGGTTTCCCTCCAACAATTTTGGCAAGTCCTGTCTTATTTTGTGTATTGTTTTTAAAGCCTCCAGTACAATATGGTCGGGTATTTTTGGTAGTAATGCTAAATCGATCGGTTGGTTTGGTTCAAACCCATGTAGTAGGAAAAAGGGTGAAAATCCTGTGGCTGCGTGTCTGCCTGAATTATATGCGAAGGTTAAGAGTTTGACGCACTTATGCCATTCTTTTTGTTCTACGTTAACGTAACAGCGCAGCATGTTTATTAATGTTGAGTTGTATCGCTCAGTTACTCCCTGACTTTGGGGTCTATAAGCTGCCGAGGTTTTGTGTACTATGCCTAAGGCGGTGTATAATTGTTTTAATGTGTCGGCCACGAAGTGAGTACCCCTATCTGTCTGTATCTCTGCTGGCATCCCATAACATGGAATGATATCTTCTAGTAGAAATCTGGCCGTAGTGTTGGCATCTGCTTTTTCGGTTGTTTTGGCAACCGCGAATCTAGTTGTGTTGTCCGTTGCGATATGATGTATTTTTTTTGTTAGATTTCGGCAAAGGTCCCAGGAAATCTATAGTTAATTTTGAAAAAGGTTTAGTGTAGATTTTTATTGGTTGTAAAAAGTTTGTTTTTGTGGGTCCGTTTTCATGACTTGACACTTGTGACATTTTTTTATGTATTGTACCACTTCCGCCGTCATCCCTGGCCAATGATAGTTATTCCTTATCTTTGACATCGTTTTGTGTATTCCTGCATGACCTCCTCCAATATATGAATCGTGAAACGCCTGTAGAACTACAGTTGTCAAAGATTTAGGAATTGCAAGTAGTAGTTTACTTTCTCCATTCATTAATTGCTTATAATGTAAAATTCCATCCCGTAGTGTGTACAACCTTGAAGCTCGTCTGAATGATATGTCGCGGTCTCTGGATCGAGTAATGCTTGTCTAATGTTGAATAAGTAGTCATCTGTTAGTTGTAGTTTTTCTAAGTTTACTGACTGGATTTTGTTAATTGTCAGCTCACCCTGTATTTCAGTTCTCGATATTAGTGTTTCACCAGGGTAGCGACTCAAGCTATCTGGTACTCTCATTGTTGATCCGGGTTTGTGTTTAATTTCAAAATCGTACTCAATTTATTTTAAAGCAAGTCTATTCAAACGTGAGCTCAAGGTTTTTACTTTTTTGTAATATTGTAAACTGGCGTGATCATTGAAAATTGTAAATCGACGCCCATACAGAAAAGATCTGAAATAATTCACGGTGTAAACTACACTTAACAATTCTATTTCCGATACACTCCAGCGGCCCTCGGTGTCTTTCAGTCTTCGGCTGATATAAGCAACAGGCCGTAGTGTACCATCTTCTTAGTATTGGGACATCACTCCCCCTATTCCTGTTCTACTGGCGTCGCATGATATTACTATTTCTAAATTTTCATTAAAGTTAGCTAGCACTGGTGGCGTCGTTAATAAGGTTTTCAGTTTTTGGAAAGCTTTTTCATGTTGCCCTAACCATTGAAATGTTTTCTTATCTGCATCTTCCTTTTTTGTTAAGTCCGTTAGTGGCCTAGCTATGTCACTAAATCCATGGATGAATTTCCTATAATAAGATGCCGCTCCTAAGAAGCTCCGCACGTCCTTCGTTCGTGTAGGAGTGGGAAATTCAGTTATCGCCTTCAAGTTCTTTTCCAAAGGTCTAATTCCCTGTTTGGAAATGTTATGTCCAAGTACATCAATGTTTGTTCTGATAAAAGAAATGACATTTAGATGTCTTAAGTTTTAGTTTTGCTGCTTCCAGTCTTTTAAAAACTTTTTCCAAATTGTTTAATTGATCCCTAAATGTGCCACCATACGCTACTAAGTCATCTACATAAATTATCATCAATTGATATATTTTTTTCAACAATTTTTATAGGCCAATTCGTATACCGTTCGCCAAATTCGTCTTGACTCATTTCCAAACCCATGTGAATTTTCCACAATCGAATATGTAACCGTATAAATTGTCAAATCAGCCTGTTGTGGAATCGCCCAGTTTAAGTCTTTCCAAATGGCAATTGCTTGGGTCTTGTTTAACGCTTTTATGTCGGCTAATGTTAAATTCATGAGACAATATGTCTTGAAGTATTGGTATCCCTACACAAATAAAGAATAATTCAACACCTGACGCCCATAAATATCCGTTTCGGTTACTTATGAAATCAAAGATAAAAATGCAGTGTCAAGTTTGTTGTGAATTATAAACCCGAGAAGACTTCTTGACGCAATAAGAACGAAGCAATAACAACAACGATCTGTCAGCACTCTATGGTCTAATCGCCGCGGCCTTGCGTAATCTAAATTCTTGACGACAAATTCTTATAGCTATACTATTTCTTAATCTATCACAAATATTTATAATAGCGTTTACATTTACTATAATTGCAAACTAGGATTCAGCATACCTAAATATTAAAACTAAGTTGATCTTTTCCTTTTTTTCTTTCTTTATCAATTAAAGCAATAGTTTAATACAATCATTATTCAATTCGAATATTTATATTTACTCACTTCACACAGTCTTGAGCTAATGTTGTTGTATAAATATAATTTCAAATAAATCAAAGTAGAACTCCAAAATGAAAAAAAAAAATCAATTTCAATAACTTTCTTTATAAAACCCTAGTTCAACTTCCAATTTTTTTTTTACTTTTGACAAACTCAATAATATTTAATAAAAGAATAATTTAACAACTTTAAAGTTTACAATAAAAATAATTTTTAGTAAAAACTAAAAACAAGGCCGATGCACCATTTGTTAGGAACGGCTCCTCTAAACTGCCTGGGTACTTTCTTTTAATCAAAACAGTGGTTCAACGTTTAATTAATTTTTATTATTAACATAAGTTTATATCTATCTTTCTTATAATTTAATACACTACAAAAAGGGAGTACACAATTATAGAATGGTGGGATCAAAACACGTTATTATCTCTAATACAAATATCCACAATCATATAAACAATATTCAAAACTAAATATTCATCACTCAACACCCAGAAGTATTCCAACTATTATTACTTTTGTTTAATTGAAGTTACTGATATTACAAGTGCCTTTATATATCAATGCTTGCTCACCTTGTAGTCTGAAATTCAGCCAATCCCCTTTTGTCCTTCCGTTTGTATTCAAACTTCCTGGGCTGTCTTCCCCCACGGCTAGCGACGCAGCCGGTATCTTCTAACCTCCAAAAGATCCCCTCCACATTGTGCCGGCTGCTTATATATCTTTCGTCGCTCGTGGTGTTCTACTTCCGATACAAGTCAAGCATTTCAACACTTTTTCAATTCTTTCACAATAGTTGGGCCATTCTGAGTATTGTATGATTATATTATACTAAAAGGAAATAATTATAAGTTACATTAAATTTAATATATTCCTAACATACCGGTATCTTAAATGTAGAATTTAACTGATTGTAAAATTTGATATCCTTATATAAAGGACTCCTTTCATGCAGGGTAAGCCTGTGAATCGTGTACAACATTGTTTCTCTGTTCCTTGTGCCATAATTGTGGTGCAGAAAATAATTCAGTGTTAACAGAAAAAAACAAAGAAAATATGATCTACTGGACTCATTCCTATATTATAAAAGAAATTCCGTTATATTTCAGATAAATTATTTGGAGATAGATTTAAACTTCCGATACAAATTTGGTTATTCAGAATAAACAATACAAACTACACGAAAATTATTTATGAAAAAGAAATTATAAAACCACAATAGATGATTTTAATTATAAGTTATTGTGTAAAATAAAAGGAGTTGGGACTCTAATGCCCAAGTAAAGTTATATCTTCTCTATCAAAAATTGGATAATTAGTATGTAAAAGTAAGAGAATAATTTATCCCCAAAGTTAGGCTATAATATTCGGTAAAACAGTATAACTGAAACAGAAAATATTCAAACCTTAAGTCATAAATTATTTCATACGTTGGCAAGACTTCACATAATTTGTACTTAACCTACTTACCAAACATTATCTATTTCTTCTTCAGTTTTCACATTGATGAATTCCATCATCTTGCTTTGGTAAACTTCATCTGTATTCTCGTTACCGTCGTCTTCTTCCTTTATTTCATTATTTGATTCAGTCTCGTCTTTGATCAAACAGCTTTCTTCTTCTTCTTCTTCTATCAATTCAAAACTAACTTCCTCTTGTTTTATTTCTATATCTACATTTCCTTCTTTAATGTTATTCAAAAGATCTGAATGTTCCATGATGGTAGTTCTGAAACAATAAAATAATTAACAACAAATTATATTTGCAAAGTCCAGATTATTATGTAATATATAATAAATGCTAGTTTACTCTAGAATGAATAACTTAAATAACTTGAATGAATAACAATGAATTATTTATTTATAAAAAATTTGTACTATATTTTTAGAAAAGATCATTTTCCAAATATCTGAAAGGATACTTCCTTCTGTCCTAGCAGCTAGTAACCTACTCCCTTTAGAAGGATAGTAGCAAGCCAACCCTATACAAATGTTTAGACGAAATTGTCCATCAGGAGTTGTCGAAACATGGAAGATATAAATGTTCTCAGTCCATTTTGATTAAGCTTTCAGACAGGCAATAGCACTGTTAAAACACTAACATATGTATCTGATAATATACAATTAACAATGGACCGTAGAGAAGCTACTCTGTTAACGCTATTCAATTTTTCTACAGCTTTCGATTGGATCAATTATTCTTTGTTTTTAAAATTGAAGAGAACTGATCTGTCATTTCAATGTATAACTTGAACCAAATCATATTCGTATGAAAGGGGAAAAAAGTGTATTTTTTATTCAATATGCAAGACTTTGACATTTTCAGTGGGATCATAACTATGACCAGAATCTAGTAAATGGTTAGCAAAATTTGAATTTGTTTGACCATACTTACAACAATGTACATGTTCTTTAATTCTAGTTAACTTTTCACGAAAATAAAACATAATTTCGACTTTTCTAGGTTAAGGTCCATTAAGTGAATTACGCGTTAAATTAGGTATGTACATGAATTTATACCTTACATGGTTAATTAACGTAGCTATATATATATATAGCCACTTTACCTGACCTATATATAAATTTGTAAAAAAAAGAAGAAATTGTGCGTTATTTCCTAAGCGGTCACCCATTCAAGTACTAACCGTGCTCAATGTTGCTAGACTTACCACAATTATAAATTAAAGTTATAATTAAAATTTAAAGTTAAATATAAAAGGTAAAGTTATAAACCTCAATTATTGCAATATCAAAACTTAAAATTAGACAACCAACATGTAAAACCTTAAAGCATGCATAGTATTTATAACATATGCTTAATAATAGATAATAAATAATGAGGTGGTATTATTATCCCCTATAATTGAGTACAGAAAGTTGAGCAGGTCATTAGGTAGTTCCTTTACTAGGTCTGGTGAAGTAACCATATGTATATAGTTAACTTCCCAGATCATTAGGTAATTAACTAGTATGTAAAAGATATTGGATGGGTAAATGTTTACTTAAAGGTGGCGCCTTATTTTTCTTTTATCGTCTACTACATACCTTACTTTTTAAGAATAAATAAGGTTTTACATGCGCAGATCACTATTTTTCACTGAAAAATCACAATCTAAAAACTACCAAATCTGACATATTTATAGGCTAAATATAATGGCAATGATAATAGCTTAATGTTTGACGCATGCGTATTATACAATGAGATCGCTATTTCATATTACAACAGGTTTGTCCAGGTTACCTTTCGTATGTTTATTGAAGTTAATAATTTCCTTACTTTGCGATATAATTATATATCACGACCAGTTTGGCCAAGTAGCTATATATATATATATATATATATAAACACCTAGCCAAACCTTTCATAAGTTTATTAAAGTTAATAATTTGAAATTAGATTTTAAATATGGAGAATTTGCAGCATATCAAGTGATCTGTGATTGATATATTTTTAGTAGAATATAAGAAGTAAATGTGAACATCTAGCCATTATATGTAACCTATAAATATGTCAAAATTGATAGGTTTTAGATTGTAATTTTTCAGTGAAAAATAGTAATCTGAGCAAGGAAAACATTGTTTATTCTTAAGAAGTAAGGTGTGGAGTAGACGATAAAAAAAGAAAAATACAGAAAATAAGGCGCCACCTTAAAGTAAACATTTACCATTGGATGTAATAAGTACACAAGATTAACCAGTAATGAGCAATTAGTTTGACAGTGGGGTGTATAAATCTAATTACCTAATCAGACATATTTTTGTGGATGAATATAAACATGGAATGATGAGACATTGACTAAGTAGTAATACAGATGAACATTGGCATGTAGTAACCTTAAACACATTATGGATGGAAGAGGAACTGGGTTAACATATAACATAACCTAACTCTAGAATAATACACTTTCATTTGCCAGATTCTGAGGGAGATAGGAAATCAAGGTTAACAGCATTACCTCTACAATTAATTCCTACAAATTTATCATCCCCAGGCTTAAACAAAATTCTCTTCCACAGACAGAGAAGAGTGTGTAACCTACAATTAATTATAATAGGAAAAAAAAATTATAAAGTGGATACCACTAGAAAATATAGAAATATCAAAATAAGACTCAAATCATTTATCACCAACCTTTCATAAAAAATAAAACTAAGTTATATTACTTACATAACTCATGGAGGTAGGTTGGAGAAAATATAGCTAAAACAAGAAAAAACTACTAGCAGCAGTTAGGAGGACGTTACATTTACACTTACACTATAATGTTAGAGTATGCAACAGCCTCCATCATAACTATTTCTTCTTCTTTTTATCATCGAAAAAACTCAAAGAAAGGGATTGGAAGAAACAATATTGCCCATTTGTTTGTTTAATATATATATATATATATATATGCACTGTGAAATTCTTATTTTATAACTGTGTAATAAGTTATGTATGTTAAGTTCATAAAAAAAAAATTGTGATTCTTGTTAATTTTTATTCTATTGAATTTTCTCAATACATAGATACAAAATACTTGGTATTTATTGCATTATTTATCGTATTTATTTGTATTTTCATCCCGCCTTGACATTGTTTAATATGTAAACTTACACTAACTATGCACAATTTATATGACTTTGAAATATTATATTTTCATAGCCTTGGCAATAATTTTGTAGTACTTTTAAATACTTGTAGAACTAAATATTTTTGTACAGCTGTTTTATATTATATTTACATTTATTTTGTTTATAACCTATTCAATAAAAGTAATTTGAAGAACTAAAAATAAAGGCCAGAGTAAAAAAAGCTTGGTAAGAGGAAGGTTCCATTTATAAAACCAAGTGTTATTAGTGGTGTAAGTGTTGTAAATAGTTCTAATTGTGTAAATTATGTAAATAATATAACCTCAAATAATAGTGATCCTAGGCCTACTGTGTCAATCAGTGAAAGCAGTAAAAGTAGTACTTTAGAAAACCCTATGCATGGGCTGTGTCCCAAACAGAAAGATTCGTGGTGCAAATATAACCGATCTTTAGCACAACAAATTTGACCGATACAGCCTACCCATAGCAGTTATGGAAACCATAAAAACTATTTTTAAAGCTCTAGCTGATCCTGAGGTGTTAAAAAAATTGTACATGGTAAGACTCAAAATCAAAATGAATCATTTAATAATATGATTTGGACTAGAATTCCTAAAAATGACGTTGTTGGACTATCAACCCTAAAAAATGGTGATTTGATGCTGTTATTTCTTATAATGAGAGAGTTTTGGGAAAGGTTAGTTTTAGAAAAGTTGTTTGGCAAATGTGGTTGAAATTCTATAGTTAGTCTAAACATTCAAGATCGCAGACTGGTTTATGAAGCTGAAAAAGTTTTAAAACACATGGAAAAAAGAGCTCTTCTAGCAAAAGATAATGTTAAAAGAAGACTGCTAGAAAATGAGGGGGACACAGGTGACCCTAGTTATGGATATGGAGCTCACTAAAGGCAATGCAAATAAGAGTTGTAGTTATAAACCTGATATATCACTTTAAACTGAGTTTCCTGTAAGTTTAGTTTTTCATATTTTGGTACCATTATTTTGTAAACCGCTTGTCCAAACTGAATGAAATTTTTAGCTATTACTCATTAAGTTATGTTTAATAAAAATAAGAAATATCTTTGTAATGTGATTTATTTAAAAAAAATTTAGAACTGTTTTTACAGTTATTTTAAACACTATTTTAGGTATGATCATTAAAAAATTTGTGAAGCTAACAGTTTTCATTTGACAGAAACAATAGATCTTATTATTATTGCTAAGTAACCAATGAAGACATAAAAAAATTCACAGAGTTATTTATAACATTTCAAGGGCGTACCCAGGATCAAAACTAGGGGGGGGGGGCAATCCATGGTCATTCAATATACAATTGATTATTAAAATAGTTATTTCAAGAATTGTATTAAATTCCAGCAACAAAATGTATAATAAACATTTATTTTTTTGCAGCTGCCCTCCCCCCCTGACCCTCGATGGGTACGCCCATGAACACTTTTCAAGAAAATGGTACTGAAAAACAGTTAATTTAACATGGACAGCATAGGGACAACTGAGCTCTCTTAATAAAATGAAAGTCAAATGGGAATTGATTTATTTATTGTCTGTATTATTTGTATTTATGTAACTTGCATATAAATGGGGACATATTTTGAATCAGAAAAATTGGGATCTAAAGGATGGGAGTTGTGTTTTCTTCTCCCCAGATTTCCTTCTAGCATTCCTTATGGAGTAAGGATAGAAGACTCTCCATACAAGGGAGTACATAAATATTAGTGTATTGTATGTCAGTTATGTTACTAAGTCCAGTTGAGTGGTTTTTCCCCCAATGGTCATCATCCTCGGTGGAACAGTCCATGTAGGACTCTGCCTGGCCTCCCTCCACTCTTCTCAGTTGTCAGCTTCTCTTCTCTACCTACGGATCCTCATCCTTCTCAAGTCGTCCTCTATGTATTGCACCTATCTTGTCCTGGGTTATTCTTTCAGTTTTCTTCCTTCTGGTTTTTCCTTGGAACACTTTTTTAGTAACTTTTAATTCTTTCGTTCTCTATATGTATCTTGTCTAAGCAATCCTAGCCTTTTTTATTTACACAAATATTCCAGAGTACTCACAGCTACTGTAACTCTGTATTTCTGCTAATCCTCCATTGTTCACAGTCATTATTTGACAGATAACATATGTTACAAAACAAGTCATAAGAGAGAGTAAGTATCAAATAACTGTAAAACATCAATGACAGGGAATATTAGAACAAAAATAAGGCCTCATGTTATATCAAGAAACGTGATAGGCATAAAAAAATGTGAAATAAAAGCTAAACTTGTAAAACAGTAGCAAAGAAATAGATTTGTATAGGCACTAAGAAACAAGTAAATAACACTTGGGGTCTTAATAAAATAAAAGTAAACTAAATTCCCGAGTCAACGTAAAATTTTGAAGGGTTATAAAATAATTAAAACACGTTTCATTTGGATATATAGATGTAATAAAAATTATACTACATAAATTAAAGTTAGTAAACCATCACTATTGAGTTTCAAATTACAAAAAATACTTGATAAACTAAATTTGGCACTTACCAAAGTAAAACTATAAACAAAAGTTTACATGTTGAATTCAACTGCAAGTGATAATTAAAGAAATGCTGATTAAAGAAAACGTAAATTCTAAGCACATTTTCAGGTTTACCTGCCATATCATAGAATGCCTGTTAAAATGTGACATAAACAACCAACTGTGAGAACACATTACTGATAATAAAGTTCAAATTTCTATCCTAACAAAAAAAGAACATTTGGAATTCAACAAAAAGTACAGTATCCTCAAGGTAGGAATGTGTCTGGGGTGGAGAGGAAAAAGGGGCTCCCACACTTTGTTTGTTACCTTTGCTTTCAGCGGTACAACCCCAATAAAGAAATATAGACCTCAAATGCTTCTATGTAAACATGTACCCTACTTTCGTTTCTTTTATAGGTGTAAATAACAATAAAACGTTTACAAAAGTACAGAAAGGTGCATATTAAAGAGATGGGACACTTAAAGACATATTAGAGCTAAGCAGTAATTTGTGTAGCTAGTTTTCTTGGAATGGGTTGTACCGTCAAGTCAGGTTAGGGAAACAAGTGGAAGGGAGGACACACCCGTTACGCCAGACACACTCCTAGTCTGAGGCTACTGTATAATCATATTCACTTGTATTGTTAAATGTGTACTTCTGGTTCTCAGAATTATAGCGATTAATATTTTTTGAATCGCAACTGCATATTTTCACTGTGATAAATAAAGGTTATATATTGGTTTTAGATTGTGATCAAATCTCATAATCAATTTAGCCTGTATTTAAACCAAAACCGTCTAGACACAGTGAAAAGTGGAAATATCATTAGGCTTGCGAAGTACAATAAGGTTTACACCTCCCAGACAGTCTAGATTTAAAATATCAAATGTCAAGAAATACGTTTTACACACACAATGTGCAATTGTTAGTGTAAAATTAAAATGTAAGCTACGGTATATCATAAAATCAGCAATACTGCTGGAATAAAATATAAAATTAAAATAAAGAGATTATATTATGTAGTTACAGTAGAACTCCAATTATCCGAATTAATGGGGACCGGGACCCATTCGGATAATCAAATATTCGGATAATCGGAGTTTTTTTAAAAAAATTGCCATTGGAGAGAAAAAAAGCTACGTTTTGATATTGCACTATTTTTTTATTGAATTAAATGAAAGAAACAAGATATTTTCACATGTTTTAAATATAAATAAAATGTACTTATGTACAAGTTTAGAAATAAAAATCATTGTTTTTCAAACATCTCCGTCAATGTAAGCTGTTTTGCGTTCTTCATCCGTTTTCGGGCAGCCAGGTCACGCATTCGCTTGACGGTGAGTAGTTGCAAGTGGTCACACTCGGGCTGACGCTCCATCCAGTTCAAAGCAGTCTCGAGGCCGGCAAATGCTTCACTAGCTGATGGTCCAGCGTCTACTTCAACATCAGCAGAAAGTTCTTCTTCCACTTCCACTTCAACATCTTCTCTCATACTTTCAACAATTTCATCGTCATTGAGAATTTGAAAACCAGGGTCAGACGTGTCACAAGCCATCCACTCTCCTACATCTTCAGCACTTACTTCTGTACAACCAGGAATTTTTACAATCATTTTTCTTATTTCCTCTAGTGGCAACGCATCTTCATCATCTTCATCCTCTCCATTTTCTTGTTTCTCATTTTCTTCAGATTCTTTTTTTTTGTTCTTCTCAGACGGTAGGCCTTTCAGTTTATTCCACGCACGTCTTAGCGTCACTGCCGTAACCAAACTCCAAGCTTCCGCTACCATGTAACAGCAGTCCTTTAAATTTATTTTGCTATGATTTGCCAAAACCAATTCTTCATCTTCAGCACCTTCGATCAGCAGTTGCCTTCTGTAATGGCGCTTCATTGTTTCAATAACAGACTGGTCCATGGGTTGCAGCAAACTTGTAACATTGGGAGGCAAAAACGTCGTTTTAAACTGCCCATTCTCTCTTTCCAACAGTTCTGCTGTAGGATGAGTGGGTGCGTTATCAACAATTAAAAGCACCTTACTGCCTTCTTTTCCCACCGATTTTTGGTGCTTTTTCACTTCAGGAATAAACACTTCATCATACCATTCGGTAAACAAAGCTGCAGTCATCCAGGCCTTGGGTTGACTTTTGTAGAAGAGTGGAAGTTTTTTTACGTTTTTAAATGCTCTTGGATTTTTTGATTTTCCTATCAAAAGAAGTGGTAGTTTATGATTTCCAGTGGAGTTGGCACAGTTAAGCACTGTAACACGTTCTTTACTGACCTTATGTCCAGGGGCACTAGATTCCCTTTTAGAAGCCAAAGTGGTTTTTGGTAATGCTTTCCAAACAAGGCCAGTTTCATCGGCATTATAAACAAACTCCGGATCATAGGATTCTGCTGCAGTTTTAAATTTTTCAATAAAATTTTCAGCAGCTGCAGAGTCTGCTGAAAGCTTCTCACCAGCCAAATCTAACTCGCGTACACCATGCCTGAATTTAAAGTTCCTTAGCCAGCCGTTACTAGCCTTAAAAGATGAATAACCAAGCTTTTCTGCTAAGATTTTGGCTTTTTCACAAAGGATTGGACCTGAAATCGGATTTCCCATAGAACGTTGCTGCAAAAACCATTTAAACACGGCATCTTCCAAATTTTTGTTGGTTGCTGTCTTCATTGTTTTCCTAGAGGAACTTCCATCTTCATTTTCAAGCACCGAAACAAAGTTTAAAAATGTTGACTTACTGTTTTTAATGTCACAAATTGTTGCTTGTCCAACACCATAAATCTCAGACAACTTCTTACCCGTTACACCTTTATCGAGTTGCTCTATAATTTTCAGTTTGTCCGCTAACGATAGCACAACACGTTTTCTTTTCGAAGCCATGGTAAAAAACAATACAGTATTGTACACGCACAAACAAAAGTAAGCCGTAGCGAAAGAGTAGCGTCCTCGAGCAAGGTCAATAGCACACTGACTACAATCAAAACAAACAATGACAGGTGCGCCGTGACTGCAATGCGCCGGAACTGGAGAAGGGACTCATACCACGTGTTGTGCCTACACTGACTTCGCGGAGGGAAGGACAATAGTGAGCGAACACGCAAACACTGGCTTCGCGGGGGGAAGAATAATAGCGCACTTAGACTTTTTTTGGACAAATTTTTTTTCTGAAAGTGATTCGGATAATCGGCGATTCGGATAGTCGGAGTTCGGATAATTGGAGTTCTACTGTATATAATATATATTAGTTATGTAATTCCTCCTAAAGAAATGTTGACTATCAAACTTTTATGTTAGATTGATATATTATTTTGTAAATCATTTAATGTAATATTCAGTCTACTTCATTTGTGTAGTTTTTATGTCGACTTCTCAGTAGGGATTCCCCTTAAAGGAGTAAAGGTATAAATTAGACAAATATACCTTCAAAAACATATGGAAGGGGAAAAAATATTATTTATTTAGAACAAATACAATAAGATATGATACAGTCAATTTGTGAATATTGAACTTATTCAAAACAAAATAATTTTTATAAAACTAAACTTTGAATTACAATAATAAATTGTGTTTATGTTTCTATGTCCAGGTTTACATACACAATTTCATAGAATACAAACATTTAAATAATACAATTTCAGTTCTAATGTAAAGGAAAAATTGTTCTACATATATATTTATATTAATTCTACATATTTCATATATTATACACCAAACTACAGTTATTTGAAGGTACAGGAGAAATAATGGTTAATTGCTTGTCAATTTTATTCTAAAATTACACATGAAGTGTAATGAAAAGTTTTCAATTTTAAAAATTTAAGGAAAATTAAAATAAGCTTTTTACAATTAAATAAAAAATATACTTAAATTTTAGACATTAAATTAAATCCTCAAATTAAATTAAAATTTGAACAAAATCAATAGACCCAAGTAAGAAATTAAGTCTTTTATAGCTACATGGCTCATAAGGTTTGAACACATGGACCAGTAACTGTGAAGACCAATAAGTTTTATTTAGGTTCTGTCAGGAATATATTTAATTCAATTAAAGTTATTAGGTTAAGTAAATTATGTTAGGAATAACTCATGTTAACAAAGCTCAGAATGACCCAACTACTGTGAATGAATTGAAAAAGTGTTGAAATGCTTGACTTGCAACGAAAGTAGAGCACCAGAAGCCACAATACATATATAAGCAGCCAGCACAATATGGAGGGGATCTTTTTGGAGCTTGGAAGATACACGGCCGTGTCGCGAGCCGTGCTGGAAGATAGCCCAGGAAGTCTGACTCTAGGACAGGGGGACAAAGGAGTTGTCCATAGCTGATACTCTACAAAGGTGAGCAAGCATTCATATATAAAGTCACCAGTAAAATCAGTAATTTCATCTGTAAAAAGAGTAACAATAGTTGGAACACTTTTGGGCTTTGAGTAATGAATACTTAGTTTGGATATTGTTCATTTAATTGAATTCTTCTTTTTGTATTGTATTAAAGTATCAGGAAAATAGACAAGTTTCATGTCAATAATAAAATTAATTAGTATACTGAACCACTGACTTTAGATTAAAATTAAGAACCCAGGCAGTTCAGAGGAGCAGTTCCTAACTGTTCTTAGGGGATACATTTGAGGTACAGCCGAATTTGAGGAAATAGTAATTTTGTGTTATTTATGAGAACTACTACAAAATTTTGAATTATCAAAAAAACTAAAAACAAGTCCTGAGATATGACCTAAATATCTCCACATACCAAATTTGAATTTTAATAAAAAACCAGTTTAAGAGTTTGGACTATAGATATGATAGGGTGTGCATAGATGATAGACAGACATCATTCCAAAACCTACTTTTTTAAAATTTCAAAACAGATACTTGCACAAAAATTCAAATTGTATTTTTTTATTCATTAAGTTATTACATAACTTCCTCTATACAACATATATGTCAGAAAGTATATACTTACACAAAAATTCAAAATGTATTTTTTTATTCATTAAGTTATTACATAACTTCATCTATACAACATATATGTCAGAAAGTATATACTTATACAAAAATTCAAAATGTATTTTTTTATTCATTAAGTTATTACATAACTTCATCTATACAACATATATGTCAGAAAGTATATACTTACACAAAAATTCAAAATGTATTTTTTTATTCATTAACCCACGTGGTGGCAGTGTTAATTTTCATCGGTTTTTAAAAAATTAATAAAAAATATTATTTGTATACAAAACCTAACTTATAAGATATCATTTTTCTCAGAAAGATGCTTAGAAGTCATCTATGTAATAAAAAACAATTTTTTTGAAACGGTTTTGGAGTAAGTATGTTAGATGTCAAAAATGATATTAACTTTTTTTCAGAAAAACCTGTATCACCCAAAATCAATAGCTTACTACCTTTTTCTAAGATATACACAATTTTTGTGTATTATTTTTGAATATATTTAGGAAAAAAATATATATAAATTTCTTACATTTTCAAAATTTAAAAAAATATTTTATCAAATAATGTCAAAAGATATTTTTTCTTTAAATATTTTACCAAATATAGTAATATATATTTTATACAACAGTACTGTATATCATTATGTCCAGAAAGGTAAATAGAATGTAGGTGTGTAGTGAAAAAAAAATGTTAGATGTACCACATTTGGAGTTTTTTGGTCAAATACCAAAAAATCGAAGAGTAACGTAGAGTAAAATTTCACAGAAATAAGTACATAAACCATATTAAATTTTTTTAAATTTTACTACAGATGTGTAATATATTAATTTGTGGATAAAAGTTGCTAAAAAAAAAATCAATTTAAAAAAATTTCATTAGACATGGGTCATTTATGATAAAAATCTACCTTCACAATAGCCTAGACGTTGAGGTTAGGGCTGTGAAAAAAAACCATAAATATGAAATATCACTAATAAATACACTCTACAAACATTGACACATTTATTATAAGTTGTATATACATTTATATATTATGTACTGTATATACATATTATAATAAATAAATGGTTTCTTGAAACTAAAAGTTCCAAAAGCAAATCTAGAACTAGGCTAGTACTAGATTTGGCTAGACTAGGCCGAAAATATGAATTATCACTCATAACTACACTCTACAAATATTGACACATTTATTTTAAGTTGTATAAACAAATTATAAAAAAACAATCACTTCATGAAACTTATATTCACTATAAAAACACAAAGCTATTACACTTTGAAATTTCCACATCGGCAAAAATCTTGCGAGATCGAAGTAACAAATTTGAGGTTATTCTAGGTTTTATAAATACCACAGCCTTTGTATTTTTCCTTGTACAGATGTGTTTCAAATACAAGGTTTTTAAACATTGAAACCTCCTCTTTACAGTTATATCAAAAACGACAAGATTGTATAAAAATAAAGATCGGATTCTTCAAGATTGTCTAAACACTGAATATCGCAAACCGGTCTGAAAGTTCAGAGGATCATTTCCTAGAATGGATATAACTCATAAACTATATACAGTAACTTAGGATAATTTCGACTTCATAGTTCGAAAGGGAAAGAAAAATACTATATAATATTGTCAACTTGTCAAATTGTCGGCAAATTGTCGGAACCTGGCGTTATGAACGTCAACTTCAGTCAAGTCGTGTTTTTCTATTTTACGCAACTTTAAATTTTCTAAACTTGGTTATGAAAGATTGAAAGATTATATTTTCAATGGTATTGAATACATTTCGATAATATAATATCTACTAAGATAAAAGTTGAATTGCAAAAAATGTAATTTTTAGCGTGTAAAATAGCGTTTAAATTCTTGATTTGGTTTAATTTTTATATAATAAAAACTTCTAGTTGGAAACATTTGAAAAAGACGGATTTGAAGAGAAAGACGTGATCTATCAAGCAGTGTTATGTTATATCTGACAGACAGAAATTTGGAAATAGGAAAATTAGACAAACGAGAGGTAAGTTTTGTTTAAAACTTGTTAACGTAAAACTTAGACGTTACGTATAAAAAATATGCAAATTTTACCAATTTTTGGAATATTCATTATAACGTTTTGTGTTTTTTTTTGCATGATATTCATCTACGGAACATTAGCTTTCCAACGGTATGTTATTTATTGTGATGGGACCATTCTAAGTGGGCGTAGTGGTGAATTGCAAAATACGTGTTTTAGAGTTGCTGCACTAGGCCATGCATGAAAAATCGACCCATTGGTGGGTTAAGTTATTAGATAACTTCCTCTATACAACATATATGTCAGAAAGTAAAAAGAAGAAAAACACTCTTAGTTGAACATAAGATTATAAGCTGTATAACATATCAACAAAACAAAAACACAGTAAAAGTTTACGATTGTTATACTATTGCTGATTATGAAGTTCTATTGATCAAATAAGTTGAGTTGATTATCTCTAAAGTAAAAATAATTTCATACTATATTTTCCCCTTAATCCAACATGTTCTCTTTATATTACTTACTTTTAAATAAAGATCAATGAAAAACAGCAGCTATACATAGTACACATTTATACATTTCAACACTAAGTTATCCAACTGACAATACTAACAAATCTGTACATTTATATTAGAGTTGATTGTCAGTTTGCACTCTAGAACGTTTTGAAAAATCAGAAACAAAAAAACCGCATTCAGTATAATTATATATATATCCTCATGTGGACCTGACTCATAAAGAAAACAATCTTATACAGTACATTTGTAGATTTCTAGTGTATTAACACTGAGTGCCTCTTCAAATGATTTAACTGGTAAATACAATAATTACATTTTGGACATTGATAAGTTGTTGTTTTACAAGCACTCACATGTGTCTTCTCAGATTGTCCAAATGTAAAGAAGAAGTCTCAACTGAACAATTAAATGGGTTTTCTCCAGTATTCATTCTCATGTGCATTTTAAGTTTACTTAATTCAGAAGCAAAAAAACACAATTTTTCACATTTATATTGCTTTTTTTCCAGTATGCAATTGCATGTGCACTTTAAGGTTAACTGATTGGCAAGCAGAATATTCACAATGTGCACATTTATACGGTTTTTCTCCAGTGTGCTTTCTCATGTGCACTATAAGTACATTTTTACGGGAAGTGGAAAATTCACAATGTGCACATTTATATGGTTTTTCTCCAGTGTGCACTCCCATGTGCATTCTAAGGTGAGCTGGTGTAGAAGCAGAATAATCACAGTTTGCACATTTATATGGTTTTTCACCAGTATGCACTCTCATGTGCACTTTAAGGTTAGCAAAATTAAAAGAAGAATAATCACAATTTGCACATTTATAATATGGATTTTCTCCAGTATGGATTCTCACGTGTGCTTTAAGACTACTTTTGGTAGAAGCAGAATAATCACAATTTGCACATTTGTATGGTTTTTCTCCAGTATGAACTCTTATGTGCAGTTTAAGGTTAGATAATTTAAAAGCAGAATGATCACAGTATGCACATTTATACGGGTTTTCTCCAGTATGCACTCTTATGTGTACTTTGAGTTTAGCTGATGTAGAAGCAGAATAATCACAGTTTGCACATTTATATGGTTTCTCTCCAGTATGCACTCTCATGTGCACTTTTAGGTTAGATAATTTAGAAGCAGAATAATCACAACTTGCACATTTATATGGTTTTTCTCCAGTGTGCACTCTCAGGTGGAGTTTAAGATCAGATATAAAAGAAGTAGAATAATCACAATTTTCACATTTATATAGTTTTTCTCCAGTATGCACTCTCATGTGCACTTTAAGTTTAGCTAATTTAGAAGCAGAATAATCACAGTTTGTACATTTATATAGGTTTTCTCTAGTATGCCCTTTCATGTTCATTTTAAGTTGATTTGGTTGACTTGTGCCAATGAACTGCATATCTGAAACAAATTGAAAACAGTATTTGTTTCAAAATAACTTCGCATTATTAATTGTTACTGAAAAACTTAATTGTTTTATGTTTTTTAACTTAGAAGTGGCACATGTTAAATGTCTTCATAATTATTAAAATTCATGAAAAATAGGCTAATATTATGCAAAACATAACTTGTTATATATCATTTTTCTCAGGAAAGTCCCATAGAATTTATCTGTGTAAACAAAAAATGTTATATGTAAAGGTTTTGGAGTAAGTATGTTAGGAATCAAAAAATGTAAAAACTTCCAAAAAAACTACCAACAATTTTTTTAAATATTTTAATGTAAAAAGTTAAAATTACGTTTTTAGCTAGGCCTAAAAACAAAATAGGCTAATATTATGCAAAACATAACTTGTTATATATCATTTTACTCAGAAAGGTTCATAAAATTTAGTAGTGTAATGAAAAGAAAGTTTGAAAAATAATTTTGGAGTCAGTATGGCAAAGAACAAAAAAAACACAAAAAACGAAGTCTAATTTTCACTTCAAAGTCCAATTGAGCCTAGGCCTAACTTGTAACTAGCTAAGCTAGGCCTAAAACAAAATCACTAGATTTCACTAAAACAATAAACTCTACAAACAATAACACATATACTATAACTTGTATAATCAAATAAAACACTCCAAATAAAAAAATATGCTTTTAGGCCTAGGCTTGTAACTAGATAAGGTTAGGCCACATATAAAGCATTCAAAAACTAGAAATTCACTCAAAAAATAAACTTTAGAAACAATAACACATATATTATAACTTGTATAAACAAATAAAACACTCCAAATAAGAAAATATTTTCACAAGAATAGAGTCATAAATCATAAAGACGCGAGACGACTTACAGATTTGCTGCGGTTTGCCAGCTAGAACGTAGTAAGCCTATGATCTATTGGTTTATAGCATAGGAAAGGTCTGATTTTCCTCTATTCAAAGATATATAATATAACATAGATAGATATAACATCGATATTTCACGTCTAGTGAACTGATTCCAGATCCAAAAATATCTTAGAGTTTTGGTTACTGGTTCATAAAATATAATATAACTAAAAAACTATAAAAGCTAGGATAATTATTTGGAATACGTAGTTTGAAAGAGGAAGAAAAATACTATAAAATAGTGCCAAACTTGTGCTCTTTGAACACGAATGAATTTTTACAAAAAAAAAACCAAAAACAAAGTGGAATAAAACTTGTCACTTTTTCGACGGCCGTCACATGCAGCTACCTGCCGGCAAAACTGACAAACTCCGTGAATTATTTATATTTTTTCTATTCTCTCTATGAAATTCAGGTTAGACAGCTCTGAAAGATTGAAACACAAGCTTTTCAATGGTGTATAATTAATTTCTCTACGACTCATTTTACTAGGCTAAAAGTTGAGTTGAAGAAAGAAACTTATTTTTTTGTTTGATACATCTGTAAAAAGAATGTTTTTCGTAAATAATTTTTAGATTCAAAACTATATGAGTTAGAAACATATGGCAAACTCTGTTAGATAGGTAAAGATTTCTACTAAAAACACTACAATTTTACATTTATTTGAACCAAATATCAGTTTCTGACATTTAGGCAAAGTAGGAAGCGATATGTTGATTGCCACTTCCAGGGTTAACCCACTAACCGGTAGTATAAACTTTGTCCATTTTAAACGGTTTGTAAAAAATTCATAAAAACAACGTAATATTATGCAAAAGACAATTTGTTATAAATCATTTCTCTCAGAAAGGTTGATAGAATATATCTGTGTAATGGGGGAAAAAAAAGTTAATGTCAGGTTTTGGAGTAAGTATGTTAGGATTCAAAATATGAAGTGAAAGTTCCACAGAAGAGCCTATATTAACCATACAATACATTAAAATTAGTTTTATAAGATAAATAAAAATTTTGAAACGTAATTGTGACTAAACATTGCTTTAAAAAGTTTAAATCTGCTAAAAAGTTATTCTTAATTTGAAAAAAATCACCAAAAATAGTAATATTATGCAAAACACAACTTATTATATATCATTTTTCTCAGTAAAAATTGAATAGTTGTATGTCAGGAATCAAAAATTCTTACAAAAACCGAAGCCAAAATTGCCACATGAAAGCCTACATACAACAATATTTTTATAATTTTTTCAAGATATACAAAAGTTTTTTAATATATTTGTGGATAAAAGTTGGTAAAAACAAAAATCAATTTATTAAATTTTTATCAAACAAAGTGGAAATATGCTAAAAAAGTTAGGCCCAATATGACATATCCTAGATCTTTGTACTAGGTAGGCATGAAACAAAATCACTGAAAAACATAAAATTCACTCAAAAAAACTCTAGAAATAGTAACACACATATTATAACTTGTATAAACAAATTATAATAAATAAATCACTAAACATAACAAAATAACATCACAATAACAGAAATAAATCAAGCCAGGCTTGCAAGACTTTGTATCCATATCATGGACAAAAGACACAAAACATGGCAAGGCAACAGCACACCTGCCAACTTTAAAATCTGAAAATTTAGAAAGAATTTTTAACACATTTCTTTCTCCACAGCAGTTTAACACTCCACTGCGGATAATGCACATGCACACCACTTGTGTCCAAAGCTATATACGCATGACATACTTGTGCGTTGTTATCAGTAAAATGGTTCCAGCTAAATCCTGACCTTATCAGTAAACCAATGATGTCCTTCACTTTGTGCATCAGTGTGCATTACCTTCCTGTTGGTTTGTTTTAATTTTCCATAATATTTGTTCTTGTACGAATGTAGTAAACATGGCTGATCCAACACCTGGACCTTCTCGTGATAATAGCTTTTTCAAGAAATGAAATAAGATACTTTTAAACCTACAAACACCTACTATAAGTATTGCCATTTTTCGCCTTTTTAAATCACTTTGTAAAAAAATCATAAAAACTAGTAATTTTATTCAAAACCCAACTTATAAGACATCTTTTTTTCTTTTTTTTTTAGGAAAGAGCATAGAATTATCTGTGTAAAGAAAAATATAATGATATTTCCTCATATAATCAGTCGCTGTGTGTGGCTTTCTCTAACGGGAAAATAGAGCTAGTTCTTAAAATTTCTAATTTCGCTTTTGGTACAATCTGTTGAATGAATATGAAAGCTTGAAAGATAACTATTTCAAGAGTATATAGTTTATTACGATAGGATGTGTTTTACTAGGCTAAACGGTAAATTGAAAAAGTGATATTTTAGATGCAAGAAGTATACAAAATTCTATGTTTGGTTTTACTTTTATAGATCCAAAACTATAACAGTTAGAATAATTTGAAAATCACAGTTAGAAAAGAACAAGAAAAATTCTATAAAGTAGTATTATTCTAAAGTTGTTAGATACTTATATCGGCTTGTGAAAATTAGACAAATGGATGCTATAATTTGAATTTCAATTTGCCGTGAAACTTGATTGAGTGTAATACACAAACTTTGCAAATTTATTAAATATAATTGTTAACATTTTATGAACTTTTGGTTATATGTATATGAATCTATGGAACATTAGCTTTAAAACAGTATAAAAATTATGGTGATACAATAATTTTTAATAAGGTAAATGTTGAATTGAAAAAAGTAATTTTCAGTAGCTTACTGTGAGTTCATCTGCGCCCAGGGAGCAGCAAACCGGTTGGAGGGTTAACCAATATGACTCAGAATCTGAAGCTTATAGTAATGGGGACAGTTATAACCAAGTGGATGTGATTTATCTAGTGATGCCGGATATTGAAATCGAGAGTGATGTGGATTTATCTATTCTAACTAACCCTGATTCGATGGAAACTTATGTATTATCAGCATCTCGAGGAATGTATGTTTCATTACTGGTAGTAATAAACCATATGATTGTTTTCAATTATTAATAGATCCTGTTTTGCTTGAGTCTGTAGTTAGAGAAACAAATCGGTATGCCGAACATTTGTTTTTATCAGCAGAAACCAAAGAGAAATCATGGATATGTCAGTGGAAATATCAAACTTACCGAATTGGAAAGTTTTATTGGACTTTTTCTCCACACAGGCAATGTAAAAATGTCTAGATTACAAGATTATTGGCGTATAGATAAGTTGGACAACTTTTATAATAGTGTTGACTTGACAAAGCGCCTTCTTAGAGAAAAAACTTATGTAACAGGCACACACCGGACTGACAGAAAAGGAAATCCAAAAGCTGTCACAGGAAAAAAAAGCTCAAGAAAAGAAAATCCATTGCACAGTACAGTAAAGGAGTAATGGTTGGGAAATGGAGAGATAGGAGATATGTGCCGTCAATAAGAAAATGAAATGTCAGTAGATGTAAACAAGAGGGATGTACAAAGAGTCTTTGCCGGTGATAAAATACAACGAAATTGTGAAAGGTGTTGATCGACAAGATCAATTACTTAGCTACTATCCGTGTGAAAGGAAGATAATTCGCTGGTATAAAAAATTGATTATTCGTATATTACAAATGTCTCTTCAGAATTCTTTTTTTTTTTTGTGCAACCAAAATACAGTTGGCCCTAAGATGTCACTATTTGATTACCGTTTGAAGATTATGTGTTGTCTCCTAACACAGTTGAAGGAACAGAATGCAGTACCCAGGGCTATACCAACAGATCACCTTCAAACTAAATCTCCTGTTGGCAGAAATAACAAAACACTAAGAAGACGATGCATCGTATGTTATTGGAATGGAAAACGCAAAAATACAATTCACCAATGTGAGGCTTGTAAATACACACCGACATTGTGCCTTGGGAAATGTTTAAAATATCAATTTACTATTTAGTGTATTATAAAGTGCTGTCATGAAACTGGATAAGCTTCTAACGAAAACGTAAGTCTAAATGTAGTTTTAGTACCATTTCCAAAGTTATTTCCTCCCTAAATCAAACTGACGCATATGTGCATCATCCGCTTATAACAGACAACTGGATGCTATATGCTGATGACGTACAAGTGCGTTAATCCCCCCCCGTGAAATATCTTTAAAATGATTTATTCTAGCTCAGTTTTATTATATTAGAGTAGTTATTGTACCAAATTCAATGAGCACCTGTGAAAAGATTGTGTTTCGAGTCAGCCGTGAAAGTTTTAATTTTATACTAAATTATACTAGCTATATTTTGCTACGAAACAAATTAAATTGCCTACATAAAATAACTTTTAGCTGTAACTAATGTTAAAATTATCAAGATTACGCTACTTACATTAACAATTCATGAAGATTCTGGCGATTATACAGATTCATTTAGTTTATTCCTCACAAAACACAGTATCTTTTACTCTATTGCACAAGTTCAACAAACTGTTTATTTATATCACACCAGTTTAAAATATATTTACAAGCATATTCATCGGATTAATTAAAATAGTTGAAATTTACAAATTGTTTTTAACGAATTCCCTTTCAAAACAATTTGAAGATGACATTGCAATAAGAATTTTAATGCATGGTCTAGTCAAACGACCGGAAAACACGTATTTTGCAATTCAACATTACGGTCACTTAGAATCGTCCTATCGCAATAAATAAAATACCGTTGGAAAGCTAATCCATAGAGGCATAATCATGCAAAAAAACCACAAAATGTTATAAATAATATTCCAAAAATTGGTGAAGTTCGCATATTTTTATGCGTAAAATCAATGAACTGTGCAGTTTTTAGTAAAAGCGATGCCATTTTTTCCCATATGATTACAAATCTAATTTTCTGTCAAACAGGTCGACCAAAACACTGTTCTATAGATCACATCTTTCTCTCTCTAACCGTAGTTTACAAATCGTTCTGTGTCTCATAGATCACAAAATATTTCTACTTGACCATAGTAGAAACCTAACGGAACTAAATTCACTTGGCATTCGGTGCAGTTTACTAAATAAGATAATCGATTTTTGAATCGATCTTTATAGTAAATTGTAGAGGAGATTTCATTCTACAAGTTGGTAGTACTTGATATAGGCAACAGATACTTATAGGTTTTTGTTTTGAACTGGCAACATACGCAAATGTGTGACATAAATTGAAATATAAAGGGCGTGGCGGATATTGTTTTGGGGTTAGATATTTGTTATTTTGAAGGTTTGTGTATACAAATTGTATATAAATTGTGTATACGTTACAATATATGTGTTTTTACTTCTAAAGTATTTTTTTTTTTTGAAGTTCTAGTTCTTGAATGGTTTATATTTGGACTAACCAAGAGGTACAGTAAGTTGTAAACCTAGGCCTAAAAGCATATTTTCTTATATTGAGTATTTTATTTGATTATACAAGTGTATATGTGTGTTATTCTTTGTAAAGTTTATTGTTTTAGTGAAATCTAGTGATTTTGTCTTAGGCCTAGCTTTAGAAAGTTACTAATTACGCCTAAATTGTCGAGGTTTCAAACCTAACCTCACTTGTCGAGTACCACTTTTTAGGGGAAAACGTTATTTTTATTTTGAAAATTTTAGATTTTTTTTTTTTTACCAATAGTTATTCTTATTTATACTAGAAAATGTTTTAAATCTTGAAAAAAAAAAAATGTAAAACAATTATTTCTATGCCCAATTGGACTTTGAAAACAAGTTAGCCTTCTATTTTTGTGTGTGTTTTTTGTTTATTGCCATACTGATTCCAAAATTATTTTTCAACCTTTTGTTTCATTACACTACTAAATTCTATGAACCTTTCTGAATATAATGATATATAGAAGTTGGTTTTCCATAAATATTACTATTTTTGGTGAGTTTTTGAAAGAAAAAAAAGGATAAATTTACCTTTTTTCGTAAAACAATTTTTTTTATTTTGAAAATGTAACAACTTTTTTTCTCCCTAAATATATTCACAAATATATTACAAATCTCTAGTATTCGTTGAAAAAATTCTAAAAAATCTCTCCGTTACTTTCCGATTTTTTGGTATTTGACAAAAAAAACTCTAAATGTTTTACATCTAACTTTTTTTTTTTCACTACACACCTAAATTCTATGCACCTTTCTGAATATAATGATTTATAGAAGTTCTGTATAAAATATGTTTTACTATTTTTTGTGATTTTTTGAAAATAAAATTATCATTTTACCTTTTTTCGTAAAATATTTTTTTAACTTTGAAAATGTAACAAATTTTTTTTTTCTTTCTAAATATATTTATAAATATTACACAAAACTTTTGTATATCTTAGAAAAAGGTAGTAAGCTATTGATTTTGGATGATACAGGTTTTTCTGAAAAATGATAATTTCATTTTTGACATCTAACATACTTACTACAAAACCGTTTCAAAAAACTTTTTTTATTACATAGATGAATTCTATGCATCTTTCTGAGAAAAATAATGTTTTATTAATTTTTAAACAAACGAAGAAAATTAACATGCGCCGCCTATAGAGTTAACAAATTCCCTTTCAAAACAAGTTTTAGGATGACTGCAATAAGAATCTTTTCAAGACTTTTATCAGAGATAGAAGATGTGAACTGAGTTCTTGTTTCTTACAGAGCTGAAAGTTCTCTCACATCTTGCATTACTATGGGTAAGTACACCAGGAGCGAAGGGAGTGGGGTTCCGTTTTGCTGTTACATTTCTTCTGACCATAAACATCCCTAAACAGCTCTATATTTATGTGTTATAAAACATATATATATACATTTCTTTTTTAACACTTCAACCGAAAGACAAAATTTGTAACACTTACCGAGAGACCCGGTCTACCAGACCGGGGATTTTGTATTTGTTTTGTTTTGTATTGTATATTCTTATTTAGATTTTTTATGGTTTCTTAGTGTTTGCTAAATTGACTTTTGTATAATTTTTCTTTATGAATCATATTTAGGGGAAAATAAAACGATCGTACTAAAATCAAAATATTTACTTACATGAAAAAAGTGAACTAGAATACATAATTTACATGTATTATGAGGATTTATTCATGAGAATAAGTCCAACACAGTAAAGTCACTGGACACAGTCGGTGGTACAGCCAATGCACATCTTTTTGCTGCATTCCAGACAAACTGGTTGAGAACATTTGACGCATGTGTACTGGGTTTTCCTCTTCTTCTCCCAAGAACACTTACTGCATGTCTTCCTTTTGTTCATTTTGTCGGTGAGGAACCCCGCAGGCCGTTCTTGATCTTCTCTGAGCTCTTTTCAGATGACGGCCCTTACTTCCCGAGGGAGGTTTGCTATAGCGAGGCGCTCTATCCACAACGGTTCAACCAAATCTCGCGCTAACTTCTTGATGAACTCATGTCGGCTGATCACTGGCAAATTTCGATAGCTGAGGTAGATGATGTAAGAGTTGACGCTACCGATATTTACCATTTGGTAAAAAACAGCCAACGGCCATCGCCTTGTCCTCCTATTTGAACTATAGACAGCGCATTTCATGTCGATCAGATCGACACCACATTTGGTCTGATTATAGAAGCAAATGATTTTTTTTTTCCATCCATAGCTACTGTGTGGTGCATCGATGAGATCAAGATCACTGATTTATTTTCTCGGAACATAGGAAACCAGAGTGGTTTTATCATTGTATGCGTGGTCAGCAGAGCCCACAGGTCTTTTAGAGTGAGGTAGAAACTCTGCAGGAATTATGAGTTTGTCCTTCCGCATAGTTGCTACAAACGTCAATCCACGTCTTCCAAGTTCATCCACAGCTTCAATGGATGAAAAGTATGTGTCTGCAGTAATGTTCTTGTTTGAACGCTGAAAGGGTTTACAAAGTTTGATCAAACTTTGAGTTGGTTTCATAATTTCATTTTCTTTTTCTGTTAGCCCATGGCCATCAGAACCCGCACCTGAATATATATATATATATATATATATATATATATATATATATATATATATGCATTGTAGAGGTACGATGTTTTTGAATCACACAGGCACATTATTTTGATGCCATTTTTTTTTTGGTTTTTTTGCATGTATACTTTAAATGAACATCTCCCTCTAAAAGGAACCAACATATCATCGATTGTCACATATTCAGATACAGAGAATGATTTTGTTGAGTTCTCAATGAACAATTGAAATATTTCAGAGATAGCAGCTGCTTTGTCTCGTGATTTCCTCTCCAACTGAGTGGTGACACCAACGAATCTTAAGCATGACGTCAAAACCTCAAAGCATTTTCCTGACATGGTTGCAGTGAAAAGTGGACGGCCAGTTATTTCCTTTGAAAACAGGGACTCCATCTTCTGGTGAGACGATTTGAGAATACTACTGTATTCTGTATGTATACTACTACCAATGTATGCGTTTATTTCAATTACATTAGTATTTCGGTAATTAACTTTTTCGGTATTGGGGCCTAAGTTTCCTCTAACAGATGCCAGCTTGACGCTTGTGTGCTGCACGATCATGTCAATGAGGTTTTCACTAAACAACAATTTCCAAACACTCACTCTGTCTGGACTGTCTCCAAGGGCTCTTGAAGTTCCTGTCAGTCCTGGCATTCCTCTGACAATGTTTCTTGCGGGTGTCCGAATATGTGTACATGGCTCCTCAGTTGTCCAGTAAAAAGGAGGACCGCACTTGTTTGTGCGCATGTGCCCAAATATATATTTTGGTGGACGACGCTGTGGAATATCTTGAGCAATTGCAGCAGGCTCCTCTTCGATTTCAGATGACGAGCTGTCACTTTCATCCGTTATTTCAAGAACAGTTGAACGGGGCTCTTCTAAAAGAAAGTCTGGATCCGCATTGGAGTCGTCTACAAAGTCATCTTCCTTACTTTCATCACTATCACCTAACTCTTCATTCAACATTCTAGAGATACGGTCAACACATTCTCCTCATTTACACGCACTTGCCTTGAAACTGTACGTTGTCCTCTACTTAAGTTCAAACCCGAAGTAGATGCCTTATCCATTGTAAATATACATATATTTATACAACAAAATAAATAAATAACACTATAACTATGAAAAAACTAATGTACGTAAACAGAAAGACCCAGTCTGAGAAGCAAGTTCACTGTGACGCTAACCGAAAGACGCTGTCTGTTTCCCCGAGCAAACAAAACATCCCAATAATATAATAGGCGTACAAAGGAAGAGTAGGGGGGAGGCTATTGTGACCTTCAGACAGCTCGGCCACCCGGTGTTGCAACACCACACAAACAAATATCCCCAAAGTGCCTGTCAGACCGATCTTTCGGTTAAAGTGTTAATGTGTTAACTATTTATCACACTGTGTAACATATAATAAAATGTTGATGTTTAAAGTATACTCTACCTGTTATTGTTATACAACAGAGCTACATAGCAGAAAACCCGGCTTGACATAAGAAAAGTATCCATTTATATAAATAAATTAAGCATTTCCTATTATTTCTGCTGATTCTATTTTTTTTCCCCCTGTCAAAAAGTTCTTTCCTTTCTTAGTACCAAAAAATGCTTTCATAACTAATTTTTTCTCAAAGAAGTTTAGTATATTAATACTTTGCAAGATAAAAGACCACTTGCAAATTATGGACTCAACGTGTAGCTTATGGATAACTTCATGGTAAAGTCTGTATAAACATTTATTTTTCGTACATTAATTCTAAATGAACAGTAGAAAAATCTATTCAATTAAAAATGTCAACTACAAAGAAAACACATCAAATTTACTTAAGTTAAAGTATGGCGTGACCAAGGGGATCATTCAAGTTGTTGGGATCTCTGATAACAGATTTAATGTTGATTTTAAATTAACTTATTACACAAAACTAAACACTGATAATGTGACTCTAATCATTGATTTTACATACACATCAAATAAGTTATCTAACTTCTGGTAACTTCAAGAATAGTATGGTGTATTGGGTCTTCAACTCCTCCCAAGCTAGCGCATTCTCTATTAAAATCATAAAACTACAACCGTTCAGCTCACATATTGAGGCCTCATATTATTATAACCCATAGGACTTCTTCTCTTAGATATAAATTAAATAATGCAACTTACCCTGTGAAGTACTTGGACCGATATCTGTTATGTGTCCCTCTTCTGTAGAGTGAGGCTCTACTTTCTGCAATATAAGAAGAAATTATTATAATTACCTTAACTTTAGGATTAGCTACAATAATTAAAAAGCCTGTAAACTTCAATTTATCAATGACAATAATTCTACAATCTTTCTTAAGTAGAAACACAAACATCTAAGCGCATGTGTATGCAATCAAACATAACAGTTTCAATTTATTACAGTATAGAGAAAATTATGTCATGGATCAATGTCAAGTTTTTGTGAATATATCCGTTTTTTAAATTCGTTCAAAAAAAAAATGATGTCGCTTGTGATGAAATAAATTACAGTAGGATTAGACAGGAGTTTTAATATCTAATTAATAGCTAAATTATTATTGAATTGTGCTAGTTTGATTGTACTAACATGTTGTAACACCCATAGGTCAGATCGTTTACCGAACTAATCATTTACAGCTATAGTCTTAATATAACCCTAATGGTTAATACAGCCAGCCTATTGATGAACTAATATAAATATTTTCACCAACACATTTACACAGATTAGTCCAAACTACAAACAAAAAACTTGATCGAACAAAAAAATGAACATGAGGCCTTGAGAAATACATAGTTAATGTTTTCTCGTTAAAAACGAGTTCCAGGAAAGCGTACGAACAATGGAAATAACAATGGGATATGTACATAGCAAGGAGAGGGGAGTACTTTGAAGAAGACGAACATTTGTAAAGTTGAAAGTATAATAATAAAGATTTTATGATGAAAGTTCTGCTCTTTTTTAACAAACCTCGTATTTACCACTTCAACATAAACATGTTATGACAGTACAAACAAAAAAAAGACAAAATATAAATTATTACCACTCTAAATACATGTCAAAGTATAAAAATATAAAAGTGTCACTGGTGTAATCAAATTAAAGATGCTGTTTATGTTAAATAATATTCTTTATAACCTAGCCTCAATTTGATATGTCATCTGTTTTACAATACTAACTATATTTATTATTATAAATAAGGTCATGAGGACAAGCTAGTGGCTTCCTTACCTCTTTCATTGCAATGTTGCCACACTCTCAATATTGGTGTAGGGATGATCCATGACATTTTCTAATTTTATTGACATTAACTATTTATTCAAAAAATTAATTTTGTATTGTAAAATGTTTTCTTTATATTGGTTTTTAGGTTAACAAGAATGAAATTTTGAATTCATTACTTTATATTCTGTCATTTAATTCTTACAAATAATTATAACAACATAAATCACTAATTAAGTTTGGGTGCGGCATAAACTTGGCAACTCCTTGATGAATCAATGAGAGACTGTATTCATGACTTAGGTTATAGAATGGAATGAATTTCAAAAATGAACATAGATAAAGACTAAATACAAACTTACAGTTTCTATAATAGGAATCAAAGCCAAAGGATCTGCTTCGTGTCCTGGAGACTCAGTCCTGGAAACATTACAAGCACTGATATATACTACGATTAATATAAAGATATTGTTAGGAACTAAATATTAGGATTAGGTTAAATAGTTATGTATCATTCTAAGTCACAGAACAGTTATATACAATAGTTGTAAAAAGTTATGATACAGCTGACCTGGCATCTATCAAACAAGTCACTCATTACTCAAAAATATATAATCCAAGTTTGGTAAATAATGGAGGTTAGACTTAGTAGGGTATTATTGATGGTCAGTTTGAGACGGTTTGAAATTGTCATCAAACAGTTCTCAATGTGAATTTGAAAATTACCAATTAGTATCAACAGAAAAACCAAAAACAGTAGTGTTAGACAAATTAAAAGAGTTTTTCATAAATACAAAATTTAATTTTGTAATTATCCAAATTTCTTGACTACAATTAACAGCAATTACCGTCCTATAGTTTGTGAAAGAAAAAACTATTAATAAAACAAATACAGTTTAAAAATGAAAAAACCGTGATTAGAATAAGCATTATAAATAAATAGATGTTAAATATATAAATATATAATAAAAATGTTGAAAGAAATTAGGATGTATAATATAGGGATTCGCATGTCTTAACAGGAAAATTCTTGTCGGGAATTGAAAGCTGTATAAGAAGAGCCTATGTAAAAACTTTTTATATATTTATAAAATAGAGAAAATTACAAACAACTTTTGTTAATGAGTAAATTTTAGAAATGTTAATAATAAAAAACTTATAGACAGTATTAAAAGACGAAAAACGTCAAAATTATGAAAAACGTCAAAATTCTGAATAAACATAAATTGTAGAAAAAGTAAATTAATAAAAAAGATAAGCCATTTTGAATAATAATAAACTAAAAAGCCAAATAATAATAGCCAAGTCAATGAAAATGGTGGACAAGATTTAAAAAGGAAAGAAAATCACGTAGTTCGGCTAGGAAGAAACCAAAACTAGTTTTGGAATTTTTGGACCAAGATGAACAAGAATCTATTTTCACCAATTGAAAAAGCCAAAAAATGAAAGTGTTAGAAATTAAAAATCATCGATTTCTTCAGGACAACATAACTCCAAAACTAAACATCCTAGAGACTCCAATCAAGTTTGTTTACAACAACAAAAAAAGGGGCTTCAAAATGAGACGAACATTTCAAGAATCCATCAAAGTATTCGAGAGTTATGAAGAATTGAAGAAAAAACTATATAAAATCCAATATTTCCCATGTTAAGATGAAAAGCCGATCAAGCTCGATTTGGGCAGAAGAGGGATGAACAAACAGGGTAGCCGACATAACTCTCACAAACAAAAAAAATTAACAAATAATTTGAAAAAATAACTTAAATAACTAAATCAAAGAATTAAATTGACAGAAAGAACAATTATAGCCATGAAGGAGTATACCGCAGTAATCAAATAAAATAAAACATGGAGAAATAAACAAACTACAAAATTAATTTTTTTAAATAGGGGTTACTAGAATTGATCTCCCACCCCATACGTAGTTTTTTAGAAAAACTGGAGACAAGTTTAGTATCGTTCGAACTCTTGAAACAAATCCACACTTCTCCGAAGATCAAAAATTTTATATGATCGGGACTTGCCGGGTTAATAAATGCTGGAAAAACAGTGACTCGTATAAAGCCTGCTACAAAAAACTGAAGAGCGATTTTGATGTGAAAGAGTTATTGCATGCTCCGCCAAATAGTGTAATGTTGTCGTGATATAAATATTTCATCGAACGGTTTCTTCAAAACTTTAGATAAAATAAAATTAAGTATAAATAATTCAACTGTATAGAAAAACTTACAATTGGAAACAAAACGAAAGGGAGGATCTTCTGTTTTGTAAAGGTACACAAAACAAGGCTTTATTAAAATTTTATATTTAAATTTAAACTTTTAATTTTGAGAAATAAAGAATTTTAAAAGATAATGGTGAACTTATGAAAGTTAAAATAAATAAATATAAATGACAAATTGGTCAGAAATAAAATTAATAAATCCTGAAATACATATATTAGTTGTTTACATATTGTTAGATGTAAGGATTTGGTATACAATAACATTTTCTATCTTGAGGTAGATGTGTTTATAAATTTTAGTTTGTACCACAAGTTAGGGAATTTAATTTTTTTTTTTTTTTTTATGAAATTCCAAATTATTTGTGTTTTACCAAAAGAGCAAAAGTTCCAACGAAATAATTTTGCTCAAGAATAAATAAATTGTAACTCTAAATGTCACTCCTTGGAGTGTAGAATCTCATAACCAAAGGCAAGAGCAAGAGAAGGAAATTTTTTAAGAGGAGAAAAATTTAACTTTCCTTTAATTGCCCATATATTGTAATAGGTGGAATAAACTGGTATATTTCACTAGATACAGTAATTAATAGAATAACATTGGAATTGAAATCAAAATTAGTTAAAATAAACATAAATTCAAAATTTAAAGAAAGAATGAAAAACAAAAACACAGTAGGAGATAGGAACGGGTCGTGGAGTTATCAGCGATAGGAGTTGCCAATCTATCAGCAAGCGGATCAAAAGTAGGCAGTGAGTCTGCCGAAGAAAGGCGAGACTGTCAGAGTTTATCAGAGTGTCATCGACATAGTTGGATTCTTCAGGAGAACATTTTATGGAATCACGATCACAGTGTTAAGCTCCAGCAACTGAGGTGAGCAAACTTTGTGTGTATTTTGTTCTTAAGTAAGTTTCATATTGATCAGTGTACAAGGGAGAGATTGAAATAAATTAACTTTCTTATCGCAACATTCCATTCGCTATGGGTTAAAAACAAAAATAAAACAATTTTAAGTGATTAAATTGCCTATTGCATTAGAAACATAATAAATTGTATTAAATGATTATATTAAAAACATTTTACCAACTGAAAAATCGTTTTTGATTTAATGAACCCCGAACAAATCAGTCTATTAATTATAATGATTAATTTCTAACAAAAAGTGTATCGGCCAAATTCATAACAGTATTCTGAATTAAAATTAATTAACATTTACAGACAAATACCATAGTTGTATAAGGTAAACCTAATTGCATCTCAATATTCTGTTAGTACAGACATTATGGTAGTATTTAACAAAACTGTAGGAAATTTTAGCGAATTAAGGAATAAGATGTTACTTTTATAAATAAGAAGTTCGATGATTTTATAGAATTAAACAAATTTAGAGATGCACTTAATCAATTAAATATTTTATGAATATGTTGCTAAGTTTAGTACCAAATATAGAGAACTCACTAACATTCTGTAAACTAGGAACACTCCGCCCACCAAGAATAATTTAAAAAAAAAAAAAATTTAATCGAGAATATTCACAAATACTATAATAATCAATTGCCATTAGAAGCACAAATAGAAAATATTTGGGAATTCAAAAATTTGTTAGAAGTTGTAAAATTGGCAAAAATTAAATTTTATATTCTCTTTGATTTACCAATTGTAGAAGAAACAGATTTCAATATTTACAAATTGTATTCTGTACCCACTAAATATAAATCGGGTTATGTAACTATAATCCCCAGAGTAAAATATTTGTTAGTATCAAAAACTAAATTTAAAAAATTTAGAATTTTAGTGTAGCAACAAAGTCCAATCAAAATTCTTATGCTCATTGAAACAAATATCCCATAATGAACTCAACTGTGAAACATCTATTGTTCAACATGCCACAACAGACAATTGCAAGTACACCACTTTGGAGATCATAGACAAAGAGATGAACCAATGTTTAGCAATATCCCCTCAAAAAGAAACTTTGAAAAAAACAAATCAAAAGAAAACTTTAACAAAGACACTTCAAGGTATTTGTTCAATTAACCCAAAGAGTGATATAATTTTTTACAAAAAAAGACAGCTCAATCGTTCAAAACCGAAAGTGGACTTCCTAAAACTCTTCTAGATGCTTCTGGACTACATCTTTCAGTAACCAACAACCAAATTTTCTATTAACCCAAAAAAGATAGAATTGGACACCATCTCACCAATTCACCAAAAGACAATTATGGGTAACAGAAATTAGTGTATGGGCAATGGTAATTTATGTAATGTTGCTAGTTGGAATGGTATATTTTTTATTTTTAAATTTCATTTCACTGCATTACACCTAATTGGATAACCATATTTAATGTAACAGCAGATATTTCTTGTTGAAACTCCATATTCAGTTGTCCAATGATGCCGTAAGGCGAAACAATTGTAGCTCATTTATATTATTAAAATAATTTTGAAACTTTAGCTTTATTGCTTTATTTAATTGGATAATATTGAGACTGTTGCAGGTAGACAGCTTGTCCTCCAATAACACATAATTACAGTAATATAATCAATATTCATTTAACATTACATGACTAAGAATAAAATTAGTCACAATAGATCATACCAGTCCATTAATCGTTTCTAAAATTGTTCAAGAAATAAATATTAAATATATTTTAAAATACACATACATACAAATTTGTATTCACACACATAACAATACCAAACCAAAACAAATAAACATAAGAGTAACAAATTTCTCAGATTTTACCTATAAAATACATTACACACTAAAAAATCAGACAATCATTTGTGTTAAAATAATGTTTTCTCCAGAAACAGTTGCTTTCAGTTTTTTTTTTTTTTTTAATATTGATATATATAGTACCGGTATCTTAAATGTAGAATTTAACTGATTGTAAAATTTCCAGCTGGGTAAGCCTGTGAATCGTGTACAACATTGTTTCTCTGTTCCTTGAAAATTGATACATTGTTACTCGAAAATGTATAATAATTGTAGAACACTTATAACTTCATAGTTCAATTTTCACATACACTTATCTAAACAATGGTATATAATCTATTTTTGGTGAATTTGTCAAAATAATCCTAACTTTAAAGAAAGTGTTTTTTGTCCCCCCCCCGTCATAAAAACTGATTTTTCCAACATGTAAATTTTATAAATTCTATATTTTTTATAAACATTTATTCACAACTTGAGATGGTCTAAAAACCAAACTGAAGAAAGAATGTTGAAAAAATCCAAAATTCCAAAAATTAAATCAAAATAACAAATAAGTCAAAGTAATAAGAGAAATAATTAGATTTAGTATAGAGAAATGTAATGTAATAGCCAAGGCTAACATCAAAGCAAGATTGTACGGACAGGAAAGTCTGGGATTTCATGTCACGACTTGCAAAGCTCCATAAGAGCCAATGTTAAATTTTAAAAGTTCGAAATTAGATATAAGAATAATGTCATTTTGTAGAGTAAGTAAAGTAGAACAAATAATAATAAAAGACCAAAAACCGTAAAATAAATTATTAAAAAGTTATAAAAGGAAGAAAGAGGAGTAAAACGAAAAACTTTCGTAAAACAAAATTAATCTAATAAATAAATATAAAGTAATGTGGTCAATAGACCAATAAATAATAACAAATAACCTAAAGTAATAATTAATTGAACATAATAAAAAAAAGAGAGAAAGAGTACCAAATAGGAAGGAAGTGTCATAACTCGGGAACCAAAGAAGCCAGGAAGAAGAGGGGAACGGTTTTGAGACTTTTGGAATAGGAGGATCAAGAATCCAAAATAATTAAGATAAATTTGGAAACTTAACGAAATCTTGAAATCACCATAATTCCGGAAAGGAAGGTCGCACAGGTTTTAATGAATATTGGACATAACCAGAAAGAAAAGGGCTTCAAAATGAGCCAATCCAAAAGAAGATTGAGCGAAGCGAATGTGAGTTATAGCGAGTTGAAGAAATTGAAAGTAAAATTGTTGAATTTCATGTTCTCGCAGGAATCAGACGACAGAGCGAAGATGAAGCGTAATGGATGGAGTGGGGAGAAGCCTGCCAACAACCGTGCATAATACAGTGAAAATTAAATAAATTTAAATAAAAGGAAAAATTTAAGAAAAAACAAAAGGGACTTAAGAAGTTCACAAAAGCACTAGCTAAGTGGTAAAACCAATTAAAACAAAAGATAAAGGAAACAGGAAATTATGTAAGTGTTGGTAACCGTGGTAGGTCTAAATTTTGACGACCAATTTGGAACCAAGTTGGATCGACAGTTTTGTGCTAGCTTCAAGATTGAAACCACGTTTCTTGGAAGACTGCAAACAGAAACTCGTCGGGGAAAATTTGTTAGTGTTCTAGTACTTCTCGGAGTAAATTCGATTACCAAAAGAAGGGTCGGCCTTAGAGAAGACGTCACTAAATCCTAACGCAGCTTGCTGACTCGAAGTGCGAACTCCAGCAAATATCGAAATAAATATTTTGTCGTTATCGCCGAAAAATATAATTAAAGAAGAATTTTATTGAAATCGACACAAACTGGAAAGTAAAGAAGATAGAAAGGACTTGTAGAGATTCACTGGAAGAAAGCTTCAATTGGTGAAGTCTTCGAAGACCAGTCATCCAAAGTCTGAGGGAGAATCAATCTGCTCTACTCAACTAATAAGGTACATGATTGATAATTTCTCAGATTTTACCTATAAAATACACTACACACTATAAAATGAGTCAATATTTTGTGTTATAATATGTTTTCTCCAGTAACAGTTGCTTCAGTTTTTTTTTTAATAGTGATATTTATAGTACCGGTATCTTAAATGTAGAATTTACCTGATTATAAATTTTTATATCCTTATATAAAGGACTCCTTTCCAGAAGGGTAAGCCTGTGAATCATATACAACATTGTTTCCCTGTTCCTTGTGCCATAATTGTGGTACAGAAAATAATTTAGTGTTAACAGAAAAAAAAAACAAGTAAAATATGGTCTACTAGACTCATTCCTATATTATAAAAGAAAGTCCATTATATTCCAGTTAAATTATTTGGAGACAGAGTTAAACTTCCGATACAATATTGGTTATTCAGAATAAACAACACAAACTACATGAAAATTATTTGTGAAAAAGAAATTATAAAAACCACAAAAGATGATTTTAATTATAAGTTATTGTGTAAAATAAAAGGAGTTGGGACTCTAATGCCCAAGTAAAGTTGCATCTTCTCTATCAAAAATTGGACAATTAGTATGTAAAAGTAAAAGAATAATTTATACCCAAAGTTATAATATTAGGGAAAACAGTATAACTGAAACAGAAAATATTCAAACCTTAAGTCAGATATTATTTCAAATGTTGGCAAGACTTTACATAATTTGTACTTAACCTACTTACCAAACATTATCTATTTGTTCTTCAGCTTTCACATTGATGAATTCCATCATCTTGCTTTGGTAAACTTCATCTGTATTCTCCTTACCGTCCTCTTCTTCCTTTATTTCATGATTTGATTCAATCTCATCTTTGATCAAACAGCTGTCTTCTTCTTCTATCAATTCAAAATTAACTTCCTCTTGTTTTATTTCTATATCTACATTTTCTTCTTTAATGTTATACGACAAATCTGAATGATCCATGATGTAGTTCTGAAACAATAAGAGATTTAACAACAAATTATATTTGCAAAGTCCAGATTATTATGTAATTTATAATAAATACTAGTTTACTCTAGCATAACTTTAATAGCAATACATTAACTCTAGCAATACTTTAAATAACTTGAATGAATAACATTGAATTATTTATTTATTTTTATTGTTTTATAAGAATTTTGTACTACATTTTTAGAAAAGATCATTTTCCAAATATCTGAAAGGATACTACCTTCTGCACTAGCAGCTAGTAACCTACTCCCTTTAAAAGGATAGTAGCAAGCCAACCCTATAAAAATGTTTAGAGCAAATTGTTCATCAGGAGTTGTCGAAACATGGAAGAAATAAATGCTCTCAGTCCATTTCGATTAAGCGATTAAGCTTTCAGACAGGCAATAGCACTGCTAAAACCCTAACATATGTATCTCATAATATACAATTAACAATGGTCCGTAGAGAAGCTACTCTGTTAACGTTATTCAATTTTTCTACAGCTTTCGATTGTGTCAATTATTCTTTGTTTTTAAAATTGAAGAGAATTGATCTGTCATTTCAATGTATAACTAGGCTATAACCAATTCATATTTGTATGAAAGGGGAAAAAAGTGTATTTTTTATCCAATGTGCAAGACTTTGACATTTTTAGTGGGATCATAACTATGACCAGAATCTAGTAAATGGTTAGCAAAATTTGAATTTGTTTGACGATACTTACAACAATGTACATGTTCTTTAATTCTAGTTAACTTTTCACGAAAATAAAACATAATTTCGACTTTTCTAGGTTAAGGTCCATTAAGTGAATTACGTGTTAAATTAGGTATGTACATGAATTTTTACCTTACATGGTTAAGTACCGTAGCTATAGCTATATATATATATATATATATATATATATATATATATAATATTGGTTAGATTTTGTATGGACAGAAGACAGGCTTACCTTGAAAAATGGTCCTTGGTATTACCTAATAGTACATAAGAAAACGTTTTTGTATGGCCTGTTGGGAAATGGAAAAGGATAAAGGATGATTCATCACGTGTCAATTTAACTATTTAAGATTTAACATATAGCTAATACAAAATAATCGAACTAACCCTACATTTAACATTATACATTACATTTTACATTAATATAGAAATCTGTATAGGTCCCAGTTCAATATTTATATTTATGTCCTGGTACTTATTAATATAAAAAGTCTATACATTTATACAAACTCAAGGGGGCCGTGGCTTATTATTTTACACTGCCAAGGCGTCTCGTGTATATATATATATATATATATATATATATATAGCCACCTTACCTGATCTATGGTAAATTTGTAAAAAAAAGAAGAAATTGTGCGTTATTTCCTCACTCATCCAAATACTAACAGTGCTCGATGTTGCTTGACTTCGGTGACATATAAATCCATTGAATTCTGCAGTTTCGAAATTGAGATTTTTCGGTGAAACAATTAGCTTCGAGTTGAAAACTTATTTTATTATTAACAAATAAGATAATTATGTAGAACACGTTAATAAAAATTGCAAAAAAAGCAGTGAATTTGTTTATAAACAATTACAGGTAATTGTTTATTTAAAAATGGCACTTATTTTCTGGATTTAAAAAAATAATAATTATCGTCACTACATATCTTACTTTATAAGAATAAATAATGGTTTCTTTGCGCAGATCACTTTCTTTCACTGAAAAATGGCAATCTAAAAACTATCAAATCCAAGCGTATTTATAGATTAGACATAATGGCAAATGTTCACATTTACATCTCATATGTTACTAAAGATATTTCAATCTATAAATCCGTCATCACAAATCACGTGATATGCTATGAATCCTCCATATTAATAATCTAATTTCATATTATTAAAGCGGCGTTTACACTAGCATGTAGCGCTTGCGTAAGTAGGACATGCAAGTTGATGCAAACTGTACTTGCATTCAAGTTAAGGTTTACACTACCTACCTACCTTCTTTGCAAGGGAAACTTGCTTAAAGTCCAGTCAGTGCAGTTCTTCATTTGGTGCGAAATGTCGGATTATATAGAAGACGTTGTATATAGGCTGTAGTGAGAGTTGTAGTCAGTGTTATATGTGATGAACTTTTTGAAGAAGCAAACGAGTTACTATTAAAAATGAAGAGGAGAAAACCAAGGTCATGTTGGGAAAGAAGTTGGGTATCAAGAAGGTTGCAATTAGGAGGATCAAGACTATTAGATGAATTGGCGAGAGAAGACAAAGATAGCTATAGGAACGTTCTCCGTATTTCAAAAAGTAAATCTGACGAATTGTTAGATCATGTGAAAGAGTGCATATAGAAAAAAAGATACAAAGATGAGGGTAGCCATACCAGCCAGGATGTCCCTCATAAAGTTCCAAAAACATTTCAATAGTAGTTAAATTCCATTTATCTAACTTTTGGACCGTTTTGCCTTCCTTCTTTACTGTATCCCTTCCTATCACTGGTTCACCACCTTCATTGTTGAAGTCTGGATCAGCCATGACAACTTACTAAACTATTATACCACAAAATTTAACCTAGAACTCAATGCACAGTGCAGACTACCAAAAACTCTCGTCACTTGTTTACAAGTAGTAGTTGTCTGCAAGCAACAGGTTTACACAGGAAAGTACAGCTAGCGCGCAAGTGGAGCTTTCGAAAAAGTTATTAGTTGCGCAAGTAATTTCTGTCAAAACAGATATTATTTGCGAAAGCAACAAATGCATGCAAGTCCGCGTTGCAAGTTAAACTTTCGTGCATTTTAGTGTTTACATTTGCAAGTTTTTCTGCAAGTTGGATGCAAAAAAACTTGCGCTACATGCTAGTGTAAACGCCCCTTAACTTCAATAAACTTACGAAAGGTTTGTTCAGGTGATTATATATATATATATATAAGGTTTTGCCAGGTGCTTATTTATATATAGCTACCCGGCGAAACGTGTAGAGATATATAATTATATCGCAAAGTAAGCAAATTATTAACTTCAATAAACGTACGAAAGGCACCTGAACAAACATGTTGTGATATGAAATAGTGATCTAGCATAGTTATAATGTAATGTGCGTGCGTCAAACCATAAGCTATTCTCAAAATATTTTTCATTGCTATTAACTCTTGCCATTATGTGTAACCTACAAAAGGAAAACGATTTTGTAGTAATAGGTATGTAGTAGACGAAACAAAAAAAGTCCGGAAAAAAGGGCGGCACCTTTAAGTACACAATTACCACCAGTATGCATTCAATTTCTGCTTTCGCAATGAGCCTATACGTCTAGATTTCATACATTACTCGGAGGGAACATAATAGCGTATCGTTGGATGCATGCACATTACATGTCTTTTTACATGTTAATATCACTACGCTATGAATTCAGAATCATGCGAACTAGGTCTCGGTAGATCATTACGTAGTTCCTTTACTAGGTCTGGTTAAGTGACCATGTGTATATAATTAACTTCCCAGACCTTTAGGTACTTATCTAGTATGTAAAAGATATTGGATGGTTAAATGTTTACTTTAAGATGGCGCCTTATTTTTCGCAATTTTAAGAATAAATAATTCTTTCCTTGCGCAGATTACTATTTTCACTGAAAAATCACAATCTAAAAACTTCCAAATCCGACATATTTATAGGTTAAAATAATAATAGCAATGATAATAGCTTATGGTTTGACGCATGCGCATTACACAATGAGATCGCTATTTCATATCACAACAGGTTTGTCCAGGTTGCCTTTCGTATGTTTATTGAAGTTAATAATTTGCTTACTTTGCGATATAATTATATATCACGACTGGTTTGGCCAAGTAGCTATATATATATATATATATATATAAACACCTGGCCAAACCTTACATAAGTTTATTGATGTTAATAATTTGAAATAAGATTATTAATATGGAGGATTCACAGAATATCACATGAATTTAAACATCTAGTCATTATATCTAACCTATAAATACGCCGAATTTGATTGTTTTTAGATTGTGATTTTTCAGTGAAAAATAGTGATCTGAGCAAGGAAAAAATTATTTATTCTTAAGAAGTAAGGTATGTAGTAGACGTCGTAGACGATAAAGAATAAAATATGGAAAATAAGGCGCCACCTTAAAGTAAACATTTACCATTGAATGTAATAAGTTGACAAGATTAACCAGTAATGTGTATTTTGTTTGACATTGGGGTGTATAGATCTAATTACCTAATCAGACATATTTTTGTGGATAAATATAAACATCGAGTAATGAGACATTCACTAAGTAGTAATACAGATGAACATTGGCATGTAGTAACCTAAACACATTATGGGTGGAAGAGGAACTGGGATTGTAAATATAACATAACCTAACTCTAGAATAGTACAATTTCATTTGCCAGATTCCGAGGGAGAGAGGAAATCAAGCTTAACAGCATAAACTCTACAGGTAATTACTACAAATTTATCATCCCCAGGCTTTTCTCTTCCACAGACAGAGAAGAATATGTAACCTACAATTATTATAATCGGAAACAAAAAAATTAGAAAAAGGATAACACCAATGAAATATCAAAATAAGACTAAAAATCATTTATCACTAATCTTTCATAAAAATAAAATTAAGTTATATTACTTACATAACTCAAGGAGGTACTTTGGAGAAAAATAAAATAGTAAATATAACTAAACTAAACCTAGGTAAACTACTAGCAGCAGTTAAGACAATAAGACATTACATTACAATCTTAGAATGTGCAACAGCCTCCATCATAACTATTTCTTCTTCTTTTTCTCATCGCCTAAACTCAAAGGAAGGTATTGGATGAAACACTATTGCCCTTTTAACCATTTGTATACAAAAATATACATCTAATATAATGCATTGTGAAATTTTTATTTTATAACTGTGTAATGAATTATTTATGTTAAGTTTTTATCATTAAGGGAAGGGAAATCGGTTGTCCAAATATATTCTCTTTTAAGAAAATACTTCATTTTCAAAATTCTGACAACAGTTTTTTTTAAATAAATGTTTTACTAATATATTACAAAGGAATTTTTACGTTTTATTTCCACAGCAACCAAATAACTTAGTCACCTGAAGGTTTTGCAAATTGTATGAAATTACATTGTATTGATTATTTTTCATTACTCTATGTCCTTCTCCAATTATATTTCTGTGTTATACTACCAGCTGATATTCTCATGTTGTTGTTTTTATACAGTGAAGTGAGGTTATTGGTTTTGTTTGTATTAGTTTTCGTGAATCTTGTGTGATCAAATAATGCTTTGTTGTTCTTGTGTGGTCAAATAGTCCTGTGATATAAGATATTTGTGTTTAGTGATTACTTTAATTAAGCCTCATTTCAAAACTGCTTTTACCAAGAGACCTAATAAATTCTTTGGTACAAGGAAACAGAAATTATCAATGGATGAAAATGAATCTGAACCAGACCAAAAGCGAACAGTAACTGGTAAGATAAAAAAATAAGTTCATCAAAAAAGAAGGTAGGACCAAACTTGATTACCAATGATTCATTTGATAAAATTAGTCAGGCCTATGATATTGTTAATTTTATATATCTGGAAGAGTTACTAAAACAAATTGCTGTTTGCTCTAATTGCAGAAAATCACTGACTTTGAGCACAACTAACAGGATAGGTCTGAGTGTAAAACTAACTATCAAATGTAATGGATGTGATTTTGAAGTGTCTGATTACAATGATAAAAATAAACAAAGTGCACTCAGAGTTGAATACTGTACTAGGCTTGTTTATAGATTCAGGTGTTGTCAATAAGGAAGAGGACGCTAAAACCGTTTGTGCTGTTATGAATTTGCCCAACCAACTGGGCATTCAGGTACTACAAGCAAATACTTTGTAAAGCAGTGAAAGAGGTATGTGTAGAAAGTTTCAAAGATACTGTGGAAGAGTCTGTTGTTAAAATTAATTGTGATAGAAACAGTCTGTGTGTTAGTCTAGGCGGAAAGTGGCAGCGCCGTGGTCACAAGTCACTAAATGGTGTGGTGACAGCAGTAATGTTGACACAGCAAAAGTGTTAAATAAGAAAGTGTTTACTAAGCATTGTAGGTGTGAGAAAAGGCTTGAATGGCAACATGTTATAAAATGTATAGCTAATTTTGAAGGTGCTAGTGGAGGTATGGAAGATAAAGGGGTAAGTGAAATATTTAATGAGTCGCAAGATAAATTACGATGTAAAATACAAGTACTATTTGGGAGATGGTGATAGCGCAGCTCTCCCCACAGTTGAAAAACTTATGTCTTATGGTCCTCAATTCAAAATAGAGAAATTATAATGTGTAGGGCATGTTCAAAAGAGGATGGGTTCCCGACTAAAGACATTGAAAAAACAATTCGCAGGTTCAAAGACGATAGGTGGTTGTGGTCGGATATTGAATAGTGCTATTATGGATATTCAAAATTATTATGGACTTGCTATTCATAGAAATACGACAAGCCTTAGATGACATAAAAAAAGGTGTTTGGGCTCTATATTTCCGTTTGTGTTCATCAAACGAAATTCCCCTACATAATTTTTGCCGGAAGGGTGCTGACAGCTGGTGTAAATACCAGAAAGCTAAGGCAAATATGGAGCCTTACAACCACAAAGATCACTTCCACCTTCCCACAGTGGTAATGAGTAAGGTAAAATCTATATTTGCAGACTTGGCTTCACCAGACTTACTAAAAAAATGCCTATAAGGAGGAACACAATCGGAATGAATCTGTTAACAATATTATTTGGTCGCGGCTTCCTAAATCTATATGAAGTGTACTCTTGAATTAGGTGCATATGAAGCTGTAGCATGCTTTAATGAAGGTAATGTTGTTAGATACGTAACTTTGTTACGTTTAAGCTACAAGCCTGGTCAGAATTTGATCAGTCTTATGAAACAAAAAGATGAGCTCCGTATCCGAAGAGCAGACCTTGTGAGGGGGGGGGGCAAATATTTCTTGAAGATGACACTTTAAAAAAATTAAAGAGATCCCAAATTAAAAAAAGAAGTGACAGTGACAAAATGCAAAGCAAGTATGAGGTCGGGTGGATCACCAACACAGTCTTTGATCACTATAACAGCAATTACAAAAATCTTAGATGAATGTTGGCAGGTTAAGTTCAGTTAGATAGGTTCTCGTTAACTAGAAATTAGTTGAGATTGACTCAACCTGGCAGCCAAAAATTGTTAGTGCCATATTTTGTCACACAAATCAACTTTTTCATGTGGGTGTTTCTACAAGTATGAATCGAGTAGACTTATGCCAGAATTATAGCGCTTAATATTTTTTGAATCGCAATTGCATATTTTCACTGTGATAAATAAAGGTTATATATTGGTTTTAAATTGTGATCAAATCTCATAATGAATTTAGCCTGTATTTAAACCAAAACAGTCTAGACACAGTGGAAAGTGGAAATATCATTAGGCTTACGTAGTACAATAAGGTTTACACCTCCCAGACAGTCAAGAAATCCGTTTTACAACACATAATGTGCAATTGTTAGTGCAAAATTAAAATGTAAGCTATATCATAAAATCAGCGATACTGCTGGAATAAAATATAAAATTAAAATAAAGAGATTATATTAACTAGAACTTTTTAGTTTTGTAAAACTATTTCTAAATGGGAAAGAAAACATTTTAGAACTTTTACATAAAATGAGAAATAATATCAGTCACACAGACACAGTTATGTAATTCCTCTTAAAGAATTGTTGACTATCAAAATTTTATGTTAGGTTAGGTTATGTTAGATTGATATATTATTTTGTAAATCATTTTATGTAGTTTTAATTTCGACTTTTCAGTAAGGATTCCCAATAAAAGAGTAAAATTATACATAACAAAAAGATAAAATAAAAAAAAATGATGAAAAAACAAATTATAATTAATTTACAACAAATGTAAAAAGATTTACAGTGATACTACTTCATTTGTGTAGTTTTTATGTAGACTTTTCAGTAAGGATTCCCCTTAAAGGAGTAAAGGTATAAATTAGACAAATATACCTTCAAAAACATATGGAAGGGGAAAATATTATTTATTTAGAACAAATACAATAAGATACAGTCAATTTGTGAATATTGAACTTATACAAAAAAAAAATAGTTTTTTTTTCTAGAATATATTATAAAATTAAAGTAAACTTTGTATTACAATAATAAATTATGTGTTTATGTTTCTATGTCCAGGTTTACATACACAATTTCATAGAATACAAACAATTAAACAATACAATTTCAGTTCAATTGTAATTGTTCAATCAAAATTGTTCAATATATATTTATATTAATTCCACATATATTGCATATATTATACACCAAACTACAGTTATTTGAAGGTACAGGAGAAATAATGGTTAATTGCTTCTCAATTTTATTCTAAAATTACACATGAAGTGTAATGAAAAGTTTTCAATTTTAAGGAAAATTAAAATAAGCTTTTTACAATTTAAAAATATACTTAAATTTTAGACATTAAATTAAATCCTCAAATTTAATTAAAATTTGAACAAAATCAATAGACCCAAATAAGAAATTAAGTCTTTTATAGCTACATGGCTCATAAGGTTTGAACACATGGACCAGTAACTGTGAAGACCAATAAGTTTTATTTAGGTCCTTAGCCTTGTAACCGGCAGATGTTAAAGGTTTTGTAAATGATTTGTTTTCTTAAAAAATTCATAAAAAATATTATTTTTATACAAAACCTAACTTGTAAGACATTATTTTTCTCAGAAAGATGCATAGAATTCATCTATGTAATAATTTTATTTTTTTTGAAACGGTTTTGAAGTAAGTATGTTAGATGTGCAAAAAATAAAGTTAACATTTTTCAGAAAAACCTGTATCATCCAAAATCAATAGCTTACTACCTTTTTCTAAGATATACAAAAGTTTTGTGTAATATTTGTGAATATATTTAGAAAAAGAAAGAAAAAATTGTTACATTTACAAAATTAAAAAAATTATTTTACAAAAAAGGGAATTTGATCACTTTTTTTTCAAAAAATTATAAAAAATAGTAATATATATTTTATACACAACTTCTATAAATCATTTTATTCAGAAAGGTGCATAGAATTTAGGTGTGTAGTGAAAAAAATGTTAGATGTAAAACATTTAGAGTTTTTATGTCAAATACCAAAAAATTGGTAAGTAACGGAGGGAATAATTTCACATAAATGTTAATGTACATCATACAAAAAAATTTTGGAATTTTTTCAACTATTACTAGAGCTTTGTAATATATTTGTGAATATATTTACGTGAAAAAAAATATGTGTTACATTTTCAAAAATACAAAAATTGCTTTATGCAAAAAGGGAATTTGTTGAATTTATTTTCAAAAGATCACCAATAATTGTAATATTTATGGAAAACCAACTTATATATATATCATTATATTCAGAAAAGTTCATAGAATTTAGTAGTGTAATGAAAAAAAATTTGAAAAACTGAAAATCCAAAAGTTTGAAAAATAATTTTGGAGTCAGTATGGCAAAGAACAAAAAAAAACACAAAATCGAAGGCTAAATTTCACTTCCAATTGTTGTTTCACTTTCCAAAAAATTCAAACTCCAATTGAGCATAGAAAATTTTATTTCACATTTTTTAAAAAGTATTATAAACGTTTTCTAGTATAAATGTGAATAACAATTGGTAAAAAAAAATCAAATTTTAAAACTTTCAAAATTGAAATAATTGTTTCATCTAAAAAGTAGTAATCGACAAAGTGAGGTTAGGTTTGTAACCTCCACAATTTAGCCTCACTAGTAACAATCTAAAGCTAGGCCCAAAACAAAATCAGTAGATTTCACTAAAACAATAAACTTTACAAAGAATAACACAAATATACACTTGTATAATCAAATAAAACACTACATATAAGAAAATTTGTTTTTATTCCTAGGTTACAACATACCTCTAGGTTATCCCAAATATAAACCATTCAAAAACTATAACTTCACTCAAAAAAATAAACTTTAGAAATAAAAACACATATATTGTAAATTGTATACACAATTTATATACACTTTGTATACACAAACAGAAATATGTAATCCCAAAACATAGTGCCACGCCTTTCCGTGTCAATTTTATATCACACACTTGCCTAAAAATGCCTATGTTCCGACTTGAAAACAAGAAACAGAGAGTAACCGTACCCTATATCAAGTAATACCAACTTGTAGAATGAAATCTCCTCTACAATATACTGTAAAGATCGGTTACTAAATATTGATTGAATAATCGATTATCTTATTTAGTAAACTGCTCCGAATGCCAAGTGAATTTCGTTCCTTTAGGTTCTACTATGGTCAAGTAGAAATATCTTGCGATCTATGACACACAGAACAATTTGTAAACCACGGATAGAAACAGAAAAATGTGATCTACAGAACAGTGTTTTGTTCGACCTGTTTGACAGAAAAATAGATTTGTGATCATATGAGAAAAAATGGCGTCACTTTTACTAAAAACCGCTCAGTTCAAAATTTTTGATTTTACGCATAAAAACTATGCGAACTTCAGCAACTTTTGGAATATTATTTATAACATTTTATGGTATTTTTTTGCATGATTATGCATCTACGGAACACTACCTTTCCAACGGTATTTTATTTATTGCGATAGAACGATTCTAAGTGGCCGTAATGTTGAATTGCAAAATAAGTGTTTTAGAGTTTGGTGAACTAAACCATTCGTGGCGTAACGACCCGAGTGGGTTAAGGGATACATTTGATGTACAGCCGAATTTGAGGAAATAGTAATTTTGTGTTATGAGAACTACTACAAATTTTGAATTATCAAAAAAATAAAAACAAGTCCTGAGATATGACCTAAATATCTCCACATACCAAATTTTAATTTTAATAAAAAAACCGTTTAAGAGTTTGGACTATAGATATGATAGAGTGTGTATAGATGATAGACAGACATCATTCCAAAACCTACTTTTTTTAAAATTTCAAACAGATACGTACACAAAAATTAAAAACATATTTTTTTACTCATTAAGTCATTACATAACTTCCTCTATACAACATATATGTCAGAAAGTAAAAAGAAGAAAAACACTCTCTTTGTTGAACATAAGATTATAAGCTGTATAACATATCAACAAAACAAAAACACAGTAAAAGTTTACGATTGTTATACTACTGCTGATTATGAAGTTCTATTGATCAAATAAGTTGAGTTAGGTTATCTCTAAAGTAAAAATAATTTCATACTATATTTTCCCCTTAATCCAACATGTTCTCTTTGTATTATTTACTTTTAAATAAAGATCAATGAAAAACAGCAGCTATATATAGTACACATTTATATTATACATTTCAACACTAAGTTATCCAACTGACAATACTAACAAATCTGTACATTTATATTAGAGTTGATTGTCAGTTTGCACTCTAGAACGTTTAAAAAAATCAGAAACAAAATATCCGCATTCAGTATAATTATATGTATTTCCCCAGTATATATCCTCATGTGGACCTGACTCATAAAGAAAACAATCTTATACAGTACATTTGTAGGTTTTCTAGTGTATTAACACTGAAGTGCCACTTCAAATGATTTAATTGGTAAATACAATAATTACATTTTGGACATTGATAAGTTGTTTTACAGGCACTCACATGTGTCTTCTCAGATTGTCCAAATGTAAAGAAGTCTCAACTGAACATTTAAATGGGTTTTCTCCAGTATGCATACTCATGTGCGCTTTAAGGTTAACTGATTGGCAAGCAGAATATTCACACTGTGCACATTTATATGGTTTTTTTTATAGTATGTATTCTCATGTGCACTTTAAGTGTATTTGAATAAGAAGAAGAATAATCACACTGTGAACACTTGTATGGTTTTTCTCCAGTATGCAATCTCGTGTGCTTTTTAAGACTACTTGAGTCAGAAGTAGAATAATCACACTGTGCACATTTATACGGTTTTTCTCCAGTATGCACTCTCATGTGCACTTTAAGATGAGATGGTGTAGAAGAAGAATAATCACATTGTGCACATACATATGGCTTTTCTCCAGTATGCATTCTCATGTGAATTTTAACTGCATATGAATGAGAAGCACAATAATCACATTGCGAACACATATATGGTTTTTCTTTAGTATGCACTCTCATGTGCATTTTAAGGTTACATAATCTAGAAGCAGAATAATTACATTGTGTACATTTAAATTGTTTTTCTCTATGTACTCTCATGTGCATTTTAAGGGTATATTTATTAGAAGCAGAATAAACACATTGTACACATTTATATGGCTTTTCTTCAGTATGATCTCTCGCGTGCTCTTTAAGAATACCTGAGTCCAAAGTAGAATAAACACATTGTACACATTTACACGGCTTTTCTCCAGTATGATCTATCGTGTGCTCTTTAAGACTACTTGAGTCCGAATGAGAATAATCACAATTTGCACATTTATATGGGTTTTCTCCATGATGCATTTTTAGGTGAACCTGAATTTGAGCTGATGTAGAAGCATAATAATCACAATTTGAACATTTATATTGTTTTTTTCCAATATGCACCCTCATGTGCTTTTTAAGACTACTTGAGTCAGAAGCAGAATAATCACACTGTGCACATTTATATGGTTTTTCTCCAGTATGCACTCTCATGTGCACTTTAAGATTACTTGAGCTAGAAGCAGAGTAATTACAATTTGCACATTTATATGGTTTTTCTCCAGTGTGCACTCTCAGATGGAGTTTAAGTGATGCTGATGTAGAAGCAGAATAATCACAACTTGCACATCTATATGGTTTTTCTCCAGTATGACCTCTCTTGTGCACTTTAAGGTTAGCTGATGTAGAAGCAGAATAATCACATTGTGTACATTTATATGGTTTTTCTCTAGTATGTACTCTTATGTGCACATTAAGTTTATATAGATTTAAAGCAGAATAATTACATAGAGTACATTTGAAAGATTCTTTGCTTACATGTAGAGTTGGTTTCTTAAATGAAGTGAGCCTACTGCAAGTACTTGTGTCGATGAACTGCATATCTGAAACAAATTGAAAACAGTATTTGTAAAATATATTCACATAATTATTAATTGTTAACAGTAACTGAAAAACTTAATGGTTTTATGTATTTTAACTTTTGACCCTAGAAGTGGCACATGTTAAATGTCTTAATAATTATTAAAATTCATAAAAAATTGGCTAATATTATGCAAAACATAACTTGTTATATATCACTTTTTACTCACGAATGTCTATAGAATTTATCTGTGTAAACGAAAAAATAATATATGTAACAGTTTTGGAGTAAGTATGTTAGGAATAAAAAAATGTGCAAGAAAAAATTGCATTCCAGAATAAAAATATCATCCCGGTTAACCCACTAACCAGTAGTGTAAACTTTATAACACAGATATATATACATAGAATATATCTGTGTAATGAAAAAAATTTGGATGTAAAAATTGAATAGTTGTCAGAAATCAAAAATTCTTACAAAAACCGAAGCCAAAATGCCACATGAAAGCCTATATTTACCATACAACAATATTAAACAGTTGAGACAGCGATGAACCCAGGCCTAGTTCTACAACTCCCTCTACATCTAGGAAGAAAATTGGTGACATAACTAGCCCTAAGGAGTTTAGTAATATTGATGAAGATACTGGTAATGTTATATTAGATACTAACATTTTGACCCAGGCTTTGTTGGACTTTACTTTGTGTAAATATTGAAAAAATGAATATTCGTTATATGTAAAGGGGGATGTTGACGAAAGGAAAGGTCTTGCTTGTAATCTATCGATAGTTTGTAACATCTGTGGTAAGAGTTATTCTTTTTGGACATCCCCAAAAATTGGAAGCTTCTATGAAGTAAATATTACCTGCAGCACAACCAAAGGAAGATCAATAAATTACAATTGTGCTTAAAAACTTCCAGGGTTCTAGTGGTGCAATGCGTTTTCACGATCCAAAGAAACTCGGAAAGTAGGATACAAATATTATATAGGCGACAGGGATTCAAAAGGATTTCAAGCTGTACTACTGTACTAGATTCCAAGCCATATGGACATGACTTCACTATAGAAAAACTTGAGTGTGTGGGTCATGTCCAGAAGCAGTTGGGCGGGTGGTTGAGAAAATTACAGATAGAGTATAAAGGGCAAAAATTGAGCAATGGGAAAAAGTTAGGAGGTAGCAAAGGGAGACTTAGAGGGCTTGTAATTGAGAGCCTCCAAAATTACTATTGAATTGCCAAAATGAACAATACAAACAACCTAGACAAAATGAAAAGACAGGTTTGGGCAACCTTCTTCCACAAAGCCGCGTCTGATGAAAATCTGAATCACGAGCTGTACAACAAAAAATGGTATAAGTACTTACAAGCACAGAAAGAAGGTAAACCTTACACTCATAAAAATAGTTTAGATCCTGCTGTAATAGAGGCTATCAAACCTACTTACATGTACCTAGCTCAGCCTTAACTTTTAAAAAATGTTTGCATGGGCGCACCCAGAAACTTGAACGAGAGTTTCAACTCTGTGTTGTGGTCTCGAATCCCAAAAAATAATTTTGTCAGCCTAAATACATTGAAATTTGGAGCACTGGATGCAGTTGTAACATACAATGTAGGAAACAAAGGAAGAATTAAAGTACTTCGAAACCTAGGTGTTAAAAATGGCAGTAACTGCTTGAAAACACTACACGGCATAGATTTGATAGCGAGACATCAAAGCTGAAAAAGCTAGCCAAATTGAGACTAAGGAAGCAAGTAAACTCTCTAGGATGAAGAAAAAAAGTTGATAGATGATGAGAAGGAGGATCAAGATTATGAAGCAGGAATTTTTTGAAATGCAAGTAATTTTCCAAAATCATATTAGGCTTACCGATATTGATTTTTGAGGCCTATTTTCTGCGTTTTCCAAAAGTTAATTTTTTTAACACATAAGACACATTATCTCTGAAAGTACTTGAGATAAGTACTTGAAATTTTTACCACATGTTTATACCATTATAATGCAACTACCCTACCAAAATCATATTAGTTACTAACACATTAGGTAAAAAAAAAAATTATAATTTTCGGAAATATTTTAATATTATCCTGAAACTACTAGGGTATCTTTGGAACTATACTATTAAGTACAGATAAAAATTTGGTACATTTATCTCAAGTAGTTTCTGATATAATGGGTCATAAGTTATAACAAAATAACATGGAGAGAATAGGGACGTACATCTACCCTTAATGTGTTAACTATTTATCACACTGTATAACATATATTAGAATGTTGGTGTTTAAAGTATACTCTACCTGTTATTGTCATACAACAGAGCTACATAGCAGAAAACTCGGTTTGACATAAGAAAAGTATCCATTTATATAAATAAATTAAGCATTTCCTATTATTTCTGCTGATTCTTTTTTTTTTACCATCTCAAAGTTCTTTCCTTTCTTAGTAACAGAAAATGCTTTCATAACTAATTTCTTTCTCAAAGAAGTTTAGTATATTAATACTTTGCTAGATAAAAGACCACTTACAAATTATGGACTCAATGTGTATGGATCACTTCATGGTAAAGTTTGTATAAATGTTTAATTTTCATACATCAATTCTAAATGAACAGTGGAAAAATCTATTGAATTAAAAACGTCAACTACAAAGAAAACATCAAATTTACTTAAATTAAAGTATGGCGTGACCAAGTGGATCATTCAAGTATTTGGGATCTCTGACAACAGATTTAATGTCGATTTTAAATTAACTTATTTTACAAAACTAAACACTGATAATGTGACTCTAACCATTGATTTTACATACACATCAGATAAGCTATGGTAATTTCAAGAATAGCGTGGTGTATTGGGTCTTCAACTCTTCCCAAGCTAGCACATTCTGTACTAAAGTCATAAAACTACAACCATTCAGCTCATATATTGAGGTCTCATATTATAATAAGCTATAGGACTTCTTCTCTTAGATATAAATTAAATAATGCAACTTACCCTGTGAAGTACTTGGACCAATATCTGTTGTAGAAATGTGTCCCTCCTCTATAGAGTGAGGCTCTACTTTCTGCAATATAAGAAGAAATTAGTATAATTACATTAGCTCTAGGATTAGCTATAATAATTAAAAAGCCTGTAAACTTCAATTTATCAATGACAATAATTGTACAACCTGTCTTAAATAGAAACACAAACATCTAAGCACATGTGTATTTTTTTTTTTTTTAAACTGGGCTGTGATAACCTCCATCAGAGGCCTCACCGGCGTCAACCTAAAGGTCTTTTGCCGCCCCAATTTCCTTCCTACACCCATTCAGTAATACCCGTCATCCTTATGAAGGAACAGATACTACCGATAGGGTTGTCTGGGATGGTTTCCATCTCTTTCCCCGGAGGGCCTAGAGAGTACAGCCTGGCTCGTCCTAGCGCCTCACACTCTAAAAGAATGTGTTCTGCAGACTCTTCAGCCAAACCACATTTCCTGCATGTATTATCTGCAGCAATTCCTATCCTGTGTAGGTGTTTTCTGAGGTGACAGTGGTTCGTTAAGAGACCAACCACCCACCTCAAGTTATCCCTTCTGAGAGAGATGAGTTGTTTCGCATGTTTCTTGCTTGGTCTAATTAACCTTTTAGCAAGTCTACTAGTGGTTGAATTCGTCCAGACCCTGTTCATCCCCTCCCGCATCCACGTATCAACCGCTGCCCTGGCATGTCCATAAGAGATTCCGAGCACCGGTTCCGGGCCCACGAAAGGGGATTCAGAGCCTGACCTGGCTAGTTCATCTGCTCTCTCATTACCATCAATACCTGAGTGGCCAGGAACCCAGCCAACAGTGACCGTGTTCATCTGACTAAGCTTTATCAATGATGAGATGCAGTCCCATACCTGCTTCGACTTTACCTTAGTCGTGTTAAGTGCCTTAATGGCAGCTTGACTATCTGTGAAAATCAGAATGTTCTTACCAATGTATTTCATTCTTTGATTCTCCTTGATGCATTCAGAGATAGCACCTACTTCTGCTTGGAAAACAGTAGCATGCTTACCTAGGCTCAGTACGATGGACCTCTCTGGGTTGAGCCCATTAATGCCACCGCCTGTACCCATCTCTGTTTTCGAGCCATCTGTGAACCAGACTATATCTTGCTCGTTGTATAACCTCCTTCCACATGTGTATACAATCAAACATAACAGTTTCAATTTATTACAGTATAGAGAAAGTTATGTCATGGATCAATGTCAAGTTTTTGTGGATATATCCGTTTTTTAATTTCGTTCCAAAAAAGAATAATGTCTGCTTGTGATGAAATAAATTACAGTGAGATTAGAGAGGCGTTCTAATATCTAATTAACAGCTAAATTATTATTGAAATGTTATAGTTTGATTGTACTAACATATTGTAACACCCATAGGTCAGATTGTTCACCGAACAAATCATTTACAGCTATAGTCTTAATATAACCCTAATGGTTATTACAGCCAGCCTATTGATGAACTAATATAAATATTTTCACCAACACATTTACACAGATTAGTCCAAACTACAAACAAAAAACTTGATCGAACAAAAAAATGAACATGAGGCCTCCTGAAATACATAGTTAATGTTTTCTCGTTAAAAACAAGTTCCAGGAAAGCGTACGAACAATGGAAATAACTATGGGATATGTACATAGCAAGGAGAGGGGAGTACTTTGAAGGAGACGAACATTTGAAAAGTTGAAAGTATAATAATAAAGATTTTATGATGAAAGTTCTGCTTTTTTTTTTTAACAAACCTCGTATTTAACTTCAACATAAACATGTTATGATAATCATAACAATATAATAAATGTACAAACATAAAAAAAGACAAAATATAAATTATTACTATTCTAATTACAAGTCAAAGTTTAAAAATATATAAGTGTCACTGGTGTAATCAAATTAAAGATGCTGTTTATGTTAAATAATATTCTTTATAACCTAGCCTCAATTTGATATGTCATCTGTTTTACAATACTAACTGTATTTATTATTATAAATAAGGTCATGAGGACAAGCTAGTGGCTTCTTTACCTCTTTCACTGCAATCTTGCCACATTCTCAATATTGGTGTAGGGATGATCCATGACATTTTCTAATTTTATTGATATTAACTATTTATTCAAAAAATTAATTTTGTATTGTGAAATGTTTTATTTATATTGGTTTTTAGATTAAGAATGAAATTTTGTATGCATTACTTTATATTCTGTCATTTAATTGTTATAAATAATTATAACAACATAAATCACTTATTAGGTTTGGGTGCGGTTGACAAACAGTTGCCATCATAGACTTGGCAACGCCTTGATGAATAAAAGAGAGACTATATTCATGATTTAGGTTATAGAATGGAATGAATTTCAAAAGTGAAAAGAGATAAAGACTAAATACAAACTTACAGTTTCTATAGAAGGAATTAAAGCCAAAGGATCTGCTTCATGTCCTGGAGGCTCAGTCCTGGAAACATTACAATCATTGATATATACTACAATTAATATAAAGATATTGTTAGGAATTAAATATTAGGATTATATTAAATAGTTAAGTATTATTCTATGTCCCAGAACAGTTATAAACAATATTTGTGACAATATGTAAAAAGTTATAAACAGCTGAGTTGGCATCTATCAAACTCATTACTCAAAGATATATAGGCTAAGCCAAGGTTGGTAGAAAATGGACCGACTTAGCAGGGCATTATTGATGGTCAGTTTGAGACGGTTTGAAATTGTCATTAAACAGTTCTCAATGTAAATTTGAAAATTACCAATTAGTATCAACAGAAAAACCAAAAACAGTAGTGTTAGATACATTAAACACGAGTTTTTCGTAAATAAAAATTTAATTCAGTAATTATCCAAATTTCAATGTATTGTATGAAATGAAATTAGGATGTATAATATAGGGATTCGCATGTCTTAACAGGAAAATTATTGTCAGGAATTGAAATCTGCATAAGAGCTTGTGTAAAAATTTATAAAACTTTTTATATATTTATAAAATAGAGAAAATTATAAACAACTTTTATTAATAAGTAAATTTTAGAAATTTTATTAATTAAAAACTTTGCTATTGCAGTTGAGATCTGATGCCCAAGCAGTGTCTAGTACAGTTTAGTGTAGTAAATTATGGTTTTGAGAAAATTTTGATTTATAATTTATTATGTTTTGTTCATATGTCTTGATACAGATTTATCTTCACAACTATATTCTATAACAATTGTTAAGTGTTTGAATAGTCTAAACAAATTTGTACGCATGTTTGTTGGTGATTTTTAGGTTAAAAGTTTTGGACATGATTACAACTTTTCTCATTCTTGATTACATTACTCGAAAATGTTCATTGTAGAAAATTTATAAATTCATAGTTCAATTTTCACTTACATTTATCTAAACAAAAGTATATAATGTATTTTTGATGATTTGTCAAAATAACCCTAACTTTTTAGAAAGTTTTTTTTTTTTTTTTCATCATGAAAACTGATTTTTAAACATGTATATTTTATAAACTCAACATTTATTCACAACTACATTATAAAACTTTTGGTGCAACATGAACATGAATTTTTTTAAATTTGTTTTATGGTATAAATAGGCTTTTCTGTGTCATTTTCCTTCATATTTTAGACATTTTTGATTCGTAACATAATAACCTAGTTACTTTTAAAACTTTTTCCATTACATTGATAAATTCTGCTCACCTGAGAAAAATGAAATATATTATTATGATTTTTATGAATTACAAAAAAAAAAAGATTTAAAAAATTAGCAACAAGCGCCGATATTATAGTAGGTGGTTCTAGGCTCAATGATTATTTCTGGCAAATCCAACATACCAGTTTAAAGTTACATCTTCTCTATCATTTGTGTTATAATATGTTTTCTCCAGAAACAGTTGCTTCAGTTTTTTTTTTTTTTTTTTAATAGTATTATTTATAGTACCGGTATCTTAAATGTAGAATTTAACTGATTGTAAAATTTGATATCCTTATATAAAGGACTCCTTTCCAGCAGGGTAAGCCTGTGAATCGTGTATGACATTGTTTCCTTGTTCCTTGTGCCATAATTGTGGTGCAGAAAATAATTCAGTGTTTACAGAAAAAAAAACAAATAAAATATGGTCTACTAGACTCTTTCCTATATTATAAAAGAAAGTCGATTATAATTCAGATGAATTATTTGGAGACAGAGTTAAACATCTGATACAATTTTGGTTATTCAGAATAAACAACACAAACTGCACGAAAATTATTTGTGAAAAAGAAATTATAAAAACCACAAAAGATGATTTTAATTTAAGTTATTGTGTAAAATAAAAGAAGTTGGGACTCTAATGCCCAAGTAAAGTTACATCTTCTCTATCAAAAATTGGACAATTAGTATGTAAAAGTAAAAGAATAAATTATCCCCAAAGTTATAATATTAGGTAAAACAGTATAACTGAAACAGAAAATATTCAAACATTGAGTCAGAAATTATTTCAAACGTTGGCAAGACTTCACATAATTTGTACTTAACCTACTTACCAAACATTATCTATAACTTCTTCAGTTTTCACATTGATGAATTCCATCATCTTGGTTTGGTAAACTTCATCTGTATTCTCCTTACCGTCGTCTTCTTCCTTTATTTCATTATTTGATTCAGTCTCATCTTTGATCAAACAGCTTTCTTCTTCTTCTATCAACTCAAAACTTACTTCCTCTTGTTTTATTTCTATATCTACATTTTCTTCTTTAATGTTATCCAACAGACCTGAATGTTCCATGATGTAGTTCTGAAACAATAAGAGATTTAACAACAAATTATATTTGCAAAGTCCACATTATTTTGTAATTTATAATAAATACTAGTTTACTCTAGAATGAATACCTTAAATAACTTGAATGAATAAGAATGAATTATTTATTTATTTTAATTGTTTTATAAAAATTATGTATTATATTTTTAGAAAAGATCATTTTCCAAATATCTGAAGGGATACTTCCTTCTGCCCTATCAGCTAGTAACCTTCTGCCTTTAGAAGAATAGTAGCAAGCCAACCCTATACAAATGTTGAGAGCAAATTGTCCATCAGGAGTTGTCGAAACATGGAAGAAATAAATGCTCTCAGTCCATTTCGATTAAGCTTTCAGACAGGCAATAGCACTGCTAAAACACTAACATATGTATCTGATAATATACAATTAACAATGGTCCGTAGAGAAGCTACTCTTTTAACGTTATTCAATTTCTTAACAGCTTTAGATTATGTCAATTATTATTTGTTTTTAAAATTGAAGTGAATCGAGCTATCATTTCAATGCATAACTTGAACCAAATCATATTCGTATGGAAGGGAGAAAATTGTATTTTTTGTTCAATATACAAAATTTGACATTTTCAGTAGGATCATAACTATGGCCATAATGGTTAGCAAAATTTGAATCTGTTTGACCATACTTACAAAAATGTACATGTTCTTTAATTATTCTAGTTTTAATTTATCTACCTGTTCGACCTATGTATTTACCATTTCAATAATTATAATTTACTTTGTACACACCACTATTATCTAATTACTCTCTTTTGTAAATTTTATGTCAGTTGTCTGAAGATGTTTAATTGTGAAACAGCTGTCACAATATATGTTGGTTTGTAAAATTTTACATGCAACTTATTATTTACCTTAATATGGAATTTCACCAAGTACCGACTGTGTTTACACTTAATGTAATTAAATTTAACTAATTATTTTAAGAAATAATTGTTAAACGTTCATTTGTTTTCAATAGGTTTCTATTCAAATTTAATATAACTTGTTATTTAACTTTAACTAACTTTTAATTGTACAGTAATCCATAAAGGTTTTTATTTCTGTTTCAATTTGTAATTTTTCAGTGAAAAAGCGAATTCAGCATTAAAATATTACAATACAATTTCAAAATAAGGTATGTAGTAAAAGGTTTATCACACATACACTATGTATTACCAATATTAAAATTGTAGGACTAAAATCAGAAAATATAACAATAATGTACAAGTAATTGATGTTAGGAAAAGAAAAACCGCTACCCATGAACAATATAATGTGTATTTATTGTTACCATTTATTATGTCAAAATTATTGTTATGTATAAGAGTAACAGGCCATAATCACGCAAAGACATTAATCTTCTCATTTTAAAAGCTGACCTTGAGGCAAAATAGCATTGAACAATAGATATGAAAAATTACTATTGATAGAGGAAGCAATCCATATGACAAATGTAACTTTAGGCTATTTGCTAATCTGCAGATATTCATAATTGAGTTAAAGTTATAAACCTCAATTATTGCGATATCAAAACTTAAGATTAGACAACGAACATGTAAAACCTTAAAACATGCATAGTATTTATAACATACGCTTAATAATAAAGCATACATAATGAGGTGGTATTATTATCCATTATTATTGAGTACAGAAAGATGATTCCATGGGTAATTATAGAATGTACATGCCGGTTGAATTATATGGCAAAAAATTATGAAATTGGTTGCTACCTATCTTAATTTGAAAGAACTCGATCATATTTTATATCGGAAGACACTTTGAAGTACTAAAATACATTATTTTTGTCACAAATAATCAATATACCAGTATGGGTAATTGAGTAATTGTTTAGGCCTAGCCTACAAATAAAGTCACTGCTTTTTTAGCAATTTTTTCTTTTTACCATGTTCTACATACCTTATTTCTTAATAATAAAATAAGTTTTTCACACAGAGTTAACTTTTCACGAAAATAAAACATAATTTCGACTTTTTTAGGTTGGTCCTGCAATGAAGTTTAAACTAGGTTTTTAACTTTTACTTTTTTCAAGTTATGCTTTTTCAGCAAACAAAAAAAGTTTCAATTTTTACTTTGTATGAATTATTTTTAATTTTACGAAACTCTTATGTCTGCAGGTAGCAGGTTCTTTCACCAACTATTCACCATAAAACAATTTTTACACACCCTGATATTAAGGTGATTTTTATTTACAAGTGGCTATAGGTAGATAAATTATAACAACTTTATTTTCAAAGGAATCAAACGATTGGTTTGATATTGGTTTATTTTCTGTTGATTTATTTAGTTCCTTTTTTTTTTTTTTTTTTTTTTTTTTTTTTAAAGAGAAAATTCAGATACTCATATATATGTCTATTCTAAAACATCTTAATCTAACAAACAAGTTATATTCTTAACTCTAAAGCAGAAATAGTACTCTTTTACAACAGCACAAATTTTAAAGAATTTAATAATCTAGTTGATAATATTTATTTAAATTAATTGTATATCCACTTATGAAATGATTTACAAGTTCTACGAAGTTGGAATATATTTAATTCTACAGCCCAATCCAAATATTTTAAATATAAAAAAAAAATTAGAAAAATTAAAAAAACTTAGTTTTACTAAACCAAAATTCAAAAGGGTGAAAATTTGACCTTCCTCTATTTTGGGGAAGTCTTCGGATGATCTTGAAGAAGTTTCAACTGGATGGCTGGAATTCCCTGATGTGTATGTTGACTTAGAGTCCTTTTTCGCTAAAGAAGGTGTCTTGCTTGTAGTGTAGTCGTATCGGGATACCCTGTACCTCCTCAAGTATTTATGATGATATGTAGAGCTCTTCACTAACTAATAAGACATTTATTAGTTAGTCTAGTGTTTATTCAATATGTTGTTATTTATCTTGAGTTGTACTGTTCAACTAAGAATCTTTAAGTAAACGTCGTATTAATAAAATTTTGACTGAACAACTAATTCACAATTAAACAAGTTAATTAACATAGTAATATGCAGAGAGACCTTCTCTGGACGAATCGGAAAACACCAGTCCCCAGGCTTCCCCGAAGTTTCTCTTTTATAGTCTCCGGCCGGCTGGCTTCTTCCTTCCACCCTTTTTGAATACTTAAGAGCTATTGTTTTATTCAAAACCGCCGTAATTCCATTTCCAGATCTGTTATTGAATTTTCCAAGGTGTTATTTTGAAGCCCGTGATGCCTTCTATCTCCACGGCTTCGAATGAAATCCATACGAGCTTTGGTTCTTATATAAACGGCATTCAAAAAATCGCGAAGGTGCGCCTAAAAACTTCCGGAGTTTTTGAGCCGCCATATTGAAACTTTTTGAAAATGTTGCTCATTATCCAAAAGTTTCATACCAGCAGCACAAAATCGCTCCGTCATTTCTTCCGCGTTTTTTCCCACCTTGAAATATTCTAGTCTCGAAATGTCTCCTTTGGTTTTACAATTTACAATTCTTTGAATTGAGATGTTTACAATTTTATATTTTATTCCAATTTACCACATATCTCTTTATGTTTATTATTTAACTGCATTTCTTTGACTTTATTTTTGAAAACCTCTTTTGTTTTCAGAATTTAATTTTAATTTAAATTGTAATTATTTTTCCTGATTGTTCTAAACAAGTTGTCGAAAGTGTACAGTTCGATTTTGTTAAGTCGGTGGATTTTTGTCACCTTCCAGGCATCGAACATAACACTTACCGCTAACTTTTTAGTTATGGGTTTTATCGAAAGTTTTCCCTCTTGATATTTGATTTATTTTTCATTCTTATTTCTAGAAATGTTAACAATTTCCAGTTTTGATCAATTTTGGAATTTTTTATTAACTTTAATCTTAAATAATTACGTAAGAAATCCAAAATATGATCTGATTTGATATTTATAAGAATGCATGCTTTTAGGACTACACTCTGTACCAATTTCAGCCTCAAATTCATATTTTCAAATTTTTAATTAATTTTAGAATAAATTCAACCTAAAAGAATAATTATGAGGTGATGTAAATTCTTTCAACAAACCAATCTCTTTTTTAACGGGTTCTTGATCTTTGTATTCAATTTACAAAAGATCTGACGACAGTCACGGTCCACTTTCACTAGGCTAAAGTACAAGTTGGCTTGGTAACAAGAAAATTTAATTTCTTTGTCCACAAAACTAGACTCAACCTTTGAAACGGATTTAACCGTTTCAGTCCATTAAGTGAATTACGTGTTAAATTAGGTATGTACATGAACTTTTACCTTATATGGTTAAGTAACATAGCTATATATATATATATATATATATATATATATATATATATATATATATATAGATAGATAGCCACCTTACCTAACCTACGTGTAAATTTGTAAAAAAAAAAGAAGAAATTGTATGTTATTTCCTAAGTGGTCACCCATCCAAGTACTAACCGTGTTCGATGTTGCTTGACTACGGTGACATATAAATGCATTGAATTCTGTAGCTTTGAAATTGCAATTTTTCAGTGAAAAATTTAGCTCCCTGTTGAAAACTTATTTTATTATTAACAAATAAGGTATGTAGAACACATTAAAAAAAATTGCAAAAGAACAAAAAAAAAACAAAAAAAACAGTAGGGTAACTTTCTTTACAATCAATTACGGGTAATTGTTTACTTAAAAGTGGCGCTTTATTTTCTGGATTTTTTTTTTATCGTCACTACATATTTTACTTCTTAAGAATAAATAATGTTTTATTTGCACAGATCACTTTTTTTTTCACTGAAAAATGGCAATCTAAAAACTATTAAATCGAAGTGTTATTTATAGGTTAGATAATGGCAAATGTTCACATTTACATCTCATATGTTATTAAAGATATTTCAATCTATAAATCCATCATCACAGATCATGTGATATGCTCTGAATCCTCCTTATTAATATTCTAATTTCAAATTATTAACTGCAATAAACTTACTAAAGGTGTGGTCAGGTGGTTTTATATATATATATATATATATATATATATATATATATATAATAAGGTTTTGCTAGGTGTTCATTTATATACAGGCGAAACTCGTTAATCCGAATATTTGTTTGCTCGAGGCGTTCGGACTATCAAAAAGTTCGGATTACTGAGGAAATGCAAAAAAAACGCCAGAAATAATTTAAAACAAATTTTATTACTGTACAATAAATTTAAAACTACAGTACAGTACATAATAAATAACTTTACAATAAAAAGTCTTTAATCGTTTTCTGACCTGCTTTTTTGATCGACTTACGAAACGCGTCATCACGCAGTTGACGAAGGGTGAGGATCTGGTATAGTACCAATAGTGAAATGACCTAACTAGTGACTCATCTCAACTACATCCTTTACGTTTCCGTTGTTGTGACATGGGAATTCTAAGAAATGGCAACTGAAAGCCGTTCGGAGTAGCGCGGCGTTCGGAGTACCGTGCGTGCGGATTAACGAGTTTCGCCTGTAGCTACCCGGCAAAACCTGTTTAGAGATATACAATATCGGAAAGTAAGCAAATTATTAACTTCAATAAACGTACGAAAAGCACCTGGACAAACATTTTGTGCTATGAAATAGCGATCTAGAATAGTCATTGTGTAATATGTGTGCGTCAAACCATAAGCTATTCTCAAAATATTTTTCATTGCTATTATATCTTGCCATTATGTGTAACCTACAAATATGTCAGATTTGATAGATTTTATATTGTGATTTTTCAGTGAAAAATAGTGATCTGCAAAAGAAAAGATTATTTATTCGTAAGTAGTAAGGTATGTAGTAGACCATACAAAAAAAAATTCCGGAAAATAAGGTGACACCTTTAAGTACACAATTACCGCCAGTATGCATTCAATTTCTGCTTTCACAATGAGCCTATGCGTCTAGGTTTCTTACATGACTGGGAAGGAAGATAAAAGCGTATCGTTGGATGCATGCGCATTACATGTCTTTTGACAGGTTAATATCACTACGCTATGAATTCAAAATCATGCGAACTATATGTTGGCAGGACCTTAGGTAGTTCCTTTACTAGGTCTGGTTAAGTAACCATATGTATATAGTTAACTTCCCAGACCATTAGGTACTTATCTAGTAAGTATAATAGATATTGGATGGGTAAATGTTTACTTTAAGGTGGCGCCTTATTTTTTTAGAATTTTTTTTTATCATCTACTGCATACCTTTTTTTTAAGGAATAAATTATGTTTTACTTGCGCAGATTACTATTTACACTAAAAAATCACAATCTAAAAACTACCAAATCCGACATATTTATAGGTTATGGTTTGACCCATGCGCATTACACAATGAGACTACGCTAGATCGCTATTCATATCACAACAGGTTTGTCCAGGTTGTTTATTTCGTATGTTTATTGAAGTTAATAATTTGCTTACTTTGCGATATAATTATAAATTATGACAGGTTTGGCCAGGTAGCTATACTATAAACACCTGCCAAGTTTTCATAAGTTTATTGAAGTTAGATTATTTAAAATTAGATTATTAATATGTAGGATTCGCAGCATATCACGTGATCTGTGATCACGGATATTATAGATTGATATATTTTTAGTAACATATGAGAAGTAAATGTGAACATCTGGCCATTACATCTAACCTATAAATACATCGAATTTGATAGTTTTTAGATTGTGATTTTTCAGTGAAAAATAATGATCTGAGCAAGGAAACATTATTTATTCTTAAGAAGTAAGATATGTAGATGATAAAAAAATAAAATACGGAAAATATGGCCCCATCTTAAAGTAAGCATTTACCATTGGATGTAATAAGTTTGCAAGATTAACCAGTAATGAGCATTTAGTTTCACAGTGGGGTGTATACATATCTAATTACCTAATAGACCTAATCAGACATATTTTTGTGGATGAATATAAACATCGAGTGATGAGACATTAACTAAAGTAGTAATACAGATGAACATTGGCATGTAGAAACCTAAACACATTATGGGTGGAAGAGAAACTGGGATTATAAATATAACATAACCTAACTCTAGAATAATACACTTTCATTTGCCAGATTCCGAGGGAGGGAGGAAATCAAGGTTAACAGCATAAACTCTACAATTAATTCCTACAAATTTATCATCCCCAGGCTTAAACGAAATTCTCTTCCACAGACCGAGATGTAACCTACAATTAAAAATCGAAAACAAAAAAATTAGAAAGTGGATAACACTAGAAAATATAGATATAGTTTATAAAAATAAGACGCAAATCATTTATCACCAACCTTTCATAAAAAATAAAACTAAGTTATATTACTTACATATAACTCAAAAAGGTACCTTGGAGAAAAATAAAATAGAAAATAAAGCTAAAATTAGGAAAACTACTAGCAGCTAGCAGCAGTCAGGACACTACAGACTACAATGTTAATTTTAGAATGTGCAACAGCCTGCATAATAGCTACAATTCCTTCTTTTTCTCATCGCCTAAACTCAAAGGAAGGAATTGGAAGAAACATTATTGTATTTTTAACCATTTGTATTTAAAAAATATACATAATATGTATTATATGCATTGTGAAATTCTTATTTTATAACTGTGTAATAAATTATGTATGTTAAGTTTTTATCATTAAATAATTGTCTATCTATTAGTTAGTTTGATAGTTATTTTTTTCGGATTTTGATTAGTAGGTGGTATATAGTATATAATCTAAGTAAAGAGATTTAATAAAATGAAAGTCAAGTGGGAATTGATTTGTTTATTGTCTGTATGATTTGTATTTATGTAACTCGCATATAAATGGGGACATATTTTGAATTATAGAAAAACTAAAATTTTAAGGATGGGAGTTGCATCCTTCTCCCCAGATTTCTTTCTTGCATTCCTTATAGAAAATGGGATAGAAGACTCTCCATCCATGGGAATACATAAATATTAGTGTATTGTATGCCAGTTGTGTGCCCCCCCCCCCTACAATGGTCATCATCCTCGATGCAACAGTCCATGTAGGACTCTAGCCTCCCTCCACTCTCCTCAATTGTCAGCTACTCTTATCCACCTCCGGAATCCGGATCCTCATCCTTCTCAAGTCGTTCTCTATGTCTTGCACCTATCTTGTCCTGGGTCTTGTACTTTCAGTTTTTTTTCCTTCTGGTTTTTCTTTGGAACACTTTTTTAGTAACTTTTATTTCTTTCCTTCTCTATAGCAATTCCTTCCCACACAAATTTTTATTTACACAAATATTCCAAAGTACCCATACAGCTACTTTAACTCTATATTTCTTCTAATCCTTCATTGTCCACAGTCATTATGTGATCTTACAAAATATTTTCCTATCTCATATCTGTAGCAGTATCTTAGTTTTATTCCATGACTCTGCTACATATTTTACAACAGGTAGGACTACTATCATAATATACAAATGTAGATTCTTTCTTTGTGGTCTAATCAGTTTCCGATTTAAATACTTTTGCAATACATAGTAAACTTGGTTCTTGCTTGAATCACTTTTGATATTGAATTGGGGGAATCAATAAATTATGGTGGAGATAGTAATGGATCAAGTTTTGCTGTTGGTGCATTTAATGATCTATCGAAAGTATTTGACTGCATTAATCACACTACTTAGAATCTTATTATGGCATAGAATCTAAGGTAGAGGTTATTTGGTATGTAGTAGCGCTTGACCTTCATCAGGCAAACAGGGTCCTGTCACTTTTTAGTGGTGGGGGAAGCGAGTGAGTTTGTGTTCCGCAGTCCTTTTCTAGACATTCTATTACAAACAACCTTCCCACTCCGAACCAGACCACCCTCCCTTCAAGGGCTATGACATAACAAATGAGCTATACTTGAATAGTTCTTCATATTTTGAAGACTGATACCAGAGAGTAATTACTGGGATGAATAAAATAGTCATTATCAATGACTCGCCCCTAAGTGTAAAGCATTCGAAATCGCCCTGCAGAACAGACATCATCCTGCCTTTATCATCTTTCTATCCCAAATATTTCGGAAAAGGCTCCTTCAATCTTGGCAGTGATTTGAGTATTCTTTAATGTCATTCTTGTCAGTTTAACTTTTTTTTTGGAATTTCAAATTCTTCCAGTGCCAGCTTTCCCCATATCTAATGAGTACTTGCTTAAATTCTATATACATCTGAATGTGTCCCAATGGGTAATTGTTTACAAAGAAAGTCACAACTTTTTTTTGCAATTCTTTTTAACATGTTCTACATACCTTATTTGTTAATAATAAAATAAGTTTTCAATGCATGGCTAATTTTTTTTACAAAAAAAATAGCAATTTCAAAACTACAGAATTCAATGCATTTATGTCACTGAAGTCAAGCAACATCGAAAGGGGTTAGTATAAGGATGGGAGACCACTTGAAGAAATAACGCACAATTTCTTTATTGTAACAATTTTACATGTAGGTTGAAAGTAAGGTGGGTATATACTTAACCATGTAAGGTAAAAATTCATGTACCTACATATTTTAATACATAACCTAGAAAAGTTGAAATTATGTTTTTACCCGTGAAAAAATTAGCTCTGCGTTGAAAACTTATTATATTATAACATAATAAGGTATGTAGAACATGTAGAAAAAATTGCAAAAAAAGCCGGGACTTTCTTTTTAAACAATTACCTCCCAATGATATGTGTATGAAAGTTAATACTTTAGAGATCGGGTTTATTGTCAAACTGGACAAATAACTCAGGGGTCACACCTTGTGAATGTACGGGAATAGCAACCTCAAGATGCTGTAGTTGCATCTATACCCTTTTTCACCTAGTCTTAGGTCACCCCTTTTCCTTTATCTGTCCTATCACACCTCCCTTAAGTAACTTGTATTCTCTGCTGACCCGAGAGCTACAGGTTTTCACTTCTAATATTAAAACCTTGAAGAATATTCACAAGTAATGGAGAATACCGGTACACATTTAAGGAATATAGCAGACCAGGTAAACTGGAAAATCCATCATCCCTGGAGGTCAACCCCATAGATCTTGTGGGGGGCGGGGGGTAATATTTCTTGAAGATGATACTTTAAAAAAATAATGAGATCCCAAATTTAAAAAAAGAAGTGACTTGGTGATCAAATGCATAGCAGGTATGAGGTCGGGTGGATCACCAACACAGTCTTTGATCACTAAAACAGCAATTACAAAAAATCTTAGATGAATGTTGGCGGGTTAAGTTCAGATAGGTAGGTTCTCGTTAACTAGAAATTAGTTGAAATTTACTCAATCTGACAGCCAAAAAGTGTTAATGTCATATTTTGTCACACAAATCAACTTATTCATGTGGGTGTTTTTACAAGTATGAATCAAGTAGACTTATGCCTGTTGTGTCGAGTATTGCCTGTTCTGGATTCTCTTTTTTCTGGCTTACAGTTACTTGTTTTTGTGAACATTTAGTGGCAGCGGTTTTGTAGGGTATATTATGAATTAGTTATAGTAGCGACATATTTACGAGAACTAGATACAAACATAACTGGTAACACAAGGAAGATAAGTTATAATTAGTCTAAACTTTGACCGATGAGATAACAACCATACAGTTAACTGATAGCAGGGTTTTTATTATAATCGAACAAACTGTAATCTCAAAAACAAGTTTTCTAGTGTAGGAGTAGAGTTAAGAAAAAGAAGACCCAACCCTCTCATATATGAATTTAAGTAATAACACAAACCATGTTCTACGAGTTATGATCAATAACATTTATTAATTTTGTCTTGAAGCTGTTTGCATCATCAGAAAAATCTATGAATAAACACTGGAAGGAAATTTTAATTATAAAACAGAAGAATATGAATGGATAAGATGATATTGGTTAATATAAAGAAGCTGACACGTATAGATAGCAAATTTATTACAATAATTTTAACAATAATTCAAAATTTGTCTACAAAGTTTTTTTTAATATATATTACTAATAATAAATTTATATATTATTAGTAATATATATAACATATATAAAATCTATTTAAAAACTGCACAAACAATTTTGTATAAAAAAATTTGAATAATTATTTAAAAAATTTCTATCAACATTTGACACAAATTGAAAAGGTTAGTGAAAAGAAATGGAAGACATGATGATAAAAGAAGGAAGTAAATGCAATGTTTAGGATTATATATTGGTAGTTGTATAGAAAGGTACAATGGACTTGAGAATGTGTGGATTTTGTTGAAATGTGACGTATCAAATGTTTTAATTTGTGAGAAAGCGATTTATCTAAGATGGAAAAACTCATTTTTTGGTTAAAAAACTCGATTGGTTATTACAATTTAATAATCTACTAATGTTGCAATAAATCTAAGGAGCCGATTTACAACTCAAACAAAACCTTTTTAAGAAGTAATACATGAGTGAATCTATGGTAACCCCTATAACTGCTTAATAAATGTCAAGATTTTGAATTGTCTAAGCTACTCACTTGTAAGACATGCCTGTTTTTACCTATTATCGCAGACATAATGTAAATGTTGAATATAAATGGTTTTATAATTACACATCGTAGTTAACGTGGCGCTCTACAATTTGCTGAACTCCTTATGAATAGGGAAATTATTATTTTTAATTCATCATGTTCCATGTGTTTTTATGTTTATGAAATAATAATTTGGTAAACTCTTCCCATTATTGATATATTAGGTTATCAGTACAGTAGATTCTAAACTATCCAGCCATAGTCTGTTATCAGGACTGGGCTGTGTTGTAAATAATATTACAGTAATGTGAATAACAAATTTAATATGATATATAAAAGGGTGATTTAGGCCTACAATACTTTTCGATCCGACGGCCTTATGAAATATACGGCTATACCTCCAGGACACATGTTTTTGAATAGTTTGTTATTTCCCAAGTAATTGTAGTACTGTACTTACCCTTACAACTTCTTTACTGACAAAGAGTCACTGGGTGAATGGCCTTTTTCCTGTTTATACAAGTATTTTACTACTATTTTACAATACTCTGTTAGCAAAAGATATCTAACTGAATCAGTTGTTTATCTGACGTTCAGTTTTTGATTATGATCAGTTGTCTAATTTTATAACTGTATTAAATATGAGTGGCAATTCTGGTGCCCGATTTAATCTGTTATACTCTTTAAATAAATGTTTAGTTTATAAATATTTTTTCATTTTATTTAACTTTCCTTTCATAATAGGTCAAACTTTCTTTGATCAAAATCTATAAGTACAAGTTTAAATATAGGCTACTCTACTATGAAATTCTACTCATGTTTATCTCACAAATTTGGATATAGATTAAAAAAAAAACAAACCAATATGATACACCTGGTCTTTCTGTTATCTGGCATGGACTAATGCTACATTAGACCAGATAATCGCAAGCCTACTGTTTTGTTAAAATTTCAACATATTTTTTCTCTCTCAAATATATTGTTTTATGTTCTAAATAGGATTAAAAGTTGTTACTGTAATGTAAATAAAAACCAACTGATAATTCATCTTTGTTTCGTTGTTGATAATTAATTTGTCTTTAGATTCATCTACCATTTATTTTGATGATTTTAACTTAATATTACAATCTTTAGAAATTACATAGCAAAATATAAAATGTGCTGTTAGATGTCGTTACAGAGTAAAGCTTGTCTTTCCGGTTCTTTGTTTTCTTTTGATTGAAGATAATCGAAGAAAAAGTTGGATTCGTGTTATTTTTAATCAATATGGTACGCTGGCATATATTTAAATGTACAGTATACAATTCAATGAATAACCCTCAAGAACTTACTTTTAGTGAGTACAATCCTGAGAAACCTTAACTGAATCTACATCTTATATCATGTAGTCTTGGATTAAATCCCTTTCTTTTATCTTTCCTATCAGGTCTCTTTAAACTAACTCCTGTTATATTCCAACCCTGATGCTATTAGAGTATTCGAGGACTAGGGGCCTTTATTTTATAATCTTTTTTTAATAAGGCAATGGTGACTGAAAAGTTTTTCACCTGTAAACAAGAGAAAATAAAATAAATTGCATCAAGCATTTTCAAACAAAATAATAGACAAGATTAGTCGCAGTGTTGTGTTGCTTCACAATGAATCATCCTACCTATACTCCAGACTTCGCGGCATATAACTTTCACTTGTTCCTGTATTTGAAACAGTTTATTGTTATGATGATGACATTGTCAAAAGAGTTGCTCAACTATGTGGAAAGCAGTTTAACATACGATGTTTCTTTTAAAAAGAAAATTGTTTAAATATATTCATACATATTTGTTTTCGCCATTCCGACTACTGATTAATAATTAAATATATTATAAGACCTACCGTCACAATAGTCTAGTTTGTCTGTAGTTATCTCACTACGGCCGTTTCGGCTATTTAGCCATTTTCAAGTGTTATGCGGGTATTACCGTTGTCTTAGTTTAAAATAGAAATTACGAACACACGACACATAACAAACACACAAGTTCTACAGTGGGCGTTGTGACAGTGGGCCTACTACATCATGTTTTAAATGTTTTTAAATGTTTAAAGAACTTGTGTGTTTGTTATGTGTCGTTTGTTCGTAATTTCTATTTTAAACTAAGACAACGGTAATACCCGCATAACACTTGAAAATGGCTGAATAGCCAAAACGGCCGTAGTGAGATAACTACAGACAAACTAGACTATTGTGACGGTAAGTCTTATAATATATTTAATTAAATATATTGATATTATTTTTATTAGCCTAACTGTATTTACTCAGATAAGGTTTCATATAGACAAATCTAAATTTTAAATTATAAATAATTGTTTAGATTGTACATACACACATATATATAATGATCTCAGAGAACTAACAAATGTAAAATTGTATAAAAAAAAAAAATAAATAAAAAAATTAAAAATTAAAAAATTACGTTAGGCCTACTGTCAAAGTATATTTCAAATTAATTTTGGGATTAAAAAAACACAAATATAGATCAAAAGCTGCAGTCACCATACCATTGATCTTATATTTTGTTGTGAAGTAAAAATAATTCATGTCCAAAAACACGTTCTTCAAAAACTTTGGAAATTAGAGTAGTTTTAGGAACTTGATTAAAAATTAGGAACTTTTAAGGACTTGGTGATAGATAGCCCGACAAATCACAAACAGAAATACATTAACAATTTTCTGCTGATTATAGTACCGATTTATACAACGTCAATAAAACAGGCATTCCATAAAAGTGACTAGAATTTGGAAGACAGCCACTGCAAAAATTGTTTTTCCAGTTGATATAATTAAGTAGACAAATTTAAATCACTGTTGATAAGTCAGTTTTGTTTCTCCGGATGGTTTCTGATATGATGGCCTTCTTCATTATCTGGTGACGATGTGTTAAAACCTCTACGTTGTGCTTTTCTGTTCATGTTTTCGACTACACAAAACGTGATCGTACCAACTGTTCCCCAGGCTGCTAAGATGAAAATCTGTTTGTACAGTCCTACTTTACTGCTGTAGAAGAAACAGGCTGCCGCTGATAAAGACTGAAAACAAAATTAGATTAAATACTACGAAACAATTTTAAGAACAGGTTATTAACATAATATAAACAACACCGGACTCTTGAAGTACTCCATAATTAATCATAAGTAGAATCTTTTTTATTCGGACAAAATAGAGCTGGAAGTCGTCCGGATTAACAAAAATTCAAATAATTCTGAAATTAATGAATAAATTCAATAACACATACAGTACTATTTACTTCAACACGAAAACAAAATTAATAAATAACTTTAAAAAAGGGATTTATTAATTAAGACATTTAACACATAATGCATGACAATTAACTTTGTTGTACTGTTTAATTTCCATTCTTAGGGAAAAATATTAATTTATTAAAGTTCTTTTTTTAAGATTATTTGCCTGCATTTATGCTAGAAAAAGCGAAAACAGTTAAATGACCTAAATATTTATTTGACAACCATTAACTCCATTACGCTTCTAATGGAGAACTAGTATGTCTGTGGAATGTTTGCAGGATATTACATAGACACCATATTACCAAGGAAACATAAACTTGATCAACTGGGTTCGACTAGCTTCACAAAACAGTTTATAGTATCTGGTTATCATATTGATAGTCTAGAGTAACCGGATATGCTTGAATAACTATTTGTTATCTTTGACTTACCGCCAGCAATCCTTGATTAGTTCTTTTTTCAGTTTATATTGTCATATATCTCATTACACTACACGTGTTTCGGACATTGTCGTCCATCGTCGGGTGACCGTAGCTTGACCAATACATAAGACCAAATAGAAAAGATAAAGGACACGGACATCAAATCTGGCATGAAGTTAGTCTCCTTTGATGTCAGTGATTTATACACTAACATACCAGTCCATGAAACAATAGAAATAATACAAGACAATTTAAGCAAACACAATAAACTCAGCACACCGGAAATCACAGATACTATCAATTGCATTAAGGAAATTTCAAGACAGAATTATTTTCAACATAACGGACAGTATTATATCCAAACTAAAGGAGTCCTGATGGGCTCTCCCTTATCGGGAATCTTAGCTGAAACATTCCTCAACCACTTTGCAAATAACTTCATTCTGGATACACAAAACAAATTCTGCGACAGCATAATATATTACTATGCGACAGCATGATATATTATCACAGATATGTTGATGATGTAATAATGTTGTTCAGAGGTAGTAACAGACAGATCCAGGAACGAAATACTTACATGAATAAAATACACCCAAACATAAAATTTACACATGAAGATGAACAAAACAATGCATTAAATTATCTGGACCTGACAATATCAAGACTAGAGGGGAAACATAACTTCAAAATTTTTAGAAAACTTACAAATACAGACCAGACCATTCACACAACATCCAACCATCCGATTACACATAAAATGGCGGCCTACAACCACATGGTCAACAGATTAATATCAATTCCAATGGAAGATTCCGATTACATAGAGGAACTAAACATAATAAAACATATTGCACACCAAAATGGATACAAACCGACAATAGTAGACAATATACTCAAAAAAATGAAACAAAAGAGAAACAGCACTATGAATATAGTATAACAGGACAACAAGTTTGTAACAATACAACACAACCCCAAATTCAATAACGCAATAGCTAATATATTCAGACAACAGGGTTACAAAATAGCGTACAAAACCAATTCCAACCTGAACCAAATACTAAGTAGGAACATAACCAATAATCAGGATAAATACACAAATACTGGTGTATATAGATTGAACTGTAGCTCATGTAATAAATTTTACGTGGGACAGACAGGACGCTCGTTTAAATCACGATATAAAGAACATATTCAAGCGCTAAAACACCCTGAAAAATCCAAGTTTGCGGAGCATTTGATATATAGTGATCATAAATATGATAACATGGAAATAATCATGCAAATACTACAAAATTGTAAAAAGGGCAACTACTGTATATGAACCGCATGGAAGAATACCAAATTTATCGCGGTGAGTTGCAGAACCCTGATGGATTGTTGAATGATAAAAAAAGGTTTGAGGCAACCCCCACTTTCGAGCCGATAAACAGATTGACTACCATACGCACATAACCAATGCATAGTACTGCCGATGCGGTGACATTAATGAAAAAGAAAATATTGTGTTTCTTGTGCGTGAATGTTATGTGTATACTTGTATTTTGTGTTGAATGTTTTAACTAAGTGTTATCACCCGACGATGGACGATAATGTCCGAAACATGTGTAGTGTAATGAGATATATGACAATATAAACTGAAAAAAAGAACTGATCAAGGATTGCTGGCGGAAAGTTAAAGATAACAAATAGTTATCTGGTTATATATCATTTCTGTGTTGCGCTACCCCCTACTAGGCAATATGCCTATGTTTATATGCTAAGCTTTAAAATGTTTATGCCAGCAAATTAGAGCTGGCTGAATATTCTGAATACTGCACTTAAAGGATTAACATCCTTTATTAAAATAATGAACTTTATATAATGAATTTTAAAACGTAGCAATTATTCATTAACTGAACAAAAATTTAAAAAGGAACGATTTTTGATATTGTAACTTAATACAATCACGTTTTATGTCATAATATTGATTTGAAAGGTGAGAATTAAATTTTTTAAATGTTATTTTGTCTCAAGACTTTTAAAATGAACAATCATATGACCACACATTTATTTTGAGTTTCCCAACCCCTGAGCGGCCAAAATTGGGACTCTCTTATCTGAGGTTCTCAAATAATAATATAATTAAGATTTTCTCAAAATTGGTTCTAATGATGTTGATTAAACTTTTCTGAAGGAAACAAATGAAACATATTAATCGCCATCTCTCCAAAATATTGGTTTCTTAGTAAAAACTAAAATATTTTCAATTGGACTGTTATACAAGATGTAATTTACTGAAAACAGGTCAAATAATTTTGTTCAAATCTTTGTGAAATATGAAGATTAATAACCCAAAGCATGTGCAAAATCTATGACTATATCAAAAAATATATTCATTTCAGGAATACTTGGCAAAAACAAATATCAACCTTGGACCAGCGTCATTGATAGCTTGATTTTAATGAAGTACGATTTACGCTAATGATGCATTTAGGCATAATCGAAACAAGTTTAGGGCATATTAAATATATAAATATTTATTTAATGGTGGCTTCTACGTTTCATTTTCACTTTTTGACTGACAACTTCTGAATTTACATTCTATTTGGTTTTGAGGATGAGTAATTGAGCAAGTTTGTACAATGTTTACTCACAGTTTTGTACAAAGTCCAAGTCCATAATAAAACAATTAAAGAAACATTACATTATCAGTCGGTTCTATGGTAAGAGTACTGTCTGTCATATTCCATTCACCCTCTCCTTGTCTCTTTCTTCTTCACTTTGCTTCCTATTTAACATGAACTACACTTCTAGAGTCGAAAGAAAACAATTATACTAACTTGACTAAACTTGAATATAGCAAACGCAGGAGCACTGTCATCAGGGTACATGCCTCCTAGAATAGATAAGATCTGTGTATTGAAGCAACTATCTCCAAGGCCTAGCAGGAAACTGCAGAGCACAGCCAGCGCAGCACTAAAAATTTTAAAAAAACATATGTTGTAGTTAGTATATTGCTCCCTAACTATATACATAAATAAACAGTCCAGAAAATCACAGAAACTTCTTGTCTCGTACAAATACAAGGGGCATTTCATAAGTTTGCTACACTTGTGGTAGTAGAACATGTTTTGTTATCTCTATAACGTACAACTGTTTGAAATGAGGAGTGTTGGGTATGTGAGTCTGCGGGTGTTTTGGGTACAGAATGTTGAAGATCAAACATTGTATGTCAAGATTGAAACTTTATGAAGCAAAAACTCACAATGTATTCAGTAAAGTTAGTGGTGAGTAGACTGTACAGTTTCTCATTGGGCAGTTTGTTTTCATGAAGTTTGAATCAGCAAAGGACCTAAGAAAGTCAGCAGATGAATGAAATGAGATGATTATCGAGTGACATGCGAGGAAATATCTCAAGCTACCAGGATCTCACATTAGTTTTCAATATTTTGACAAACAAATGAAAAGAAAGATGTCTGCTCATTGAGTCATTCTATTTTTGACAGTTGGAAGAAACAACAAACATCTGAACATTGCAATATTGCTGAAAGGGGGTGAGCTGGTTGGTCCTCGTCCTGCCCCTGGATAGCTGTATTCGTCAAATACAGGGAACTGAACGCCAGCAGTAGCTGCTCTTTTGAGTACAGCCCTCTCAAACGTCATGGCAATATTGCTGAAACAAGATTTCATATTGAAAGTAAATCATTTTCATGTCACATTGTTGCTATTGGCGAAATATGGGTTTAGAGTCTTTGAATCGGTGGGATATACACACAATCTAAAAAAATGTAACGAGCACAATCAAAGGTCAAGATAATGATGATCATTGCTTACAATCTCCAAGGAATCACGATGACACTCATATGGAACAAGTGTGACAGAAATTTAGTATCATGATTCCATACAAAAAATGTACTAAAAACTGACTGCTCAAAAATATACTCATTTTGTACATTAATGCACCCCCAACATATAGTGAATACTGTGACTGAATTACTGAGTAAATATGGGTGATAATTGATGTCTCACTTGCCATACAGTCCAAATAATAAACCACCAGACTTTGCCCTATTTCTAAAGTTGGAAGAGTCCATGCGTGGAGAAGTGAACAAAAGTAAAAGCTCGTTCTGAAAATTGAATCAAGGTCATTAAAAAGCAGGGGATTATATTGATATATTGTATATACTAAAACATACATTTAATTTACAAAATTTTATCTATGAAATAATCCTCATACTGATACAAAACAATACATTTAAACGCAATTACATTTTTAAAAAACAGCTGATATATTGATGTTATATGACACAAATTTAGATTTTAATCTATTTAATTTAAGAGGGTAGGTTGAAAAGTAATGCACACATGCTTCTAGAACACGAACAAAATGACTTACAGAAGCACACCTGGTGGAATTCGGGAGTTACATTCCCCCTCTATAAGCATGTGCAGTTTAAATAAGTTTCATAAACCAGTGCGCTTTGAAAAATGGAGATGTGTTCTCTTGCTATGTCAATGCGAGATAAAAAATGCGTGGTTATAGAATTTTTAACTGCTGAAAATGTGATTCCTATTGAGATTCATTGTCGTTTAAAGGCTGTTTATAGGTCTACTGTGAATCAATGAGTAATACAATTTCGTGGTTGCGAGCCTGGAAAAGCTGTACTTGATGACGAAAAATGCAGTGGACATCCTTTCACTGCCACAGACGATGAACATCACAAACTCGTTGACGATTTGATTCAAAATGACCGACGAATCACTCAAAAGCATATCGCAAACCATATTGGAATATCAAAGGAGCATGTTGAGTTCATTATTGAACAATTGGGATACTGTAAAATCTGTACATGATCGTTACCACGCTAACGCTGTGCAAAACTTGAAGTTTTAACCAATGCCACACTCTCCCTACTACGCCCACGATCTCGAGGCTTGCAATTTATATTTTTTCCTCTACTAAATAGAGATCTCAAGGGTAATTGTTACACATAGGACGATGAGGGGAAGGCAGCTGTCACATCCTGGATTCGAGAAAAGTCTGAAGAATTTTTTAGTGACGGGATAAAAAAACTTGTTATGCATGAGGAGACATTTACTTTTTGCCCCATCTTTCTATTTCTTTTCATTCATGTTCTACAAGCTTGTGTTCATTAGTTATCACCCTACCCTCGTATTTGATCGTTTTCATAACCATATGCTTTCTGTGATTTCTAACAAAATAGTTGTTACGTAAAAAATGACTTACAGGAGTAAGGAATTCTGCTTTATACACTAAAAAAACAAACAAATCTAAAATTTAAGTTATAAAGATCTGTGCATATCTAAATAGTCTTGGTTGCACTTAGCTAGACTTACTTGCTGGTAATGTATGCGTCCTCGTTGGTATCACCGAACGGTGCCAAGTCTGGTAGGTTCAGGAATATTGCGAAGAAACTGATAATGTGAATAACAAAACCTAGGATGACAATAGGGTCTCGCCCCCAACGTACAGTCTTGGAACCAAGCAAGCCAAATGTGACGCCACCTGAGTGAAGTATACATGTTAATAAACACAATAAATATATACATACTAATGTTTCGCAATCAGTCTGTCAACTTTGGTACGTAATTCCAGACATAATAATAAGAATAATTTTCCTCGCCTATTACAATATCTGGTTATAAGTTATTTGACAATAATGGATTGTTCATATTATCAATATGGTTTAATTGGATATTTGCCATTATTTGTGTATTTAAAAACTAATACAAGATGTTTCGAGAGTTTAAATCAACTCCTGTTATCACTTTATAAATCTAGGGCATAAAAGTGAAAAACTCCAACACACCCTAGAGTCATCTTGAAAACTAAAACTATAACGTAAGAAAAGAACTCAAGCTTAAAACTATGCCTGAACAGTCAAAGCTAAGACTAAATACATACATGATTAGATAAACCATCACACACAGACCTGCCTACACTAAACAGAGGACACAAAGCAACTCCTTATTAAAGCTATGGAGCCGAGAGAAAGGTTGTCCTAACTGTTCATTGAAGTGAACAAACCTTTTCCCCGCTCTTTCGAAAGTTTAATCTGAGATCATGTCATTACTAGTATTTTTTTATATACACAAGTGATGGTAAATGTCCTCATATTAAAAACCATAATTATATCTCCAAAAATCCTTGGTTTTCAGTCTAATCTGTCCGTAAAATAAAACAAGATTGTGTGGCCCAGCCAAGGAGCCCACCAAACCAAAACTATAATAAGCATAAATTAGGATGCAAAGGAATTCTAAATAATAAAATATGAATTGGCACTTGTGATTTTGTTGAGCAGTGCAATATGACGTAGAAGGGGAGGGGAGAGACGAGGAGTGGAGGGCTTGAACCAGCGAGCCGAGCGGGAGTCTGTTCCTAGAGCCGCGAGAAGGAAGACCGTGACGGGACGAGGTCAGTCAATTTTCGGCCACGTGCTAGCTAAATTAAACGGTATGCTTTTCGGCCACTATTAAGGCTTTATCTTGCCGTTATGTCTTTTTTATAAATCATAATAATTCTGTAATCTTCTAATTGAGCGATAAAATAAAAGATAACATTTAATTTCACTTGCGTTGCGTGCGTTCATTAGCGTCCTAACCCGACTCCTTGGCCCATCCTGACAAGATTCGGCTAAAGTGTACGCGTTCCCCAGCCAGCCGGAGCTTCCAGCTGGTCAAAAGAAGTGGAGACGGTCACAATTGAAATCAAAAACCGTTTTAGATATTTATATTAAATAGTTTGTAGTGTTCTACAAAATCTGATAATTTTTTCGATAAATATGCATTGAAGGATACATGATGAATATTTGCTTCTATTTTATGAAATCGTTGAATAATACCTTAATCGTGTGTGTTGTACCTTATTATGTACAATTCACATCTTAGTGATTATGGCATTTGTGCCAACACCATTTTCAATGCACGAAATACATTATTTATATAAGAAAATAACAAATATGCAAGTACTTTGCTGTCATTAATATAGGCCTGTGTCTGTATTTACATCGCCCAATACATCGAGAATGAAGTTTCGTGTGACATGCCTCCTAGATATTAAGTTGTTTCTCTGTTCAATAATATTCAGTATGTTTGGTTAAAGCAAAATCTAAATATTTTTAAACAAATTTGTTTTATTAGGTCGTCAGGTAAGATATATATATATAGGCCTGACCTTCATATAAAAACTAACCAACCCCTACAAATTCATTATTAATTAAAAGGATTGTTCGACAGTAACACCTCAATACAAGGTAATTGAATAGTAATTAATTATTAACAATCCAGTTGGCCTATAAGCAGACATAATGGTCATTATTGTTATTTATATGAAGGTCAGGTATATTTTTCTATTTATTTTTATTTTTATTTATTATCTTAATTTCTTTGTTTCTTTCTTCTATTTACAGTAACAATATTTACAGAAATATAATAACAATTTATAAAGTTGATACAGTTTATAATTTAAACTTCATTTACAGATAATTTTTGAATTGTAAAAATAAAATGAATGGATATGTCTCATTTTTATTGCATCACAACTAGTACATTTAATTAAAACACTTTTGTAAATTTGTATATACAAGAAATTTATTCAAAAAAAATAATTTGGGTATAAATTATGGCTAATAAATAAAAATTGGGGTGGATTTTAAAACGCTACTGAACACTGTTGTAGTAAATATAAATATTTAGGAATTTCCTTGAGCTTTAAAAAAAACAAATTCTATTTAATTAAAAACCTACCGTATCAATGATACATGAACTTTCACAATTATCCATACCAAAAGCGCAAAAAATTAACATTCTAAGAAATATAATACACTTTTGTAATATGATACAAAATTGTTAATGACAGCGCGGCTAAGGTAATGTTTTTTTTTTTTTTTTTTTTTTACCATTAGTCGTTATCACATATTCAAAATACCCGAATTTTAGTCCATACTAAATCAATTTTTGAGACATATCCTACATAAATTGTCTTCGATAAAAATAACAATAATTTTCAGACAATATATTTTTGAAATAACACTTATTTACATGTGACGTATAAATAAATATACATATATACACCTTACCTTACTTAACCTAATATATAAAGTTAAAATTTACGTGAATGCCAGGTACAGAGACACAAAGATATGATTACAACATGAAGGGCTCACAGATTCAGGAGGTCATGCAGAGGTAATAAATAGTTTGTCGATTTAATTTCTTGTACTAACACAACCAAAGCAGGCTTCCCTTGTTTTAAATAGTTATTTTCCTACATAAATAATGTATTGGGTGCATTTAAAATGGTTTTAGAACAAATGCCATAATCACTAAGATGTGAATTGTACGTAGTAAGGTATTTATTTAACAGAATAGAAGCAAATATGTAGGTACGCTTTAATGGATATTTACTACCAATTTTTGTCTTAACCTTGTGAAAGTGGCGTTTATTAAACATTTTGTACGCTAAATATATAAAAACCATTGTACTTACATAATATTGATCCCTTTGATATTGTTGTGTGTTGAAGGGGAGCCAAGATACCAGCACTAAATAATCAACTTTTAAAATAGTTAATTAAATAATTAATTGCAGAGTTATGGATGACCAAGAAATGCACTTGTGTTGTTCTAGTAAATTACCAAGAATAGTTTTTTACCAATATTTTGGCTATCCTTCAACGTACAAACAGATCTCCGTATTCTTTAAAAAGTGTTTACATTAAAATCCAATGAAGCTAATGATGATCAATATTTCACCTTTATCCATTATATATTTCTCACAAACTCTGTAGAGTGAAAGGCAGACAAAACTGTGTTGAGACAGCCAACTTATTCTGCTAATTTCAGTTATGTTTATACAGTTATACAGTAACAGAGATTAATTTGGCATCACTGAAAACTATATTAAAACAACTAGATTATTGAAGATAGTAAGCGATGATGATATCGATATTTTAACATTTTAAGTGAAAGATTTCCTTCTTCAAAACATGTTTTATTTAGTAAATAACTATTTAATTTAAACAATTTGTTAATAATATTTAGCAGTGTCTACTAGTCAATATATGAATCATGTGACAAATTTTTTATAGGCCGAACAGGGAGAGGATTTACACAAAGATTTAAAGAACATTTGCCAAAGAGAAATATCAAAGCGAACAAATCAAATTATGCACAGCATTTAATTGATGAGGAGCATGGCTACACGAATCTTAAAACAAACCTAAAACGTCTTCATGTATGTACGAAAGTTGAATGCTGTTTAAGAATATAAAATATAGGTATAAAGTCTTCAAAAACTTTCAACAGCTAATATTGAATGACCAACTTAATTTTTCCTATATATATATATATATATATATATATATATATATATATATACTTATCGATAAAGCCATAAATATTCAAGATAAGCAATGGATTAGATTTGGATAGTCATGAGACTGGTAGTTGTTTTTTCACCTTGGTACGCAACACATGTTGGTTACATAATGTTGTGTAGTGTTCTTGTGTTTGTTGTAAATAATGTGTCGTCCTCTGAAGAATGATGAGGGAATAATGAAAAAAATATGATGATGAAGCATATCGTTGAAACTCATCATAGAGACATAAAAATTAAGTCACATTGACGGAATTTAAAAAGGTAAATATTAGATTTTTGATAATATTTATATAATGAAAAAGTGGAATATCTATGTGTGTAATTAATTAAATTTAAGACAAATTATAATACGGAGGTTGCTTTGTAATGGAATCTGTTACAAATTACAATGTTATCTATTTGTAACATATTTATTATTATTAAAATTTACTCTAAGCCATGTTTTAATTTTTTACTGATGACTTTTTTGTCACTTTGTATAATGGTTATACCAACTTGTCTTATACAAATTTTATTTGTCAGTAAATAGTAATAAATAATATTTGCATGATTATGTCAGCAGACCTGACCAACTTACCCAATACTTCACCAAGACCAATAAGTATCCCAGACAGGCCTACCAACTGCTTAGCACTATCACCAAACTTGCTAGTGAAACCAATACATGAACTGTATACTCCGCTATAGAATGATAGTTCAAAACCTGTGACACAAATTAACAATATTAGTCTAGTTTATACAAGTGGAAATATATTATTTGGTAGATGTTAAATTTATATTTATAACAACTCTGGCATAAGGGTTGGTGAACCCATCGCCCAGTGGACATCCACTGCAAACAGCCTCTTCAGAGCCCTACTCTTATGAGGTCTTTCTTGCGACTACTTCCCACTCCCGTGCAGGTGATCTAGCCTGTCGGCCCTTAACTCCGCTCAACTATGTCTACATCCTAATTTTCTTTTGTTTCTTCTATTTTCAGCCCAACTTAAAAGTGTAAAGCGACATGTGGTGATGGGGTGAATAGCACCGGGCAAAAGGTGTCGCACACCTGCCTGTGGGTGACCTTCACAGTATTTAGCCTTACCAGACCCAGCGGGGCTCTGCCCAGCTGGAGCATCCTTTCCCTAGTTGTAACTTAACATCCTGATAAAATAGAGCATGCCCTCCATAATGACTATCAAGTATGGGGAGTCTTTTTATGCTACTCAGGATGAATCACACTCCTGATAGAAAAAGCACCAATCAAAGAGGGAAAGAATGGTCAGAAAGATCATAAAAAACATTTAAAAAGGAATATTCACCTTCGAGATAGACAACCCACTGACAAGAAGTCTGACTACGGCAGGAGTAAGATGGTGCTAAAACAGACTGGATCAGTGCTCAGTACATATCAATGGGAATCATTTTAAAATTATTCCAAGTCAGAAAGTCGGTTTCTGATAAGATTATACTGAGATAACATGGAAAGAGGCAAAGGCCAAGGTTTTATTTTCCAGCAAAGCTAAGGATTAAAAGAAATGTTAGAAAAGAATTAAAGCATTATAAAATTTTGAATATTTTAATTTTCTTAAACAATAGAACTAACATACAACGAAAAAACGTAATTAATTATATGAAATAAGTATTGGGAAAAATCTAAAATTTGAAATACTTTAATCGTAATAAAAAAATAATCTGTCATTTGAAGATTAAAATATTTTTTGAAATGTTAATTAATTAAATTATAAATTTAGATTTCATGAAATGTAGGTACATTATGAATCTCTTATAAATTTTCAACACTTTTATTTTATAATTTTTATTTACAAAAACACTGTCAAATAATGACTTTGCATGATCTTTTAACACCTTAAGAGATATTTAAATATCAAATAAAAAATTATAATGAGTTTTGTAAAAATTATTTTAATATGTAGAACGATCAATATTAAGTTTAATTACACGTAGATCACTATGCAACAACAGTGGAGAAGAGGAAGAGTTGAAGAGATCCCTGCAAATGGAGATATTGACTTGGAATGCCCTACAGTAAAAGAAATTAAAGACGCACTGAAGACTTTAAAAAATGGAAAAGCCCCTGGACATGACAACATCACAGCAGAGTTCCTTAAAGTGGATATGGACACGTCAGCAAGAATACTCTACCCACTTGTTCAAGTGATATGGATAAATGAAAAGACTCCAACAGAGTGGAAGAGAGGCATTATAGTCAAACTTCCAAAAAAAGGTGATGCAACTAATTGTAAGAACTGGCGGGGAATCACACTTTTATCTGTCCCTAGCAAAATTGTATCACGAATAATTTTAAATCGAATCAAAATTACAGTTGAGAGCAGACTTCGAAATGAACAGGCAGGTTTCAGAGCACATCGCAGCTGTGTGGACTTAATAAACACACTCCGGATAATTTTAGAGCAGAGTGGAGAATTTCAGGCAGTGATCTACGCGGCATTTATTGACTTCGAGAAAGCATTTGACTCGGTTAGCCATAGAATCTTATGGTATGTACTCGAAGACTATGGAATACCGCAGAAGATAATTAATATAATAAAAGATCTGTATGACGGGTATCAATGCCAGGTACTTCATCAAGGAAAGTTGACGCAGCCCATCTCCGTTGGAGCGGGTGTTCGTCAGGGATGCATCTTGTCCCCAATCCTTTTTCTTTTGGTGTTGGATGCAGCTATGAGGAGGACAACTGGTGATAGAAGACGAGGAATTCAATGGGGATTACACAGACGTCTTGAAGATCTGGATTACGCAGATGATATATGCCTGCTTTCGCAGAGATACACGGATATGCAGTTTAAATTGAATGCGCTGAAAGAAGTATCTAAAGCGGCAAGACTCAATATAAATCAAAGGAAAACTAAAGTTATGAAGATGAATGCAGAAAACAGACAAGCTCTAAACTGCGATGGAGAAGAAATAGAGGAGGTCAACACTTTGTCTTACTTGGGAAGTGTTGTTTCAACAAGTGGAGGAGCTGATGATGATGTGAAGACTCGCATTAAAAAAGCAAACGCCGCCTTTGTACAACTGTACCCGATTTGGCAAAATCGAAACATCTCAAAGAAAACGAAGCTTCGCATCTTCAACACAAATGTTAAGTCTGTTTTGCTGTATGCAAGTGAGACGTGGAAAGTTACAAGTTTAATTACGTCTCGGCTGCAAGTTTTCATCAATAGGTGTCTTCGCCGTATCATGAACATTCATTGGCCTGAGATCATTACAAACGAGGATTTATGGAGAGAAACAGGTCAAATTCGGGTCAAACTGCAGATTCGAGAGAGGAAGTGGAGGTGGTTAGGACATACACTGAGGAAGCCAGACGGAACTATTGAGAAAGAGGCCCTAGATTGGAACCCGCAAGGTGTCAGAAGAAGAGGTCGACCCCGAGAAACCTGGAAGAGGACCGTTATTAAAGAAGGAAAAGAGGTTAATAAGACTTGGAGAGAAGAGAAGGCACTTTCCGGAGACAGGGACAGATGGAGAGCTCTTCTGGACGCCCTATGCTCCAATAGGAGATAAAAGGAAATAAGTCAAAGTAAGTCAAGATCACTATGGGGAATAAGTTACGGGGATTAAGTATGGGGAATAAGATCACTTATGACTAATAAGTTACGTAAGGGAAAAGTTTTGACCAAAATACTAAGAAAAGACAAAGAAAAACTGTTTAGAGTATAACTTTGTAAAAATAATCATACAACTTCAAATCAAGTTTCTATGGAATCAGATAAAGAAAATGTCATTGGCCATACTGAAATCGGACGACAGGAGAACCAATATGGAAAATCAGTGAAAAAAACTGTTGGTAAATTAGGGACGTGAACATATGAACTTTCAAAAGTGTACTTTGAGTTACGATAGCGCTAAACTGGCCACATCTTTAGCCAATGTTAACACTACAATAGACAATTAATGGAAAAATAAACTAATTTAAAAAAAAAAAAAAAGGATATAAAGATTACTCTATAAGAAATGGAAAATTATTCAAGAACCAAAAGTGTCTTCAATAAACACAAGAAATAGTAAAAATTTTAAAAGGAAATTATCGAGGGAAAATATATGAAATCCCAAAAATTTGGCAGTACCTAGGAGTCCAAGACTTCATTCACCGATAAATTGCCAACTATTCACATCAAGCAGCGATAAAACAAGTAATTAATAATAATAAAAGAAAAACAGGAATATGGAAAATATTGTTACTAATTTCTTCCATCTACATTTATCCAGTAACAAAAATGTCAATACTGCAGTATGTGGTCATAAAGAAATTACTAAGTTGCACCTTTACGCTTCTAGTTATGTTCCTTTGTAAGCATCCTTGGAACCCAACTAGAAACAACAGACAATGTCATAAATTACAGTTCGCTCAAGGACACACTATAATGAATACAAATGTCACAATCCCAAGGTACATAGCTGGATATACACTTTTTTTTCGTGTAGTCTTGCGTTAGAACCCTCTGTTTTATCTTTCTTATTAGGTCTCTCCTGACCAACTATTGTTTTCTTTAGACCCTGATGCTATTAGAGTATTCAAGGGTTGGGGGGGGGGGATCTTTATTTTATATTGTTTTTTTATAAGGAAAAGATGTCCAAAAGGTTTATTGCATTTAAACAAAGGAAACATATATTATACATAATAATATTTGAGGGAAAGCCTCATGCAGTTCATCAATAGTGAAGTATCTGTATGCACAAATATGCTTATCAACTTTGTTCCATAAATCCTCAGTGATGATAATTGGGCGTCCAGATCATAACATTTGGGGGAATGCCTCATGCAGTTCATCAATAGAGGAGCCTCTGTATTCACGAATATGAAGGAAAATTTTGTATATCATTTTTATCTCCTATAAGAATGTTATAATTGAAATGAGTACATTGTTCCGCCTTTCCCCAGCTTCGTTAATCTCACATTTCTTGACATGTTTCAGATATACTCCATATTACAAAACACAGTACTGATCATCCTACGCTTGGACTCGTTATATAAAGCAACTCGCTCCTCCCACTCTTTCCTCTTATTGGCCTATTTAAAACTCGTTTAACTTGTTTCTGATTAGTCACTCCCCCTATCTCTCTACCCATGTTTCCTGTCCTTTGCCCTTCCCTTTTGAAAAATCTCTTCAAATTAAAAAAAATAATGTCTCTTTGTGAATTTATTTGTTCATTAATAATTTTGTGTCCTTTTAATTTGAATGTGTATATTTCCATATTTTCAATAATATATTTAATATCTTTCCCTTCTCTTTGCAATGTAAAATTTTCATGGGTTCTTTCATTTCTCTAGATGCATGGCTTATTAAATTTGTGGCATCATAATTAGAATCATTCATTTCATATTTAAAAGACTTTATATGTTCGCTGAATCTAGTTTTAAATTTTCGCCCTATCTATCCGATATAATATGTTGAGTTACAATTACATTTTATTTTAAAAATTTGCAGTTTACACACCATAAGACTAAAAATTCTAAATTTGATTTTACAACATTCACTCAACCTTGATCAAATTGTAAAGGTGAAAGAACTGAAACAAAAAGTACTGTTTTATTATTATGCATTTTTTCGGACATTTGCCATCATTTGTGTGTTAAAAATCAAAACACGACGTTTCAAAACACGACACAAATGATGGCAAATGTCCGAAAAATGCATAATAATAAAATTGAACTTCCATCATTAACAAATAATTTCAAACAGAGAAAAAGTACTGGTCGTCATGTGTACAAGAATAGCGATTCTGGAGTACAAAACCAAAAAATCATCCATGGAGCTGTACATTTTTTTTTTTCAAATTCACCACTGATTTCGTTAAATTTTTGTAAACCAGCATGTCAAATTGCAAATTTTAAAAAACAATAAGATTTTTAAATTAATTTTAAGTCTCTATTGTATATAGATTTTGAGAAAAAGGGTATATATGTGAAAGAAAAATACAATTTTTCAGAAAAAATTTTAATCAACACTTCTCAAACTGGTCTGGGTAAAAAAACTACCTACATTTAAAACATCCCAGCTTCACAAACAAACTTAATATGTTTCTCACTTTCTTCTTTTGTGTTCTTCTTACCTGTTTTGGTTCCTTGTAGTTTTTTCATCTGCTTTTTGTTTTTTTTTACAGTTAGCGAATCCTTTTCATGTCTCTCTGTTGTAAACACACTTCGCAGTATTCATTAAATTTCAATCCAAGGGCACTAAATACACTTAACTTTCCCACTCCGTCTTTATTGAAAGATAGCAGTGTTAGGAATTAGGATAGTTTTAGTTAGAATATAGATAAATAAAAATATAATAGAATGTTATATTAAAGTAAAAATGGAGACCAATTGTTGCGAAAGACACAAGTGTAACAATAATTATGAAGAAATGCTTACTTTGCAAAGGCAGTCAACGTCACAAACAAGATATATATAAGCTCTTGGATAAAAGGAGACGAGGTTTTGGATCACAGGAGGAATCGCTGCTGGAGGTATTTGAAGATAGCCATACTTGGCGAGTAAGAGTCGAGAGAGCCCGATAGCAACAATGAAAATACTTTGAAAGAAAGGTGAGTAAAGCTTTGTATAATTATTGAAAAGCTTGTAATTGTTTAATAAAAAAATAAACGGTAGAATCATAATAGTTGGAACCATTCTGGATTTATATTTCATATTGAAGTTGAATTGGGTACAATTTAAAGATTAGGAGAGACAAGATCAAAATTGTGACGATATATATATATATATATATATATATATATATATTGTTAATAATATAATTTATTATAATTGTTTAAATAATTAAATAGAACGATAATTAACTTCATCACTGAACCACTGTTTTTATTAGTTTACCTGATGAACCCAAGCTTAGAAAGGGTGATTCCTAGCAACAGCATCATAGCGTTAATAGTGGTAATACCAACAAAAATCCCTTTTGGTACTAAGCCTACAAGCTACAAGAAAACAACAAACAGTTTGGTACAGCTGTTTTGTGCAACTGCATACATGATAATAAGTTAGTTCAAGCTTACCAACATTACAAAATAATAGTGAAACTACAACAAATATGATATAGGCATATAGAATCATAGATAAACTAGGTACTGTATAGAACTACATATATAAAATATAAACATAAAACATTTTTAGACGCTTCAGATAGAAATATTAGTAAGCCTAGGATAGGTTAGTGAGAGCTTTAGTGCAAAGGTGTTATAATAACATTTGTTTACGCTGTTAGAGCTTTCAGAATATAATAAAATTTATGATTTTTGTTAGTAAGGATATGTATGTCAATAATAATAATAATAATACAAAAAATTTCACTATACTGTACTTATATACTACCGTACAATACCTCTTAAACTTACCTGTATACAAAAACGTTACACACAGCAATAACATTTCCTTGGTAGTAAATAATAACAGAGCACCTTTAAGCGCTTTCATTGGTGCAGCTTCAGTTCTAGCTATCATCTCTCCATCGGCTGCTCGGGCTCTGGGGAGTAACAGTAACACAACAATACCGATAGCGGAGACAACCACTAATACTGTAAATACTAATGTTCGTGTCGATGCATCGATGTGCTCTTTGCCTTGGAATGCGAAGAATACGAAAATGTTTCCAAAGAACATACTGCAACATAGAAAATATTGTTGTATTAATTGAAATAACCATTGCATACTTTCCCAATCACCCACCCCGAAAACATAATAAAAACTATCCAAAACTATTCTGTAGTTGGTCGAAAAGTAAAAATAAACTATGGATACCATCTTTGAAAAAAATATATTCAAATAGGTCCTAAACTTGCTTCACTCATGTGATAAACGTGTCCTCAGTGTAAATATTTGATTAAAATAGACTGTGGTTAAGGTTTCTTTTTGTTTTGTTTTTTTGCAAATTATAACTGAATTGCAATATTTTATTAGTTGCAACTTTGCAGAATTGTATAATTAATCTTCATAGTTCGTCAAAATTTAAATAAAATCAGTGGAACCAATTTTGTTAAAAAATTATATGTTTAATAATAGACCAATGGAAGAATTTAAAAAAAAATTGTTTACCGATAACTTACGAACCACTATTTTTTGGAGAGATACAAATATGTTTTGTTTGAAATCTAAGAAGCTACACTAAGTACAATTAGATCATACTTGAAAAACCAGTTCATAATTTTGTGTTTTTTCCTTACGGCAGCTACTTAGCTACTTAGGAGACATAGCAAAAATATGTCTACTAATCAAATTTGATTAAATTGGTCTATGCATTTGAATCGCACAGATGTCATACAGACATCATTCCCAAACCACTTTTTTGAAAATGGGGACCTTAAAATGGACATAACCTCAAAAAACTCTACATACATTTTTTGATCCAACACATAACTTTTCTTATATATATATATGGGAAAATAATAAAACCCTCATAATTATAAAGCTTCAAAAGGAAAACGTCTCACATTTTAAGTTATAATAGAAATGACAACCCAACGGGAAATATTGGCTACTGTCAGTAACTTACTTTGAATAAAAATATTGTGCCTAAAGTAAATTTGGTTTATATAAAGTTATTTAAAGCAATCTTTCTGGATTTTCATTAAAAAGTAGCCAATATATAAAAATTAATTTAAGGTAGAAATAAAACTCTTAGAGGGTATACAAACATAAGACCAAAATTAATGTGTTAATTAGAATTGTATGTTTATTATAGGCTCTTAATCATCAGCTGTAGTGTGATGAAATGACTTAAATTTCAGCAAGATATAAAGCACAGTAAGGGAAATACCTGTCCTGACTAATGGTACATCTCTCTCTCTCTCTCTCTCTCTCTCTCTCTCTCTCTCTCTCTCTCTCTCTCTCTCTCTCTCTCTCTCTCTCTCTCTCTCTCTCTCTCTCTCTCTCTCTCTCTCTCTCTCTCTCTCTCTCTCTCTCTCTCTCTCTATCTCCTGCCAGCATTTTCACTTAAATTGATTCCATCAAGCCAATGTGTGTGTTGCATGCCACACAAGCTTAGCAGATAGCGAATTGATCGTTGAGATGGTGTTGAATTAATCACATTCCTTACGCTTGTATTCTTGTCACCTGGTCACAGTACTCATTCTGTACGCCCTTTTGTATTGGCCGGCTTTACATAAAATATTCTCAACACTTTGTTAATAGACAGATGCCTTAAAAGTAAAGAAATTTAACCTTTTAAAAACTATTTAAAAAAGTTTCGACATACCTACATTGAAGCATGGCCCAGAAGATACCCGAGTTTCTTGAGATAGTTCCCGCGTCGGAGTTGAGTGTAAGATATGTACCTTGACCAGTCCAGATGGCAGCAGCACCCACACCAATCAGAGCGGAAGCAACATACAACAGCCATGTGCTTGGTGCCAGGAAAGATGCAATAAACAACCTAAGGACAAGTAATTAAAATGCTAGACTTAACTGGGCAATATTTGTACAAGATTTATCATAAAAACAACCCTGACAAAATGTTTTACTTTCGAAATCTATACAAAGAAAAAAAAATTGAAATTGTAAAAACATTGTAGTAATTTATTAAATCCAGGTCATACATGGGCCAGGGGTTCCTTCCTTCTAACCATTCCTTGCTATGGAAACATTTGTAAACCAATCCAGCTCATACATGGGTTAAGGCTTCCTTACCTCTAACCATTCCTTGTTGTAAGGTACAAAAACATGTAAGGTATATGAATATCAAATAGTTAGAATTCAAATGTATGGTATTTTCTTTAGGAGTAGAATTTAAATATGAATCAGAGAAAACGATATTGTACTGGCAAACTTTCACTATGCTCCCACACTATACATTTGAATGTTTGTTGATCTAATACAGGCAAGACATCACATCATTAGTTCTGACAATTGTAAAATTATTAGATATGTACACTTTTAAATATTTATGTAGAAAATAAAGTCCGTTGTAGTGAAAATCATGTCACCATTAACTAGAAGTTTTATTTAATAGGTTGATAATTAGTTTGTTATTGAAGTTAGCTGACTAAATTGAGAGGTGTATCTGACGGACATGAACATATTTTTCCCTCAGGAGCTTACAACAGTGAGTTCGGACTTGGCAAATCTCGAGGGCTCTAGTTGGATCTACATTTTTTTTAGGTAGACTGATTAGATCCCCATCATTCATCTTTTCTAACAGGTCTCTCTTGTCCAACTCTTGATCTCTACCGATGCTGACTTGATTAGAGTATTCAAGAGCTAGGGGGTCTTTGTTTTATGTTTTTTTAGTTTTTTCTTAGATGATGATAACCGAAATAAAAATTTGTCTTCTCATCAGGAGGAAAAAATGTACATATTTTGTTAATACTAAAAACAGCTTTTGTACTTTCTGTGACAGAATATTTTATTTGAATGGTCAAATTTAAATGATGTTTATCTATCACAACATTTGGAATTATGACAGCAAGACTAAAGTTCACAAGTTTATTTTCAAATTTGGTACGTGTGTTTATTCTAATTACCCTTATTGTTGTGCGCTTTATTCCTTCAAAAATGAAATACTGAGGATCTAAAATAAGTGAAAAAAAAAAAAAATTAGAAAACATTTCATCGAATATAACAGTCATTTTTATCCGAAACTAAGTCTGCAATTTATTTTTTGAAATGATAAAATTATTGTTACGCTAGGAATCTAAAAATCAGACCAAATCTTCTAAATTCAATTTACTTTTGTTGTTGTTTAAAAATTAAAAACCTCTCGGTCATTCTTGCCTAATAAACAAAAGGAAGAAAAGAGTATAAAATAAAGATTCCTAGCCATTGAATACTCTAATAGTGTCAGGGTCAGGAAAGGTTAGGAGTTGGTGAAGAGAGCTCTGATAGGAAATATGAAAAAAGGAATGTAACCTAAGACTACCTGACAAAGGTGTAGATTCAGCTAGTTTCCCTTAGGACTGCTAAACCTGTACTCATTGGAGAGCTATCATACCAGCTAAAACATGTTAAAGTACTATTTACCATACAGACTGACACTATACTTGTTAAAATTACGATTAACACTACTCTTACCCGATTAACACTACTCGTACCTCTAGATTAACATTACTCTTACCTCTATATTAACACGACTCTTACCCGTAGATTAACACTACTCTTACTCGTAGATTAACACTACTCGTACCCGTAGATTAACACTACTCTTAACCGTAGATTAACACTACTCTTACCTCTAGATTAACACTATTCTTACCCATATATTAACACTACTCTTACCCGAAGATTAACACTACTCTTACCTCTAGATTAATACTACTCTTACCCGAAGATTAACACTACTCTTACCCGTAGATTAACACTATTCTTACCTCTAGATTAATACTACTCTTACCCGAAGATTAACACTACTCTTACCCGTAGATTAACACTATTCTTACCCGTAGATTAACACTACTATTATCCGTAGATTAACACTATTCTTACCCGTAGATTAACACTACTCTTACCCGTAGATTAACACTACTCTTACCCGTAGATTAACACTACTCTTACCCGAAGATTAACACTACTCTTACCCGAAGATTAACACTACTCTTACCCGTAGATTAACACTACTCTTACCCATATATTATCACTACTCTTACCCGTATATTATCACTACTCTTACCCGAAGATTAACACTACTCTTACCCGTATATTAACACTACTTTTACACGAAGATTAACACTACTCTTACCCATATATTATCACTACTCTTACCCGTATATTATCACTACTCTTACCCGAAGATTAACACTACTCTTACCCGTATATTAACACTACTCTTACACGAAGATTAACACTACTCTTACCCGTAGATTAACACTACTCTTACCCATATATTATCACTACTCTTACCCGTATATTATCACTACTCTTACCCGAAGATTAACACTACTCTTACCCGTATATTAACACTACTCTTACACGAAGATTAACACTACTCTTACCCATATATTATCACTACTCTTACCCGTATATTATCACTACTCTTACCCGTAGATTAACACTACTCTTACCCGTATATTAACACTACTTTTACCCGTAGATTAACACTACTCTTACCCGAAGATTAACACTACTCGTACCCGTAGATTAACACTACTCTTACCCGTAGATTAACACTACTCTTACCCGTATATTAACACTACTCTTACCCATATATTAACACTACTCTTACCCGAAGATTAACACTACTCTTACCTCTAGATTAATACTACTCTTACCCGAAGATTAACACTACTCTTACCCGTAGATTAACACTATTCTTACCTCTAGATTAATACTACTCTTACCCGTAGATTAACACTACTCTTACCCGTAGATGAACACTATTCTTACCCGTAGATTAACACTACTATTATCCGTAGATTAACACTACTCTTACCCGTAGATTAACACTATTCTTACCCGTAGATTAACACTACTCTTACCCGTAGATTAACACTACTCTTACCCGTAGATTAACACTACTCTTACCCGAAGATTAACACTACTCTTACCCGAAGATTAACACTACTCTTACCCGTAGATTAACACTACTCTTACCCATATATTATCACTACTCTTACCCGTATATTATCACTACTCTTACCCGTATATTATCACTACTCTTACCCGTAGATTAACACTACTCTTACACGAAGATTAACACTACTCTTACCCATATATTATCACTACTCTTACCCGTATATTATCACTACTCTTACCCGTAGATTAACACTACTCTTACCCGTATATTAACACTACTTTTACCCGTAGATTAACACTACTCTTACCCGAAGATTAACACTACTCGTACCCGTAGATTAACACTACTCTTACCCGTATATTAACACTACTCTTACCCGTATATTAACACTACTCTTACCCGAAGATTAACACTACTCTTACACGAAGATTAACACTACTCTTACCCGTATATTAACACTACTCTTACCCGTATATTAACACTACTTTTACCCGTAGATTAACACTACTCTTACCCGTATATTAACACTACTCTTACCCGTATATTAACACTACTTTTACCCGTAGATTAACACTACTCTTACCCGTATATTAACACTACTTTTACCCGTATATTAACACTACTCTTACCCGTATATTAACACTACTTTTACCCGTAGATTAACACTACTCTTACCCGTAGATTAACACTACTCTTACCCGTATATTAACACTACTCTTACCCGTATATTAACACTACTTTTACCCGTAGATTAACACTACTCTTACCCGTATATTAACACTACTTTTACCCGTAGATTAACACTACTCTTACCCGTATATTAACACTACTTTTACCCGTAGATTAACACTACTCTTACCCGTATATTAACACTACTTTTACCCGTATATTAACACTACTCTTACCCGTATATTAACACTACTCTTACCCGTATATTAACACTACTCTTACCCGAAGATTAACACTACTCTTACACGAAGATTAACACTACTCTTACCCGTATATTAACACTACTCTTACCCGTATATTAACACTACTTTTACCCGTAGATTAACACTACTCTTACCCGTATATTAACACTACTTTTACCCGTATATTAACACTACTCTTACCCGTATATTAACACTACTTTTACCCGTAGATTAACACTACTCTTACACGAAGATTAACACTACTTTTACCCGTAGATTAACACTACTCTTACCCGTATATTAACACTACTTTTACCCGTAGATTAACACTACTCTTACCCGTATATTAACACTACTCTTACCCGAAGATTAACACTACTCTTACACGAAGATTAACACTACTCTTACCCGTATATTAACACTACTTTTACCCGTAGATTAACACTACTCTTACCCGTATATTAACACTACTCTTACCCGTATATTAACACTACTCTTACCCGTATATTAACAATACTCTTACCCGAAGATTAACACTACTCTTACACGAAGATTAACACTACGCTTACCCGTATATTAACACTACTCTTACCCGTATATTAACAATACTCTTACCCGAAGATTAACACTACTCTTACCCGTATATTAACACTACGCTTACCCGTATATTAACACTACGCTTACCCGTATATTAACACTACTCTTACCCGTATATTAACACTACTCTTACCCGAAGATTAACACTACTCTTACCCGTATATTAACACTACTCTTACACGAAGATTAACACTACTCTTACCCATATATTATCACTACTCTTACCCGTATATTATCACTACTCTTACCCGTAGATTAACACTACTCTTACCCGTATATTAACACTACTTTTACCCGTAGATTAACACTACTCTTACCCGAAGATTAACACTACTCGTACCCGTAGATTAACACTACTCTTACCCGTAGATTAACACTACTCTTACCCGTATATTAACACTACTCTTACCCATATATTAACACTACTCTTACCCGAAGATTAACACTACTCTTACCTCTAGATTAATACTACTCTTACCCGAAGATTAACACTACTCTTACCCGTAGATTAACACTATTCTTACCTCTAGATTAATACTACTCTTACCCGTAGATTAACACTACTCTTACCCGTAGATGAACACTATTCTTACCCGTAGATTAACACTACTATTATCCGTAGATTAACACTACTCTTACCCGTAGATTAACACTATTCTTACCCGTAGATTAACACTACTCTTACCCGTAGATTAACACTACTCTTACCCGTAGATTAACACTACTCTTACCCGAAGATTAACACTACTCTTACCCGAAGATTAACACTACTCTTACCCGTAGATTAACACTACTCTTACCCATATATTATCACTACTCTTACCCGTATATTATCACTACTCTTACCCGTATATTATCACTACTCTTACCCGTAGATTAACACTACTCTTACACGAAGATTAACACTACTCTTACCCATATATTATCACTACTCTTACCCGTATATTATCACTACTCTTACCCGTAGATTAACACTACTCTTACCCGTATATTAACACTACTTTTACCCGTAGATTAACACTACTCTTACCCGAAGATTAACACTACTCGTACCCGTAGATTAACACTACTCTTACCCGTATATTAACACTACTCTTACCCGTATATTAACACTACTCTTACCCGAAGATTAACACTACTCTTACACGAAGATTAACACTACTCTTACCCGTATATTAACACTACTCTTACCCGTATATTAACACTACTTTTACCCGTAGATTAACACTACTCTTACCCGTATATTAACACTACTCTTACCCGTATATTAACACTACTTTTACCCGTAGATTAACACTACTCTTACCCGTATATTAACACTACTTTTACCCGTATATTAACACTACTCTTACCCGTATATTAACACTACTTTTACCCGTAGATTAACACTACTCTTACCCGTAGATTAACACTACTCTTACCCGTATATTAACACTACTCTTACCCGTATATTAACACTACTTTTACCCGTAGATTAACACTACTCTTACCCGTATATTAACACTACTTTTACCCGTAGATTAACACTACTCTTACCCGTATATTAACACTACTTTTACCCGTAGATTAACACTACTCTTACCCGTATATTAACACTACTTTTACCCGTATATTAACACTACTCTTACCCGTATATTAACACTACTCTTACCCGTATATTAACACTACTCTTACCCGAAGATTAACACTACTCTTACACGAAGATTAACACTACTCTTACCCGTATATTAACACTACTCTTACCCGTATATTAACACTACTTTTACCCGTAGATTAACACTACTCTTACCCGTATATTAACACTACTTTTACCCGTATATTAACACTACTCTTACCCGTATATTAACACTACTTTTACCCGTAGATTAACACTACTCTTACACGAAGATTAACACTACTTTTACCCGTAGATTAACACTACTCTTACCCGTATATTAACACTACTTTTACCCGTAGATTAACACTACTCTTACCCGTATATTAACACTACTTTTACCCGTATATTAACACTACTCTTACCCGTATATTAACACTACTTTTACCCGTAGATTAACACTACTCTTACCCGTATATTAACACTACTCTTACCCGAAGATTAACACTACTCTTACACGAAGATTAACACTACTCTTACCCGTATATTAACACTACTTTTACCCGTAGATTAACACTACTCTTACCCGTATATTAACACTACTCTTACCCGTATATTAACACTACTCTTACCCGTATATTAACAATACTCTTACCCGAAGATTAACACTACTCTTACACGAAGATTAACACTACGCTTACCCGTATATTAACACTACTCTTACCCGTATATTAACAATACTCTTACCCGAAGATTAACACTACTCTTACCCGTATATTAACACTACGCTTACCCGTATATTAACACTACGCTTACCCGTATATTAACACTACTCTTACCCGTATATTAACACTACTCTTACCCGAAGATTAACACTACTCTTACACGAAGATTAACACTACTCTTACCCGTATATTAACACTACTCTTACCCGTATATTAACACTACTTTTACCCGTAGATTAACACTACTCTTACCCGTATATTAACACTACTCTTACCCGAAGATTAACACTACTCTTTCACGAAGATTAACACTACTCTTACCCGTATATTAACACTACTCTTACCCGTAGATTAACACTACTCTTACCCGTATATTAACACTACTTTTACCCGTAGATTAACACTACTCTTACCCGAAGATTAACACTACTCTTACCCGAAGATTAACACTACTCTTACCCGTATATTAACACTACTCTTACCCGAAGACTAACACTACTCTTACCCGTAGATTAACACTACTCTTACCCGTAGATAACGCCACCAAACAGCATGGTAATTCTAGGTCCCAGTAAACTGATTATAGAGGGAGCCATCCAGTTGCTAATGGCAAACACAGCATATATGATGGCCAAGCTTGTGTATCCATCTCCTTTAAAATCTGGGTCATCCTTCGAGATACTTTCCAGAACAGTTTTCTACAACAAAAATCATAAAGAGTAACACTTGTGAAAACTTTAGTCACCAAATGGAAGAAACACAATAAACACTTTATTTGTACAAGACGGCATTTCAATGACTAAGGTGTCACCCTCAGTTGTTATTGCACAAAAACTGACACTGAACTATGGCTGGCAAGGCTTCGATTCACAAAGATACAGTAGCTTCAAACTAGGATTGTGTCTGGTATAAGGGGCGTGTCCTCTTTTCTACTTGCTTCCCTAGCCTGACTTGGCGGTACAACCCATTCCAAGAAAAGTAGGTACACAAATTACTGCTTAGCTACATTTAATTCTCAAAGTTACAACTTCGTGACAGACTGCATCTCTCTTATCTTATTACTTTACCTACTTGCACACAATATTTATTGATAAAAAGTTATAAAAACTAACAAAGTATAAAGTTGTGTAAAAAAGTAAGTTTATGTAATGATAAACTGTAAAAAGTTTTTACATAAGAAAAGTAATAACAAAAATGTTCAAAACACGAAAAATTTATATTTTTCAGCTAAATGATAACTTCCTGGAAGAAAGTTGTAGATATTATTATTATTTTTACAATTAGATTAGACACATTCTAGAGATATTCGAATGCATACTGGGCGTACTACTTGAATATCTAAGAATGGCACGTAATATTTACTATATTTTTGTGGGGGAAAAAAACAGGATGATAAGTTGGAATACCTATCATTTATTTTGTAAGTTTTAATTCACAACATTTTAATATATTTACTATCGGTAGTTATAAAAACAGTGAATAATATTTTCCGTTAATAAATTTATGGTCTAAACTGTCTAAATATTTTCACTTTATACAGAGTGTGAGAAAATGTCGGGCCAAACTTTAAGTAGTGGTTACATGGGTTAAAGCAATGACTACATAAATACTATAAGACACGACATGGCCATGTTAAATATTCTACGCTTATTCTTGAGTTGTCCAATACCCGCTAGGTCGCTCTGCTAGAGAATCTGAAGTTGATGTGACTGGCGCTAGGTGGCTCTACGGTCAAACAATGTTTCAGGCGGGTAAGAGAAAACGCACTGATGCCACATATGGGACCAGAGATGCGAGGGAAGGTCGAGAATCGCTTATCTCAGCGCACGAACTGACAACACTGACTATGCTGACGGAAGTAAGTGAGAAGGTTTGTGGGAGAGAGGTCAACAGTTGTACAGTCTCAACCAAGTGGGATGCGTACAGTCAAGCACCTGCTGCTAGCGCTTTCTGATAGCTGTGTGTCAAACTTGTGACGAACAGCACCCGTAAAGCGTAGACTATTTCCCTATCCTATGTCGTGTCTTATAGTATTTATGTAGTCATTGGTTAAAGTAAAGAAAAAAGTTCCTGTAACCTATGTCCAGAAGCGCCTAGATATCAGCCATTTTGTTTTTTTACAAAATAATTAGATGATGGGAACGGTTTGAACGATTTATCAAAAACCATATCGTATTACATACTTTCAACTTATTTAACATAAATTAAATCGTCCATTAGACTTTTTTAAATTAAAAAATAAGATTTTGTTTTTCATAAATTTACATAATTCAATATTATTTTTGTTTAGGCTAAATTTGGATGTGGTAGATAATTATCAAGAATTATGTTTTGAGTTTTTGTCCATAACTCAAGTTATTCATTGACCAAGTAAATAAAATAATAATAATAATAAATATAATTTGGCGTTAAAAGAGAAATTTTTTGTCTTTTGTACATTTTTCTTAAAACGAACGATTTTAATGTACATTTTTAATGATAGCTATTTTTAAAATGTACATGATAAGTTTTAGTTTTTGGTATACAAGTAAAAAAAACATACAAAATTTGTACAGCCTACCAAATTTCGACTCTAAATGTTAAAAATGTTATAACTTACAATTATTTTTCAAAAAACCCCAAAGTGGGGGAAAGATGGAAAACTAAGAGTTTCCCGGACATATGTTTACAGGAAATTTCTTCTTTATTTTGACCCATGTAACCAATACAAAGTTTGGCACAACATTTTCTGAACACTCTGTAACGAATAGTCAAACTTTGGACTTTGAATGAATGATCGATCGTTTTTAAATAACAAATATTAATTTTTTTTTAAATTTAGTAAATGTGTTACTATTAAAACTTTTTAAATAAAGATTTACAAAACAGCCATTCTTTTGTAACGGACGTGACAATTAGATGACTACAGTAAAAAAAAAATGGTAAAAATTATTCACTAGCAAATATTTTCTTTGCTGAGCCTAAAGGAATGAAGGTTATTTAACTGTATGCCAAATTTCATGTGGCATGATTGAATAGTCTAGGTAGTCTATTATTAAACTTTAATTGACTGTAACGGACGTGACAAGAAATTCACCTGTCTCCTGAGGTTCGGCAAGTCTTATAAAAAATTCTGTTAAGTATTTACAGTAGGGTATAAAATAAAATATTACTTTATTGCTTAATATATAATCTTTATAACCATAATATCTAGTTTTTATTATTTTATTTCTGTTGAGAGGAAAAAAAAGTTTCCTGTCGTCACGGACGTGAAATCGTTTTGTAACGGACGTGACACGTGTAGTGTAGAAATACAATATATGAAAGAAATACTTTTTATTTATGAACTTAAAGATAATCCATAGTCACCTACACTAATTGTTACATGTTGTTTTGGCTAAACAAATGGAAAATAATTAAATTAAAGAAGTTATTCCAGTAGCCCTAAAATTCATATTTTATCAAATTTCCATAATAAATCTGAGAAAGACACTAGGCCTATATTTTGTTAAAGTTACAATAACACAACAACTGTAGATGCTCTTGTAGGCTGTGAATCATAGGGCATATTTCTATTTTTTTTTTTTAAATACTGAAATCAATATTATAATGAAAAATTGGGGGAAAATCATGGTTTTATTCATATTTATGAACTATATGGATGTTTATACATAAAGTCAAGGCGTTGAAATTACAAAAAAAAAATATTATTAATTTTTTTGACATTAGGTGTACTTTATAAAAGAATGGCTGAAAAGATTAACAAATATATTTATAAATAAAACAACACTAACTGTTACAAATTCAGTTCATTAACACAAATGTGTACATCTCTTTAATATTTATGCACCTTTCTACACGTTTTATTCTTATTTACACTGATAAAGGAAAGTAGGATACCCGTTTAAACAGAAGCACCTGAGGTCTATATTTTTTTATTGGGGTTGTACTCCTGAAAACAAATGCAACAATCAAAGTGTGGGGCCCCTCTTTTCCTCTCCACCCCAGACATTCCTACCTTGAGGATACTGTATGAATAGTGAAGCAACTACGCACTACGCTTTCAAAGTCCAATGTCATAATCAGATAAACAACAATAAATATATGAAATACTAATATCATAGAAAACATTTAATAAAAGATTTACTTATCTCCCAGTAACCTCTAATTAATTTTAAAGAACGATTAATTGGAGGGGAAAAGGACGGTTTTCAAACATATGATCAACGAATGTTGTAATTTTTAGGTTATGTTGACTGCTTACAATTTTGTTTCCATAGCTTAACTGGAGAAATAGAAAAACGTAAGAATTTAAATGATATTGAATTGGAGGAAAAATATATTACTAACTCTGCAGTTTGAGGTATTTTTTATGAAATGTTTACACAATTCGATGTGTGAGCTTCTTTATAACCTTACAAAGAGTAGTTTTATCCACACATATACAAGGTCTGTAATTATCTGTTGAAATTTGAAAACTTCCTGTTTCATAAAATCTTATAATAATCAACAATTTGTCGATTGGGGACAGTGACATAATTCTGGCAGTAGTGTGGAACAGAGAGATAGAATTAAGCCTAAAACGTTAACACTTTCCTTGCTGAACTTAAATCGAATCTTTCAATTGTTTACCAGAAAAAAAAGAAGAAAATGAATCTCCCGTCTTATTCTGCAAGTTCTACTAGGCCTACTGAATAACGCAATGACTTACTGTTCTGAACTACTGTACTTACCATGATAATTTTTATACTCCTGAATTAATTTATAGGTTATAATCAATCATATTTACACAATATAAACACTACATAAAATCACGACCAATATTAACCAAAACAAAAATAAAGAAAGAATCATATAAAATAAATAACACAACAAAAAGTGACAAACCAAACTATAACCTACAATTAAATATTTCTTTAATAAGAAAGAATATAAAATAAATAACTAAACAAAAGTCACAAACAAAACTATAACCTACAATTAAATATTTCTTTATAAAGAAAGAATATAAAATAAATAACACAATAAAAATTCACAAACCAAACTATAACCTACAATTAAATATTTTTTTATAAAGAAAGAATATAAAATAAATAACAAAACAAAAGTCACAAACCAAACTATAACCTACAATTAAATATTTCTTTATAAAGAAAGAATATAAAATAAATAACACAACAAAAAGTCACAAACCAAACTATAACCTACAGTTAAATATTTCTTTATAAAGAAAGAATATAAAATAAATAACAAAACAAAAGTCACAAACCAAACTATAACATACAATTAAATATTTCTTTATAAAGAAAGAATATAAAATAAATAACACAACAAAAAGTCACAAACCAAACTATAACATACAAAATTAAATATTTCTTTATTAAGAAAGAATATAAAATAAATAACACAACAAAAAGTCACAAACCAAACTATAACCTACAACTAAATATTTCTTTATTTAAGAAAGAATATAAAATAAATAACACAACAAAAAGTCACAAACCAAACTATAACCTACAATTAAATATTTAATTGGCCGAGATTGTCAGCCAGTTTCTAGAACAGTCTACATTAAAACTTAATCTTTCAGTACATCACCTGCAACTTCATCTAATGGGCATTATAAAAGTTCAAGCAACACCTTACGGACTGTAGCTATGAAAGGATTGAAGAACATTGGATAATATTTATTAGCCCTAGAACACTACTCATTCGTAAAAATTACGACCCGCCCTTTGTAAAATTTGGAGAACTCGTAGACAAAAGACGGACACGCTCTGTCTTTTTGTTTACCTTCCTGCCATTGTGAATAGAGGCCACTGTCTCTTCGGCTAAGCTCAAAGTTGAACCGTTATTACCGTACTCAAGCTCGCGTCGTATATTTTACGAAAGAATAGTGTTTGCGAAAGTTTTAACTATTAAGTGTCTTTTTGTAAATTATTGTTTTTATATTGTTAGTTTTTAGTGTTGTAAATAGTTTATAGTGTAAATATTGATTTTAGAGTTCAAAGTGTTTGATTTAGCTACTAAGTATATATTAATCACTGCAAGGAATGTGATTCTCAGTGAAGACAGGACTCTAATTTTGGCATTTTTGGCATTCTACCTAATGAACTTATTGTAAATCATTTTCCTCTTTTAACTCCGCTATACCGGTCCCAAGCCCGGAGCCCAATTTTATGGGAAGGAGGAGGGATAGAGGAGTAACACCTCTTTAAAAAACCTTGGTCCATCTGACCCGGATGGTAGTACCTTGTATGGGTCCCTGCCTAGGGTACTAGGTGAAAACCGATCAACGGTCTCGAAGGTGGATGAGGGTTTCCCCAACAGCGGAGAGGGCGGAAGAATCTAGAGGAGTCAACCTCAAATAAAAATCAATCCTAATGGAAATCTATCAGCAATGGACAAAACTACTACGGAAGTATTTACCCCAGGTGGCAATCCAGCTATGCTGGCAAATCCATCCTCGAAAGAGGCAGGCCCCACGGATTCTGGGGGGGGCCAACTATTGCTTGTTGATGACCCTTTTAAGAAAGGCTCAAGGGTGTTGAGATCACCTAGTAAATCAAACACAGACGAAAAGGATATTAAATTGGTTAAAGAAAATGAAGAACTTCGGGATAGGCTTCAAGAATTAGAAGAAATTGTTGCACAGCTAAAAAGGGAAATGAATTATTTAAAAACTGAAAATAATCTTTTAACACAGGCCCAAAATAATACCTTAAATGAGGCTAATGGTTGTGAAAATGTAGAATCAAGAGAATATTGTACAGATGAAGAGGATTTAGCTCAGGAAACGGAATGGATTCTCAAAAAAAGAAGACCCAACAAGAAAAGAAAAGTTGCATTCTCACCTGAAGAACAAGAAGAGCTGAAAAGAGGGGAGAAGGTGGGTCCTTCTCAACTAATTAAAGAAGGTGTAGTAAAACATTTAAAAATGGACAGAACTACAATGAAAGAACAAAAACCTCCACCAATAAATATTGTTGGGGTATCAAACCACTCTGAACTGCAGACAACTCTACAATCTTTTACAAATCAAGATTATAAATTGACCGCATTAAACAATAATATCTGGAAAGTTAACATGCCCGACTCTGACAGTTACAGAGCCTTAGTACAAAAACTTAAAGAAAACAACACACAGTGGTACTCATATGAAAACAAAAATGAAAGGCCTATCAAAGTAATGGCTAGAGGATTACATTCATCATGTGTCAAAGAGGACATTATAGAAAATCTAAAAGAAAAAGGGTTCAAGATCGTTGATGCTGTCAACATTCTTAAAAAAGAGAAAATAGAAAACAACAAAGGTGAAATAGAAACACAAAGGAGAGGGCTACCGTTGTTTATGTTAACTTTTGACAATAAAGAGGTTGTTGATAACATTTATCGTATTAAATCAATCCTTAACATTATGGTTAAAATTGAGCCCCTAAGAAGAAATTCGACTCTGATACCTCAATGCAAGCGGTGTCAAGGATATAACCACACTCAAGGCTATTGTCAGAGAGAACCTAGGTGTGTAAAATGCGCAGGGAAACATCTGACTGTTGCATGCACATGGAGTAAGAATAATTCACCAAAGTGTGTAAACTGTAATGGTAAACATCCAGCAAATTATAGAGGTTGTGAGGTTGCCAAAGAATTGCAGAAGCGAAGAAACGCTGTGCTAAGAGTTCAAAATCAAAATCAAAAAAATACAAATAATCTCATACAACAGAATTTGAACAGGGCTTCCAACAGTATGAGCAATGATACTATTAGGGCACCTACAACCTATGCAAAATCCCTTAAGAGAAGTACTCCAGAAATTGATACAATAGAAAATAACCTGAAAATCATATTGGAGAAACTAGATGAACAAAAACACACAAATAAATTAATATTTGATAAAATAAGTAGGATAGAAAGCAACAACAATAAAAATAAAGAAAAATTGAAAATATGAACTGTACTTTAAGAATTGCTACCTGGAATGCAAATGGTCTTGCTCAGCAAGCCATGGAGTTGGAAATGTTCCTTGTTAATGAAAAAATTGATATCTGCTTGGTGTCAGAAACACACTTTACTAATCAGTCCTACTGTAAAATCAGAGGATTTTGTCTTTACCACGTAGATCACCCTTCGAATCGAGCTAGAGGGGGCTCTGCAGTGGTTATTAAAAACAGCATTAAACATTTTGAGAATACAGAAATAAAGCAGGAAACAATGCAAGTAGCAACAGTTACAGTGAAAATCAAACACAAAGATTTTAATATTTCATCCATATACTGTCCACCTAGATATAATTTGAAAAAAGAAGACTATGCAAGGCTTTTTAAAACGCTAGGAGATCATTTCATAATAGGAGGCGACTTCAATGCAAAGAATACTTATTGGGGGTCACGATTGACCACTACAAAAGGAAAAGCATTATATGAGTCGGGAAGAGAAGTTAACTGTGATTTTTACTCAACTGGGAAACCAACGTATTGGCCATCAGATTTCAGAAAGATCCCTGACCTTATTGATTTTTTCATTGCTAGAGGGGTGTCGGACAAGTACATCAATGTCAGTGAAAGTTACGAGTTGGCCTCTGACCATTCTCCGGTTGTTATGACAATAAGTGGAAATATAATACAAAAAGATGAGCATCCTAAATTAACTAACTTTAAAACAAATTGGGATGAGTTTAGAGAAGAACTGAGTTATAATATAGAACTCCAGATGCCACTTAAAACCCCTGAACAGCTGGAGGAAGAAGTTGAATCTTATATCCATAACATCCAACAATCAGCTTGGAATAACACACCTAGTATAACCAAACTCAAAGGTAATGTTATATATCCAATAGAAGTGCGTGAACTAGTACTGAAGAAAAGGAAAATCCGCAAAAAGTGGCAGAAAACCAGAGCACCCCAACATAAATCACAATTAAATCAATTGAGTAATAAACTTAAGGATTTATTGAGGCAAATCAAAAGTGAATCCATCTCTAAGTATCTTGAAGGGCTGTCGGCTGACAAGGATTGTGATTTCAAAATATGGCAAGCGACAAAAAGTATTAAAAGACCAAAAATTCATATTCCGCCCATCAGGAAAGAAGATAATACATGGGCAAGAAGTAATAAGGAGAAAGCAGATATGTTTGCTATACATCTAGAGGACACATTCACACCATTTGAAACAAAAACAGCTTGTACACAATTAGTACCAATTGAAAAGAATGATTTAATTGATATCAGTAAAGTGACATACAATGAGCTTGTACAGGAAATTAGACAATTAAATGTTAAAAAAGCGCCTGGATATGAACTAATAACTGGGAAAATTCTCAAGGAACTGCCATTGAACGCCCTGATAAAGTTGTTGCATTTGATAAACGCTTCTTTCAGACTTAAATATGTCCCGAGACAGTGGAAAGTTGCGGAGGTCATTATGATACCAAAGCCAGGAAAAGATCTTAGGGAAAAAAACATCTTATCGACCTATTTCTATTCTGCCGACTATTTCAAAAGTTTTTGAAAAACTTTTAATAAAGCGTCTTAAACCTATAATTAAAGAAAGGAAATTAATCCCTCAGCATCAGTTTGGGTTTAGAGACAAACATTCAACAATTGACCAAGTTCACCGTATTACCAATGTCATAGAAAAAGCAATTGAAGAACGCCAAGTTTGCTCATCCTTGTTCCTGGATGTATCACAGGCGTTTGACAAGGTCTGGCATGAGGGTTTACTCTATAAATTGCAAAGGGATCTCCCAGAGCAATTCTACAAAATACTTAAGTCATATTTGTCTGAGAGATGCTTTAGGGTTAAGCAAGACTGTGAATATTCTGAGATGAAGAATATAGCGGCAGGAGTTCCACAAGGAAGTGTCCTGGGACCTACTTTGTATCTCTTATATACAAATGACATACCTCAAGATTCTGATACAATCATGGCCACTTTCGCAGATGACACTGCAATAATGGCAGTTGGGGATAGTGCAGAGGAAGCAAAACACAAGCTCCAGAAAGCTATTGATAAAGTTAGTGTCTGGATACAAAAATGGAGATTAAGATTAAATGAAGCAAAATCAAGCCATGTAAATTTTACCAACAGAAAGATAAACCCAACACAGGTTATAATAAATGGACACTTAATAGCCCCTGGAAATACAGCCAAGTACCTAGGAATGACACTTGATGCAAAGATTCATTGGAAGGAGCATGTTAAGAAGAAGATTACAGAGCTGAATATTAAATTCAGGAAAATGAATTGGTTGCTTGGTAGGAGATCAACATTAGATCTACACAATAAACTTTTAGTATATAGGCAAATATTAAAACCAATTTGGACTTATGGGATACAGCTATGGGGCTGTACCAAAAAAACAAATGTTAAAGTTATTCAAACATTCCAAAATAAGGCTCTGAGGAGTATGGTTAACGCGCCATGGTTCGTACGAAATGATGATCTCCATCGTGATCTCGGGATGAGTACTGTCTCAGAAGAAATTAAGAGATATGCAATCATGCATAAGAATAGACTGCAAAAACACGAGAACCCTGAAATGCTCCGTGTAATCAACAACACGGAGGATGTGAGGCGCCTGAAACGAACTAAACCTCTGGATTTGGTGAACGAGATTGTGTAAATAAGTAACCGCATGAACTTTGTGTGTAAAATATAGGACTCCATCAGTGGATGGTGTTCCAAACACTGCTTTCTTTAATGTGAAATGTTAATTACTTGATAAGGCAAACTTAGTTGTAATTATTAATAAATAAATAAAAAAAAAAAATAAAAATAAAAAAAAATTTTCCTCTTTTTACATAAATTAAACACGGTAATTCTGTGCAATTACTTGGTCAACCCCAAACTTTTTCATATTTTACTACGGTCATAAGGATGTTCTCAGAAAGCAAGAAACATATAATTCAAGGCCCGCAAGGCCATCGTACAGGTTGCCGAGCGATAAGAAGGTTCAAAGTCCACGCGATAACAGTGGCTTGCGGGAGACGCGCGGAAGGCCTATAATGACAGGTTTGGCCAGGTAGCTATATATATAGGCCTATATATATAGCTACCTGGCCAAACCTGTCATTATATATAATTATATAATGGTACTGTCACAACTGGCCTTCCGCGCGTCTCCCGCAAGCCACTGTTATCGCGTGGACTTTGAACCTTCTTATCGCTCTGTACGATGACCTTGCGGGCCTTGAATTATATGTTTCTTGCTTTCTGAGAACATCCTTATGACCGTAGTAAAATATGAAAAAGTTTGGGGTTGACCAAGCAATTGCACAGAATTACCTTAAACACTTATAAATGATGTATTTTATGAATATCCGATTAATTTTTCCAATAAAATAATATTTATATTTTTTCCCCCAGATTAATTATTTTTTTAAAACGTAGTGGTGGTAAAAGACATTTTTTTACAGTTAAAATATGTAGGAATTCATTGTTAAATATTTTTATAAACACTTAAAAACAATAAAGGATTTAATATAAAAAATAGTCAACACTAAAGTAAAGTTTAAAAAATAAAAATAAAAACAGAAAGTAGTAAAATTTACGAATGAAAAGTGATCACGTAACAATGAACTAAGAAAAGTAATCTAAGGTTAAATATTTACAAACAATTCGTAGGTTACAATAAAATCTGTTCACACTTTTGAACTGCCAACATCAATCATCGGACGAAATTAAGGTAACCACAAAACGTTTTTATCGCATCACATAATTTTCCCTATATTCAAAAGAGTAAAAACAATTCGAGAGATAGACTATCAGCAAAAAGAAAATAAGATAGCATAACAAACAGATCGAGTTCCAAAGGCTGTTTACACATGTTGTCAGCTATTGTTTGCTTCTACATGCCAAGATTTTGAATCATGTCCTAAATAAATTGAGGTTAACTTCCATAAACTGTGTACGGAATGAAAAAAGCTTCATGTAGAGGAAAGTGTAATTAGATAATTGGTTCTATTGTTTAAGGAATTGACATGACTCGGTTCCAATTATCCAGCGTTTATATCAGTCTTATCTTTAACAAGTAAATTCTGGATTTAACCAATGACTACATAAATACTATAAGACACGACATGGCCATGTTAAATATTCTACGCTTATTCTTGAGTTGTCCAATACCCGCTAGGTCGCTCTGCTAGAGAATCTGAAGTTGATGTGACTGGCGCTAGGTGGCTCTACGGTCAAACAATGTTTCAGGCGGGTAAGAGAAAACGCACTGATGCCACATATGGGACCAGAGATGCGAGGGAAGGTCGAGAATCGCTTATCTCAGCGCACGAACTGACAACACTGACTATGCTAACGGAAGTAAGTGAGAGGTCAACAGTTGTACAGTCTCAACCAAGTGGGATGCGTACAGTCAAGCAAGCACCTGCTGCTAGCGCTTTCTGATAGCTGTGTGTCAAACTTGTAACGAACAGCACCCGTAAAGCGTAGACTATTTCCCTATCCTATGTCGTGTCTTATAGTATTTATGTAGTCATTGATTTAACTAAATAAAGTCTTAAAACTAGTCCGCGGGAATTACAATGTTTGAAATGATTGATATTGTGACGAAGGTATAACGGTGAAAGCGGAGCAGAGACTTTTACAAGTCTCCAAGTTTTTGGTAGTATTCTTTGAGATTGGTAACAATGGATTGTTGCATTCTTCCAACACTTATCCCTTCTCGAAATTCGGCGATGGTAGGTAGTGGATCGTTCGGGGGAATGTTTTTCCTTCGTCATTCGCCGAACAAAGGAGATCAAGGTAATGCGGTGGGTATGGGGAAAAAAATCTTACACTTTTTTTCAATTAACGGTTTCAAAATGGCGAATATTAAAAATTATAAAAGCTAAATTACAGAGAAAATAATTTTCAATTTGAAACCGTTGGATAAAAATTATAAGATTTTTTTTAAAACTACAAATTAATGATTCTGTGTGAGTAGTGATAATAAATTCAACGCTTAGCAGTTTCTTTCAACTAACTGTCTCATCTATACTTTGTCAAGTTCAGGTTGGCGGGTGGACCCGAGACTACCTGAGGCCACCCCTATAATCCCTCGCCGCGTCCGCCTGAGCTGTACGCTGCCTAGGCGATGAGTCACCTACTGGCTGTGTTTATACAAAGGTACACTTTCTTAACAGAATAATAATTTGTCATGTTTAAAAGTATATTTGAAATCTAATAAAAAAGTTATGAAAAATGATACCAAACTCGACCTAGGTATTAGAACATTTAATACGAACTTTATTAAGAATTGTTTACAATGACTGCCACTTTTTATTTAGACAATTTAGAAGGTAAGTTTTAAGCTGTAATGAATATTAAAAGCTTTACTTAGTTCAGACCGCTGTAGGTTTAATAGTTAATAAACTATTGTGTAGTATTGTATTTTTATTGTTGTGTAGGATTTGTATTGTATAGTATTATATTGCATTGTATATTGCATATTGTGTATATAACTTTTTCTCCGATTGTTATTGTAATTTGTATTAAACACATTATATCTCAGTAAAAGATTTACTATTATTAACAAATTTTACGGTCAATTTACTTTTACCCAAACAGTCCCTAAGTAAAGATTTTAATATTCATTACAGCTTAAAACTTACCTTCTAAATTGTCTAAATAAAAAGTCGCAGTCACAATGTAAACAATTCTTAATAAAGTTCGTTTGGTATCATTTTTCATAACTTTTTTTATTAGATTTCAAATATATTTTTAAACATGACAAATTATTATTCTGTTAAGAAAGTGTACCTTTGTATAAACACAGCCAGTAGGTGACAGCTCAGGCGGACGCGGCGAGGGATTATAGGGGTGGCCTCAGGTAGTCCCGGGTCCACCCGCCAACCTGAACTTGACAGAGTATAGGATGTGGAAATTCATCGTGTAACGTTCGTCAACAATCGTGTTACACGAGAGTTACACAATTACATTTTGTAAGCTACAAAAACACACATCACTTTCCTTTCTATGGTTGTTTATTCTTGCATACAATACCACAACAATGGACCCAATTTTGTATCAAACAGCTGTTTCACACACCTACAATGTTTCACAATTTGAAAGCTAACATAATTATTTGGACACACCGTATAAAACATATCGTCACTCTTGTCTGTTTGTACGGTCATAACTCCAAGCTGTTCGTCTGATTTTCCTATGTAGGCATTTAACTAGTTACGTTTCGGTCTGTTTCATTAAAATTTGTTCTGTAGTTTTTAAAGTTTGATTCGTTTTTATTTGGTTTCAAAAAGAGAAAGTTTGTGCGATGTTTTGTAAACTATCTTTTCGCGTGTAAGTTGTATACAGACCAGTTTTGTCGAGATAACATTATTTTTAGTTTTGTTGTTGTATTTATTTTATCAGGAGCGATTCAAAACCGGTATATTCACGGACTGGATTTTTCACAGTAACACTACCTTCTCTATATCCAGCTGAAAGTAAAACTTATGCAATATTGACCAAAATAAAATCAAATTATGGTCAAGGTAATCGAGTTGGAGCTTAAAATATTATTCTAAACAACTACCAATGAAATGTGTAACCTGGCAAATGTACAGAACAAGACTTGCCTACAGTTAAGTAACCTTTCATAAATGTGAAAGTTTTGCAAAACTTGTATTTATGTCAATGATTATGTGTTTGTGTTAATTTGATAGGTTTGTGTTGGTTAACAAGATGTCGGCTCAGAGATGTTTAGACAACCAGAGTGATGTTTATCGAACTTTCATTGCGATGTGCAGCTTTTATCGTAAGGTAATTTTGCTGTATGATAAATCTTTACGACCTAGTCAGGATGATGTTTTCAGGATGTATTGGTATTAAAAAAAAAAAAAGTGAAGGAAGTATTGAGCGCAGTTGAATAACAAAAACGTTTGGTAATTATCAACAAAAGAAGATAAAACACTCCCTAACCCTCGAATACTAGTGTCAGGGTTGGGAACTTAAATATTCAGTGTCATTTGCTACCTCTGTAGCCTACATCTTGCCACTTTGCATTATCAAGCGAAAAGCCACTCCGAGAGTGTTGCTTAATACAGATATCTTACGATATAAGATAATTATCCTGTATCGCTTGCGATATATATCGTAAATCTGGATGAACGGTTGTTTTTGGAACTATAGGCAAAAAAAATCTAGTTAGGCCTATCTTTACCGGATCAACACAGCTTTAAATGTATTCTTGGATTAGATGAATCTATTTTCATCTTCCTCAATATTGACCAACTTTTGTTCCCTTCCGACACTGATGCTATTAGAGTATTGCGGGGTTTTATTCTACGTCTTTTCTTACTATTTTTTTATGGGGCAATGATTGAGCGACAGGTTTTTCCCCGTTAAAGAAGAAGAAAAACGAACCGGCCTATACAGGGTGTTCGAAAAATGTGGGGCAATAATTTACGTAGTGATTCCTTGGGTCAAAATAAGCAAAAAAGTTTATATAGACATATGTCCTATCTCGATTCGTTTAGCGTCTGTCTGTCTGTATGTATTTTTTTACAAAATAATTCATAACTCCTTAAAGGTTTGAGTTACAGCGTTGAGATTCTGCACAAATATTCATCTTATTGGCCGCTATCTTTGTGCAAAATATGAATAAAAAAAAAATCTTTAACCGTTTCAAAATGGCGGCTATTTAAAATATTTGACGGCAAATCACAAAAGTTGTGTTTCTTTAAAAAGTGTTCATTTTGTACATGTTTGAAAATAAAATAATATTAATGTATTGATAATTTGTGATTTCATGATATTTTTTACAGTTTTAACATTGTTTAAATGGAGAAAAGTGCAGGTATAGCAAGGAAGAAATTAATTTCTCTGTTATTCTTCGTCCAAAATAAGCTTAATAAGATATCGTTGGAATCTCCATAAAACTTACAACATTTTATGTATCTTGCAATTTTTTTGTAAAATTAACGGTTTTCGTGAAATTTGCCGTCAAATATTTTAAATAGCCGCCATTTTGAAACGGTTAAAGATTTTTTTATTCATATTTTGCACAAAGATAGCGGCCAATAAGATGAACATTTGTGCAGAATCTCAACGCTGTAACTCAAACCGTTAAGGAGTTATGAATTATTTTGTAAAAAAACACATACAGACAGACAGACGCTAAACGAAACGAGATAGGACATATGTCTATATAAACGTTTTTGCTTATTTTGATCCAAGGAATCACTACGTAAATTATTGCCCCACATTTTTCGAACACCCTGTATATTCCGAGAGATGTGTTGTCACACCTGCTATCTTTTATTGCTTGGTAGTTGTCTAGCAGTTAAGTATTGACATATCTAGGCCAGTACTTAAGAGATAATCCAATATTGTTAACTACAATTAATCTTTACAGCTTTGCTACTTCAAGTGACATGTTTACTTGGGATCTTGGGCCAAATGGAGCAATTACTTTCTAAAGAAAACATAAGATTTCTCTAAAATTTACATATTTAAAAGGTTGAAAACACCAGTAAAAACGTAAGATGTGTATACAACTTCCAATGAGCCTTGGGGTTGATAAGAATATGAAAGAAGTCATTCCTAAACCACACACTAACACAATTGAGGTTAGAAAGTTTAAAAAACTCCTTATGGACGTTTCGCTAACGTCAATACCATCCTCAGAAGGATATAAACCGAAACGTAGGATGTATATTATGCCGAAAAAACAAGATGGTGGTCGCCATTGTGGTACTTACCCAGTCTCATCATCCAATGGACTTCATAAAGGACGCAAGCAAAACAGTGTAGGCCTGTGTGTGGTTATTTGATAACTTTTGTATTTAGTCTGCTCAGGCTAAGTTTTAGGTTAGAATACTTAGGTTATAGATTTAGTTTTAATATATAGAGAGTAATTCTATAACAATCCTTTATTAACGCAGCTACAGTCGTTTGATCTTGAATGAGACATCATCAGGCTGTATATATATATATATATATATATATATATATATATATATATATATATATATATATATATATATATATTAAAATAAACAATCCAGATGTTTCAACTAAGAATAATTATGATTTTTAGTTTCCAACATGACCGAGATACATTGAAATGTGTGTTAAGAGGCAGCAAAAATCATTTTTTAATCCCATTATGTGTTGTCACTCAATAAATGGTTTCAATGTATCTCGTTTATGTTTTGTTCGATTCTCATGTTTTTGGTGTTGACAGATTGGAAAAAAAAATTTATAAAAAAAATTGTTCTTATTAAAATTTTGTATTTTTTACCGTTTTCCCGCCATTTTAGATTAAAAGTTTAAAATGGCCGCCATTTTGAAATTTTAAATTGGACCAAGTTGATTTTTTTTATAAGATTGAATATATAAATAAACAATCCAGATGTTTCAACTAAGAATAATTAATTATGATTTTTAGTTTCCAACATGGCCCCTAGGCTACAAGGCAATGTTATTTTCTATTTTATGCTTTAAGTTTAACACTTGATAACGAGAGTTGATTTACACTTTCGAAACGTCGTGTATTAATTTTTTTTATATACACAAATGACAAACGTCCTATTGAATTATAAATATAAACAATCTTTCTATATGAAATAACGGTACTTACGTATTAACGCCACCGCAGCAGAAGTTGCTAATGCGCATGCGCCAATATTTGCTTACTTTGTGATATAATTATATATCACGACAGGTTTGGCCAGGTAGCTATATATATCTATATATAAACACCTGGCCAAACCTTATATATATATATATAATCACCTGGCCAAACCTTATATATATATATATATATATATATATATATATATATATAATGGAATTCTGCTTCCCTTAAACCAGTTTGCTCTTTATTGGCGCATGCGCATTAGCGCAACTTCTGCTGCGGTGGCGTTAATAAGTAAGTACCGAATTAACTTTAAAATTGTATATGAAATCAAATTTTCTTTAGCTTAAATTCAAAATTACATTTTTGACAATAACTTCGCTATTTGTCATCGTAGAGAGGTGGGGTTGGTACCACTGCACGCAGAATTGAAATCTGCAAATTTGTATCGAATTTCGCGTGTTATAAGTTGAATAACACACACGAGATATGAACGGAAAAACGGTTTAAAATTCGATTTTTTTGACCCATCACAAAATGTTCTTTTGTCCACGCCTGTTACAGGCCTACACTATCAAAACATTTAAATAGTCTGAACGGAACGTTGCCGCGTTCCCTTTAACTGCGATACTCTCCGTTTAATGACCTAGTTATTTTACAACAGCACTTTTATAAATTAAACCACGTTGTAGACAATTACCTTAATTAATATCATCTCCCTTTCACACTGATAACAGCTTGTTTACACGACTGTCACAAATTATCTCTAAATGTGTTTATAGTTAGGGCAATAAAGGCGGTCTATTCTGATAAAGAGTGACTGTACCACAGATTTAACCAAGGACTCTTATAATTCACGTGCGACTATACAATTGCAGCTTAAACGACTACAACTTTATCATTTAAAACAATTTTATTTAAAATTTTTCTTTTCACAATATAAACTCTTTAAGACTTATTTTAGAGATTGTAATAAACAAGCTCCCAATAAATCAATTCAGTTATGTATTTTAATCTCTTTGTAAATACTTGACCCGGTTTTACCACAATATCAATCTTGAGTTGGATAACCTCAAACTTAACCTATAAAATAGATTTTTACACAATTATTCTAGAGTTTTGTTTGTGAAGGGGACTGTACCGCTAGCTTAGCCGCTTTCACTGTTGCATCTTGGAGAGAAATAAAATGAAAGAAGGAAAAAAAATTATATTAAGAAATGTGGAAAATCTACTTTCACCGGATTGTGTTTTATAAACTTCAACGTAATTTAATGATGGTCGTAGTAGGCATATCCGGTTAATCAACTTCCTGTGTGGAATGGATTCTAATAATCTTGTTTGAGGGAGGGACGAAGCTCCATCACTTTTTAAATAATGTAAAACCGCTGCATGAACTTTATTCTCACCATCGTCAAAACGAAATAAAATCGAACCAAAAGAGAAAATGAATAACTTAACCTCAGAAAAATCGTACTTGATTAAAATCAAGATTTTAAATAACGGCTATCAAGGTTCATATATATATACAGGGTGTCCCATAAGTAAAGTGCCAAACTCTGGGAAAAGGTTATACGGGTCAAAATAAAGAGAAAATCACGAATAATTGTTTTTCTAAAAACGCTTCGTTTACCAGATATCAACCATTTTGTATTTTTTACAAAATAATTGTTATCTTCAAATTTTTTCAACCGATCTTTATAAAACTCGGTAAATATGTTTAAATAAAAGAGACCTACTGTAGAAAAAAAATTCAACTTGGTCCAATTTAAAATTTCAAAATGGCGGCCATTTTAAACTTTTAATCTAAAATGGCGGGAAAACGGTAAAAAATACAAAATTTTTATAATTTTTTTTTCCAATCTGTCAACACCAAAAACATGAGAATCGAACAAAACATAACCGAGATACATTGAAACCATTTATTGAGTGACAACACATAATGGGATTAAAAAATGATTTTTGCTGCCTCTTAACACACATTTCAATGTATGTTTAATTTATATTTAAACATACTTACCGAGTTTTATAAAGATCGGTTGAAAAAATTTGAAAATAACAATTATTTTGTAAAAAAATACAAAATGGCGGATATCTGGGAGAAGCCTTTTTGGAAAAAAATTTATTCGTGTTTTTCTCTTTATTTTGACCCGTATAACCTTTTCCCAGAGTTTGGCACTTTACTTATGGGACACCCTGTCTACAGGGTGTTCAGAAATTCAGTAGCTTATTCCTCAAATGAAAATATTTAAATAAACATACTTCCTAAAATGCTCAGTTCCTTATCTATCCGCCATTTTGTGTTTTTAACAAACAAAAAATCATATCTTTTCAGCGGTAAATGATATGGAGTTGTAATTTATGCCACTTTAGTGTTATTAATTGTTATCCAATTGAGAGAAAATCATCAATCGATTTCATTTACTCACAACAAAATGGCGGTTATTTAACCGTCTAACGACAAACAAAATCGCTTTTTCATTCTTTCTCTAACTTACTGAGTTGTCGACGACAAAAAACTGAAAACATTGGTAATTGACTACTTACACCTAAGATTTGTAAAACAGACGATTCTTATTTTTTCCTGATCAAATTTTATTCTAGGCTATATCTTCGGTGTTGTAGACAATTACCAAGAATTAATGTTTTCTGTCTTACACTCGTTTCAGCTCTCAGTTTAGACCTTTATACCACCAGGGATAATAAGTTTTATCAGAGACAAAGTTAACAGGTGCAATCATTGTCATAGGATGTATCTCATACAACACAACAGCCATCATTAGCAAAGATTTGTCCTTTTGATAATTTGTTCGTCATGGCCTTTCCTTGTTCGTTAAATTTTCTAGAAAAACCACATACTCAAGTCGTTTAATTTCCTGCATGTCAAATGATTTTCTGACTTTTAAGCTGTCCTCCAGGTCTTGAAACATTCGTACCTCTCTTAATCTGTTCAGAAGAAGCATCGGAACCATAAACATGTTTAAAGGGGTGCAGTACCCTAGTTAACAAATTTTAACTTGCAGCGACTCCATAGATTTTTGAAATATCAGCAACAACAAAGCAATTAATGCTGCATAATGTGGAATTGAAAGTATTATTAAAATCGCTTTACAGGTTTCAAAGTTATAAGTGATTTTAGTTCAATGTCGGAAGCGAGTCGGTGGAGTACAGCGTGAGATGTAGCCTGAGCTATAAGCAGTATAGGTTAGGTTAGGAGGGAATGGTTAGGTTAGGTTAGGGCGGAATGGTTAGGTTAGGTTAGGGGGGAATGGTTAGGTTACGTTAGATTAGGGAAAATGGTTAGGTTAGGTTAGGGTTAGGGGGGAATGGTTAGGTTAGGGTTAGGGGGGAATGGTTAGGTTAGGGGGGAATGGTTACATTAGGTTAGGGGGAAATGGTTAGGTTAGGGGGAATGGTTAGGTTAGGGGGGAATGGTTAGGTTAGGGGGAATGGTTAGGTTAGGGGGGAATGGTTAGGTTAGGTTAGGGGAAATGGTTAGGTTAGGTTAGATTAGGGGGGGATGGTTATGTTAGGTTAGGTTAGGGAAAATGGTTAGGTTAGGTTAGGGTTAGGGGGGAATGGTTAGGTTAGGGTTAGGGGGGAATGGTTAGGTTAGGGGGGAATGGTTAGATTAGGTTAGGGGGAAATGGTTAGGTTAGGGGGAATGGTTAGGTTAGGGGGGAATGGTTAGGTTAGGGGGAATGGTTAGGTTAGGGGGGAATGGTTAGGTTAGGTTAGGGGAAATGGTTAGGTTAGGTTAGATTAGGGGGGGATGGTTATGTTAGGTTAGGTTAGGGAGGAATCGTTAGGTTAGGGCGGAATGGTTAGGTTAGGGGAAACGGTTAGGTTAGAGCGGAATGGTTAGGTTAGGTTAGGTTAAGTGAAATGGTTAGGTTAGGTGGGATGGTTAGGTTAGGTTAGGGGAGGGGGAATTGTCAGGTTAGGTTAGGTTAGGTTGGGGGGGGGAATGGTTCGATTGAAGGCGAAAAACTCCTTCGAAGTGTATCGCTCTGTTAGAAAACACATTTTAAAAGAGAGAGAAAAAAAAATTGTAAATCAGAGATAATGATACAGGACATACATGATTTTTATTTATGTGCATCGAAGAACAGCCTACGCTTAAATTTTTTACTTAAAGTGGAAAAAGAATCATTTTAATGAAGTACTTGAACACTAAGTGCAGTTTTAACAAAATTAGGAGTTCAGTGAAATAAAAACAACAACATAAAAGTGCTTACTATTGAAAATCCAAACGCCCTAAAATGAATACTACTTATTTACATAAACAATACACAATTTTTCGGTTATAATAAATAATTTTAACTTGTTTTTTTCCATTGCAAAACGGACCTTACTTAAAATACGCGACTCGTATTAAATAGATTAAAGTTTAAATTTTGAATCTGATCATAAAAACTGTAATTTGTTCAAAACTAGAATGAAAACTATTACACATCGGTCATAGAACGGAAAACGGACTATAAAAAAACGCGTGGAAAATTACCGGCTTTCGTAAAGAATTCAAATAAAAAAAAAAAAACAAACAACCAAGTATTGTAAACACACAATGTTCTACGATGTGAAATTATGCATTGTTGGTAATAAAAATAGAGCGCATGCGCAATGTGATGTAATCAAATTGTTCACGGGTGTCAACATTATCAGGTATTTGTTGACAAAACGGGCATGCAAAGTTTAGGCCTACTTGGAGTACTTTTTCACGCAAGCGTGCGCATTAAACAAACTGTGTTAAACAAAATAGGCTTTTCTATTTTAAGAACAGAAATACAGTATACGAAGTATGAAATAAGTTTGGTAGTCTTAAACTTTTGACTTTCTGGAAATAGAAAAAATGATTTTCGACAGCCGTCCAGATAGGAATATGAACTTTGGTGTGTTCATATAGAACCCTATTGAAAATCAGACACGTAGGCCTTTTTAAACAGTTTTTGTTCATATCTCTTGTATTATTCAACTTTTAGGTTAGGTTTAGATAAGGTTGGATTACTCAAAATTAGACTAAAATTAGCAAATTTAAATTCTCTAAACAGTTTTTGTTCATATCTCTTGTATTATAACAACTTTTAGGTTAGGTTTAGATAAGGTTGGATTACTCAAAATTAGACTAAAATTAACAAATTTAAATTCTCTAAACAGTTTTTGTTCATATCTCTTGTATTATTCAACTTTTAGGTTAGGTTTAGATAAGGTTGGATTACTCAAAATTAGACTAACATTAGCAAATTTAAATTCTCTAAACAATTTTTGTTCATATCTCTTGTATTATTAAACATTTAGGTTAGGTTTAGAGAAGATTGGATTACTCAAAATTAGACTAAAATTAGCAAATTTAAATTCTCTAAACAGTTTTTGTTCATATCTCTTGTATTATTCAACTTTTAGGTTAGGTTTAGATAAGGTTGGATTACTCAAAATTAGACTAAAATTATTAGCAAATTTAAATTCTCTAAACAGTTTTTGTTCATATCTCTTGTATTATTCAACTTTTAGGTTAGGTTTAGAGAAGATTGGATTACTCAAAATTAGACTAAAATTAGCAAATTAAAATTCTCCAAATAGGGAAGTCACGGTCGAAAATGTAATTTAGAATCCTAACCTCAAAATAAAATGTAATATTTTTATAAGTTAGATATCCAGCACCGTCACGAGTTGTAACGAATTTAGGCTTTTTCACAGCTTCAAGGCCCGTAAGGGCAGAGACACTGACACGAGCGTAGCGAGTGTAAACTGATTAAGATACAGGGCGTTTGAAAAACTATATAATAATATACATATTTAACAAAATGCTTAGTTTTAACTTTTATCTAGCCGACATTTTAGGTGTTCAACAAAAGAAAAAATCATATCTTTTTAACGGCAAATAATACAGCGTTGACATTTTGTACGCTACTTAGCGTTATACAGTCCCAATTAGAGAAAAATAATCAACCGATTTGTTTTACTCATTTCAAAATGGCGGAATATATTTAAACTTTATATCGTCGAATATCTCAGAAATCGTTAAGTTTACAAACTATTAACAAGAGACAAGATTTTTTTTAAGAGCAAATAAAATTGATTTTAATTCTTTCTATAGCACCAGGTCAGGTATGCCAACTGCAAGAAAGTTGTGTTATACACAATTTTATTACAAGGTTCAGAAAACCTGGACAATGGCGTTTTTTATCTAACAAACATTTCCTACTTGGCAGAGGAAACAAATTTTGGTCATTTCTTCGTACTGCATAGTATGATAGGGCTGAGGTAAGTAATGATGGCGTCCATTGAATTGTTTTTTTTTTTTTCACTGGTGACCCAATAGACAGAATCAAAATAAATTATATCACTGTTTATAGTCGAAGTTTCGTTAACTCCCGTTATCAAGTGAGCACACAACGACACTACACAAGGAATAGCAAAGCTAACTAATATGGGTTGCGTGTCAACGGAGCGGTGATCTAACGGTTTATCGAGGACGATTCAATACTTTGCGATAAACGTTTTGTATTAGTTGTTATATACACAGATGATGGCGATAGTCTGTTTAACCCATAGCAAACGATCCATCTTTATCAAATAACTTTAAATTCAAAAACGAATTGGATGTTAAACCTTTCAAAATATTCAAATGAAACATTTTCATATCTATTACAAATTGTTCTCAAATCGTTACAAGGATTTTCCCCAAATCGAAATTACAGTGAATCAAGTGTCACATTCCTTCACCGGTGGGCGATTCATAATCTTGGGTTCAGGGACGTATTTCTCAATAGGCGGAAAACACATTTCAATATAACACGGGATAATGTCATCGACGTAAGCATTTAAGTTTATCTTCCTTTACAGTTTAACTCAATCTGTATGAAAGCTAAATGTTACTGTCAAAGTGTTGTGTACTAGTGGTGGGCATTAACGCTAACAACAGTCAAAGTCAACACCAGTTAACGTTGAGCGTGAATAACTGTTGAAAAAAACTGCTAACGTTAACCTGCCAGACAGAACAGAAGACCAAGCGTCTTTGTTCAGTGTGCAGGTGTAAAATAGTAAAATTGTAGGCTACAGCAGAAACATACGTTGATGAATAAACGTTGACGTTAATTGATTCACTTTAGTTGCTCAACTAAACTAACAGACGACTGAGAGGCGTATGTTTAGCTGGGTGCGCGCGCATCGAGTGGGACGCTGTCGCTAACAAACATCCACTGATGCGTCACCTGCAAGCACTAAGCAGTTGATCAACGTTAGCAGTTAATGCACTTCTTCGTCAACTGCGTTGAGCGTTGACGGTTAGCTGTTACCCGTTAACGGACACAGCAATATTCTGTACTTCTGTAAAGTGAGACTGACCCTCTCTTGATTGCGTAAGATCTGTCGAAACTTGTACAGGAATTTCTTTTCTACGTCTTTTCAAACAAAATGTGCATAACGATACAGGGTGCTTCTAGAAGGACTTAATTCAGACTACTTACTGGTTTTTGGTGTAATTTTGTAACAAAGCACAAGTTTTAAACTGATAGTTAGTTAGGTTTTAATGTGACTTTGTTTGGTTATTTTGCAGATCTCCCACCTTGAAGTCGATTTCCTGCCAAACCTGCAGCGGTTTCTTTTTCCGAGTTCAGCCAGGACAGTTTACAAGCTTTAAATACTTATTTGAAAGACTTTTTGATAAATCTCCAGAAGTATAAATCGAGAGATGTCGCATCCGCTGAACGAGGTGGCCTCGACCTGGAGACCGGTTATTGAGGAAATCCGGACCTCGTTGAGGTGGGTAACGGTGCGCCACCTTACTGGAAGTGTATTCGTCGTCCTTAATGATGTGCGAGTTCGAATTAAAACACTCGGTGAATGCGAGTATCAAAATCATCGGAAAGTTCCGATTATTAAAATCCTCGGATTCGTAACTAGGAACAAGGAGACGATATAATATTCGTTAGTAATTCGCTGATTGGTAAAGCTGAGTTGGAATCCGATGCGCAAAATCATTCTGAGCAGATACTCGATTTCGAAATAATAATACGAGTATTGAAATCATTTGAAAGCGAGTAGTGCGAGTATCCATTTCACCCGAGTATCAACTCGCTTTGATATGGAAACATTAAAGACACGTGGAACGCCCAACTCGCCGGTGTCATTTTGTGGCACTGTTTTACGAATTAGGATAGTTTTAGTAAGGAACAGAGTCTAAGTTCTTTTTAAGAAGCCAGAAAGACAACAATAATTATTGTGACGGACTTGGAATACTGACGAAATCGCTTGCAAACAAGACGGAAGTCATGGATGCTACAACGATATTATAAACCCTTGGGTGGGGAGGAGTATTCACTACGCGAGTCAAAACTTGATCTATTTCGCTTCAAAACGACGCCAAAACCAGCTCTCTAAGTAGTCCGAATGAATTTACGAAGTTGTAAATTTTTAATAAAAATATGTAATCAATAACAAGGCCTATAATATGACACATTGTGTCCTTTATTTATTTTGAATATTTTGTTCTATAAGCGTAGTTTACGGTAGATACCAGGAAGGTGAGGGGGGAGGAGGGGAGGCTAGACGTGACTGTACCAGAGAACGGTAAAATAATCTACGCCTAGGGCGGGAAATCTAAATGCGTTCTTGTACCTGTCGGGTGGGTGTTCCCAATATCTTAAAATACCTACATTAGAAATCAGACAGTAATGGTCATGAAATTAGGCGTACAAACACCACACTCAGATTTCTTAACACATCCACCAATAAGAATCCACCTGATGGAATAAAATCTAGTTTTTTTGGATGGAGGTAAAGTTTTATTTATTTATTTTTTTTAAGGCGAAAACTTCAGTCATTAGGGACTTATATAAAAAAAGGAAGATTGCTACCTCCTCAGAAAAATGCTGATTCGTGAAACGCCATGGAGCTGTTAAAAGACGTAATTGCTCAAAACCATCTCAACCGATAACGTTCAAATTTTAGTAAAGAATGAAGATCAACGAGACGAGTGCAAAATAGCAAGTTGAAAAATACTACAGTTCAGGAAAAATTGGAAAAAAAATTTCTCAGAGGCTCATAGAAATGACTATTGGCAATCCCGAGGATGCTTAGCTGGATCTACACCTTTTTCATGTTGTCTTGGGTTAGATCCCTCTTTTTAATTTTTCCTATCAGGTCTCTCTTGAGCAACTCTTGTTCCTTTCTGACGTTGACGCTAATTGTAAAGTCTATATAACAATAGTTTCTTATCTTTAATTTTAAACAAAAACTGAATTAGCATGATTTAAAAAAAAAATGTATAAACTTTTCGATAAGGCACGCTTTTAGATTAGTGGAAAGTCCACTGCATATGTTTTCTCAATTTAAATTAATCTTGTAAATTTGTATTTTTTATCTGTGTGCGTACAGGGTGTTCCTGTAATACGCGGAGATAATTCAGGGGTGGTTAAAATAAAGAGAAAAAAAGTTTCTATAAACATATGTCCGAAAACACATTTCTTTTACCATTTTATTTTTTTTTACTAAATAATTTGTATCTCTAATTACAGCTAAACCGATCGAGTTGAAATTTTCCACAGCGGTTATCAATGTAAAGACCTACTTTGTGAAAAATACTCAACTTGTTCCAATAATCCGTTTAAAAAATAGCGGACATTTAAAAATTGTAACGAAAATAACTTCAAACGAGTCATGAAATATTTAAATGGCCGTCAATTTAAACGATTTATTGGAGCAGATTGTTTATTTTTGTTCAAACTAGCTCCTTATATTTCTGAGTATCGTGTAAAATTTCAACTCAATCGGTTGATCCGTTCTATAGATATAAATTATTTAGTAAAAAAAAACGACGGATAGCTGGTAAAAGAAGAGTTTCCGAATATATGAACTTTTTTTTATATTTTGATCCGTATAACCGCCCCCTGTATTATCTCCGCGTATTACAGGAACACCCTGTACATACTGGGTGTCTCATCTAAAATACTTCTTACTTTACTTTTATTCACTGGATATGGTGTTTGTAACTCTACATCTTTATAATTTATTTGTACGTCTTATTTTCAATTTTCTCGATTTGTGTATTTGTAAAAAAAAGTTATAAATAATAAAACGGACAAAGAAACGCGTTTTTTCTACTTAGTTTACTATTTTTGTGAATTATTACTTAGATTATGTTTGGGGGAGGGGATGGAACTCAAGATCCGTAGCTTATTGTACACCCCAGGGTCCTAATAGCAAGGCAAGCCGCTACCTGTACCCTCGATGGCTGACTAACATGATTCATGTCAAACTCCTTCCGATAGAGCGGCCTGTATAGAATATCTGAATTAGAAATCGGTCGACAACTATCATAAATTAGGCGTACAACAGTCCGATAAGAAACTCACATTGAATTCCTGACACGTAGCAAGTCTACATGTATAGGGAAACTAATCGTGCACTATGGTAAGTAAAAGTAGTGTCTGGAGGCGCAAGGCCACATTGCTAAACCGACTTTCATTCCTGTTCTCGTAAATTCAAACAATTCAGTTTTGAGGAATTTACTTTTACCACAATTAGACCTTGTCCTTGTAAACCCAATCCTGTCTAATGGGCTACGTTAGCAGACCAAGAAATAACCGATAGCACAACTACTGTAAACAGGGACACTACACGGAGGAAGAAATTGGGATATCACTGGTAATAAACATACTGTTACCGTCGATGTATATTAAATCATTCAATGTTGATTGTCTTATTTGTTAAACGGCTTTCAACCACTGCAGCTGGTCTTCGTTGGTTGGTGTTCAATTAGAAGAGTAAACAATCCGACATTGTTTAATTTGTATTCTTATACAAGGTTAGGTTAGGTTAGTGCGCGCCAAAGTATAACACGCAGGTTCTACTCCGATACAGGGACGTTCAGCCCTTGTTTTAGGTTAGGTTAGGTTAGTGCGCGCCAAAGTATAACACGCAGGTTCTACTCCGATACAGGGACGTTCTGCTCTTGTTTTAGGTTAGGTTAGGTTAGTGCGCGCCAAAGTATAACACGCAGGTTCTAGTCCGATACAGGGACGTTCTTCTTGTTTTAGGTTAGGTTAGGTTAGTGCGCGCCAAAGTATAACACGCTGGTTCTAGTCCGATACAGGGACGTTCAGCTCTTGTTTTAGGTTAGGTTAGGTTAGTGCGCGCCAAAGTATAACACGCAGATTCTAGTCCGATACAGGGACGTTCAGCTCTTGTTTTAGGTTAGGTTAGTGCGCGCCAAAGTATAACACGCAGGTTCTACTCCGATACAGGGACATTCAGCTCTTGTTTTAGATTAGGTTAATTTAGTGCGCGCCAAAGTATAACACGCAGGTTCTAGTCCGATACAGGGACGTTCAGCTCATGTTTTAGGTTAGGTTAGTGCACGCCAAAGAATAACACGCAGGTTCTAGTCCGATACAGGGACGTTCAGCTCATGTTTTAGGTTAGGTTAGTGCGCGCCAAAGTAACCACGCAGGTTCTACTCCGATACAGGGACGTTCAGCTCTTGTTTTAGGTTAGATTAGGTTAGTGCGCGCCAAAGTATAACACGCAGATTCTAGTCCGATACAGGGACGTTCAGCTCTTGTTTTAGGTTGGGGTAGGTTAGTGCGCGCCAAAGTATAACACGCAGGTTCTAGTCCGATACAGGGACGTTCTTCTTGTTTTAGGTTAGGTTAGGTTAGTGCGCGCCAAAGTATAACACGCTGGTTCTAGTCCGATACAGGGACGTTCAGCTCTTGTTTTAGGTTAGGTTAGGTTAGTGCGCGCCAAAGTATAACACGCAGATTCTAGTCCGATACAGGGACGTTCAGCTCTTGTTTTAGGTTAGGTTAGTGCGCGCCAAAGTATAACACGCAGGTTCTACTCCGATACAGGGACATTCAGCTCTTGTTTTAGATTAGGTTAATTTAGTGCGCGCCAAAGTATAACACGCAGGTTCTAGTCCGATACAGGGACGTTCAGCTCATGTTTTAGGTTAGGTTAGTGCACGCCAAAGAATAACACGCAGGTTCTAGTCCGATACAGGGACGTTCAGCTCATGTTTTAGGTTAGGTTAGTGCGCGCCAAAGTAAACACGCAGGTTCTACTCCGATACAGGGACGTTCAGCTCTTGTTTTAGGTTAGGTTAATTTAGTGCGCGCCAAAGTATAACACGCAGGTTCTAGTCCGATACAGGGACGTTCAGCTCTTGTTTTAGGTTGGGGTAGGTTAGTGCGCGCCAAAGTATAACACGCAGGTTCTACTCCGATACAGGGACATTCAGCTCTTGTTTTAGATTAGGTTAATTTAGTGCGCGCCAAAGTATAACACGCAGGTTCTAGTCCGATACAGGGACGTTCAGCACTTGTTTTAGATTAGGTTAGTGCGCGCCAAAGTATAACACGCAGGTTCTAGTCCGATAGAGGGACGTTCAATTCTCATTTTAGGTTAGGTTGGGTTAATTTAGTGCGCGCCAAAGTATAACACGCAGGTTCTAGTCCGATACAGGGACGTTCAGCTCTTGTTTTAGGTTAGATTAGGTTAGTGCGCGCCAAAGTATAACACGCAGATTCTAGTCCGATACAGGGACGTTCAGCTCTTGTTTTAGGTTGGGGTAGGTTAGTGCGCGCCAAAGTATAACACGCAGGTTCTAGTCCGATACAGGGACGTTCTTCTTGTTTTAGGTTAGGTTAGGTTAGTGCGCGCCAAAGTATAACACGCAGGTTCTAGTCCGATACAGGGACGTTCAGCTCTTGTTTTAGGTTAGGTTAGTGCGCGCCAAAGTATAACACGCAGGTTCTACTCCGATACAGGGACATTCAGCTCTTGTTTTAGCGCACCTGTATGCCTTCTCGTTCTCACTAAAGCCTTTAAGTTCCGGGACCCACATTAGGCGGAGTTGTGAGGGTGATTTGACAATCCTACATTATCTTAGTACATTATCTTACAATCTCTTCATACCCTCCCCCCCACCACAGCGAAGGTTAGATTCCTTAGATAGCCCAGCTATTTACATTCACAGTTTATCGATATTTGTTTGGTGATAAGGACAAATTTAATTGTGAATGCCGTTGATAATTTAATTACATGATTACTGTAGTTTGATGAGGACAGACGTATCTAGATGTCAAATGTTACAAGTTTTAATCTATGAATAGAAGTCCTCTTACAAGTTTAAAATTCTCAACTCTACACTGACAAGATAGTCGTGTAATATCAATTTCTTTTGTTAAAGCCATCACATTTTATCGGTGAACGTGTTGAATATATAACCGAGCGGAATGTGGACTTCCAAGGTAGTTGAATCACTATACAGGGTGGTATGGAATTATGTAGCCAAACGTAGGACAATTATTGTATATAGGGCGTCCACCTGATATTTATCCAGCTCTAACATAATGCAAAACAAGAGGATACTAAAGTTGGTTGTTTGTGCCTTGTAGAAAACGTAGGTGGATCGAGGGGTTACAACAATACAATACTGTTAGCAATTTACGATAGTTTTAGTTAGGAATATAGTCTAAGTTCTTTTGAGGAACCCAAGTATGACAACAATTATTGTGACAGACTTGGAAAAATGATGAAATGACTTGCAAACAAGACGACGTCATTGATGATACAAACATATATAAACCCTTGGGTGGGAGAAAACTTAGCCAGTGGGCCAAGATTGATCAAGGAAGGTGCTGGAGGAATTTTTGAAAATAGCCAGATGGACTTGGCGAATAAGAGCTTCCTGGGAGTATAATTCTTGAAGATAGCCAGACGGACTTGGCGAGTAAGAGCTTCCTGGGAGAATAATTCTTGAAGATAGCCAGACGGACTTGGCGAGTAAGAGCTTCCTGGGAGAATAATTCTTGAAGATAGCCAGACGGACTTGGCGAGTAAGAGCTTCCTGGAAGAATAATTCTTGAATATAGCCAGACGGACTTGGCGAGTAAGAGCTTCCTGGGAGAATAATTCTTGAAGATAGCCAGACGGACTTGGCGAGTAAGAGCTTCCTGGGAGAAAATTCTTGAAGATAGCCAGACGGACTTGGCGAGTAAGAGCTTCCTGGGAGAATAATTCATGAGGATAGATAGACGGACTTGGCGAGTAAGAGCTTCCTGGGAGAATAATTCTTGAAGATAGCCAGACGGACTTGGCGAGTAAGAGCTTCCTGGGAGAATAATTCTTGAAGATAGCCAGACGGGCTTGGCGAGTAAGAGCTTCCTGGGAGTATAATTCTGGAAGATAGCCAGACGGACTTGGCGAGTAAGAGCTTCATGGGAGAATTATTCTTGAAGATAGCCAGACGGACTTGGCGAGTAAGAGCTTCCTGGAAGAATAATTCTTGAATATAGCCAGACGGACTTGGCGAGTAAGAGCTTCCTGGGAGAATAATTCTTGAAGATAGCCAGACGGACTTGGCGAGTAAGAGCTTCCTGGGAGAATAATTCTTGAAGATAGCCAGACGGACTTGGCGAGTAAGAGCTTCCTGGGAGAATAATTCTTGAAGATAGCCAGACGGACTTGGCAAGTAAGAGCTTCCTGGGAGAATAATTCTTGAAGATAGCCAGGCGGACTTGGCAAGTAAGAGCTTCCTGGGAGAATAATTCTTGAAGATAGCCAGACGGACTTGGCGAGTAAGAGCTTCCTGGGAGTATAATTCTTGAAGATAGCCAGACGGACTTGGCGAGTAAGAGCTTCCTGGGAGAATAATTCTTGAAGATAGCCAGACGGACTTGGCGAGTAAGAGCTTCCTGGGAGAATAATTCTTGAAGATAGCCAGACGGACTTGGCGAGTAAGAGCTTCCTGGAAGAATAATTCTTGAATATAGCCAGACGGACTTGGCGAGTAAGAGCTTCCTGGGAGAATAATTCTTGAAGATAGCCAGACGGACTTGGCGAGTAAGAGCTTCCTGGGAGAAAATTCTTGAAGATAGCCAGACGGACTTGGCGAGTAAGAGCTTCCTGGGAGAATAATTCATGATGATAGATAGACGGACTTGGCGAGTAAGAGCTTCCTGGGAGAATAATTCTTGAAGATAGCCAGACGACTTGGCGAGTAAGAGCTTCCTGGGAGAATAATTCTTGAAGATAGCCAGACGGGCTTGGCGAGTAAGAGCTTCCTGGGAGTATAATTCTGGAAGATAGCCAGACGGACTTGGCGAGTAAGAGCTTCCTGGGAGAATAATTCTTGAAGATAGCCAGACGGACTTGGCGAGTAAGAGCTTCCTGGAAGAATAATTCTTGAATATAGCCAGACGGACTTGGCGAGTAAGAGCTTCCTGGGAGAATAATTCTTGAAGATAGCCAGACGGACTTGGCAAGTAAGAGCTTCCTGGGAGAATAATTCTTGAAGATAGCCAGGCGGACTTGGCAAGTAAGAGCTTCCTGGGAGAATAATTCTTGAAGATAGCCAGACGGACTTGGCAAGTAAGAGCTTCCTGGGAGAATAATTCTTGAAGATAGCCAGACGGACTTGGCGAGTAAGAGCTTCCTGGGAGAATAATTCTTGAAGATAGCCAGACGGACTCGGCGAGTAAGAGCTTCCTGGGAGAATAATTCTTGAAGATAGCCAGACGGACTTGGCAAGTTAGAGCTTCCTGGGAGAATAATTCTTGAAGATAGCCAGACGGACTTGGCAAGTAAGAGCTTCCTGGGAGAATAATTCTTGAAGATAGCCAGACGGACTTGGCAAGTAAGAGCTTCCTGGGAGAATAATTCTTGAAGATAGCCAGACGGACTTGGCAAGTAAGAGCTTCCTGGGAGAATAATTCTTGAAGATAGCCAGACGGACTTGGCGAGTAAGAGCTTCCTGGGAGAATAATTCTTGAAGATAGCCAGACGGACTCGGCGAGTAAGAGCTTCCTGGGAGAATAATTCTTGAAGATAGCCAGACGGACTTGGCAAGTTAGAGCTTCCTGGGAGAATAATTCTTGAAGATAGCCAGACGGACTTGGCAAGTAAGAGCTTCCTGGGAGTATAATTCTTGAAGATAGCCAGACGGACTTGGCGAGTAAGAGCTTCCTGGGAGAATAATTCTTGAAGATAGCCAGACGGACTTGGCGAGTAAGAGCTTCCTGGGAGAATAATTCTTGAAGATAGCCAGACGGACTTGGCGAGTAAGAGTTTCCTGGAAGAATAATTCTTGAATATAGCCAGACGGACTTGGCGAGTAAGAGCTTCCTGGGAGAATAATTCTTGAAGATAGCCAGACGGACTTGGCGAGTAAGAGCTTCCTGGGAGAAAATTCTTGAAGATAGCCAGACGGACTTGGCGAGTAAGAGCTTCCTGGGAGAATAATTCATGAGGATAGATAGACGGACTTGGCGAGTAAGAGCTTCCTGGGAGAATAATTCTTGAAGATAGCCAGACGGACTTGGCGAGTAAGAGCTTCCTGGGAGAATAATTCTTGAAGATAGCCAGACGGGCTTGGCGAGTAAGAGCTTCCTGGGAGTATAATTCTGGAAGATAGCCAGACGGACTTGGCGAGTAAGAGCTTCCTGGGAGAATAATTCTTGAAGATAGCCAGACGGACTTGGCGAGTAAGAGCTTCCTGGAAGAATAATTCTTGAATATAGCCAGACGGACTTGGCGAGTAAGAGCTTCCTGGGAGAATAATTCTTGAAGATAGCCAGACGGACTTGGCGAGTAAGAGCTTCCTGGGAGAATAATTCTTGAAGATAGCCAGACGGACTTGGCAAGTAAGAGCTTCCTGGGAGAATAATTCTTGAAGATAGCCAGGCGGACTTGGCAAGTAAGAGCTTCCTGGGAGAATAATTCTTGAAGATAGCCAGACGGACTTGGCAAGTAAGAGCTTCCTGGGAGAATAATTCTTGAAGATAGCCAGACGGACTTGGCGAGTAAGAGCTTCCTGGGAGAATAATTCTTGAAGATAGCCAGACGGACTCGGCGAGTAAGAGCTTCCTGGGAGAATAATTCTTGAAGATAGCCAGACGGACTTGGCAAGTTAGAGCTTCCTGGGAGAATAATTCTTGAAGATAGCCAGACGGACTTGGCAAGTAAGAGCTTCCTGGGAGAATAATTCTTGAAGATAGCCAGACGGACTTGGCGAGTAAGAGCTTCCTGGGAGAATAATTCTTGAAGATAGCCAGACGGACTCGGCGAGTAAGAGCTTCCTGGGAGAATAATTCTTGAAGATAGCCAGACGGACTTGGCAAGTTAGAGCTTCCTGGGAGAATAATTCTTGAAGATAGCCAGACGGACTTGGCAAGTAAGAGCTTCCTGGGAGAATAATTCTTGAAGATAGCCAGACGGACTTGGCAAGTAAGAGCTTCCTGGGAGAATAATTCTTGAAGATAGCCAGACGGACTTGGCGAGTAAGAGCTTCCTGGGAGAATAATTCTTGAAGATAGCCAGACGGACTCGGCGAGTAAGAGCTTCCTGGGAGAATAATTCTTGAAGATAGCCAGACGGACTTGGCAAGTTAGAGCTTCCTGGGACAATAATTCTTGAAGATAGCCAGACGGACTTGGCAAGTAAGAGCTTCCTGGGAGTATAATTCTTGAAGATAGCCAGACGGACTTGGCGAGTAAGAGCTTCCTGGGAGAATAATTCTTGAAGATAGCCAGACGGACTTGGCGAGTAAGAGCTTCCTGGGAAAATAATTCTTGAAGATAGCCAGACGGACTTGGCGAGTAAGAGCTTCCTGGAAGAATAATTCTTGAATATAGCCAGACGGACTTGGCGAGTAAGAGCTTCCTGGGAGAATAATTCTTGAAGATAGCCAGACGGACTTGGCGAGTAAGAGCTTCCTGGGAGAAAATTCTTGAAGATAGCCAGACGGACTTGGCGAGTAAGAGCTTCCTGGGAGAATAATTCATGAGGATAGATAGACGGACTTGGCGAGTAAGAGCTTCCTGGGAGAATAATTCTTGAAGATAGCCAGACGGACTTGGCGAGTAAGAGCTTCCTGGGAGAATAATTCTTGAAGATAGCCAGACGGGCTTGGCGAGTAAGAGCTTCCTGGGAGAATAATTCTTGAAGATAGCCAGACGGGCTTGGCGAGTAAGAGCTTCCTGGGAGTATAATTCTGGAAGATAGCCAGACGGACTTGGCGAGTAAGAGCTTCCTGGGAGAATAATTCTTGAAGATAGCCAGACGGACTTGGCGAGTAAGAGCTTCCTGGAAGAATAATTCTTGAATATAGCCAGACGGACTTGGCGAGTAAGAGCTTCCTGGGAGAATAATTCTTGAAGATAACCAGACGGACTTGGCGAGTAAGAGCTTCCTGGGAGAATAATTCTTGAAGATAGCCAGACGGACTTGGCAAGTAAGAGCTTCCTGGGAGAATAATTCTTGAAGATAGCCAGGCGGACTTGGCAAGTAAGAGCTTCCTGGGAGAATAATTCTTGAAGATAGCCAGACGGACTTGGCAAGTAAGAGCTTCCTGGGAGAATAATTCTTGAAGATAGCCAGACGGACTTGGCGAGTAAGAGCTTCCTGGGAGAATAATTCTTGAAGATAGCCAGACGGACTCGGCGAGTAAGAGCTTCCTGGGAGAATAATTCTTGAAGATAGCCAGACGGACTTGGCAAGTTAGAGCTTCCTGGGAGAATAATTCTTGAAGATAGCCAGACGGACTTGGCAAGTAAGAGCTTCCTGGGAGAATAATTCTTGAAGATAGCCAGACGGACTTGGCAAGTAAGAGCTTCCTGGGAGAATAATTCTTGAAGATAGCCAGACGGACTTGGCAAGTAAGAGCTTCCTGGGAGAATAATTCTTGAAGATAGCCAGACGGACTTGGCGAGTAAGAGCTTCCTGGGAGAATAATTCTTGAAGATAGCCAGACGGACTCGGCGAGTAAGAGCTTCCTGGGAGAATAATTCTTGAAGATAGCCAGACGGACTTGGCAAGTTAGAGCTTCCTGGGAGAATAATTCTTGAAGATAGCCAGACGGACTTGGCAAGTAAGAGCTTCCTGGGAGAATAATTCTTGAAGATAGCCAGACGGACTTGGAAAGTAAGAGCTTCCTGGGAGAATAATTCTTGAAGATAGCCAGACGGACTTGGCGAGTAAGAGCTTCCTGGGGGAATAATTCTTGAAGATAGCCAGACGGACTTGGCGAGTAAGAGCTTCCTGGGAGAATAATTCTTGAAGATAGCCAGACGGACTTGGCGAGTAAGAGCTTCCTGGGAGAATAATTCTTGAAGATAGCCAGACGGACTTGGCGAGTAAGAGCTTCCTGGGAGTATTGAGACTTCAGACGCGCATCCATGAGTGGCAAGCAGGGTGAACTACTTCATATATAAACCTTGTAATTGTTTCAGAGACAAGTCATTATAAAATATAACTTAGAATCAGATCTGTGAGTCACAACAATTATTAGTCATTCTGGATTAATAGCAGTGATAAGGATATTGTAGTATTGTAATAAGATGGTAGATAGTCATTGTTAATAAAGATTAATTAAGTACTGAACCACTGATTTGATTATATTGAAAGTTAAAGAACTCAGGCAGTAAAAGGAACTTCTGTTAGAGGAACCCAACAGTAATACTGGTTACCAGTTTGTTTACACAGATTTTATGAACCTTAGCTCCATTAAAGAGAAAAATAAAGACTGACATTGATGAAAGAGGTGGACGAACATTCTTTTTGTTTTTAACATCTACCTAGTAATTAATAATTGAAATTTTCCGAACTGAATTTTGTTTTAAAAACATTGAATGTACAACACCTAAAGTAATTTTATTATTATATTCTTCGGACATCATTTGTGTGTTAAAAATCAAAACACGACGTTTCGGGAATAAGAATCAATTCCCGTTATCAAGTGACTAAAGAAACATGAAACTAGAAACTAAGCCTATGTAAGAAGTAAAAATTAAATAAGAATACCACCAACCTTAAAATCTAAGCATGCATCTCAGAGCTGAAACTGAGAAGTCAAAAAACACATTCACGGTAACACACAACTAACGTCAAATACGCGTTGTTGTATCAAAGATACAGCAACAAGTGACGTGGTCCAGAAGGCGTGACAAACTATTAGGGGAGTGACCTATTGTTAGTTGTATTAAGCTTCCTAGCCCGATAGCGGGTTACAACCCCTTGTGGCGATTTAAGAGGTAAAATTTCAGCTTGTTTTTTAGTTGTAGGGGTATTATAATCAAATTTTAGTTCTTTTTTTAATAATGGGAGCCATAATGGCCTTACCAAGTTTCTTTAGTTTTTAGTCACTTGATAACGGGAATTGATTCTTATTCCCGAAACGTCATGTTTTGATTTTTAACACACAAATGATGGCAAATGTCCGAAGAATGTATAATAATAAAATTGAACTTCCATCATTAACAAATAACTTCAAACAACCTAAAGTAATGTTATCTGAAGCTTAACGTTCAGTACTGGATTGGCACAGTACAGTACAGGACAGGATACCTTTGATATATAATTAAGCTTGATGGGCAATCTGCCGTCTTCAACATAATTATTAGGCTTTCTTGAATACACTGTCAAGGAAGCTATCACTTCCTTATTAAGGAAGGTAACTTGTCTTTCCTTGTTTAATTGTGTATAGCTAAATCTTTGACGAAGATTAGCCCCTAACGGCAGTAGGTTATGTAAACAGTTTGAAAACATTGCTAAACATAACCTAGAATGTTAGCTCGTGGCTAGGAGGACCATATTCGGGACTTTACAATCAGGTGATGTTTCTTCTGCCTGAAAACTCGTAAGCCTCATTGAAGGCACAGTAATAGTATGTTCTTATCTTGAGTCCACCCACCCCAATAATCTAATCTAATCTGACAGGCGGGAAACAAGCGTTTACTGACATATCATCAGACAATTATTTTATTTTGCTCAACTAACATTGTTAACATCTCAGTGTTCCTTGTTTCACAACAATTCAAACAAGCTGTACTTACCCACCCCTAACATAAATTCGGTTCCAATCAAGTTTCAAAATGGCGGTCGTTTAAAATTTTTGGAATGTAAATAACTATAAGTGAGTAATTTTCGTTTGAAATATTTAAATGGCAAAATGAGTAACATGCAAAATTTCAACTCAATCGAAACAAAAAATTTAAATAAAACAAACAAAAATTGAAAAAAATATACATTATTTATAAGAAAGCTTACGAAAAATTTGTTTTTCATTAATAAGAGAAAACTGTGTGTTAATCACTAGATGTTGAGCATATCTTTAAAATAAATATAAAATTATGAGTCTAGGCCTAATAGTTTTCTTAATACAATGGCATTTGCTTAACATTGAGTTTAAATGGGAGTCGCCTGGCAGATGTGAAAACATCAAAATTAATTTTTATGAAAAGTATGCAAAAGAAATAATGGTATTTGAAGGAAATAATAGTAAAAATAAACAAATGTTTAGATTTTTGTAAATAAAACAATTATTGGTACTTACGTATTAACGCCACCGCAGCAGAAGTTGCTAATGCGCATGCGCCAATATTTGCTTACTTTGCCAAACCTTTCGTAAGTTTATTGAAGTCAGGCCCGTTTTTAACCCTTTTAGCGCCCCTGGGCAAATTAAAGAGATGCTCCCCCCCCACCCGATTAATTCATCTTTGCCAGTTTTGGTTCGGGAGGGATTTCTCCCTTAACTCCACCGAACTTCTTTTATTTGGTGAGTCGGTAAGTCTTTCCATTATCCACCACCTATGAACCCGCCGTGTTACGGACTGGCAACCGGCTACTGTAAAAACTTGCAAGTATTATTACTGCAGTTACAGGCGTAGGTGTTATGATTGACGTCACAACATAACAACCTTGTATTTTACAGTATCACGGACCACCCACCCACCCTAAAAAATAGTTCTTAATTATTTCAAAAGTTTATTTCTATACATAACCATAGCTCATTTTATTTCAACTGTATGTTCACTTTTTAATTGAGTCTTGTAAAACAACTTTAATACTTCAACCATAATATCTCTTATTTCCTTTATACTTTCTTTCTCTTATTACTATACTTTATATATATTTATACATATTCCTCATACTTTCTCCTTATATCCTATTTACATTATTGCTTTTTTCCTACTGATCTTTGATGTAGCAAAACTAACAATTATATCTTTGAAGTCAAGCTTCAGTGTAATGTCACTCTGCTTACATAACAGCTTTTACTATTCAGCTTTTCGTCTTTTATTTTAGAACGATTTTCAGATTTTATTCTTTTCAAGGCCGAAAAGCTTCTTTTAGCTGTGCAATTTGTGATTGGCAATGTTGAGTAAATTCGAATAGCTACCACCAAGTTTGGAAATGTACTTTATAAGCTGTGTTTTTTTTATATATTCGTAGAACTTCCTAATTTTTGTGATGTTTTCAGCTTCCATATAAAATTTAAAATGTAGACACTCTTGCACAAAGTCTTCCTTGTAAATGTCATTGGAGTAACATTGAGCTACCCTTTGAGCCTGCTCTTTTATATCGTCATTCTGCTTTTCTCTACGAGAGCTGAAAGTTTAAAAATCGTTGTGTTTCAGTAAGATTTGGCAAATCGAGGCCTTACATTGAATGAATTTATACGAACGAGGTGATTTTTGCGATGCGCGGGTGAAGAGGGCGCAAAACGAGTTTTCTTTTTCGGACGCTATTTTCTAACCGATAAGCATGGGAATGTTACCAAATTGTTCAGAAAGATCAATCCTTAAAATTTTGATTTTTCAGCTCTATAATTTTTTATAGTTTTTTAAATTTATAAACTTTTATCGACATATACTGCCTTAATACTGGTCCATTAAAAAAATATAGGCTATATGACCCAAAACCCTTGCGCCCCTTGTACGCTTGCGCCCCTGGGCAAGTGCCCATGTTGCCCAGTTATAGAATCGGGCCTAATTGAAGTTAATAATTTGAAATTAGATCATGGATAAACATGAGCTTTAAAAGTGAAGTGCCGCCAATCTACGCCTAAAATTTTTGCGACAAATCATAAAATGAAAGTACAGTATATGAATCTCAAAGCTGAAAAAAAAATGGAATTCTGCTTCCCTTAAACCAGTTTGCTCTTTATTGGCGCATGCGCATTAGCGAAACTTCTGCTGCGGTGGCGTTAATACGTAAGTATCCAATTGTTATATTTTGAGAAAAATACAAATATTTGTGTTATTTGCAAAATCATAACCTAACAAACACCATAGGCCTATGAACTTTGGTTATACAACATTGAACGATAGTTTCTAAGTATAATATTATTGTAAACAATTAATTAATAATAATAAATAAAAGTTCAGTTTTAAAATAGCATAAAATAATATTAACCAAAATACTTAAAGGTGAAAAACCTCTCGGTACAAAAGAAAACAACATACGATATAACCCTCGGAATACTCTATTCAAGGTCGGAAAAGAACAAGAGTTGGTAAACAATTGAATAAAACAGCTGATTTAGTGACATGTGACGTCACACTTATCTGTGACCTTGATCCAGCTGTTGTGCAGTCTAGCATTGACCGTAATTAGATAGAATACAAAGCCCCATTAATTAGTGTCATCTCATGGGACATTGCCATCGAATGCAGTAGGGTTACTATTTATGCTACTTATTTGCTACCCTCGTCTCTAAAGTAGGCCTAAACTCTTGATTCTTTTTAGTATTAACCTAGTGGTACAATCAAATTGAGGGTACTTAACGCAGCCGCAATCAAAATTAACGCCACCGCAGCAGAAGTTGCGCTAATGCGCATGCGCCAATAAAAGAGCAAACTGGTTTAAGGGAAGCAGAATTCCATTTTTTTCAGTTTTGAGATTCATATACTTTCATTTTATGATTTGTCGCAAAAATTTTAGGCGTAGATTGGCGGCACTTCACTTTTAAAGCTCATGTTTATCCATGATCTAATTTCAAATTATTAACTTCAATAAACTTACGAAAGGTTTGGCCAGGTGATTATATATCTATATATATATATATAAAGTTTGGCCAGGTGTTTATATATATATATATATATATATATATATATATATATATATATATATAGCTACCTGGCCAAACCTGTCTTGATATATAATTATATCGCAAAGTAAGCAAATATTGGCTCATGCGCATGCGCATTAGCAACTTCTGCTGCGGTGGCGGTAATACGTAAGTACCAAATTGAAAAATAAGTTTGGAAAAATGAGGAATAAATTGGATAAAAATAAGGCGACAACAACTTTTATCAATGTTTACTTAAATAGGGCCTAAATTTGGTTTGTTACTTGAATTTTCTCACACAGGTTTTGGTAATTTATTGTGTGTGTTAGTGTTAATAGGTCCTAATATTATCATAACAGACCAACAATAAATTATTATTTTAGCCTTTTACCGATAACTCATGATTCGTCATCCTTAGAGAGATGGCAACCAATTGTGACTTTAGGGGTTATACTTGGGCAAATTTTGATCGAAATTGTTAGAATTGATTTTGAGAAAATCGTAATTTTGTGTTTTTACACCCAAAAATTTTGTTTTACTAACAAATATATATATAAGTCCCGAGATAATGACCAAAATACACTCACAAACAAAATTTGATTAAAATCGGTCCAGGTGTTTTGAGTTGTAGAGCACTGTACAGGTCACAAACAACATTCCAAAAACTTTTTTTTCTTCTTTTTTTTAATCCCAAAGGATAAAACAAATACACCCACAAATAAATTCGACATGTTATGTGAGAATTCATTTTTAAACTGTTTACTCAATATTGTAGGTTTTCAAAATTATCTGAATCTGCCAAAGTTTATCATTTCTGTCAGTTGTAATCAAAATGTCAGAGGTGGTGATGTGCCACGAATTATTAGATTTTTGGCAAATGAAAGTGTCACTTCGTAATAGATTTATTAGAGCCTTAATAATCAGTTTGGAGATGAGTCTCTCTCTCTCTCTCTCTCTCTCTCTCTCTCTCCTCAGAGAGCTAGTCATTTAGAGAAGGTTTGGTAAGAATTAAAAACGACACACAAGTTCATTAGCCAAGAACCACAAACTGTGACGACAAGCTGATTGATGTTGGATTAATTTGAAGAATCAGAGAAAACACTGAGAAACTTGAAATAAGTGTTGTTAGTGGGGAAACATTTGTTAAGATAGTGGCCTGATACATGGTTATACCATTTCACTTCAGAGTTACAATGAGACGCATTCATCCACGATAAACCCAAAATTACATTTTCACCTAGTAAAATCATGCCCACTTTCTTTTGGGATACAAAAAGAATTGTTTATCCTGATTTTCTCCCAGAACAGAGAACTATCACAACTGAGGAGATTTAAAAAACGAAAATGAAGCCTCAGATTCTATCCAAGTTACCCAGCGTTCAGTTTGTTTCCTTTAGAACAATGCTCACTTTCATATTGACAATGGAAATGTGAAAACTCAAGTGGCATGTATTACCTCGTCCACATAGTTTTGCCTCTTCAGCCAGGGATTCTGTGGAAGGGAAGAAATTCAACTCTATTGGAGAGATGAAAGAATGGGTCAATGTGCAGTAACACAATTTCTACTCTTGTGGAATTAACAAACTACTGAGTTCAGTAACAAGTGTATGAAGTGGCAGGGACTTGGCAAACCCGAGGGAAAGGCTGGATCTACAACTATAGTCTTGGGTTAGTTCCTACTCATTCATCTCTCCTATCAGGTCTGTGGTGCCCACATTTCACGCCGGTATCATGTGTTGCCTAACCAACGACCTGAGGGTGTTTATCAAACACTAAGAGGAAACTATATATTCCCCCTCCTTTCGAAAGGTACGAGTGCACAGCGTAGGCCTACAGCGGACACACTTAGTGCACACCCTTAAAACGGGACAGTCGATTAGCTGTGCGTTATATCAAAATTTAACATTTTGTGGTTTACTATCATAGAAATAACCACTTAGTTGAATTTGGAAAATGGGTCGTCCTTTTGAATTCCCCGGATGCTCCCCCAGAAATTATATTAATAATAACTAATTTTCGTACGAAAAACCAACGCGATGGATGAAATTTGAAGGTCATGTAAGTTAATTTAGTTATATTTATATGTATAGTTTAATTAATTAATAGTCACAAATTTATGGACTTGTCCAAAAATGGCTGGTCAAGTAGGACGAGTCGATGGCATATGAGTAAGGTCGGGCGAGTCGAAAAATGGTAGAATCAATGATCCTCGCCTCAATTAATACCCCATTATTCCTAACTCTCCTCAATGAGGTTTTTAACGAGCACCAAATCGCCGCAGGTCTTTCTTGACTAACTCTTGTTTTTCTACTTTTGACATATTCATGTGATAGGAGTTTTCATTTTATGTTCTCTTCTCCTTTTTATAAAGCAATCACGACCGAGAGATGTTTTGCCTTATGGGTCACCATGGAGTCCCAATACTCTTCTGATTATCATAAATCTTTTGAGCACTTGAACAAGGGTTTTGTAGTGGTAAGGGACCACATAGAAAGTAATGTGTATGTGAATAAATAATTGTAATAATAACAATTTCATTGAATTCAATAAATAAACATTAGCTGATAAATTCCTGTTTATATTTGCACTTCCCTTGAATTAATTGCAAAACATTACACTTCACAAAATTTCAAACAATCTGTTCATTATTAGCCTATATGATTAGACTAATTACCAACAATTAAGATATAATGTTGTTATTTAAATAAGTGATAAGCTTTTTTTTATAAATATGATGCCCTATTCTTGCTAACATTAGCTATAAATGTAGGTCTAATTATTATTAATTTACACGTCATTTCAAAGAGATTGTATTTTTATGACCAAGAAATTGAGTCGAGGTCATTTTTGTTTAAAGATATGAAAATAGAGTTAAATTAATGATAGGGTTTAGTTTTAACTAGAGTTTGGTTTAATGTTAGTTTTTCTTTAAAGTAATAGGAATATATGTTCATCTAGAATAACCACATAAACAGTATTTGCGGTAAAACTGTTTTATTCAAGAGATTAATATGAGTTGGTATAGCCTATACTCATATGAACTATGAATACTTCTTTTGGAAAACTCAGTTCTGAATTAAAAACAAATGTTTGTTCTGCAAAAAAAAGGTATTAAGTTTAAAGCAAGGCTAAAACCAACCATGTAACTTTACTTTCAGGGTACATAGAGTTCTTACACTTACTAACAGGTATATATCTGATGAAAGGAATGTTTGTCCTACAAAAGAAAGCTATTAAGTTTAAAGCAAGGCTAAAACCAACCATGTAACTTTACTTTCAGGGTACATAGAGTTCTTACACTTACTAACAGGTATATATGTGATGAAAGGAATGTTTGTCCTACAAAAGAAAGCTATAAGCTTAAAGCAAGGCTAAAACCAACCACGTAACATTGCTTTCAGGGTACATGGAGTTCTTACACTTACTAACAGGTATATAGTTGATGTAAGGAATGTTTGTTCTACAAAAGACAGCTATAAGCATAAAGCAAGGCTAAAACCAACCACGTAACATTACTTTCAGGGTACATGGAGTTCTTACACTTACTAAGAGGTATATAGTTGATGAAAGGAATGTTTGTCCTACAAAAGAAAGCTATAAGTTTAAAGCAAGGCTAAAACCAACCACGTAACATTGCTTTCAGGGTACATGGAGTTCTTACACTTACTAACAGGTATATAGTTGATGAAAGGAATGTTTGTCCTACAAAAGAATGCTATAAGTTTAAAGCAAGGCTAAAACCAACCACGTAACATTGCTTTCAGGGTACATGGAGTTCTTACACTTACTAAGAGGTATATAGTTGATGAAAGGAATGTTGTCCTACAAAAGAAAGCTATAAGTTTAAAGTAAGGCTAAAACCAACCACGTAACATTGCTTTCTGGGTACATGGAGTTCTTACACTTACTAAGAGGTATATAGTTGATGAAAGGAATGTTTGTCCTACAAAAGAAAGCTATAAGTTTAAAGTAAGGCTAAAACCAACCACGTAACATTGCTTTCAGGGTACATGGAGTTCTTACATTTACTAAGAGGTATATAGTTGATGAAAGGAATGTTGTCCTACAAAAGAAAGCTATAAGTTTAAAGCAAGGCTAAAACCAACCACGTAACATTGCTTTCTGGGTACATGGAGTTCTTACATTTACTAAGAGGTATATAGTTGATGAAAGGAATGTTGTCCTACAAAAGAAAGCTATAAGTTTAAAGCAAGGCTAAAACCAACCATGTAACATTGCTTTCTGGGTACATGGAGTTCTTACACTTACTAAGAAGTATATAGTTGATGAAAGGAATGTTGTCCTACAAAAGAAAGCTATAAGTTTAAAGCAAGGCTAAAACCAACCTGGTAACATTACTTTCAGGGTACATAGAGTTCTTACACTTACTAAGAGTTATATAGTTGATGAAAGGAATGTTTGTCCTACAAAAGAAAGCTATACGTTTAAAGCAAGGCTAAAACCAACCTGGTAACATTACTTTCAGGGTACATAGAGTTCTTACACTTACTAAAAGGTATATAGTTGATGAAAGGAATGTTTGTCCTACAAAATAAAGCTATTAAGTTTAAAGCAAGGCTAAAACCAACCACGTAACATTACTTTCAGGGTACATAGAGTTCTTACACTTACTAACAGGTATATAGTTGATGAAAGGAATGTTTGTCCTACAAAAGAAAGCTATAAGTTTAAAGCAAGGCTAAAACCAACCATGTAACATTACTTACAGGGTACATAGAGTTCTTACACTTACTAACAGGTATATAGTTGATGAAAGGAATGTTTGTCCTACAAAAGAAAGCTATAAGTTTAAAGCAAGGCTAAAACCAACCTGGTAACATTGCTTACAGGGTACATAGAGTTCTTACACTTACTAAGAGGTATATAGTTGATGAAAGGAATGTTTGTCCTACAAAAGAAAGCTATTAAGTTTAAAGCAAGGCTAAAACCAACCACGTAACATTGCTTTCAGGGTACATAGAGTTCTTACACTTACTAAGAGGTATATAGTTGATGAAAAGAATGTTTGTCCTACAAAAGAAAGCTATAAGTTTAAAGCAAGGCTAAAACCAACCAAGTAACATTGCTTTCAGGGTACATAGAGTTCTTACACTTACTAAGAGGTATATAGTTGATGAAAGGAATGTTTGTCCTACAAAAGAAAGCTATTAAGTTTAAAGCAAGGCTAAAACCAACCACGTAACATTGCTTTCAGGGTACATAGAGTTCTTACACTTACTAAGAGGTATATAGTTGATGAAAAGAATGTTTGTCCTACAAAAGAAAGCTATAAGTTTAAAGCAAGGCTAAAACCAACCAAGTAACATTGCTTTCAGGGTACATAGAGTTCTTACACTTACTAAGAGGTATATAGTTGATGAAAAGAATGTTTGTCCTACAAAAGAAAGCTATTAAGTTTAAAGCAAGGCTAAAACCAACCACGTAACATTGCTTTCTGGGTACATGGAGTTCTTACACTTACTAAGAGGTATATAGTTGATGAAAGGAATGTTGTCCTACAAAAGAAAGCTATAAGTTTAAAGCAAGGCTAAAACCAACCAAGTAACATTGCTTTCAGGGTACATAGAGTTCTTACACTTACTAAGAGGTATATAGTTGATGAAAGGAATGTTTGTCCTACAAAAGAAAGCTATTAAGTTTAAAGCAAGGCTAAAACCAACCTGGTAACATTACTTTCAGGGTACATAGAGTTCTTACACTTACTAAGAGGTATATAGTTGATGAAAGGAATGTTTGTCCTACAAAAGAAAGCTATAAGTTTAAAGCAAGGCTAAAACCAACCACGTAACATTGCTTTCTGGGTACATGGAGTTCTTACACTTACTAAGAGGTATATAGTTGATGAAAAGAATGTTTGTCCTACAAAAGAAAGCTATAAGTTTAAAGCAAGGCTAAAACCAACCAAGTAACATTGCTTTCAGGGTACATAGAGTTCTTACACTTACTAAGAGGTATATAGTTGATGAAAGGAATGTTTGTCCTACAAAAGAAAGCTATAAGTTTAAAGCAAGGCTAAAACCAACCTGGTAACATTACTTTCAGGGTACATAGAGTTCTTACACTTACTAAGAGGTATATAGTTGATGAAAGGAATGTTTGTCCTACAAAAGAAAGCTATTAAGTTTAAAGCAAGGCTAAAACCAACCTGGTAACATTACTTTCAGGGTACATAGAGTTCTTACACTTACTAAGAGGTATATAGTTGATGAAAGGAATGTTTGTCCTACAAAAGAAAGCTATAAGTTTAAAGCAAGGCTAAAACCAACCTGGTAACATTACTTTCAGGGTACATAGAGTTCTTACACTTACTAACAGGTATATAGTTGATGAAAGGAATGTTTGTCCTACAAAAGAAAGCTATAAGTTTAAAGCAAGGCTAAAACCAACCTGGTAACATTACTTTCAGGGTACATAGAGTTCTTACACTTACTAAGAGGTATATAGTTGATGAAAGGAATGTTTGTCCTACAAAAGAAAGCTATAAGTTTAAAGCAAGGCTAAAACCAACCACGTAACATTGCTTTCTGGGTACATGGAGTTCTTACACTTACTAACAGGTATATAGTTGATGAAAGGAATGTTTGTCCTACAAAAGAAAGCTATAAGTTTAAAGCAAGGCTAAAACCAACCACGTAACATTGCTTTCTGGGTACATGGAGTTCTTACACTTACTAAGAGGTATATAGTTGATGAAAAGAATGTTTGTCCTACAAAAGAAAGCTATAAGTTTAAAGCAAGGCTAAAACCAACCAAGTAACATTGCTTTCAGGGTACATAGAGTTCTTACACTTACTAAGAGGTATATAGTTGATGAAAGGAATGTTTGTCCTACAAAAGAAAGCTATAAGTTTAAAGCAAGGCTAAAACCAACCACGTAACATTGCTTTCTGGGTACATGGAGTTCTTACACTTACTAAGAGGTATATAGTTGATGAAAAGAATGTTTGTCCTACAAAAGAAAGCTATAAGTTTAAAGCAAGGCTAAAACCAACCACGTAACATTGCTTTCTGGGTACATGGAGTTCTTACACTTACTAAGAGGTATATAGTTGATGAAAGGAATGTTTGTCCTACAAAAGAAAGCTATAAGTTTAAAGCAAGGCTAAAACCAACGACGTAACATTGCTTTCTGGGTACATAGAGTTCTTACACTTACTAAGAGGTATATAGTTGATGAAAGGAATGTTTGTCCTACAAAAGAAAGCTATAAGTTTAAAGCAAGGCTAAAACCAACCAAGTAACATTGCTTTCAGGGTACATAGAGTTCTTACACTTACTAAGAGGTATATAGTTGATGAAAGGAATGTTTGTCCTACAAAAGAAAGCTATAAGTTTAAAGCAAGGCTAAAACCAACCTGGTAACATTACTTTCAGGGTACATAGAGTTCTTACACTTACTAAGAGGTATATAGTTGATGAAAGGAATGTTTGTCCTACAAAAGAAAGCTATAAGTTTAAAGCAAGGCTAAAACCAACCACGTAACATTGCTTTCTGGGTACAGTTCTTACACTTACTAAGAGGTATATAGTTGATGAAAGGAATGTTTGTCCTACAAAAGAAAGCTATAAGTTTAAAGCAAGGCTAAAACCAACCAAGTAACATTGCTTTCAGGGTACATAGAGTTCTTACACTTACTAAGAGGTATATAGTTGATGAAAGGAATGTTTGTCCTACAAAAGAAAGCTATAAGTTTAAAGCAAGGCTAAAACCAACCTGGTAACATTACTTTCAGGGTACATAGAGTTCTTACACTTACTAAGAGGTATATAGTTGATGAAAGGAATGTTTGTCCTACAAAAGAAAGCTATAAGTTTAAAGCAAGGCTAAAACCAACCACGTAACATTGCTTTCTGGGTACATGGAGTTCTTACACTTACTAAGAGGTATATAGTTGATGAAAAGAATGTTTGTCCTACAAAAGAAAGCTATAAGTTTAAAGCAAGGCTAAAACCAACCAAGTAACATTGCTTTCAGGGTACATAGAGTTCTTACACTTACTAAGAGGTATATAGTTGATGAAAAGAATGTTTGTCCTACAAAAGAAAGCTATAAGTTTAAAGCAAGGCTAAAACCAACCACGTAACATTGCTTTCAGGGTACATAGAGTTCTTACACTTACTAAGAGGTATATAGTTGATGAAAGGAATGTTTGTCCTACAAAAGAAAGCTATTAAGTTTAAAGCAAGGCTAAAACCAACCACGTAACATTGCTTTCAGGGTACATAGAGTTCTTACACTTACTAAGAGGTATATAGTTGATGAAAAGAATGTTTGTCCTACAAAAGAAAGCTATAAGTTTAAAGCAAGGCTAAAACCAACCAAGTAACATTGCTTTCAGGGTACATAGAGTTCTTACACTTACTAAGAGGTATATAGTTGATGAAAGGAATGTTTGTCCTACAAAAGAAAGCTATTAAGTTTAAAGCAAGGCTAAAACCAACCACGTAACATTGCTTTCAGGGTACATAGAGTTCTTACACTTACTAAGAGGTATATAGTTGATGAAAAGAATGTTTGTCCTACAAAAGAAAGCTATAAGTTTAAAGCAAGGCTAAAACCAACCAAGTAACATTGCTTTCAGGGTACATAGAGTTCTTACACTTACTAAGAGGTATATAGTTGATGAAAGGAATGTTTGTCCTACAAAAGAAAGCTATTAAGTTTAAAGCAAGGCTAAAACCAACCACGTAACATTACTTTCAGGGTACATGGAGTTCTTACACTTACTAAGAGGTATATAGTTGATGAAAAGAATGTTTGTCCTACAAAAGAAAGCTATAAGTTTAAAGCAAGGCTAAAACCAACCAAGTAACATTGCTTTCAGGGTACATAGAGTTCTTACACTTACTAAGAGGTATATAGTTGATGAAAGGAATGTTTGTCCTACAAAACAAAGCTATAAGTTTAAAGCAAGGCTAAAACCAACCTGGTAACATTACTTTCAGGGTACATAGAGTTCTTACACTTACTAACAGGTATATAGTTGATGAAAGGAATGTTTGTCCTACAAAAGAAAGCTATAAGTTTAAAGCAAGGCTAAAACCAACCTGGTAACATTACTTTCAGGGTACATAGAGTTCTTACACTTACTAAGAGGTATATAGTTGATGAAAAGAATGTTTGTCCTACAAAAGAAAGCTATAAGTTTAAAGCAAGGCTAAAACCAACCACGTAACATTGCTTTCAGGGTACATAGAGTTCTTACACTTACTAAGAGGTATATAGTTGATGAAAAGAATGTTTGTCCTACAAAAGAAAGCTATAAGTTTAAAGCAAGGCTAAAACCAACCAAGTAACATTGCTTTCAGGGTACATAGAGTTCTTACACTTACTAAGAGGTATATAGTTGATGAAAGGAATGTTTGTCCTACAAAAGAAAGCTATAAGTTTAAAGCAAGGCTAAAACCAACCTGGTAACATTACTTTCAGGGTACATAGAGTTCTTACACTTACTAAGAGGTATATAGTTGATGAAAGGAATGTTTGTCCTACAAAAGAAAGCTATAAGTTTAAAGTAAGGCTAAAACCAACCAAGTAACAGTACTTTCAGGGTACATAGAGTTCTTACACTTACTAACAGGTATATAGTTGATGAAAGGAATGTTTGTCCTACAAAAGAAAGCTATAAGTTTAAAGCAAGGCTAAAACCAACCTGGTAACATTACTTTCAGGGTACATAGAGTTCTTACACTTACTAAGAGGTATATAGTTGATGAAAGGAATGTTTGTCCTACAAAAGAAAGCTATAAGTTTAAAGCAAGGCTAAAACCAACCACGTAACATTGCTTTCAGGGTACATAGAGTTCTTACACTTACTAAGAGGTATATAGTTGATGAAAAGAATGTTTGCCCTACAAAAGAAAGCTATAAGTTTAAAGCAAGGCTAAAACCAACCACGTAACATTGCTTTCAGGGTACATAGAGTTCTTACACTTACTAAGAGGTATATAGTTGATGAAAGGAATGTTTGTCCTACAAAAGAAAGCTATAAGTTTAAAGCAAGGCTAAAACCAACCACGTAACATTGCTTTCAGGGTACATGGAGTTCTTACACTTACTAAGAGGTATATAGTTGATGAAAGGAATGTTTGTCCTACAAAAGAAAGCTATAAGTTTAAAGCAAGGCTAAAACCAACCACGTAACATTGCTTTCAGGGTACATAGAGTTCTTACACTTACTAAGAGGTATATAGTTGATGAAAAGAATGTTTGTCCTACAAAAGAAAGCTATAAGTTTAAAGCAAGGCTAAAACCAACCAAGTAACATTGCTTTCAGGGTACATAGAGTTCTTACACTTACTAAGAGGTATATAGTTGATGAAAGGAATGTTTGTCCTACAAAAGAAAGCTATAAGTTTAAAGCAAGGCTAAAACCAACCTGGTAACATTACTTTCAGGGTACATAGAGTTCTTACACTTACTAAGAGGTATATAGTTGATGAAAGGAATGTTTGTCCTACAAAAGAAAGCTATAAGTTTAAAGTAAGGCTAAAACCAACCAAGTAACATTACTTTCAGGGTACATAGAGTTCTTACACTTACTAACAGGTATATAGTTGATGAAAGGAATGTTTGTCCTACAAAAGAAAGCTATAAGTTTAAAGCAAGGCTAAAACCAACCTGGTAACATTACTTTCAGGGTACATAGAGTTCTTACACTTACTAAGAGGTATATAGTTGATGAAAGGAATGTTTGTCCTACAAAAGAAAGCTATAAGTTTAAAGCAAGGCTAAAACCAACCACGTAACATTGCTTTCAGGGTACATAGAGTTCTTACACTTACTAAGAGGTATATAGTTGATGAAAAGAATGTTTGTCCTACAAAAGAAAGCTATAAGTTTAAAGCAAGGCTAAAACCAACCAAGTAACATTGCTTTCAGGGTACATAGAGTTCTTACACTTACTAAGAGGTATATAGTTGATGAAAGGAATGTTTGTCCTACAAAAGAAAGCTATAAGTTTAAAGCAAGGCTAAAACCAACCTGGTAACATTACTTTCAGGGTACATAGAGTTCTTACACTTACTAACAGGTATATAGTTGATGAAAGGAATGTTTGTCCTACAAAAGAAAGCTATAAGTTTAAAGCAAGGCTAAAACCAACCTGGTAACATTACTTTCAGGGTACATGGAGTTCTTACACTTACTAAGAGGTATATAGTTGATGAAAGGAATGTTTGTCCTACAAAAGAAAGCTATTAAGTTTAAAGCAAGGCTAAAACCAACCTGGTAACATTACTTTCAGGGTACATAGAGTTCTTACACTTACTAAGAGGTATATAGTTGATGAAAGGAATGTTTGTCCTACAAAAGAAAGCTATACGTTTAAAGCAAGGCTAAAACCAACCTGGTAACATTACTTTCAGGGTACATAGAGTTCTTACACTTACTAAGAGGTATATAGTTGATGAAAGGAATGTTTGTCCTACAAAAGAAAGCTATAAGTTTAAAGCAAGGCTAAAACCAACCTGGTAACATTACTTTCAGGGTACATAGAGTTCTTACACTTACTAAGAGGTATATAGTTGATGAAAGGAATGTTTGTCCTACAAAAGAAAGCTATAAGTTTAAAGCAAGGCTAAAACCAACCTGGTAACATTACTTTCAGGGTACATGGAGTTCTTACACTTACTAACAGGTATATAGTTGATGAAAGGAATGTTTGTCCTACAAAAGAAAGCTATTAAGTTTAAAGCAAGGCTAAAACCAACCTGGTAACATTACTTTCAGGGTACATAGAGTTCTTACACTTACTAAGAGGTATATAGTTGATGAAAGGAATGTTTGTCCTACAAAAGAAAGCTATTAAGTTTAAAGTAAGGCTAAAACCAACCACGTAACATTACTTTCAGGGTACATAGAGTTCTTACACTTACTAAGAGGTATATAGTTGATGAAAGGAATGTTTGTCCTACAAAAGAAAGCTATAAGTTTAAAGCAAGGCTAAAACCAACCACGTAACATTACTTTCAGGGTACATAGAGTTCTTACACTTACTAAGAGGTATATAGTTGATGAAAGGAATGTTTGTCCTACAAAAGAAAGCTATAAGTTTAAAGCAAGGCTAAAACCAACCTGGTAACATTACTTTCAGGGTACATAGAGTTCTTACACTTACTAAGAGGTATATAGTTGATGAAAGGAATGTTTGTCCTACAAAAGAAAGCTATAAGTTTAAAGCAAGGCTAAAACCAACCACGTAACATTACTTTCAGGGTACATAGAGTTCTTACACTTACTAAGAGGTATATAGTTGATGAAAGGAATGTTTGTCCTACAAAAGAAAGCTATTAAGTTTAAAGCAAGGCTAAAACCAACCTGGTAACATTACTTTCAGGGTACATAGAGTTCTTACACTTACTAAGAGGTATATAGTTGATGAAAGGAATGTTTGTCCTACAAAAGAAAGCTATTAAGTTTAAAGCAAGGCTAAAACCAACCTGGTAACATTACTTTCAGGGTACATAGAGTTCTTACACTTACTAAGAGGTATATAGTTGATGAAAGGAATGTTTGTCCTACAAAAGAAAGCTATTAAGTTTAAAGCAAGGCTAAAACCAACCTGGTAACATTACTTTCAGGGTAGATAGAGTTCTTACACTTACTAAGAGGTATATAGTTGATGAAAGGAATGTTTGTCCTACAAAAGAAAGCTATAAGTTTAAAGCAAGGCTAAAACCAACCTGGTAACATTACTTTCAGGGTACATAGAGTTCTTACACTTACTAAGAGGTATATAGTTGATGAAAGGAATGTTTGTCCTACAAAAGAAAGCTATAAGTTTAAAGCAAGGCTAAAACCAACCACGTAACATTGCTTTCAGGGTACATAGAGTTCTTACACTTACTAAGAGGTATATAGTTGATGAAAAGAATGTTTGTCCTACAAAAGAAAGCTATAAGTTTAAAGCAAGGCTAAAACCAACCAAGTAACATTGCTTTCAGGGTACATAGAGTTCTTACACTTACTAAGAGGTATATAGTTGATGAAAGGAATGTTTGTCCTACAAAAGAAAGCTATAAGTTTAAAGCAAGGCTAAAACCAACCTGGTAACATTACTTTCAGGGTACATAGAGTTCTTACACTTACTAACAGGTATATAGTTGATGAAAGGAATGTTTGTCCTACAAAAGAAAGCTATAAGTTTAAAGCAAGGCTAAAACCAACCTGGTAACATTACTTTCAGGGTACATGGAGTTCTTACACTTACTAAGAGGTATATAGTTGATGAAAGGAATGTTTGTCCTACAAAAGAAAGCTATTAAGTTTAAAGCAAGGCTAAAACCAACCTGGTAACATTACTTTCAGGGTACATAGAGTTCTTACACTTACTAAGAGGTATATAGTTGATGAAAGGAATGTTTGTCCTACAAAAGAAAGCTATAAGTTTAAAGCAAGGCTAAAACCAACCTGGTAACATTACTTTCAGGGTACATAGAGTTCTTACACTTACTAAGAGGTATATAGTTGATGAAAGGAATGTTTGTCCTACAAAAGAAAGCTATAAGTTTAAAGCAAGGCTAAAACCAACCTGGTAACATTACTTTCAGGGTACATAGAGTTCTTACACTTACTAAGAGGTATAGGCTATAGTTGATGAAAGGAATGTTTGTCCTACAAAAGAAAGCTATAAGTTTAAAGCAAGGCTAAAACCAACCTGGTAACATTACTTTCAGGGTACATGGAGTTCTTACACTTACTAACAGGTATATAGTTGATGAAAGGAATGTTTGTCCTACAAAAGAAAGCTATTAAGTTTAAAGCAAGGCTAAAACCAACCTGGTAACATTACTTTCAGGGTACATAGAGTTCTTACACTTACTAAGAGGTATATAGTTGATGAAAGGAATGTTTGTCCTACAAAAGAAAGCTATTAAGTTTAAAGTAAGGCTAAAACCAACCACGTAACATTACTTTCAGGGTACATAGAGTTCTTACACTTACTAAGAGGTATATAGTTGATGAAAGGAATGTTTGTCCTACAAAAGAAAGCTATAAGTTTAAAGCAAGGCTAAAACCAACCACGTAACATTACTTTCAGGGTACATAGAGTTCTTACACTTACTAAGAGGTATATAGTTGATGAAAGGAATGTTTGTCCTACAAAAGAAAGCTATAAGTTTAAAGCAAGGCTAAAACCAACCACGTAACATTACTTTCAGGGTACATAGAGTTCTTACACTTACTAAGAGGTATATAGTTGATGAAAGGAATGTTTGTCCTACAAAAGAAAGCTATTAAGTTTAAAGCAAGGCTAAAACCAACCTGGTAACATTACTTTCAGGGTACATAGAGTTCTTACACTTACTAAGAGGTATATAGTTGATGAAAGGAATGTTTGTCCTACAAAAGAAAGCTATTAAGTTTAAAGCAAGGCTAAAACCAACCTGGTAACATTACTTTCAGGGTACATAGAGTTCTTACACTTACTAAGAGGTATATAGTTGATGAAAGGAATGTTTGTCCTACAAAAGAAAGCTATTAAGTTTAAAGCAAGGCTAAAACCAACCTGGTAACATTACTTTCAGGGTAGATAGAGTTCTTACACTTACTAAGAGGTATATAGTTGATGAAAGGAATGTTTGTCCTACAAAAGAAAGCTATAAGTTTAAAGCAAGGCTAAAACCAACCACGTAACATTACTTTCAGGGTACATAGAGTTCTTACACTTACTAAGAGGTATATAGTTGATGAAAGGAATGTTTGTCCTACAAAAGAAAGCTATTAAGTTTAAAGCAAGGCTAAAACCAACCTGGTAACATTACTTTCAGGGTACATAGAGTTCTTACACTTACTAAGAGGTATATAGTTGATGAAAGGAATGTTTGTCCTACAAAAGAAAGCTATTAAGTTTAAAGCATAGCTAAAACCAACCAAGTAACATTACTTTCAGGGTAGACGGAGTTCTTACACTTACTAAGAGGTATATAGTTGATGAAAGGAATGTTTGTCCTACAAAAGAAAGCTATAAGTTTAAAGCAAGGCTAAAACCAACCACGTAACATTGCTTTCAGGGTAGATGGAGTTCTTACACTTACTAAGAGGTATATAGTTGATGAAAGGAATGTTTGTCCTACAAAAGAAAGCTATTAAGTTTAAAGCAAGGCTAAAACCAACCAAGTAACATTACTTTCAGGGTAGATGGAGTTCTTACACTTACTAAGAGGTATATAGTTGATGAAAGGAATGTTTGTCCTACAAAAGAAAGCTATAAGTTTAAAGCAAGGTTAAAACCAACCAAGTAACATTACTTTCAGGGTAGATGGAGTTCTTACACTTACTAAGAGGTATATAGTTGATGAAAGGAATGTTTGTCCTACAAAAGAAAGCTATAAGTTTAAAGCAAGGCTAAAACCAACCACGTAACATTGCTTTCAGGGTACATAGAGTTCTTACACTTACTAAGAGGTATATAGTTGATGAAAGGAATGTTTGTCCTACAAAAGAAAGCTATTAAGTTTAAAGCAAGGATAAAACCAACCTGGTAACATTACTTTCAGGGTACATGGAGTTCTTACACTTACTAAGAGGTATATAGTTGATGAAAGGAATGTTTGTCCTACAAAAGAAAGCTATAAGTTTAAAGCAAGGCTAAAACCAACCTGGTAACATTACTTTCAGGGTACATAGAGTTCTTACACTTACTAAGAGGTATATAGTTGATGAAAGGAATGTTTGTCCTACAAAAGAAAGCTATAAGTTTAAAGCAAGGCTAAAACCAACCACGTAACATTACTTTCAGGGTACATAGAGTTCTTACACTTACTAAGAGGTATATAGTTGATGAAAGGAATGTTTGTCCTACAAAAGAAAGCTATTAAGTTTAAAGCAAGGCTAAAACCAACCTGGTAACATTACTTTCAGGGTACATAGAGTTCTTACACTTACTAAGAGGTATATAGTTGATGAAAGGAATGTTTGTCCTACAAAAGAAAGCTATTAAGTTTAAAGCAAGGCTAAAACCAACCTGGTAACATTACTTTCAGGGTAGATAGAGTTCTTACACTTACTAAGAGGTATATAGTTGATGAAAGGAATGTTTGTCCTACAAAAGAAAGCTATAAGTTTAAAGCAAGGCTAAAACCAACCACGTAACATTACTTTCAGGGTACATAGAGTTCTTACACTTACTAAGAGGTATATAGTTGATGAAAGGAATGTTTGTCCTACAAAAGAAAGCTATTAAGTTTAAAGCAAGGCTAAAACCAACCTGGTAACATTACTTTCAGGGTACATAGAGTTCTTACACTTACTAAGAGGTATATAGTTGATGAAAGGAATGTTTGTCCTACAAAAGAAAGCTATTAAGTTTAAAGCAAGGCTAAAACCAACCTGGTAACATTACTTTCTGGGTACATGGAGTTCTTACACTTACTAAGAGGTATATAGTTGATGAAAGGAATGTTTGTCCTACAAAAGAAAGCTATTAAGTTTAAAGCATAGCTAAAACCAACCAAGTAACATTACTTTCAGGGTAGACGGAGTTCTTACACTTACTAAGAGGTATATAGTTGATGAAAGGAATGTTTGTCCTACAAAAGAAAGCTATAAGTTTAAAGCAAGGCTAAAACCAACCACGTAACATTGCTTTCAGGGTAGATGGAGTTCTTATACTTACTAAGAGGTATATAGTTGATGAAAGGAATGTTTGTCCTACAAAAGAAAGCTATTAAGTTTAAAGCAAGGCTAAAACCAACCAAGTAACATTACTTTCAGGGTAGATGGAGTTCTTACACTTACTAAGAGGTATATAGTTGATGAAAGGAATGTTTGTCCTACAAAAGAAAGCTATAAGTTTAAAGCAAGGTTAAAACCAACCAAGTAACATTACTTTCAGGGTAGATGGAGTTCTTACACTTACTAAGAGGTATATAGTTGATGAAAGGAATGTTTGTCCTACAAAAGAAAGCTATAAGTTTAAAGCAAGGCTAAAACCAACCACGTAACATTGCTTTCAGGGTACATAGAGTTCTTACACTTACTAAGAGGTATATAGTTGATGAAAGGAATGTTTGTCCTACAAAAGAAAGCTATTAAGTTTAAAGCAAGGATAAAACCAACCTGGTAACATTACTTTCAGGGTACATGGAGTTCTTACACTTACTAAGAGGTATATAGTTGATGAAAGGAATGTTTGTCCTACAAAAGAAAGCTATAAGTTTAAAGCAAGGCTAAAACCAACCTGGTAACATTGCTTTCTGGGTACATGGAGTTCTTACACTTACTAAGAGGTATATAGTTGATGAAAGGAATGTTTGTCCTGCAAAAGAAAGCTATAAGTTTAAAGCAAGGCTAAAACCAACCACGTAACATTGCTTTCAGGGTACATAGAGTTCTTACACTTACTAAGAGGTATATATATATAGTTGATGAAAGGAATGTTTGTCCTACAAAAGAAAGCTATAAGTTTAAAGCAAGGCTAAAACCAACCACGTAACATTGCTTTCAGGGTACATAGAGTTCTTACACTTACTAAGAGGTATATAGTTGATGAAAGGAATGTTTGTCCTACAAAAGAAAGCTATTAAGTTTAAAGCAAGGCTAAAACCAACCAAGTAACATTGCTTTCAGGGTACATAGAGTTCTTACACTTACTAAGAGGTATATAGTTGATGAAAGGAATGTTTGTCCTACAAAAGAAAGCTATAAGTTTAAAGCAAGGCTAAAACCAACCTGGTAACATTACTTTCAGGGTACATAGAGTTCTTACACTTACTAAGAGGTATATAGTTGATGAAAGGAATGTTTGTCCTACAAAAGAAAGCTATAAGTTTAAAGCAAGGCTAAAACCAACCTGGTAACATTACTTTCAGGGTACATAGAGTTCTTACACTTACTAAGAGGTATATAGTTGATGAAAGGAATGTTTGTCCTACAAAAGAAAGCTATAAGTTTAAAGCAAGGCTAAAACCAACCAAGTAACATTACTTTCAGGGTACATAGAGTTCTTACACTTACTAAGAGGTATATAGTTGATGAAAAGAATGTTTGTCCTACAAAAGAAAGCTATAAGTTTAAAGCAAGGCTAAAACCAACCAAGTAACATTACTTTCAGGGTACATAGAGTTCTTACACTTACTAAGAGGTATATAGTTGATGAAAAGAATGTTTGTCCTACAAAAGAAAGCTATAAGTTTAAAGCAAGGCTAAAACCAACCAAGTAACATTACTTTCAGGGTACATAGAGTTCTTACACTTACTAAGAGGTATATAGTTGATGAAAGGAATGTTTGTCCTACAAAATAAAGCTATTAAGTTTAAAGCAAGGCTAAAACCAACCTGGTAACATTACTTTCAGGGTACATAGAGTTCTTACACTTACTAAGAGGTATATAGTTGATGAAAGGAATGTTTGTCCTACAAAAGAAAGCTATAAGTTTAAAGCAAGGATAAAACCAACCTGGTAACATTACTTTCAGGGTACATAGAGTTCTTACACTTACTAAGAGGTATATAGTTGATGAAAGGAATGTTTGTCCTACAAAATAAAGCTATTAAGTTTAAAGCAAGGCTAAAACCAACCTGGTAACATTACTTTCAGGGTACATAGAGTTCTTACACTTACTAAGAGGTATATAGTTGATGAAAGGAATGTTTGTCCTACAAAAGAAAGCTATAAGTTTAAAGCAAGGATAAAACCAACCTGGTAACATTACTTTCAGGGTACATGGAGTTCTTACACTTACTAACAGGTATATAGTTGATGAAAGGAATGTTTGTCCTACAAAAGAAAGCTATAAGTTTAAAGCAAGGCTAAAACCAACCTGGTAACATTACTTTCAGGGTACATAGAGTTCTTACACTTACTAACAGGTATATAGTTGATGAAAGGAATGTTTGTCCTACAAAAGAAAGCTATAAGTTTAAAGTAAGGCTAAAACCAACCTGGTAACATTACTTTCAGGGTACATAGAGTTCTTACACTTACTAAGAGGTATATAGTTGATGAAAGGAATGTTTGTCCTACAAAAGAAAGCTATAAGTTTAAAGCAAGGCTAAAACCAACCTGGTAACATTACTTACAGGGTACATAGAGTTCTTACACTTACTAAGAGGTATATAGTTGATGAAAGGAATGTTTGTCCTACAAAAGAAAGCTATAAGTTTAAAGTAAGGCTAAAACCAACCACGTAACATTGCTTTCAGGGTACATAGAGTTCTTACACTTACTAAGAGGTATATAGTTGATGAAAGGAATGTTTGTCCTACAAAAGAAAGCTATAAGTTTAAAGCAAGGCTAAAACCAACCTGGTAACATTGCTTTCAGGGTACATAGAGTTCTTACACTTACTAAGAGGTATATAGTTGATGAAAGGAATGTTTGTCCTACAAAAGAAAGCTATTAAGTTTAAAGCAAGGCTAAAACCAACCAAGTAACATTGCTTTCAGGGTACATGGAGTTCTTACACTTACTAAGAGGTATATAGTTGATGAAAGGAATGTTTGTCCTACAAAAGAAAGCTATTAAGTTTAAAGCAAGGCTAAAACCAACCAAGTAACATTGCTTTCAGGGTACATGGAGTTCTTACACTTACTAAGAGGTATATAGTTGATGAAAGGAATGTTTGTCCTACAAAAGAAAGCTATTAAGTTTAAAGCAAGGCTACAACCAACCTGGTAACATTACTTTCTGGGTACATGGAGTTCTTACACTTACTAAGAGGTATATAGTTGATGAAAGGAATGTTTGTCCTAAAAAAGAAAGCTATTAAGTTTAAAGCAAGGATAAAACCAACCTGGTAACATTACTTTCAGGGTACATAGAGTTCTTACACTTACTAAGAGGTATATAGTTGATGAAAGGAATGTTGTCCTACAAAAGAAAGCTATTAAGTTTAAAGTAAGGCTAAAACCAACCACGTAACATTACTTTCAGGGTACATGGAGTTCTTACACTTACTAAGAGGTATATAGTTGATGAAAGGAATGTTGTCCTACAAAAGAAAGCTATAAGTTTAAAGTAAGGCTAAAACCAACCACGTAACATTACTTTCAGGGTACATGGAGTTCTTACACTTACTAAGAGGTATATAGTTGATGAAAGGAATGTTGTCCTACAAAAGAAAGCTATAAGTTTAAAGTAAGGCTAAAACCAACCACGTAACATTACTTTCAGGGTACATGGAGTTCTTACACTTACTAAGAGGTATATAGTTGATGAAAGGAATGTTTGTCCTAAAAAAGAAAGCTATTAAGTTTAAAGCAAGGCTAAAACCAACCTGGTAACATTACTTTCTGGGTACATGGAGTTCTTACACTTACTAAGAGGTATATAGTTGATGAAAGGAATGTTTGTCCTACAAAAGAAAGCTATAAGTTTAAAGCAAGGCTAAAACCAACCACGTAACATTACTTTCAGGGTACATAGAGTTCTTACACTTACTAAGAGGTATATAGTTGATGAAAGGAATGTTTGTCCTAAAAAAGAAAGCTATTAAGTTTAAAGCAAGGATAAAACCAACCACGTAACATTGCTTTCAGGGTACATGGAGTTCTTACACTTACTAAGAGGTATATAGTTGATGAAAGGAATGTTGTCCTACAAAAGAAAGCTATAAGTTTAAAGTAAGGCTAAAACCAACCACGTAACATTGCTTTCTGGGTACATGGAGTTCTTACACTTACTAAGAGGTATATAGTTGATGAAAGGAATGTTTGTCCTACAAAAGAAAGCTATAAGTTTAAAGCAAGGCTAAAACCAACCTGGTAACATTACTTTCAGGGTACATACAGTTCTTACACTTACTAACAGGTATATAGTTGATGAAAGGAATGTTTGTCCTACAAAAGAAAGCTATAAGTTTAAAGCAAGGGTAAAACCAACCACGTAACATTGCTTTCAGGGTACATGGAGTTCTTACACTTACTAAGAGGTATATATCTGATGAAAGGAATGTTTGTCCTACAAAAGAAAGCTATAAGTTTAAAGCAAGGCTAAAACCAACCACGTAACATTGCTTTCAGGGTACATGGAGTTCTTACACTTACTAAGAGGTATATAGTTGATGAAAGGAATGTTTGTCCTACAAAAGAAAGCTATAAGTTTAAAGCAAGGCTAAAACCAACCTGGTAACATTACTTTCAGGGTACATGGAGTTCTTACACTTACTAAGAGGTATATAGTTGATGAAAGGAATGTTTGTCCTACAAAAGAAAGCTATAAGTTTAAAGCAAGGCTAAAACCAACCTGGTAACATTACTTTCAGGGTACATAGAGTTCTTACACTTACTAACAGGTATATAGTTGATGAAAGGAATGTTTGTCCTACAAAAGAAAGCTATAAGTTTAAAGCAAGGCTAAAACCAACCTGGTAACATTACTTTCAGGGTACATAGAGTTCTTACACTTACTAAGAGGTATATAGTTGATGAAAGGAATGTTTGTCCTACAAAAGAAAGCTATAAGTTTAAAGCAAGGCTAAAACCAACCTGGTAACATTACTTTCAGGGTACATAGAGTTCTTACACTTACTAACAGGTATATAGTTGATGAAAGGAATGTTTGTCCTACAAAAGAAAGCTATAAGTTTAAAGCAAGGCTAAAACCAACCTGGTAACATTACTTTCAGGGTACATAGAGTTCTTACACTTACTAAGAGGTATATAGTTGATGAAAGGAATGTTTGTCCTACAAAAGAAAGCTATAAGTTTAAAGCAAGGCTAAAACCAACCTGGTAACATTACTTTCAGGGTACATAGAGTTCTTACACTTACTAAGAGGTATATAGTTGATGAAAGGAATGTTTGTCCTACAAAAGAAAGCTATAAGTTTAAAGCAAGGCTAAAACCAACCTGGTAACATTACTTTCAGGGTACATAGAGTTCTTACACTTACTAACAGGTATATAGTTGATGAAAGGAATGTTTGTCCTACAAAAGAAAGCTATAAGTTTAAAGCAAGGCTAAAACCAACCTGGTAACATTACTTTCAGGGTACATGGAGTTCTTACACTTACTAACAGGTATATAGTTGATGAAAGGAATGTTTGTCCTACAAAAGAAAGCTATAAGTTTAAAGCAAGGCTAAAACCAACCTGGTAACATTACTTTCAGGGTACATAGAGTTCTTACACTTACTAAGAGGTATATAGTTGATGAAAGGAATGTTTGTCCTACAAAAGAAAGCTATAAGTTTAAAGCAAGGCTAAAACCAACCAAGTAACATTACTTTCAGGGTACATGGAGTTCTTACACTTACTAAGAGGTATATAGTTGATGAAAGGAATGTTTGTCCTACAAAAGAAAGCTATAAGTTTAAAGCAAGGCTAAAACCACCCAATGTAACATTACTTTCAGGGTACATAGAGTTCTTACACTTACTAAGAGGTATATATCTGATGAAAGGAATGTTTGTCCTACAAAAGAAAGCTATAAGTTTAAAGCAAGGCTAAAACCAACCTGGTAACATTACTTTCAGGGTACATGGAGTTCTTACACTTACTAACAGGTATATAGTTGATGAAAGGAATGTTTGTCCTACAAAAGAAAGCTATTAAGCTTAAAGCAAGGCTAAAACCAAACACGTAACATTACTTTCAGGGTACATGGAGTTCTTACACTTACTAAGAGGTATATAGTTGATGAAAGGAATGTTTGTCCTACAAAAGAAAGCTATAAGTTTAAAGCAAGGCTAAAACCAACCAAGTAACATTACTTTCAGGGTACATAGAGTTCTTACACTTACTAAGAGGTATATATCTTGTTACCAGGGGCTTTAAATTTAATAAAGGCGGAACCAAAATGGTAACAATGTTTGAAAAGAAAAATAAAAAAAAGACAAAGACAAATTTAGTAATTAACAAGGCTCAAGTTTATTGAAAGCAGAAGGAAATTTCGGCGCTTCAGACTTTGTCATTTACAACAAAAGACATCCTGACACAAATCATCAATAAAAAAAAACTTATGATTAACAATATCATAAATTGTAAAAGTTATAAGCCCTTAATTGTAACATATAATAATTTAGAAAAAAAAATTTAATCAACAGATTCTAAAAATTTATCCCCCCTTTTAATATGTATATTTATAGTTACAAAAATTTAACAAAAAAACAATGAGCACAGCTTAATAATTCACAGAATTATAATTAATCAAAAAAAGATTATACGCCCTTAATGTAAAAGTATAATAATAAAAAAAAAATTTAATCAAAAGATTCAAAAAAAAGAAAAAAACTTATCCCCCCCCTTTTTAGTTTATAAGATGATAGTTTCTTTTTAAACAATTACAGAATTTAACAAAATATAAAAGAGTTTGATATTTTAAGTTCAAAAATCATATCTATAGTTAACATGTTTATCACTAAACTAAAGATACATAATATAACTGGTTTGAAAAATTTCTTAAAAACTATATTGGCCAAATAAATTTATATATTTTAAACAAACAAAAAAAAGGAATTTAGAATTTTGAAATTTTGTTAATTGACGTCAATTATTTTAATTTGGAAATTAACCTCTTGGAGGTTGTTAGGACCGAAAATTGCATGCAGGCTCCACCCAATAATTGTTTTTTATATATATTTTATAATTAACTACACAGGTCTACATTTAGAAAATAGTCTTAAGGAACACATATTTGCGAAAGTAAATTTAGGCACATATACAAAATGAGTTAGTTAAAGTTCTGTAAAGTCAGCTGTAGAAAAAGACATCACTTTTATGCACTTGAAAATGTGAAGTTACGTTATACAAAAAAAAAAAAAACGTGTTTTGCCAACAGGACGAAACTTGTTAGGATGTTTCGTTGGTTTGCGCAATGTGAGACAAGAATTTCTTTATTTCTCCAATTTCTCCTATTTGTCCTATTTGTCCTACCAGCATATTAGCTGTGAGCAAAAAACATGTTCTTTTAGTGTCTGTACAAAATCAGACATGTTTTAGCATTAATGTTCATCATTAAAGAAATATCTGATTATTTGCCAAAATTAAAGAAAATTGATTGTATAACAGAAATTCGTTAAGATGGTACTTAAAAGCTTCTTAGATTATTATAAATCTATTTATATATATTTTAATTTTGTTTAAAAGAAAGCTTGTATAAGACTTGTAAGATTTTGCAAAAGCTTGTAAAACGAAATTTTCTGATTTAGAAGAAATTTCCTCAATTGTTTTATATTTGACATGTTCATATTCTGATCATTTAATGTTCAACACTAGTTTGCACTTATTTCACAAAAATGTTCAAAACGTAAAATGTGCCTTTGCAAGATTTTGTAAATGATGTTTTAAGAAAAGAAAATTTTTATAATCATTTAGTTTCAAAAGGAAATAGAATATTGAATAAAACATGAAATACATATTTTAAAGAATACATGATAATTAACAAATTATTTTAAAAATTAACAAAATTTATAATATGACAAAATCTGTAAGGTTGAAGTACCTGGTAAATCCTGTCGCAGATCACGTGAGGTAGTACCGAGAAAATGATGGTTAATTTTAACATTTTTGAACCAGATTATTAGACTAAGGCGCACAATTAGTAATTTAACATGATGTTTTAGAAAGACGGTAATTTTGAGAGAAGAAAGAAAAACTTTTAGCTAACGGAGTTATGAAGAGTGTAGACCATGTTGTTATCGCATGTAGACTGTGGACCGGTAATCGAGAAGCTAGCTTGACCGGCGAAAATGTACTTTGGTTTCAAGTATCAGGTGATGCTTGGTTTAGGAGCGGGCCGCTAGATGCCAGCATCTGTCAAGCGACGGAAAGTGGAATGTATATTTACGAAATGAGTTAAGTTATTGCGGAAGTGCTTTTTTGGATTTAAATGCTACAGCTCTCCCCCCCCGAAAGACGGAGTTAGGGTAGAAAAGAAAAGGGGCCAGAAGGGCCTCCCGCAAAATTTAGAAAAAGGAGAGAGAGAGTGTGCTTGAAGGGGTAAAAAAAAAATTTCCTCTCAGACAGGTGTTTTAGACCTCGAGATAAACAAAAGACAAACTAAGACTAACATGCATAGCGAGTGCCACATTAACTATATGTAGTTCGACAGAACCGGTCAGTATACCTTCACCAAGATAAACAACAAAGAACAAATGCACCAAACTTAACTATTAAGAAGATGGACTCACTATGTCCTCGTCCGAAGACGTTATGGTGACGAAGAAATAGAAGAGTTCATGACGCTCTCTATATTCTCGTCGCATCGATTACACCCGCGGAGTGCTCGATGTCAAGATATGTCTAGATAGGGAAACATGTCAGGTACATGTAGCGGCCATTGCCGTAAAGTGGAACCTCATAGTTGATCAGACTATGGGTTGAAAAGCGTCAAGTCCGGGAAACAGTGAGATATATCACTGGACAAGGAAAATCAATATCTCTTCGCCTGCAAACACCTATAAAGATTACGGCACGGAGGGGCTCTAGGAGAGCTCAGCCCACCGATGCCCAAACATACAGATGTGCATTTGGCTTAGAGGAAATACGGCTTGGTTCCGTATTTTATTATGTTCTGCAGTGCATAGAAAGAAGACTACCAGATGACAATTTGTGCGGGCCAAGAAAGATCAGAAAGAAAATTAAATCGTAAAGGAGAAGGTTCTAGAAATTTGTTAATATTTAATTTATATGATGAGGTTTGAGTTGCTCGACGTGTGCTTTTTTAATAAAACGAGGTGAATTGGCGAAAGAAAGCGCAACGGTAACTGGAGTAAGAAAATCAATGATCCGGAAGGGACCTGACCATCGAGGCATCAATTTAGCAGCTCGCTTGTCTATGGCAGAGCTAAGAGGGTGTGTTTTACACCAGACAAGATCGTTGATTTTATACAGATGAGGCTTCCTGAATTTGTTATAGGTCTTTTCGGCCTTTTGGTGCGCTTTCATTATATTGTCTTTGGCCTGGCGCCAAACTTGTGATGGATTAGTATTAGGTTTTGGAAGGAGATCATGTATGTTCCAGCTGAGACTCAGTGGTGTATTGGGGAGAAAATTAAAAAGAATACTAAAAGGTGTTGCTTTAAGAGTCTCATGATGTGCGAAATTGAAAGCCAGCTGAAGCCAGCAAAGGGAGTCGTCCCAAGAGGATTGATTTTTGGAGTGATAGGCGATAAGGGCTGCCTTAAGGTTTCGGTTGAGTCTTTCCGCATTATTAGGTTGGGGGTGATAAGGAGATAAAGTTGCATGCTTAATACCGCGAGAAAAACAAAAGTTGCGGAAGACATGTGATACAAAACATTGTGCATTGTCAGAGATTATTATCTTTGGAAAACCGAAATTTTGAAAAATGTTTTGGCTTAAGGCCTTAATTGTACTGTGGGAAGTTGCATCTCTGACAGGCATGAGCCAGGTGAATTTTGAGAACTGGTCAACTGCGACCAGTATCATGTTGTAGCCCTGTTTTGTCCTAGGAAGCTGTCCGACGTAGTCGATATGTAATTTTTCCATGGGACGATTGGGAACCGTTGAGGCAAGGTATCCTAATTTGGAGTTGTGAGCAGGTTTGCTTACAGCGCACACCGAACAAGCTCGCACTTTAGAAGTGACATCCTGTTTTAAAGTTGGCCAATAAAAGTTCTCCTTTACCTTAAACAAAGTTTTAAGTACTCCAAGATGACCACCCACAACGGAGTCGTGATGATAATTAATCACCAGGTCGACTAAGGACTGAGGTAAATAAATTCTGGTGGGCTTTTCCAGATGATTTTTCAGGCAAAGAACACCTTTACTTAAACAGTACTTCTCCGAAGAGATGTTCTGTTCAAGATCGGCAATGATATTTTTCAAAATAGGGTCGGCCTTTTGATGAGTCTGGATGTCATGAAAAGCTAGAGGAAAATTTGTGAGGAGACTGGTACACGAAAAGGTGACATTTTCTTCGTTGAAATTTTCCGGTTCAAACATGCGCGAGAGGGAGTCTGCTATGATGTTCTGAGTTCCTCTTATGTGCGCTACCTTAAATTTCAATGAAGTCAACTTGGCAATCCACCGGCCTAATTTACCAAGTTGACGAGGACGTGCTAAAAGCCAAGAAAGGGCTTGGTTGTCGGTTTCTAATAGGAATTCCCGATGCTCTAGATATTGCCTAAATTTCTCTACTCCAAAAACTACTGCTAGGCATTCGGCTTCATATGCAGATGAGGCTTTTCTTTCTGCAGGTGTTAAAGTACGTGAAGCGTACGCTATGGGCTGTCGTGAGCCGTCAATTTCTTGGAGTAGAACTGCTCCAAGGGCCACCGAGCTCGCATCCGTTTGCAGGATGAATGGTTTGGCGAAATCGGCCATCCGGAGAACCGGAGGCTGTGTTATTGCCTCCCGAAGATGTTTAAAAGCTTTCTCTTGTTCAGCTTGCCAAGAGAATTTTTGGCCCTTCCTCCGAAGCAGATTTAGAGGCGCAGCGTGCTCCGCGAAATTTGGAATGAATTTAGCAAAGAAATTGACCATTCCAATAAATCTGGAAACGGCCTTAGGGTTCTTGGGTTGCGGAAAATTTCTAATTGCTTTTGTTCTAGATGGGTCGATTTGCACGCCACGAGAAGAAACTAGGTGTCCTAAAAAGCTTATCTCATTCACAGCGAAACGGACCTTATCTGGGTTAACAGTCAAGCCAGCCCGCCGCAAACGAGTAAGGACTTCCCGAAGATGTTTTTGATGCTCTTCCCAAGTTTTGGAGTAAATGACTAGATCATCCAGATAATTAAAAATGAATTTGAATTTGATGTCATGGAAGACCTGATCCAAAAGTCTGGTAAGCACTTGGGCACCAGTACAGAGTCCAAAAGGGACTCGAGTAAACTGATAAAGCATCCAAGGAGTACAAAAGCTGGTAATTTGCTTGGACTTTTGAGACAAAGGGATTTGATGATAAGCTGAATTAAGATCGAAAACTGTGAAATATTTGGCACCGACAAACCAGTTAAAACTTTGATGTAAGTTAGGTAGCGGCACCGCTTCGACGACGATGTTTTGATTGAGCCTCCGATAATCAATCACCATCCTTGTTTTCTTTTCGGGATGTTGAACCAGAAAAACAGGGGATGCATATGCCGACCGGCTGGGTTCTACTACTCCTGAATCTAACAATTCGTTGATGTGTTCGCGGAGGTATTCCATTTTGGGAGGTGCCAATTGGTATGGAGAACACTTGACCGGAGTGTTGTCCTTCAGTTGAATATCGTATTCAACTAGATGTGTTAAACCTAACCTTTTTGTGAGTACCTGAGGAAAATCATTAATTATTTTTAAAATGGCGTTTTTATCGTCCTTTTGAAGATGACCTAAAGGATCAGGAGCAGTAGATTCAGATGTTGTGGACACTATAGGTTTATACGCAGAATTACTAAAATTACATAGAGGAAAAACAATAGACCTTGAAAATTTGAAATAGAAGTTTTTTGCTGAAAGATCAAGTACCAGTCCCGTTTTAGATATGAAATCTGACCCGAGGATCAGAGGACACGACAACTTATGCGCCACCAGGAAATCCACATTCCAACTACAATGTTCCATTTTAAGATGAAGACGACAAGAGTAGGAAATGGGCAACCTTTTTCCAGAAGCCGTGACACAATCAGCCTTCACCCTGGTGATGGATTTAAAAGCCTTGGTGTTCTTCAATTTTTTAAAAAGGGCTTTAGAAATGACGCATCTTACTGAACCGGAGTCCAGCAGAGCCTTAACTTTAATTTGCCCAAAAGCTACTTCCACCAAAGGCAAAAACTGATCGTTCAGACCCCTAGATTTAAGAGAAATGTTATTTTTTTTTTGAAGTTTGCAGTTGGAAAGCTTAGAGCTGGAATAGGTTTGCCTGGACCTATTCCGTAGAGAGAAGAATTTACAGCCCCAGATATAGTGACCGGGTATGCCACAATGATAACAGATGGGAGTAACGTAATTTTGAATTTTATTGCCGAAATTGTTTCTTCTTGAATGGGAAATTGAGTTTAAATTTTGAAAGGGAGGTTTATTAAAAAAATGTGGTTTCGTGTTATGTTTAAATCCGATGTGGTTGGTTTTAGAAAGGGAGGCTGGCCTGGAGCTACCAACTAGACTCCAAACCTGCCTCCGTTTTTTTGGAGGATATTGCCTTGTTGGAGGCCGGTTTCGACACTCTGGGCTTCTATGTCCCGGCTGCCCGCAACTGTAACAGACTACAGGTCTTGTAGGTCTAAAATCAGGACTTTTAAACTCAGGTCTCTTTAATGGAGCCCTTTGCCTGTCAGTGTACATGATGTTATTTACGTGAGCGCAGAGTCGATCTAGATCTGCGAAATTTTTAGGCTTAGTCGCAAAAACTAAACAGTTGCGGACTTCCGGAGACAGTCCCTCCAGAATGACGTCCGTGACCTCCAATTCGGACTTATCTAAATTAAGTGTTTCTGCAGCCTCTTTAATTTCATTTACAAAGATGTGCACCGCCTCGTTAGTCTTCTGGGGCCTATAAAATAACTCCTGCACTAAAGAAGCTAACCGTTTTGATGGTATAAAGAGACTTAAGGCCTCTTTATGAAAGGTATTAAATGCCTGATGTCTAATCAGACATGAATTTAAAGGGCCCTGAGCATAGGGCATCAGAACATTATTAATGTTTAAGGCTACGTCCGGGTAAGTTTTAACTATTTTTAAAGAAATTTTAAAAAAATTTAATAATTTGTCAAGGTCGAACCCATCTGTCTGAGGAATTGTCTTAATTATTTGTTCGGCAGGATGACTTAATTTTCCGTATAAGGAAATGTATTGACAGCCTTTCGAGCTGCTAGGTGTAGTTTGCTGAGCCTCAGCCTGCGGCGTGTCCGCAAGGAGATTTGGCCCATTAGACCGAGATGGCTCTGCAGAGCTAGCTTTAGTGGTTCCCCCAGAGGGAGTTAGCGGGATGCTTACGTTTAGTTTTAGAGGAGCAACGGTTTGCTCAAAGGCTTTAAATTTTTCTTTGAGCGTAGCGAAATTGTTATGTAGCTCGGCCAGATCCCGTGGCACGTTGTTGTCTGCTACTTTTAGTTGTTCAGTGTGCACCCGATTTAGGAACTCTAGTCGTCTTCCGAAGACGTTTATGCGCGCACGAACACGAATCATTTTGATTCCTCTTTCGGAATCGAGGTTCTCCAGGTCGTCTTGCAAGACAAACAAGGAGTTCCGGGCTAACGCTATCTGTTGCAAGAGGATGTCTTCAGTGAAGTTTCCCATTTCGGGCTCGACGCTGTTCTGCAGAAGGGACCTAAGAGAGGTTCGCATTTTAGCTACAATGTCTTTTTCACCACCTCTAGCTACTACCTCAAAAGCAAGCTCGGTATTCTTTAACGAATCCACTAATCGCAGCAAATCCACTGCCATCTTAACTGTTGCTGATAAATAAAAAAAAATTTAATCAAGTGTTTTTAAATAAAAAAAATTTCTTTTAAGATGATGTAAAAAAGGTGAAAGAGCCAGAGAAAGACTCAAGAATTATATGTAGTGTAGTTGTTGTGTATATATGTGTGTGTGTAAGTATGAATTGATACAGACAAGCGAAAGAAAACTCGAGAAAATTTTTTGAAGGAGATTTTGAAATTTTTTTTGTTTTTTTTTTGTTTTTAACTATTTTTGGATTTTATTATTTATTTAAATTTTTTTTTGGATTCCCGAATGAGCCCGCTGTCTGGATCAAATTCAGTGAATGACTAGGGTGCAGTGTATGTAAATATATATATATAAAAAAAAATATTTAAGCAGACAAAATAATAAAAAAAAAATTTTATCGAAATTGGTTTAGAAGTTTTTGTGTAAGTGTTTATAAAAATAACTAAATAATAAAAAAAAAGAGACTATAGATTTATAGAGATTTAAATATTTAAACTAAATAATAAAAAAAAATTTCATCAGCAACAGTTGTGCAGTATTTGAAAAAGCTGCAAAACATAAAAAAGAGCCTTGTTTACAAAGATAATTTTGAATTTAAATTTAGATAGTTCCAATGCAAAATTTTGAAAATTAACTACGGTTCCAGAATTTAAAATTAACCACGCTCTGCTACCAAAAACATGTTACCAGGGGCTTTAAATTTAATAAAGGCGGAACCAAAATGGTAACAATGTTTGAAAAGAAAAATAAAAAAAAGACAAAGACAAATTTAGTAATTAACAAGGCTCAAGTTTATTGAAAGCAGAAGGAAATTTCGGCGCTTCAGACTTTGTCATTTACAACAAAAGACATCCTGACACAAATCATCAATAAAAAAAAACTTATGATTAACAATATCATAAATTGTAAAAGTTATAAGCCCTTAATTGTAACATATAATAATTTAGAAAAAAAAATTTAATCAACAGATTCTAAAAATTTATCCCCCCTTTTAATATGTATATTTATAGTTACAAAAATTTAACAAAAAAACAATGAGCACAGCTTAATAATTCACAGAATTATAATTAATCAAAAAAAGATTATACGCCCTTAATGTAAAAGTATAATAATAAAAAAAAAATTTAATCAAAAGATTCAAAAAAAAGAAAAAAACTTATCCCCCCCCTTTTTAGTTTATAAGATGATAGTTTCTTTTTAAACAATTACAGAATTTAACAAAATATAAAAGAGTTTGATATTTTAAGTTCAAAAATCATATCTATAGTTAACATGTTTATCACTAAACTAAAGATACATAATATAACTGGTTTGAAAAATTTCTTAAAAACTATATTGGCCAAATAAATTTATATATTTTAAACAAACAAAAAAAAGGAATTTAGAATTTTGAAATTTTGTTAATTGACGTCAATTATTTTAATTTGGAAATTAACCTCTTGGAGGTTGTTAGGACCGAAAATTGCATGCAGGCTCCACCCAATAATTGTTTTTTATATATATTTTATAATTAACTACACAGGTCTACATTTAGAAAATAGTCTTAAGGAACACATATTTGCGAAAGTAAATTTAGGCACATATACAAAATGAGTTAGTTAAAGTTCTGTAAAGTCAGCTGTAGAAAAAGACATCACTTTTATGCACTTGAAAATGTGAAGTTACGTTATACAAAAAAAAAAAAAACGTGTTTTGCCAACAGGACGAAACTTGTTAGGATGTTTCGTTGGTTTGCGCAATGTGAGACAAGAATTTCTTTATTTCTCCAATTTCTCCTATTTGTCCTATTTGTCCTACCAGCATATTAGCTGTGAGCAAAAAACATGTTCTTTTAGTGTCTGTACAAAATCAGACATGTTTTAGCATTAATGTTCATCATTAAAGAAATATCTGATTATTTGCCAAAATTAAAGAAAATTGATTGTATAACAGAAATTCGTTAAGATGGTACTTAAAAGCTTCTTAGATTATTATAAATCTATTTATATATATTTTAATTTTGTTTAAAAGAAAGCTTGTATAAGACTTGTAAGATTTTGCAAAAGCTTGTAAAACGAAATTTTCTGATTTAGAAGAAATTTCCTCAATTGTTTTATATTTGACATGTTCATATTCTGATCATTTAATGTTCAACACTAGTTTGCACTTATTTCACAAAAATGTTCAAAACGTAAAATGTGCCTTTGCAAGATTTTGTAAATGATGTTTTAAGAAAAGAAAATTTTTATAATCATTTAGTTTCAAAAGGAAATAGAATATTGAATAAAACATGAAATACATATTTTAAAGAATACATGATAATTAACAAATTATTTTAAAAATTAACAAAATTTATAATATGACAAAATCTGTAAGGTTGAAGTACCTGGTAAATCCTGTCGCAGATCACGTGAGGTAGTACCGAGAAAATGATGGTTAATTTTAACATTTTTGAACCAGATTATTAGACTAAGGCGCACAATTAGTAATTTAACATGATGTTTTAGAAAGACGGTAATTTTGAGAGAAGAAAGAAAAACTTTTAGCTAACGGAGTTATGAAGAGTGTAGACCATGTTGTTATCGCATGTAGACTGTGGACCGGTAATCGAGAAGCTAGCTTGACCGGCGAAAATGTACTTTGGTTTCAAGTATCAGGTGATGCTTGGTTTAGGAGCGGGCCGCTAGATGCCAGCATCTGTCAAGCGACGGAAAGTGGAATGTATATTTACGAAATGAGTTAAGTTATTGCGGAAGTGCTTTTTTGGATTTAAATGCTACAATCTGATGAAAGGAATGTTTGTCCTACAAAAGAAAGCTATAAGTTTAAAGCAAGGCTAAAACCAACCTGGTAACATTACTTTCAGGGTACATGGAGTTCTTACACTTACTAACAGGTATATAGTTGAGGAAAGGAATGTTTGTCCTACAAAAGAAAGCTATTAAGTTTAAAGCAAGGCTAAAACCAAACACGTAACATTACTTTCAGGGTACATGGAGTTCTTACACTTACTAAGAGGTATATAGTTGATGAAAGGAATGTTTGTCCTACAAAAGAAAGCTATAAGTTTAAAGTAAGGCTAAAACCAACCACGTAACATTGCTTTCAGGGTACATGGAGTTCTTACACTTACTAAGAGGTATATAGTTGATGAAAGGAATGTTGTCCTACAAAAGAAAGCTATAAGTTTAAAGTAAGGCTAAAACCAACCACGTAACATTGCTTTCTGGGTACATGGAGTTCTTACACTTACTAAGAAGTATATAGTTGATGAAAGGAATGTTGTCCTACAAAAGAAAGCTATACGTTTAAAGCAAGGCTAAAACCAACCACGTAACATTGCTTTCTGGGTACATGGAGTTCTTACACTTACTAAGAAGTATATAGTTGATGAAAGGAATGTTGTCCTACAAAAGAAAGCTATACGTTTAAAGCAAGGCTAAAACCAACCACGTAACATTGCTTTCTGGGTACATGGAGTTCTTACACTTACTAACAGGTATATAGTTGATGAAAGGAATGTTTGTCCTACAAAAGAAAGCTATAAGTTTAAAGCAAGGCTAAAACCAACCACTAATTATATTTTTAATTAGTGCCATTATTTGTTTATGTATAGTTTTATTATTATTAATTTTATTGTACTGTTTACTTGTTTCTTTAATGTGTTTAAAGTTATGTTTTGATGTATATAACATTGTTTGCTATGCTAGTTTATAATTTATTGCATATTTGTAGTCAGATCCCTATATTTTAATATTTACATATTATTAGATTATAATTTGATATATTTTATAAACATAAGGTTTCTGAATAATATAATGAAATGAAAAAAAAAAAAAAAAAAAAAAAAAAAAAACTTATTTAATGATGTACCATCAAAATCATGATTATTACTGTCTAACTTAGATTTTAAATAGCCAACTTACAGAATATGAAGTATAAAGTAAGTCTGGTAATCGCAAAAAAATGTTGACCCACTTTTTGATTGATCTCTTTACGTTTCATAGCCTCAGGGAACCTACATAGTGATTTTTGATATGCCGTCCCGTCTGTTGTTGTAAGAAGTAAGCATGATAGTGGCCACAAAAATTAAGATAGCAACATGAAATTTGGCATGCTCATATATTAATGTAATGAAATTTAGAAAAATCAAATTGAAAATATCAAAATAGTACCCCATTTTAAACAGTACTTTATTTAGATCTTGTGTGTTATTCAACTTATAACACACTAAATCCAATAAAAAATTGCCTATTTCAATTTTACATGTAATGGCATTAATTTCACCTCTCTACAATGACTTGAAGCAAAGTTATTGTCAAAAATATAATTTTGAACCCTAAACACTGGAAAAATGTGATATTCATATAGTTACGAGATCTGATAGGACCAAGTCATCGAAATGAGTTAACAAGTGGTAGCTCTTTCACATTTGTACAGGTTCAAGGACTGGCAAGGCCGAAATACTGACACAAGTAAAGCAAGTGGTGATTAACATACACACATCTATAAGACTCATTAGGGCGTAGCCGATGTTAAGAAAGTTTTGATATACACACTTACAAGGCTCAAAAAACCTCTGTTACAACTATTTTGAAAAAATTACCTTTGGGTAAGATCCCCCTGATCTACTAAAAAATTTAACATATCCTGTAAAACCCTCAAAAACAACTTTTCGGCGTTATATTTGGAGAATCTGTTAGTATTATGAGTTACGTCCAAAAATTAAGTTCCGTTTGTATTTCTTGCTGCTGCAATGCTTCGATTGCAGTTCGGCGCATGCGCTGTAGTTGCTCTAAGTTAAGGAGAAGGAGATGACACCATTTTGACATCTCTGTTTGTGCTTATGCGTTGCAGTTCTTGTTTAGAATAGAAAAGTTGTTTGAAAATCCCGCCGCTTGTGAGATTAGATCTGTAATTCGTTTTTTGAATGTCAAGAACACTAAACCAGTTGATATTCATCGACAGATCTGCTAGCTTTACAGAGAAAACGCATTGAGTGATTCAATGGTTCAAAGAGATAGGTTCGACAGTTCAATGAAGGACATGATCTAGTCCACGATGACGAACGAAGTAGGTGTCCGTCTTTGGTTAGTGATGAATTGGTTCATGCAGTACGAGAAAAGATTAAGAAAAACTATAAGTTTAGAATTTCTGCTCTTTCTATGGAATTCCATAATTTTCAAGTTCACTTCTTCATGAAACTGTTTCTGTAAAACTGATTTTAACTTTGTGCTTGTTGGGTGCCAAAAATTCTTACATAGCAACACAAAAAACAGCATCAGGGTAGTGCACTTGACTTTTTAACATGTTGCAACAAAGATGGTGATGACTTCCTGAGCCAGATAGTGATCAGGGTTGAGACTTGGGTCACTTATGACACCCTTGAATCAAAACCACAATCGATGAAATGGCAGTACACTTCGTCAACAGCAAAACTAAAGCCAAGCAAATCTTGAGAACTCAAAAAATCATGTGCAGAGTGTTTGGGACAGACACTTTATTCTACTGGTGGATTTTTTTATAGCGAAATGAAACAATCAATGTTTACTGCAAGATGCTTAGGAAACTGTGTCACGGAATAAAGAATATGCTTTGAAAAATGCTCACAAACAGTATTGTTTTGATTAATGACAATGCCCGACCCAGCACACTGCGAACGTGAAGCCACAACTCTTACAGGACTTTGGGTTTGACCACCCTCCATACAGCGCTAACCACGCTCTTAGCGACTTCCATCTCTTTTTGCACCTGAAATAATTCCTTGGTGGTCAAAACTTCAACAACGATGACAAGCTCAAAGAACATGTTACCACATGGTTGACAAAACATGCGGCAATGATTTATGAAGAAAGCATAAAAAACTTGTGCCACACTATGACTAGTACCTACAAAATGGCGGGAGCTGCGTAGAAAAATAGTTTGTTTGTAGATTTTTTTCAATTAATAGTTTTTCTGCATCTTTACTAGTTTTATTTTTATTACCAAACGGAAGTTACTTTCTGATTGTACCTCAAACATTGTATGGTTGGCACCCATCAACTTATTTCATAAGGCGACGATGGTAGAGAGAGGTATTTCCCTTCGTAAAAACAAATAAACGATCATGTAGTCAGAACAATAACTATGTAGAAGCAAATGACTTTAGTTTTAATTATTCATTTTGTAAAGAAAATATACCTAGCTATCAAACGGGCTGTGATTCGGATACCTAACATGTATTAATAGACTTGTAACTGAGGAATATTAAAGGTGAAAACAATTATTAATATTTACAGTTCAAAATATAATACGCCTATTATTAGTAATTAACGACTGAAGGAATGTTTTAAAGTGATGTAGTTGCTTTGTTATTTTCATTGTTTTCCAATAAGCATTTGTAAACAATTTAGTTATTGTAAATGATAACATGCGTATGGTTACATAGTAATAATCAATTCCATTTAACTAATTCATTTATGGTTTTCATTAAAGATTTATGAAAATTGTTGTATAATGTTTGATTAATAAAATAATAACTTATATTACGCACTAGGGTTACTGTTTACAAAATTTTACTTTTATACAAGTTATCCAGGTTTTTTGTTATAAACAATTTAAAATTGTTTGTTGGCACATGTAGGCCTACAATTAATTAGGCTAGCTTTTTATTAAGCTGATAGTACAGTAAAAATCTTCTTTTTTTTCTTTAGGGGACACTGTAAATAATGTATGCCTAATAAAAATAAAACATTAGCAAACCTAATTTTTCATAGTGTATTTTCATCTAAAATTTGACTTTTTGTTGTTTAAAGGCAAAAACCCTGGTCATCACCTTTAAAAAGTGAAGAAAAGAATATAAAATAAAGAGTAATTATGCATTGAAGTTTCCTCCAGATTTTAGTTGCTAAAAATCATACAAACTTATAAAACCTATTTATTTATTTTATTTTTTCAATAATTAGATATTTTTTAATAACACGAAACAATTTTCAAGTCTCATAATCCATTAATATTGAAGAAACTGACACTTTTTGACAAGCAATTAAGGCTTATTCAGGGAATGGTGAATGTGTACAATGACAACGTGAGTCAAGTTTGTGAGTGCTAGCAGTCATATATCCTTCCCAGAACTGTATCCTTCAATTTATACACCATGATTTACAGTAATGTAACATACAGCATATAACATAAACAGACTGATAACGCAGTCACAAACTTGACTCACATTGTCATTGTACATATTCGTCATAACCCAAATAAGCCGAAATTTCTTGTGTCTTCAAAATGCAGTTTCTTCAATATACCGGTATGGATTTTGAAATTCGAAAATTGTTTAGCAATGTTACATAATATTTGAATCACGACAAAGAAGTTAAAATAGTTTAAGCTTGCATGACTTTTAGCAACTAAAATCTGGGGGGTAGCTTCAATGCGTAATTACAATAATAACATATATATTAAGTTGTTTAATAATAAACATCAAGTGATGACACTTGACGAACGTAGTAATAAATATTAGCATTGGCTTTCATTATCAGAGCTGTATTTAATCTAACAACAGCTGGATTCCCTTGTTTTCAATGTGTTATTTGACAATGAAAAAATGAATTTTGTGACTTGAAAAGTGTCTTCCGATAACTAATATGATCTGATTGTTTGAACACAAGGAATAGTTAATGATATCATATTTTTTCGGAGCAAAATTCAATTACATTATATATACAATCCATAATTACCTTTTACATTAGCGCTTTCTGAACCTCACCCATAAACTACTACTGTTCAACCAAAATATTGAGGTTTACAATATTGTATGTACCTATTCTTCTTAGATATAAATTCAATGCTATACACACTAATATAGATTCATAATTACATCCAAAATAGTTTGGGATAAGTTTATTGGTTTTAAAAATTCACAAATTATTATTTTGGTTTCAATATTTAATGTAACTTAACCTATACTGCATTTCGGTAAATATGCAGGAGACATGTCCGATAGATTTTAAGTGCAAAATCTTGGCATTTCGTCTTCAAAATTTTATTTTTTCAATACTTTAGATCATTTGAACAAAAATAGTGGTTTTTATCTCTCACAATTCATTATTTACTTCACAATCTCAGGAATTGTACAATTTGTTACATATTCTATCATGTAGCCATATTGAATTCACTCATGGGGTACATGTCCTACATGTGGACTTTATTCACTAATACAGGTTGATATTACTATGCCTCTATGATCTAAGATTCAAGATGACTAGGTCTCTGAAACCCACACCTAGTACAAAAACTATAGGTCAAGTAAGGTAAATAAATATATAAATAAGGTCATTATATAAATTATATATATAATGACCTTTCTTGACCTGTAGTTTTTTAACTAGTTCTGGTTAGGGAACCATATTGGAGTAGTTTGCACTTATTACACAATATGATTGATACTAAATGATACGTAGTAAATGATTACGTAGTTTGACAGTTCTTCATAGCGACAGTTCTTAAAACAGAACTATTTTCTGTTATCGGAATAAAAAAAAATTGATAGATTTTATTTAAAATGATGAAATAAGTGTCGAAATAAACTCAAAATACCATAAAACAGTGATTTTAAATTGGTGTTTTCGGATAGGGTAGAAATAATTAATTGGGAAACATAAAAACCGACTAGTTTTGTTCAGAATGATCGAAAGTATAGAAAAAACACAATTTTGAAGCTGAAATGAAACGATTTCGAACTTAAAATCGATTTACATGTCTCCATAATATTTAGGCTACCATCCATTCAAATACTTGTGTATGCATATAATGTTAAATGTTTACTATAACTGAAACCGGTCTTTTGGGATGTTTTTTTTATTTATTTTTTTAATCATGTTCTACATACCTTATTTATTAATAATAAAATAAGTTTTCAACCCTGAGCTAACTTTTCCCCTAAAAAATCACGATCTCAAAATTATGAAATTCAAGGCATTTATAGATCACCGAAGTTAAGCAACATTGAGCGTGGTTAGTACTTGGTGGGTGACCACTAGGGAATGCATGCACAATTTCTTGGTTTTTTTCAAATTTACGTGTAAGGTAAAAATTTGGATACAAACTTATTTTAATGTATAATTCATTTAATAGCCCTTAATCTAGAAAAGATGAAATTACAGGTATGTTTTTTTTCCCCGTGAAAAAGTTAGTGAAAATTTTATTCATAAATAAGGTAGGGCCTATGTGGAACTGATTTTAAAAAATCGCCAAATAGACCTGTTGTAGTTACAGTAAACAATTACTCAAATATTATGTTATTTTTAACATTATTTTAAACATTTAATCACCATATATTTATTTTTTCCAATCAATGAGGTATGGAAAACATTGCAAGAACAGAAAATTGTAAAACAGTCTTTGCTCCGATTTATAAAATAAAGTATTATTAGAAATACATTTTGTAAAAATGTACAATACAAGATAAATGCAAAATATGATTATTTCCTAGGATTAAAATGGTTAAACTTCAATATCAGAAGCATAGCCTAATTCTCTAAACTAGGCATTCAATTAGTCGGCACACATAGATAAGAAAATTGCTTTTAAAACATCAGTTTATCTTACCTCTATGTTTCCCATCGTCTGGAATGCAGTAAAAACTAGCATAAATGCTAGGCCCAAGAAAAGAACATTTAAAAACCTCTTATCGACCATTTTCACAAATTCGTTGTACAATACAGATTTTTAAGAAACGATTGTTTACATCTGCCAAATTTTTTCACTAATCACTAACTGACGCTACAAAATATTTTGTTTGTAATAAATGTCTACAGCATCATTTTACAGAAATGCACACCAACTCGAAACGTATCAGATATAAATTAATACGAAATAAATTATTACTATTATAATTTATATAAAAAACAATGCTATTTACAAACGTAATCCGCCAAAACAATAAAACACAAACCTAAGACTTGAGACTACTAATGATGCTTCACATTCACAACTGACAATATTTACAAATTGTACAGGTAGGGGTAACCAGCTGATCGTTTAGTTCAGACTCTTGCAGAGAGGAGCGTTTCCAATCAGTAAGGAAATACAAGTCGGTAATACAGATTATAAAAATACAATAAGAGCCTACTCAATGATCCACCAATTTCTTTACAAGTTAGTGTCAAAACAAAACTGAAACATATAAAATATATATTGGCTAACCGATTAGCGTTTTAATTGTTTTACAGGTTTCTTGTAAGAAAGCAATGTTTCAATGTAAGGGAATCATAAATATAGTCTGAATTATTGGCTATAATCGCAGCATCGTAACACTGCAAAGACCTTCCACCAGAAAAAAATCTACATGCTTATAAACTCTAAAGCTTCCTTACTGGCAAAATACAAATCATATGCACACTATTATTATATAAATTCAGAAAGCTTCGCAGAACAAGCAAGGAAATTACTTTTCAGTGGATACCAATCTATAGTGATGTGGGAAACGAACTGGCTAATAATATTGCAAGAAAAGTATTAAAAATTTACCCCAAAAACTCAATTTTATAAGCTATGATGTAAAAGATCCTGAGCAGAATTAAAAAAAAGAATGGACTGAATCTTGCTTGGAGGGTGGTACATTGAATACCCGATCTTAGTAGATATTTGCTGCAATAGCTAGATTAGGACATCTTGTCATGGAGGAATACTTTCATCGCTTTGGGATAGCAGATCATCCATTTTGTAGAAGCGGCTGTTTCGAACTTAAAACATTGTTCCACTTTATCCTGCACTGAGAGAGGTGACACTTGTTATAAGGATAAACTGAAGGACATTCTGAGCCTACTCTTGATTCCACATTCACCTTTCAGTATGTGTCAAAGGGGAGATACCCGAACCTGTAAATGTGACCTATCATGTATGGTGAGGCCGCCCCCTACCTCTTCTTCTAAATGGCTGCTATTCTTAGCCAACCTTACCTGACCCATTCACTTGTCTATATTGTACATAGTCCATATTATGCAAGAAAGAGAGTTTTCCATAAGAATTACTTGCCTAATTTACTACTCTATTTAAGTCTAGAATAAATATAACTGAAAACAAAATTTTACATTAATTCTTTAACTTTTCCATTCTTCGTTTACAAGAAAGTAAAAACAATGATTCTGTGCCACAAAAATTGTCAAATGATGGGTAAAATGTTACTCGTACTTTATTATGATGTATGATTGTAAATTTCTAAATGTTTGGTTGTATAAACTTAGTAATTATCCATCGGCCAAAGCCTTACAATACCTAAAATAGTCCATATTCTTATACCATTCAGGGTGGATAATATAGTATGTGCACATATCCATCCATCATAAACCTACAAAGGGTTAATTTGTACAGAAACAATATATCCCAAGGATGTCGATACTTTAATCAGATAGTTTTCAAGTCTAATGTTTGCCCAATTGAGAAATAATTTATATCTGGAGCAAGATTTAAATTTGACAAAAACTTAGATAATTTTGATATGTATTATTTGGTTAGGAAAATGTTTAGTCCATAATGAATTTCAAGGATAAAATAAAGCAAAAGCTTAAAGTTTCAAATATTTTAATAATATAAATGAGCTACAATTGTTTCGCCTTGCGGCATCATCAAGTTGCCCGATGATGCCACAAGGCGAAACAATTGTAGCTTATTTATATTATTAAAATATTTGAAACTATAAGCTTTTGCTTTATTTTATCCTTGAATATGGAGTTTCAACAAGAAATATCTGCTATTACATTAAGGCTAAACATCCCTGAAAAAGTTGTGTTTCTGGCCCAGTAGATAGCAGCACCTATGCGGCAAAATTGCATTACTGATAATTTGCGTAATTATTGTCCGTTTTTTGTTTTGTAAGTTATTTTGTAAATAATATCAATAAAATATTTACGCTACGAAGGTGAAACTTTTTTAGATTTTTTTATAAAAAAGTTGTTGAGCAAAAATATTATTATTATTATCATTATGTTTAATCGCAGGTAGTCATTTTTTAAATAATAATTTTTAATGAATTTTGCCGTTTTCAGATATGAAATCGGTCAAATGGTCCTATCGGAATCGTGTTTTAAATATACTATCATTATTTCTCTCACGCCCCGCGCCCCCTTCCGCGTGGCGCACCGCCATACTGCCCAGCCGCTCTGACGCGCGGCCCCTCCTGTAGTGATGTGGTGCTAATTAGCAAAGCAGCTAATTCCAAGCAGCTAACGAACGTTAGCAGTTGCAGAGCACTCCTAACAACTAGAAATAGCTGCTTAACAATTAGCAGAACTTATACTAGCTGATGGTAGTATTTTCAACTGTTTTGACAGCTGATTCTGATAACATTTAAAAGAAGCAGAAATACGGATTTAGCAGTTAAATACAATGATGAATGGAAACAAATTTAACAGACACTTGGCTTTGTGGAATGTTTGAGTATTGTAATTTAATTTTGTATGTTGTTGACATTGGCTACACAATTGTATTTTTCAACAACTAAGGCTTAGATTTAGGTTGTGGGTTGTAAATTGAGATATGTAAATTTTGGTTTAAATAGAGCTTATTTTGTGGATTGATTATACATTTTACAAGAATGATTTTAATTTGTTGTTGCTGTTTATTTGTTTAACTGCTTTGACTTGTATATTTAAAATTTATCTGTCTTATACAAAAGAAATTTGTCTAAAGGACTAATAAAAAAATTGAAAATGGTTGATGTTAAGCTAATACACAAAATTCTTTTTAAAAAACAGAATATATTTTTAACCAAAACTATAACAAACGAAAAAACTTATTTGCTACAAAAAAGTACAAACGAAACGATAGAAAGATATTTTTGTGTTACACAAATATTAATTATATTAATAAGAGAGAGAGAGAGAGAGAGAGAGAGAGAGAGAGAGAGAGAGAGAGAGAGAGAGAGAGAGAGAGAGAGAGAGATTAAACTCAAGTAAACTAAACAATACTTATATAAAAATTTTGAACACAAATTAAACTATATAATTTTGTATATTTATATTTGACCTGACTAACAAAGTCCAGACAGATACTGTTATTGTGCGAAGCCGACACTTCCACGAATTGATACTTGATAGATTCCACGAATTTAGTTTAGCAACCTACTCACTACTGCTTATTTGAGCCTATGAAAGGAAAAGTGGCTGAAAAAAATCGGAACATAAAAATGTCGCTTGCATTAAAGCACCATATACAAAGTGCGGAAAGCACTATAAAGACAGTTAACCACAAATTTATGGTCAGCAGCCACTCTTTCCTCCCTAACGACGCGGACTTTGGTGTTGTAGAACGCTTTGCAAAAGGAAAAAACCATCTATGTCCCTGAGGATTGGTATAATACAATCCTTCAATCAAAAAGAAAGAAACGGTATGTGGTAAAAGTTATGGACCGGAGAGAGATGTTTTCAACAAATTTGCTGGAAAAGTATATCACAAGAAGAAAGAAGAATCAACATAATGATAAAGTTTGAACATATTTTTTAAATTATTATTATTATTTTTTTAATTAGTTTGATAATTTTTAACATACAATAATATAATTATTCGTTTTTATGTATGCAAGTGACCTTAATATGTGTCTTATAATAATGCTTAATATTTACAACTATCTTGTAAAATTAAAATCAGTGTTCAAACGTGGTATTGTTCTTACCTTACATTTCATTCATCAAAATATTTTAAGCAATAGTGGCATAAGTCAACATTTTGGCTAATTTTTTGAATTTTTAAGTCTAATTTTTTTTTAATGGTCATAAAGTAGACACCAATAGACAGGCAAACTATTCCTCTACATGAGGATTTAAGGGGAAATTTTTTTCCTGCTCCAGATTTATAGTATTGTTTCTAATAAATTTAATGTCTTAATTTCTCAAAACTATAGAAACATGACTTAAGCCACTTTTCCTTTCATAGGCTCATTTATCATTGCATACGACAGTTAGCAGTTGCTAATTTTAGCTAATAATCAATACTAGCATTAGCAGCTTAAGCTGCTAACCATAATTAGAACGATAATACTTTCAATTAAAACGATAAATAAATAAACAATAAACAGTGCAAAAGACCTTAATTTACTTAATGCAGCTACATAAAAGTCACAAAATGTACAGTGCAAAAAATATACGAAACATTTTTACAAGGATCTATGTTCCGTCGTTTAGGCTATTTGGCCTTTGATATTTCGCCATTGAATCCCTCAAGAGGAATCTGTTTTTTTAGATTTGGTTGTTCCTCGGCAATCCATGGAGAACATAAAAGTTTAACAAAATAACGTTCCCAATAAAAATTATAAACAGACGATGAAACAAATCCCTAAGAAGAATCACAGTAACTAATAACCGAGAGCACATGAGTGGAAGGGCGGGAAAGTAGTCATCCAGCACAAAGATTGTAAGACGAACGACGTGGTGGGGGGGTGGGCCACAGTGAGTCACCTCGGCCCTGCAAGTGTTTCGTGTCTCCCGCGCTCTCATACCCCTAAGAGGAATTATTTTAAATGTATAAAACATGATACCGATTGAACCACTCGGGCGATTTTAAATATTAAAAGTGTAAAATTAATTAAAAATTATTGTCTACAAAATGACTACCTGCGATTTGCATATTTCTTTTTTTAACATGAAGATCTTAATATTATTTTTTTAACCAATAACTTAATTAAAATTAGGCTTATTGTAAATTGTAATATTATTCTGTTTACAAATCAGTTTTTCAAATAAAAATCGGACGAAAATTCCACCTATAAACATTAATACAAAATGATTCCATTTTGGTGCTGCGCCGTGGTGGCGGAATTTGTACCTAATCCTGGGATGTTTAGCCTTAAAGTTAATAATGAATTTGTTTCTTGTGTACAATATAAAAATATAGTGAATAATAATTGTTATTTTGAAAAAATTGTCACCATTTTGAATTGGTTTTTCTGAATTTCAATGTTTTTGTTTGGGCACACAAGTACTCCAATATAGTCTATTTCATAATGACAGATGGATGGCATGTAAAATATGTTGTCAGATTTTTAGATTGTAAAATGTAATGATTAACAAAGGAGGTAGAATTTGTTAGGCTGGTTGCCCACTAAGTCATAAGGAAATATACATTTTAGTTGACTTAACAAAAAATGATTTACTTATTAGTTAATCTTTTATCTTTCCCTGTTGTTAGAACCCATCTTTTTCAAAAATATTAGCAGATAGCCGATACTTGAGTATTTTTGGTAACAAAATCTAGGACAGTTTTCAGATTTTTGAAAAATGTAATCTTTTGTACTGTATTGATTTATATATTTCCTTTTATAGAATAATACACGATGAGTTTGTTTTATGTTGTTGTGATGTTATACAACGCCACACCATCTCTGATCATTGCACTATTTAGCCTGCAAAATGATGTCAGTCAGTGGGGAGGTAAAATGCCTTTGATGTAAAGTTGTCCTGTTTTAGAAGACGAAAGATTTTGGGAAAACCTATGGAATAAAATGTGTAATTTAATTGGGCAGTTGACAGAATTACAGACCGAAGTGAAGCGACTTAACTTAGACATGTGCAGAACATTGCTGCTAGCAGACTTCCTGTTAGCGACGAAGACTGAGCAGAGATTTAATGATGTCGCCTCATAAGTAGTGAGCAACTGTCATTACAATAATCATACTTACCTCACACTATGTAAACTAAGGAACACCAAAGGCTCACTTATTAGTGAATATGGATATGACAATCCCGAGGTACTCTAGTTGGATCTACACCAGTAGCGGCCGGTGGTTAAGGGCAATGGGAGGGCTCTGTTTTATTTTATACACGTAAGGGAAGGCATGTTATCAAAACATACACTACGATTCAGAAAGCAGGCGTAACACAAGTGTTATTCACTCCATATTAAAAACATGTGGGGTCTACATAGCGATTATAAAGCAAAGTTTGTATAGCTAATAAAATAAATGAACTATTTTGAGTTTTACTTATTACCATGTCAGGCCTAGGGGGTCCTAAATCTTTTAAGGCAATTCTATGTTTTTAATAATTCCTTGACTAATGATTAAACTTACATCATGTGTCACAACGTTTACCGTTGAGATATTACCGGCAAAGGAATCGGCATCTAATTTATGTTGGCTGCACACGCAGCTTCGGACTCTGCCCTAGAAGCCCATTACACGCTGTGTAAATGACGTCACGGCGCCCTCAGCTCTGTCTACTGCTTGACCCATATGACTAAATGCAATGAAACTGGGACGCTCTGGCCACCGTCCGAACTCCAGAATACATTCGTCAAATATTTTATATTGTAAAACTTCCGCTACAAATGATGGTGAAATCCATAGTGGCAATTCATAATTCATTTGTCTCCAAAGAATTAAATACATATAGGTATTTACATTATTAAAATAATATTATCATTGGGGGGGGGCGTCCGAGAGTCCTTATGAGTAAGCCGCCACTGATCTACACCTTTCTTTTTCTCTCCTTTCTATAAAAACCTAGCAAAGATCATCATCTTTTCTAATAGCATCAGGGCCAGAAGAGAACTGATTGGAAAGTAGAGAGGAATATAATACAAGACCAGATAGAGCTAAGGTACTTTGAGAATGCCACACAATTACTCATTAGTAACCCCTGAGGATTTTATCTTCCTTATCTGACCAACTTTTGATTCTAGAAGTGTTTCTACTTACCAACTCTTGTTTTCTCCCAACCAAGAAGTTATTAAAGTATTTGAGAGCTAAAGTTTCAATTTTATGCTCATTTTTTAGAGCTGTGAATGACTTAAGTTTTTGGGCTTTAAGGAGTTTTGAAAAATGAATTTCTATACAAAAAACAAATACAGTAAAAAAACGCTGTTTAATTTGTATCAAAACATTTCTCAATATATCAATAAAATTTGAGACAGATTTTTAACAATATTTTCCTTTAACTTATACATAAAGTTTTATGCAGATAAATTCTTATAAGGCACTTGGTAGAAGGTTTAACAGTTTTTATCATTATAAGTATAAAATATGGTACATGTAGCAATAACTTGACTAAAGACGACTAGACATGTAAAACAAATTGATAAATAAAAATACAATAAACAAACAAGAAATGAGTTAAAAATAATACTGATAAACTTATATACTACACTAAGAGTAGGCAAGACTTTGTAGGCATCATTTTGAAAAAATCATTCAATGAATAAACACGTAGGAACAAATGGTTTATTATTTCAGATATGTTGATGATACTATTTATCTGTTTAAGGACAACTAGACATATTACATATCACAACCACGAATACACTTCCATAGACCATAACTTAGAGATACTACATGTCTGTAAAAAGACCGTTTGTTATCATCACTTGAATTTGAAATATATACTGCAACAACGGAAGGACACACGTCAAACGGAAAAATTGGTCTGTTTCAAATGAGATGTTTAACATTTTAATTCAGCTAAGGGAAGTGAATACACCGCACAACCTATAGATTGTAGTCGGTTATCAGCGATTGCCTGATACACGCGCTTATATCTTGTATATTGATACCAACTTCAGTAATTAATGAGGAGCAATTATTTCAAAAGATTATGTATAAATGTATTGTGTGTTTGTATTCATTGTTTAAACAGTTTTAACAAGTGTTTTTTTTTTTTTTTTTTTTGGTCAACGATTTTTAACTTTTGATTTTATAGTGTTTTTCAAGTATTATGAGTACTCAATAATAATGATCAGTTTTAATGGGACAATGCTTTCATATGGCTGAACGACTTCTTGATGTTTTTGGATTTGACGATGATGGTTTAACTGTCGAAAATGGTTATCCACAAGAATGAAATTTTTGATTGCCTGACGGAAAAATGAAGGTAGTTAACCTATAATATATTCATTTCTAAGAGTTTGTAAGAAACCCTAAGGAAACACAACTTTTCTTTTACACTAAGACATCCATTAACTGGAATCACATTTATAATCACTATTTAATCTTTCTTTAATTAAGTTATCCTTTATAAAGGAGCGGTTAAAGGAACTTCACCATAAATAAGAATTACTTTAACAATAGGAACCAATGATAGCACATTAATCGCTACAGCTGATTGTTAATCGCTGATCAGATGCATCTGCTGTTAATCACTCAAGTCCCATGTGTTACTAAGTATTGATTTATTTCAATTTGTTTGCCGATGAAAAAGCAGCGTAAACGAAATCTTAAACAAAGGAAATACTAAGTATGTTTATAAACACAGCCCTAAGTACTCTGTATTACAAAATACTCTAAACAATTAGAAATACAACTAAATAGAGTTTAAATACAAAATTTGAATGTTTGTTATATAAAGATTAATAACTGCTTACAATTTCTATTAACATAAAAAACAAGTTTTTTTTTGCCAACAAAATTTGGACAAAGTAATCTTAAATAACAATATGGCTAGCTAGCCTAAATAGTTAACTACATGAGATTAAAATGTTACTTTACATTCTATTTTAATCAATATATTTTCAAAAACAACTAAAAAAAAATTGTTTTATATAGAAAATAAAAAAATAAAAAACTATTTATGTCTCAAGAACCTAACCTAACCTAAACACAACATCCATGATTAAACAATAGAAATATCAATTACCGGTATTATAAGTTTCAATAGAAAAATATACAATTAAACAAATTAGAAATAAGTTGATAAAATATTAAAAATAAACATGATTTTATTTAAAAAGACAATAATAACAAAAGACAAAAAAACAATAATTTTACTGTTTCTAAGATATAGTTTTCAATATTTTAATGATTCCATAAAACTCAAGGAGCTGATTTGGCAGTTTAAATTTTTGATTAATAATTAATACAATACAAATTCGATAATAATTGTAACACATTTAAAAAATAATATGCATATAGTAAAACATAGAAGAAATATTAGTTTTAATAAAGTTGCAATGGGAGAGGTGAAAAATTAGAAATTTTGACAATATACAGAATCTGGATTCAATGATTCTTAAATTTTTGTAATAAAAAGCAGAACAGTTTTAGGCATGTAAACTTATAGCGGACCTAACTTTGCCTCTAACAGTGTCTATGAAAGATGTACATTTTACAAACGTCAGATTAGAGAAGGTGGTAGAAAAGTGCCCCATATTTTGTTGACCTTTTCAGGTGCAACTCTATAAAGAAATTAAATACCATAGAAAACTGAACTGTTTTTAGTTGTGTGAAATAACTTTTATCTGAAAGTTTTAAACAAATGAGTTTCATTTAACAGTTATAATGGACTTTACTTAAAACTACCAGTAAATCATCAAAATTGCTAAACTGCCTTATTGACAAAAATTCAAATAAAACCACATTTATTTCATACAATACTAAACCGATTTCTTTAACTTAACCGAGGGAAAGTAAACTGGAAAAATACAGACATAAAAAAAAAAAATCTTCTCATTATCTTTTAGAATTTGAGCAAATATATAGTTAACTAAAAAAAGGAAATTTAGCTGTTAAAAAAGAGTCTGCTTAAAATTATTTTTAATGATGATTTTTTTTTTTAATGTGTTTATTTTTACTTCAACAATCTCATTCAATAATTAAATATATATATATATATATTGCAGTTGCAAGTAGCTATTTTTCAATAATTTTTACTATTTTCTTTTCAAAGTAAAGGTGCCTGAAAAACTCAGAAAAATATGGAGCACTTTTCTACTATGCACCACCCCTGTCACATGCATTCCAGAAAAAACATCACTTAACAGAAATTTCTTAAAAAAAAAAAAAAGTTTTCCCTGGACTACAACGTAGAATCTACATTAACCCATTGGCCTAGCCTTTTTCGGAAACTTTGCTTGACCCTAAACTAACAATTAAAATGGCTGATTTTGTACATTACTAGAAAAATATAAATAACTTTTGATTCGTAATTGTGATTTTAGTTCTGTTTTCACCATTTTATTCTAAATTAAATTCTCTCTATAACAAATACAAGTCAACGCACAATAACGATTTTCTATAATTTTTATTTACGAAACACAGCACAACATAAGTATTCACTAAAACAGTAAACAAAACAAATTAAATGTTTATAACCTAATAAGAACACAGAAGTCAGTCATCTGTTTATTTGATACGTTGCTTACAAGTGTTGCCAACATCAAGTTATCTAAATATTCTAAAAGTATAATAACAATATCATATTATAAACTGAATAAATCTAGCTTATATCACACGCGTCGTAAGGTTTCACTGGGACTGCGCGTGAACACTGCTCATAAAAAAGTGCAATTTAATTACATTTTAATCGTAATTTTCACAATAAAATGCAAAGAAACCATTCTCGTTGGATGCTGCTGTCATCTAACACATTTATTCGAAACTACGTCAAACCCACGCTTAATAAAGAACGTTGTTTTCCGAGACACGGAGAAGTTCCGTATGTATATTAGTGGGCCGCTCGGGGACTATACGGAAGAGTTCCGTATGTCTAGGCCAATGGGTTAACTATAATTTCTAACTAAATACAGTTTGGCATTACAAGGATAAGTTTGCTAAAACCCTCCGTCAGTTGCAATATTGATACAAGTGTTTGAATTTTGCACGATATATTGGAAGGCAGTGAGTTGGCCTATCCCAATCCCTCCACTTATCCATTGAGTTACTGACTTTGTCCGATGAACATGTGGTGCACTCTAACGAGTTGTAGCAATTCGATACATTGTGAACTTTTGAATAATTTTATTCAGTTTTTTCCACAGGCAGTTCCTAAGCTTCAAATGCTCTCAGAAGAGGTACAGTCACAATAAGGACAGCAAATGGCCCAAAACCAGCAACAGAATATGAAAAAGTATTATGTTACTAAAGTTGGTGAGGATAAAGAAATTAAGTGGTATTTTAGACCCTGTCCAAAAAATCAAATGATTCAACGTTAAAATATTTTAAGATACCTTTTGGTACTGTAATAAGTACTGTTGGCAATAGTGAGTGCTTATTAGAGTGTTAGAGCAAATTTTTATGAAGACATCATCGATACAATTATATGATGGACAAACCAGTATACTGACAAAGTTAAAGAAAAATTCAGTAGATTGTGAGGATGCTTTGTGAGTACTAATTTAGTTGAAATTAAAGTGTGCTTAAAACATAAAATTGGGAAAAGAAGACAAATACATACGAGGGAAAGTATTATATGTGAAATAATTTTTCTTTCTAAATCAAACATACACAACAATTAAGGTTTTCTTATAAAGAAATGTGTGCAGTGATATGTTCTTTACAATAATTGTGAAAAGGTGAAATCAATAGAACTTATTCATAGAACGCAGCGGTAAAAAGATCTACACTTTTTAAAATGTCAGATTTCTCACCGAGATAAAAAACGGAAAGGTAAGCCTTCCAGTTCAAAGAATAATTAATGACAATATTGAAGTGGTTAAATAATTCTCAATAATCAATCAAAGTTTAATATAAATCACGGTTTAATATTTTCAAGCATTAACGATTCGTTAACTTTTGAAAAGTCTGTGCTCGTTAGCTTCCACATCAACTGAAATATATCCACAAAAGGAATTGTTTGAAAATCTCCCAGCTTCAAAAATGTTTTGAAAGATGAAGGAGATTCATTTTTTAAATCAAATAATAAAATTGATGAGAAGTGAGTTCATCATTTTGAACTGTAGAGAAACAACAAAGTTTAGTCTGAAAACATCCTTCATCTCCTACACCAATAAAATTAAAAATGAACACATCTGAAGGAAAATTGATGATGACGACATTCTCGGTTATGGAAGGTCCAATTTTAGTCACTTCACATTTAAAGGTGAAACTGTGAATATTGAAAACTACCGTGAGCTACTGCGATTAATTGAAGACAAATAAAGTTAAAATATGGTGAATTTTCAAAAAGTGTGATTTTACTTCAGGATAATACTCGACTTCCAATGATCAACAAGACAATTAGTTGCCTTCAAAATTTCTGTTATGAGTCGATGGACCACCCATCATACAGCTGCAAGTGTCATAGAAGCTGCAAGTGAATCATTTTTACAACAATGAAGAGGGTGTGAAAGTGAAACCAAACTGACTCTGCACCAAACCCAAAACTTTCTTTTACAAAGGAACTTGAAACCTTGTTAAAAAGATGGACCAAGGGGGATTGTGTTAAATGATAAGAATATTTTACAAAATGTTAACAAAATTCCAATTAATTTTTTACTTACTCTCGTAATATATCTTGTGTTCCAAATCCCCCCCCCCCTCTTATAAATGTATAAATAATAACTAAATTGCCTAATTAAATAATTATTGTTACACAATTTATGAGTAATTAGAGATGATCTATAAACCAACTATAAAATACAATAAACTAAACCTAACCCAACTTAACCTAAAATCCTGATGATGTTATCACAGCAGTGCAGCTAATTAAGAATAATTCTTTAGTCTTCTAGATATCTGGAAATAAGGAATAAGCTAATATAATAGACCTGATAAATCAGCTATGGCTAAACATTGTTAAGAAGAAAAACATTATTTCAAAATAGAAAACTCTGTTGTTGAAAAATGTTACTAAATTAAACACAATAGATGCATGGGAAACTTATTATTTTAACAAGTACCGTTATAACTGTAAATAATGAATTAGGACCAATACAAAGTTCTATATTAAAGTAAAATATAAAATCTATAGTTAGATATAAGATTAATTAAGAATATTGTATTAGTTAGGAGATAACTTTTAAGTTATTTAGAATGATGCGAGGCACTTGTTAATACCCTTTTAGAAAGTAGGTTAGGCCACACACCTTTAGTTTTGTATAAATACGGGGGGTTGGCACAGTGCTAGGTTAGTTATAGTTCAGTTATTGTGGCTAATATAGCACTGAGGATGGCGACTTTGTCGTTGAAACGCGTTTGATTAAGTAAACATAATTTTTGTGAGATCTTGTGTTCGAGTTTTATTTTATCTAAGGCAGGGGTTCTCAAACTTTTATAAGCCATGGCGCCCTTAACGTTCAGATTATTTCCGGCGGCGCCCTTCATATGAAGCAAAACTGAAGACCTGATAATTTTAAGTCTAAAATCTTAAATTTAAATAAATTCTATGCTATGATCTCTAAATTTAACTTTTAGATTTTTATAAGACTTTAATTTTATTTAAATACATCGTGAATAGTTGTTGGTAAATTTGTTTTTTTTTTAGTAATTGTAATAAAGAGGAAAAGTAAAACCTAAATAAATCGAAAAATAAAGAAAATCACATTAATTTTTTAATTAATACAAAACAGAGAATCATTTTAAACGTAATTGGGTAAAGTAATAAGAGTTTCAAACATGTTTCCTGTCGTAATGAGAGGGATGGGCTTTTTTATCCTTGATCAATTCATGGAGCCTTGGTGTTATTTTTGATAGAGCAACACAAATTTCATTTTCGATTTTAAGGTTACCTCTATATTTAGATTTCATAACAGCAACTGTTGAAAACCCACATTCACACAGGTAAGAACTGGCAATCGGTATCAATGATCAAAGTGCCTTCTTGGTTACTACTAGATACTCATCTTCGTTACTGCACCAAAAATCAATCAAAGATTTAGACTGGAGTCTGTAATTTAAAGACGAGTCTGTAGAACTATCAATGAGCTGTTCAGCTTCCTCGTTTGTGAAAGTCTCAGGAATCGCTGTGCTCATAGGATCACTTACCCACTGTACTGATTTTATTTCATCTTTCGGGAGGTATTCTTGAAAATAGAGCTCCAAATTGGATAAGTGGCTGACGAACACACTTTTAAGTTCATGTTTTACTTGCACACACACACTGACATTCAGATGGCTCTGCCGAGCACACACGCTCACCTACAGACGATGGAACTTTTATTTTTAGACCTGACCAAGTGATATTGACTCCGCCGAAACATCTACATCTACCGCCTACTTTAACATTAAATCTAAAATTAAATTTATAAAATAATAGTATTTATTTTGAGTAAATCATTGTTGATTATATTTACAATCAAGTGTAAAAAAAGCTGTGTAATAAAATTATATTTTTCAATTTTTTTTCGTTCGTAGCGCGGCGCACACTTAGGGAACCCCGGATCTAAGGAATAAGCATTTATTTAGTTTCTTCGACCCTTGGACAAATACAATCTTTATGGTAATTGTCAATTCTAAAGTAAAACTATAATATACAAATTTATAATAACAAGTAACAACAATCATGAATTTTAAAACTTGCAATTAATTAACCCAAGAAAATTACATACACATATATAAATATATAAAATAATCTTTTTAAATTAAAAACAATTTTAATACATTAAATACATCAGCTTCGATTTATTTCATAAAACATTGACGTCAATTGGTTCTTCCCCTAAGGGACTCATTATAGTAGATATGGACATGGCAATCTCATATTTACCCAACAGGATTTACATCTTTTTTCGAGTGTTTTGAGTTAGATTTTTCTCTTTCATCTTTCCAAATTGATTTCTTTTCATCAACTTTTGATATCTTCTAAACCTGATGCTATTATAGTATTCGAGGAGTAGGAAGGGGTCTTTATTTTATGGTCTTTTCTTCCTTTTTTTTATATAAGGTGATAATGATTAAACAACAAGGGAAAAATGATTGGTTCTTTCAAGTGTTTACGAAGTTTATTCATAAAACTGGCTCCAGTTTCAGATGCCAATTTTCCAAAAGCTGCCAACATGTGATGTTGTCCATGGAATTAATTTTTCTCACTTGTTGTTAGAAGAAAAAAAATCTCCGCTAAAGATTAGAGTATTGATGGGAAGTGAAAGGAAAAGGATGGAGCGAAGTAGTAGTTACACTTAGACTCAACACGGGCCACAACTGCTGTATAGCAGCACATGTACATAAGTTAAATATTTTATAATCTGACAAATGCTCATGCGAAAAAATTTATGGACAAAAACTACTCGATGAATTAAATTTGATCGGGACCAAAGGGGACTGAAGAATATTAACCAGTTATATTAGGGTGGAAAAGACAAATGGATTGAATTCTAAACGGCACAACAAACATTAGTATACTTCTTTTGATTGTTTAAAGATAACTAAAAGTATATCGCAATGGACAGGAATCTATGCAGATTTGTAGTTCAGTAGTCAAAGTCGGTTTTTTTTCCCATGTTCTGAGCTGTAGGAGCTTATCACTAAATGTGACTTTAATTCAGTGATCTGTTTCAAACTGCTTTCCTAACTTAGAATATTTAGCAAATATTGGAACTAATTTGATGAATTAAAATTTATGAAAAAACTGGTTTTGAGGTTGTCACAGTATAGTTCTCAAAGTTTACTTTTGATTGCTTCTTCATAAGTTCTTTCTGTCTTATCTCGTTCATAAGTTACGTAACGTTAAAGTTTAAACTTTTTTAAAAATTCTCAAAAGATTTTTTAATGTTTCACAATCAGAAAAACAATACAAATAAAAAATAAAGTTTTTTGGAGCATAATAATTAATCTTTTTACACTAAGTTTCTTTCTATGATTACAATTTGTCAGTTTTAAAGTAATATCGTTTTGAGGAAAAAAGTTGCAAAATTTAAAATAATATTTTTTAAAAAAGATTCCTCAATTTGAAAGAAAATTGTTTTGTTTTTTATTTTAAGGTCTGCTTTGCTCTGCGCTTAAGTTTAAGAAATTTAAATTTTGTTCATTCAAGAAAAGTTATTAAGTGCGATTAATTTTTTTGTTCGTCATAAGAGGTATGTTTTCCGTTTGCAGGATTTTTGATATATTTTGTTAGTTATAAGGTTTTGATTTCAAATAAAATTTGCTTTCTTTTTTAAATCATACTCGCGTCAACTTCATCAATTTAACCTAAAAAGCAGAGAAAGTAGAAGCTTTGTATAAATAAGATAAAGTCTCAAATTTCATAACAACTTTCTCCAAGTTATTTAAAGTGAACCATCCTTTCTCTAGCTCCAACTCAACAAGCTGATAAAAAGGAGCATGCTTTCCATGATGGACTATCAGCAGAGGGAGTCCTCCGATTGTTGAGATTTCAGCAATGCAGAGATATAAACAGAGAAAATTAACTACTAAGGAAGAATTTGACCTCTGATAGAAGAAGCCCCAACAAAGAGGATAAAACTGACCAGAAATGTCTAAAAAAACACCAAAGCAGGAACATCCTGCTTCTACCACTAGGGGACAACCTGGCGGGATTGAAGAGGCCTGAGTGGGGCAGGAGTAAGATGATACCTGCAATCACTAGCTCAGGAGAAATCACCAGGGGAAGTCCAGTGTATAGGGGGCGTTCCCACGAGGCGTTAATCACGACAGTGAACCACGCTTTCCTGAAATACACTTCAGTGTAAACGCATAGTCGTTAAACTTGCTTTCGTGAGGAACGGCGCACGACTCAAGCGTGGATAGATCAAACGTGTTTGATTTTCAGTCGTGATATACCGTTCGTGAAGCCAAGATGTCGTCACGAACAGATTGAAATAGATTTTGAAATAATATTTATAACACGCAATAAGAGGTATTCAAACTGAAATTCAGTCATTCGCAGTAGGTTTCTAAAATCTTCTGGAAAATTGCATTTTAATTCCATACTAACCAAGTTTGACGCTCCTAACATATTTCTTCGCTGTATCCATTCTCTAACCCAAAAACGTCTTTTTTTCCCTTTTTCTTGTAATTGTGTCCTGTAAGCACTCCATCTTTTTTGCTAAGATAGTAGCAAAAAACGAACTTAAAACAGCACAACTTTCAACAACTAGATCATTCATGATCGATGTTTCGATAGTGACTAAGTCGAAACGCGAGGCGTGAACGGCACGAACCCAACCGTGTGTGAACGTTTTATAAATTCACACTTTCGTGAGTGTCACGAACAAAAGTTGACTAGCGTGGTTAACTGTCGTGATTAACGCCTCGTGGGAACGGGGCTTATGACACTAAAGTCAGGGAAAAGCATTGGAGTGGAAGAAGCCTCCAGTGCATTGCAGACTAGAGGAATAGTTTAGAAGGATCAGAATAGAAAATGATGGGATCTGCAAAGAGGGGGGTGGAGACCCCACACCATTTATTAAAGGAATGTAGTGCAGTAATACACAAAAGAGCTAAGTCTGAGAGTGTACCAAGGATACCTACCCTCTTCATGTACTGCACTTCCTGAAGGAGTTGGGCAGAAGTTCCCTGTCGTAGCAGAAGTAGGGGAGATAGATCTCTAGAAGTCAGTGCATTTAATCACCAAATCCCTACTACTATTACCAAGCACGAATAAAGATAGAGCTAAAAGACAACTCTTTAGCTGTACATTAAAACTATGAGGGTCATTTCTAAAGAACTGTTTTGTTGTTACAGATCACACACAAAATTTTTAATTAATAAAATTTCAACAAATCCCTGTCTTTATTACTTTTCTCCATGGAGTGTGTGGGTGTGTTATAGGTGAAAAAGAATTATCTCCTTAATAAAAAAAAAGTAAAGAAGATCCCTTTACTAAAATATCATCAAGGTCAAAAGAGAACAAAAGTTAATTAAGAAAGACAAAACCCAAGTCAAGATGAAGAAAAGTGCAGATCCAGTGAGGATACAAATTAAGAAAACAATTATAGGGTTTGGTTTTCATATTTTAAAATTGTTTCCGAGGAAGAAATTATTTTACATGGTACTAAAAATCCACATTTTCTTTGTAAATTATGTTTAAACAATAAATTGTAATAATATCTATTTTAAACTAACCTTCATTCATGTTTTATAGATGTTTAAATTGTCTTTTTTTCCCTGCAAGTTTTCTTTACTCTTGTTTCTTTTAAATTTTTAAGTTTGTTTTGTTCTTCTATACGTTTGGATTTACGTCTTCGAGTTGGTTGATTTACACAGTCCAAAGGTAATTTTGTTGTTAATATTGTCCAATGTAGCACGTTGCAGATCATTTTTATTAACAATTTTGTTGAAGGCAATTCCATTATGGGATCATTGTTCTTTTCATTGAAATTGATTTTTTCTGGAACAACCGACGGATTATCTTGCTGTTGTAATATTATGTATGTTAAATCATTTAAATCTTGAATATTTATGTTTTCATTTTTTAAAGTATTCTCTGACTTAATCTTGCTTATCTCCAACATTCTCAAGAAAAGAATTGATGATAAATTTACTGGCAGTTTATACAAATTTGAGTTGCAATTTTGTAATGGTTGAGTATTTGTTTCAGGTAATGTTGTATCAAATGAAATAGAATATAATGGTGTTAAATCTGTCATAGTTTGAGATGTACAGTCAGAGTCCTTTTTTATAAAATTATAAACACCAAATGAAAATTCATCTAATTTACGTTTAATAAGTTGAGAAATTTTCACATCTTTGAAATTTATTTCCGAGTACAACCATTGCTCTTTTAAATCGACCAAAGAATCTTCACGTTTTACAGGTAAACAATCAATAGAATTTGGATTAACATAAAAAATATAGTTTCTTGTTTTTTTATTAACAACTTGTTTACTGGTCGAAAGAATTGAGTTATCTATTTCCCACTCAGCTAAGTCATTATCAACAATCATCTCATCAGGACACTCAAGCTTTAATAATTTTTGTGTAGCTAAATGCAAATCGAACACATCTTCCTGCATTAGTTCATGTAAAACATTTCTTAATAGATCACTAATTTTGTCATCATTTTTTTTAATTTTAGCTTTTGTAATAGTTTTCAATGTTATTACATTCAAATACACAAAACAGTACAACATACTATCAGCAACATTTGAAATATTTTTAACATCACATTTGCGTATTTTTTTACAAGTAGGGCAATTTCCAAAAAAGTGATCTATAAATTTTCTATCTGCCATATTAGATTCAGTTAAATGCTGGAACGTTGCTTTAGGAAATAAATCAGTTTTTAATTTATCAATTTGTTCAATTTGTATAGGACGTTTATCAAGAGGTAGATCAACCTTTTTTAATTTCTTCATAGCTTTTCCAACCAATTTATCAACATTCGCACTTTTATCGACAATTTGTCTACATTTATTTCTTTTTAATTGTGCAATGTTAAAATTTTTATCTTGTTTCATTTTTTGTTGAAGGATGTTATACCTTTGTCTTATCTGTGTACGATTTCTCGTAGGAAATTTGTTTGCTATTTTACTCCATTCACCGAAACCATACTCTTCAACAAGTTTTAACAACAACTCATCTTCATGTAGTTCCCACGGTCCTCTGCCTTTTCCATCCGGAATTAAGGATTTATATCGAGACAAAATTTGACTTTGATATCGATGTTTTAATATAGTGGATAACATTTTCGAATTGTAACCAAATTTTTGAAATCCTGTTAAAATAATCATATCCTCTTCTTTGGTGAAGTTTCCTTTAATCATTTCAGGATGTGAAGAATACCACCATTGATAATATAATTGCTTAATGGGTCGACCTGTAATGTACGATACACTGTGCCACTCAATTTTTCCATCAATGCTACATGATTTTACAATCTTTGCCAGTTCTTTATCATCTATCAGAGGTAAATTATCGCCCTTACTCTTACAAAGATTTTTACATAATTCTCCAAAATAATGTTTAAAAACTTGAAAAGGTGAACGATTTGTACCAAGTTCTTCTGATATTTTTTCCCAATTTTGACGTTTATATTTTGTTACTAACTTTATCAAATAATTATCTTCATCTTTACTCCACAGTTCTTTATTAATAGAAGGTTTCAAGTATAAATGCCAATACTGAGCACATTCATTACTACTGTACTTATTGTTAAAACCGATGATAGATATTTTCTCCCAATCAAAGTCCCAATTGTCTTTACCAATCATTAACTCTGTTAAATTTTTACTTTTAATTTTATTAATTATTTCGTCTATTTCAATTTTATCTTCATCTTTATATAATTTATTTTGTTTAAGTTCACCGCTTTCATTGTCCATTTTCATTTTACCTTTATTTAACACAAGTTTTTTAGGTTTATCTTTCACCTCGCATGTTTTAGTTTTACCTATATTTACTTTTTTTCTTTTCAATCTCCTTTCTGCACTTATCAAACATTCTGTTTCTTTCTTAATTAATTCTTCTTTTATCAAATCAGAAAGGATTTTTGTGTCACTTATCATCCATCTATTACGTTTATTTCTCACCAGCAAAGTAGTTTGTTCCAATCCATGTTTTTGCCTATACTTTGTATCAGCATTCGGCCCACAACTAAATAAATATCGATCTTTAAAATAGGGAGTGTTAAATCTATACCAAAAATCATTGCATAATCTCGGCTGTTCGCACGATTCTTGGTTCTGAAAATTTTCATCTTTAGTGATTTCATACCAGGCATACAGTTTATTCTTCATATAAGTAAAAAACTCCTTCATATTCCTAGTTTTGTCTATTAACTTTCTAGTCTGTCTTAGCATTAACTCATCTTCATCCTCTCCATATTTTTCAAGATTTACAGATTCATCATCATCTTCCTCCTCCTTCTCAACATCCTTCCCATCATCCTTAATATCTTCTTTAGACTCATCACCACCATTGTAGCATTCAAAATTTGGTACAACAATGTTATCATCCAAGTAAACCTGATTCAATGAGCTATAATAAGAAAATGTATCGTTTTCAAAAAGAGGTATGTCAGTATACGGTATAAAATAATTATTTTCCAATTGTTCAGAATTAACCTCGGTAAATTGGAATTCATTACTTGACTGATCATTTTGATCAAGAGATCCCCAGAATGCTACATTTGACTTGTTTACGTCTTCAACGCCAGAATTGTCCTGATCCATCTTCTTCTGAAACAGATATACATTAATAAATTAAGTATACGCAATGTGGTCGTGCATTTTATTTCTCAGTCTTCATAATATAGAGAAAGGCCAGCTTATGGACTAATAGTTTGATCAATATATATTGATCTAGTAAATTAACAAAACAGTGCACAATAAAATACAATGGAAAAAAAAAAGTTTTTTAAATGATAAAGTAATAATATAATCATAAATATTATTTATTTATCCTAACCCTAGAACTGCTGGTCCGTCTTACGTGATACCATCAGTTACTGAATGACAAATCTCTATTTACACCTATTAGGTTTACTATTGGTTATATCATTTTTTTAACTCTTCACAGATTGAAAGTATAGAACACAATCTTTCAGCTGATAAGACTTTTGTTTTATTTAAACGGCTGTGAAATCAACTCAACACTTATTATAATAGACTGCGATAGTTACATTGTTGGTGTGTCAATGAGTTATATAACACCTGACTAAAAATTATAAATTGCGGGAGCCACTGAATAATTCATTTATGAATTACTTTGTCCCTTGTCAGTACATAGCCATTAGATGAGAGTATAATAGTACTTTAAATATTATATTACAAAAAAGTAAAAAAAAAATGTTAGGTTCACAATCTCTTCACAGAATATTTTCTCCATAGTGAAAAAGAATGTTTGAAAAATGGTAATAAAATGATTAAAACTTTGAATTAAATACACAATTTTTTACATAAATCGGCTAGTAAAATGCTCAACATAAGTGCCACTATAATTTTTCTTTTTTATGATTCAAATTAATTTTTTAAATATATTTGAAAAAACTTTGGTACAATTTGCTACATCTTGTATATTTTGAATTTTAGATAATACTGTATTATATTTGTAGCGTACCCAAACTATTCAAACAAAAGAAGTAAATGTTTATATGTTTTAAACCAGTTTTTTACGTTATTGTATTTTTTTCCCTTTTCTAAACATACATTTATAATCTCTTTCCAAATATTATTTATGAATTTTAAAAAATAAGCCTACAAAACCACATAGAAAGTATTGATACAAAAAATATAGTAGGCACTTCCAGAGTTAATAGTTTACGCATAAAAGACAAACATACATAGGCAAGGAAAACAAATGAGATACCAACAACTGCCAGTTCACAGTACCATCTCTTGAAAAAAGAGAGAAAAAAAGCCATTCAACAAGTTTAACCAAAACAGATGTATAGATTCTGATTTTTAGGATTACCCTTTCTTAAATTTATTTAACAATTTTAATTTTGATAATAAAATCACAATCATACAAATTTTACTATTATTAATAAGATTACTAATTAAAAAAGAAAAGAAAACTTAAGTCATGATTTACTTAAATAAATATTTATGAATTTTGTAAGAGCCGCAGAGGGACTGAAAGCCTAAAAGTTGCTAGCAATATCAACCTTATAAATCAATGTTAGTTTCATTATTTTTGTTTTGTTTCAATTTTTTAAAACAAACTTTAGATAACACATTAGTGCATTAAAACTAGACAGAATTTAAGTAAAGTTCAACGTGCACTTATAGCTGATACATGGATTGATTAGACAACAAAAAACTTAAAATACTGTTCAAATTAGATTTTTCATTATGAAATTGGTTTATTGCTTTTAAAGTTGAAGACGGGTAAATCCCAATTCTGGGACCAGTGCAGTTAAACACTTAAAAAATAGAAGACAAGTTATTAATTTTTCGTTTTTAATTTTTTTTTTTCAAAAAAAGTGAAATGATAATAAAAAAGATGGTTATTTAAACACAGTTTTGATTCGAATTTGCCCCTAACCACAATCACTAGAAACTTTAAAATAAAACACAATTATTTGATTAATTGTTCTTTATTAATTATTTCCACTAAATGCCCTGATGTACATTTCGATAACATGGTTATCATCATCGGGGGGGGGGGGGGTCTTGCTTATAAACTAAATCTAAACTTACATATCTACTAATTGTGTTTTATTTTAAAGTTTCTAGTGTTTGTGGTTAGGGGCAAATTCGAATCATTATTGTGAATTTCACCACAGTGCTCAACAAGATTGTATCTAAACACAGTTTAATGGAAAGACGTGATTTAAGTTTTAATTGAGCAGAAAATAATTTTTTTGGGCTTAATGTAGATTTTCAAAATTTCAAATAGCTGAAATTGCAGTGTACAAATTTTCATAAAACTAAGCAACTCACACGTTATTCAGAATTATTTTTAAGATATTAGAGAATTATATATTTATAAAACAAATTACAATGTTCTTTAAAAATAATTCTTTGTGATAAGATGCAGTTCTGTACATGTTTAAACACAAGGCAAGTTTTGAAATTCAAAGTTTTAAGTTAAATTACAATTGCTTTATAGTTAAAAAATTACACTAAACAATTTTTTTAGATACAGAAAACTAATTTCAAACCGCTGCTTGGTTTCAAACTTATGTAATATTACAAAGAGTGAGAAATTTTCTTTACCTGGAAGTTGTTTTAACGTGTGTAAAAATAAAAACAAAAACAAATAATAATCGAAAATCCCAAAGCATATTATGTATAGGCCTACTCAAAAAGACAAATTAGTGGAAAACTTACATAAAACCTTTGGACAAAGTAAAATATGAAACAGAAAAAGACGAGACAAACTTAGAGGCAAAGTGAAAGTTAAAGGGAGGTCAAACGCAAGAGAAAGCGAGGAAAACTTAAGGTTAGGTTAGGTTTAAAAAAAAGATAACATATGAAATCATTGTTTAGATAATAAATATTATATTAACATAATTATGAAGAGTTGTAGGAGAACTTTAAAATGTTATGTAAAATATTTTAATTGTATTTAATTTGTTTTGTAAAATTCAAAGGGATGCTAATGATATGGATAGTGTGAAAACTTCTAATTTCAAATAAAAAACCATTGTTAGAAGTGGAAAGCAAATCATTACATACAATGTTTGCTCAACTCCACGTGAAAACAACGCTTCAGCAACAGAATTAATTTTTCTACAAGTTTTTCAGAAAACAGTAAATATAACAAAAGGAACATATTTCTGAGAGCTATCCCCATGTCACCCATATTAAAAAAGCTTTTATTAATATAGCTTTTTTTAAATATTAATAAAAGCTATATATTTACTGAAGTCCAAATGAATGATGTTGAAATTTGTTTAAATATCTATTATTATGTGGTAGGGGTTACGGAACCTGCTTTATCTGATCATAAAGCAGTATATATTAACCTATTACACTCTAGTGGTTCTCTTGATACTAACCCTGTTAAAAAATTATCTCATAAAGTCGTGTATAGGCAAAACATAACAGAAATGGGAATGGTTAGGTTAAAAACTATATTAAGACAAACGGACTGGAATTCTATCCTTTTCAAACTTGATTCCACTAAAGGTCAACTAGGTCTGTTTAATGCCTTTTTTGATTGGTTTTTGAGTGTCTTCAATGATTGTTTTCCTAACAGAAGAATCACTGTATCTAATGTCAGAAATACTGGAAGAGAACGTAAAATAGTATGGTTTAATAAAGAACTCTCAATTATGAAAGCCAGATTAATGTGTCTGTATGATAATCATTGTAGCTCAAAGTGTGATATGAATAAGAGAGTATATATTAATTATAAAAAGGTATACAAAAAAAACTATATTAGAGGCCAAAAAGGCTGCAAATGTTAACTTCATAGAGAAGTCTGGCAATAAAAGTGTTGCAGCTTGGTCTATTATTAAAAACTATAGTAATGTCAATGCAAGTGGATCCGTAGTACCTATTCATCCTAATGTTCTTAATAGATATTATGTAAATGTAGCTGATACGTTGATTAAGACTATTGAGCCACCAGGTACTACATCTTTTCAACTGTTGGATAAATGTGCTACATTTGATGCCAGAATTGGCTGGGCTGTGGTTACAGAAACTGTTTTAATTAGTATTGTTAACAAGTTTAAGAATAGTTACAGTAAAGATTATTATGGCATGACTAACAATTTCATTAAGGAGATAATAGTGTATATTGCCAAACCTCTAGCACATTGTATAAATGATTGTTTTCAAACTGGTGTTTTCCCTCAAAGTTTAAAAATCTCAAGGGTAGCGCCTATCTTCAAAAAAGGTGATATTTTCAATCCAGATAGCTATCGACCAATTTCTGGTATACCTATTATTGCAAAAATATTAGAATCTTTAATCAAAAGTCAGACATACAATTTCTTTGAAAAGAATCTGATGTTTAATGATCAGCAATATGGCTTTAGATCGGGTAGGAATACTTCAGATGTCATTGGAAAACTGGTCAAGTATGTTCTGTCTGTGCTTGAAGGGAAAGGTTCTGCTAGGGCTATACTTTGTGAACTAAGCAAAGCTTTTGATACTGTGTCGCATTGTGCATTGCTTGAGAAATTGAGGTTTTACGGAATTGTAGGTCTTGAGCTGGATTTGTTCAAGTCATATCTTACTGCAAGGAAGCAGGTGGTGCATGTGGATGGTGTTTTTTCTGGTCTGGAAACTATTAAACATGGAGTTCCACAGGGTTCTGTTCTGGGACCCCTCCTTTTCCTGATATTTGTGAATGACCTCCCATATAGTATATCTTCTAATGTCTTGTCCTTTGCTGATGATACTACAATTCTTAATGGTCATGGAGATATGAATCTGCTAAATTCACTTTCTGATGAAGCCCTAAGGGAGGCAAGTATTTGGTTCAATGCAAATAATATGGTTATGAATGAAAATAAGACCCAGGTTATTACTTTTTCAACTAAACATGGAATCAAGGACAAAGCTAAACTCCTGGGAATATATTTAGACTCCGGTCTTACATGGAACTATCATGTTGAGGAATTGGGCAAAAAACTTTCAAGAACTGTATTCCTCATTAGAAATATAAGATCTCAGCTGCCATATAAATTGGTAAGAGAAATATATTTTTCCTACTTCCAGAGTTCAATTAGATATGGCCTCTACCTTTGGGGAAATTCGAATAACATTGTGAAAATACTAAAGGTTCAAAAGAAAGCTGTTAGACTATTGGCTAATGCTGGTTATAGAGAAAATTGTCGCCCCATTTTTATTAGACTAAAGATTATGACCGTAATTAATCTGTATCTCTTTGATTTACTGACACATATTAAAATCAATACAGCGGAAGACCTCTATAGGTCTAGTGTTCATTGCTATAATAGGCTACAAGAAATAGCTGTCTTATTGATGTTCCCTACTGTCGTCTGACTAAGTCTACAAACAGTTTCTATGTTCTGGGATTACAGCTCTTCAATGGTCTGCCACAAAGGTTAAAAGAACTGCCAATTAAAGATTTTAAAAATAAACTTGATAAATGGCTTATTATGAATCCATTTTATGATATTAGGGAATTCAGTGGCATAAACATCCCTTAAATAACTAAATTGGAGGCTGAATGGTCTAATATTTTAACTTTTAGTTGTTATATTATATAATGCAATAATTGTATTCAGATTGAAACCAGAAACATGTGTTTTTATAAATTATTTGTATGTTATAACAAATTGTGTAGCTTGTTTGTACAAATTATAATTAATATTATTTAATTGTAAAGTAGAACTTTGACAATGCCTATTGCATTATTTAATGTTTAATGGCTGTATGTAAATAAATAAATAAATAAATTCTTGAAGATAATTAAAAAGTTTGGCATTACCTCAGACTGCTTTCTTAATACTAGTAATAACTCTTGTAGTTTATTATTTATTCTTCTCATATATTTGTATTATTATATTATTGAACTTTTCTATAAAACCTTTCTTTTAAAATTGCTGAATAACGAAAATAGGTCTTGCTTCAATGAATTTTTTTTTAGAACTATCCCCTGGCTACAATGCAGTTCCGCCATCAATGGTATATTTTCCGCTATCTTTAATATATATTATAATATATTGAACTTTAAATATTAATGGTATTAAGCTGACTTATGAATTTTAAGATATATGTCCATAATTGTACATTTAAAAAGCCTGAACTTTAAGATCCGAGATTAAAGAGTAATTTAAAGAATTGAGTTGTTATTCAATAGTTAATCATTATATTTTAAAGTAAAGTTAACGTGCTAGAGCAAAACCCAACTTGGATAAAATTAATAATATAATAACAGTTAAAAAAATATGTTATTATAATGAATACCTTTTAATGTATAACATTCATCAAAATTTAAATTATGTCCAAGAGCATGAGCTGAAGCTGGTCTATTATCTTTTTATTTTATTTTTTTAACGGTGTCCATTCATTCTAATAAGTAACATATTTTAGGTTATATAATCTTTGTAAGCATGAGAGTTGATACATTAGTAAAGTTACAGTTAATATTTACTAATATAGGGTATGTTTGATTAGTAGCGCTGTTAGTAAACAATTTTGATTCAACGTTTTTGTTACAAGTTTTATACCTAGGTTTATTACATTTTTTATGATAGCCCCTACTAAGTACCTAATGGTTTATCATATTTAGCTATTTAAATTTTTGGTTTATTTTTTTTTATCATGCTATCTTTTTTATATTAAACGAAGGGGTTTAGTGAATACATTTTTTGTCTGTGGGTGTTGTAAGCCATTTTAATTGTACCATTTATTTAATGAAGTCTAGGATAGTATTGTGTATAAATTTTATATATTTATCAAGAATTTACTTTGACATAAAAACAGAGAAAATAGGAACACTAGTATCTAATGCAACTACACACTGAACACTGAACTTTCTCATATCTTTACTGAATACTATCTAAAAAAAAAAGTGTAGCCTGTGATTAGTTCCAAGAGGAAAGTTGCCCAGCATTCAGTTTGTTTCCTTTAGGAGTAAGCTCAATCACAGACTGTCGCTTTGACGATGGAAACATTGTCGATGGAAGTAAAGTGTCCTACCTCAACCTCCAAATTATAGTCAGACTTACCACTCCGGCCCACTTAAGAAATTATAGTCTAATTAAGAGGTCATCGACACTATGTAAGAATGAATCAACAAAAAATTATAAATGTAAGTACCTAACAATTTAAAATAAAAAGTTATGTGACAGGTTGCAATGCATTCTAGCACTTTTGGAAGGTTTATATGTAAAACCTCCATAATTACACCAAGGATGGATAACTAATGAATCTTAAGAGGGAAGTTAAGCGAAGAGGAGATTTGTATATGTAAAGTGTATCTAGTAGATACTGCGGATAATGGAAGGCTATTGTGTTCAATACAGCAATTTAACCCTCCAAGTGCGATTATTTTAGTCCTCAGTGCTAAGCTAGTTCAACGCTCTGCGCAAGGCTTTTATTATTACAGGAAATAATACACTTTTATTGGCTGAAATATGACACATTATACATATCAATATTTTCAGGAAAACCCATAAAACAAAATGAAATAAAATTTAAACTTACCACTGTAAAACTGAGGTCTGCTTCAACTCATATCCGCAAAAAAAATTCTTTTGTCCATTTAGTGACAACGTGGGTAATAACTAAATTATGATAATCCAACTGCCAATATATACAAAATGTAGCAAATTTTGTTACAAAACTAGAAATGTAACATAAGTACCACTTTATTTTCTTCATAATGTCAACATCGTTGTAAACATTCATACATTCACAAACTTCAAATTCAGTAATTTCGCACACTGTGGACACCTACATCCAACTTATGCAAATTAGTGTGCTAAATTACTGTGTCTTTAGAAAATATTGGCATTTAACCTTTGAATATCATGTATTTACTAAAATTAATTATTGTAAATATACACACAGAAAAAAAAACAGAAACAAACATTTTGATTCCTACATCAAAGTTAGGCCTACCGCTTTCATCACTAGCGGTATCACTTTCACACAAACAGTTATGAATATCACTTGAATTGCCAAGTTCACTCATTTTTATATGTGTAATACTACACTAAAAATACTACTGATACACTAAATATTCATAAAATAAATTGTATTTACCAAAATAATATAGACAAAAATACTAAACAACAATTCACTGCCGGGACGCAGCAGTAAACATCAACAGTAAACATCAAATTGTCTTTTACAAGCTTGCTAACATTGATTTTTCTTATAACCATCGATAAAATTGTGCAAAATGAATAGAGCGTCTTTTACTCAGAGTTACTATATAAAATAAATGTAGTTTGGATAAAAATTACCCTTGGTATGTCGATTTTAGCAAACCTTGTTTAATTAGATCGCGATCGCGACTTTAGCACTGTGGCCGCGGCAAAATAGATCGAAATCTCGACTCGTAGCACTTGGAGGGTTAATTATCAAATATAAACTCATAGCCTAACAGCTGTATATGTAATGCCCGTTATTTTATTAAGACACATCTGTTTCATTGTTGCTTATTGTACAGTATAAAACTCAGTTGTTGGACTATTGTAGTTCATATAAGTAATACAAACACATGGACATTTATTTTTTGTGACATATGCATAGCTTAATCCACAAACTGATTATGTCTAACTGTACTAACTAGATAAAGATCTAGCAAGGTGAGTGCCAGGTAGGTTCGTCATCTTTTACAGACTGAACACAAAGAGAAATGATTGGTTATACTACTTTTGTATCGTTACGAAAATGATGAAGTGTTCCGACTTAATTTGTGATGAAGATGGGTGCACTAGGGTACTTTCGTATTAATGTTCAGTGAATATTTGTATTAAGGTTTTGACCAATACTAGTAATTTATAGGAAGGCCCTAGGCGAATAAAGCCAATGACATAAGGAAGGGGGTAATAATTAACCCTTTCGCTCCCATACATTTTTTACAGCTATCTATATAAAATCCCAGGGTTATTATTATTGTAGTATCTGCATAGTGAATCCCAGGCCTAATTTAGAACTTTTGCAGCGTTTTGTTAAAAAAATCCATAACTCATTTATTTATTAATCAATTATTATCATTTTATTGTTGTTTAGTTTGTAATTAACTACTCTAAAACATCAAGTATTGTATAAATATATAATGATGCAAAAAATATATTGTAAAATAAAAAAATGTCTTACCCTTAAGTTTTTTTGAAAAATGTTTCTTCAAGTGCAGAGGAAAAAGATGCCAAAAAACGTCCTAGTGCGATTATATATACATATTATTAAAATCCATTAAAAAATGAACACACCAAATTTCATTGAATTATATTGATAAACAACGTAAGAATGTTTTTTGGTAAATTAACACATTTTCAGTTTTTCTCTGAGGCCTCAATTTACATTATACCGTAATTACATTATACCGCAATTTAACACAACTTTTAAATAAAGAAAAATTTTAGAGCGATTTATCAATGACTGTCACATGTATTCTTTCTTTGTTTTTTTAAGGACAATGAGATGTGGTGGGAGAGTCGCAATAGTGGGGAGTTAGTTCGTTATGGACCTTAGCTGTGAGCACATCCTTGAATGCGGAACAGCGTGCCGCTTGTGTGTAGCAATGTAACTATATTTTACACATATATTTTAATGGTTCCTTATTTTATTATAATATTTTTCGGTTTCTAAATTTGTACTTTGATTTGTCATACTTTATTCCTTATTACGTTAGTATTTATATCTATTTCTAGCACTCTGTGTAAATATATCATAAAAGCATTCCGCCTTTATATACGCTAATATCATAAATATGTTATAATTATTATATGATTATATATTATATTCATTATTCTACCTATGATTTGGCGATGTACCTGTTGGAACGTGGAATAACATTTGTAGGCACTATGAAAAAAAAAACAAGCCTGACATTCCAGTGGAGTTTCTTCCTAATAAATCACGAATAGTAGGATCTTCTCTATTTGGTTTTCAAGATGTTAGCACCCTTGTTTCTTATGTCCCCAAAAAAATAAAAGCGTAATTCTGCTTCCCACAATGCATGACACTAAAGAAATTGACCCTAATACAAGAAAACCTACTATAATCATGGATTATAATGCCACTAAAAGTGGTGCACGGATACTGTAGATCAAAAATGCGCAAATTATTCAACTAGGAGGAAAACTGGTAGATGGCCACTAGCAATTGTTTTTAGATTTTATGGACATGACTGGGGTAAATGCTCATGTGCTATACACGGCAAACAATTTGAACAATCTAGAAGCAAAGAAATCAAGAATGAATTTTTTGGAAGAGTTGGCTTTCAGTCTTCTTGATAGTCACCTCAAGGAGAGAGCTAATGTTAAAAATTTGCCTTTAGATATAAAAGCTTTCCTGGCAAAATATAAGGAAGGACCTGAAAACCCAACTGCAGCTAACCAAACCAATCTTCCCAGATGTGGCCCATGTCATGAGTGTGGAAAGCACCGAAATAACAAAACGACTGTTCATGTCAACATTTTGTTTGCAAAAAACATTGCCGCTCAGAGGTACGCTGTAACAGCTGCAATGACGAAACTACGGATGATGAATGAGCAGAACACAATAAATCAAGTTAATAAAATATAAACTTTTATATCAAATAAAAATAAAATTTAGTTTTTGTGAATATATATTTATTATTTTTTCTCTTGTTCTACTTAAATGTATTTGTTTCATAAGATAACAATTGCATTATTTACACAACCTTTACCAAATTAATAAAAATTAATTTCAACAATGATAAAAAGCAATATAAATCCCAAAAAAGGTAAAACGCATAAGCTTTTGAAATGCAACATGGAGTACCGCATGTGTGCACTAGCGTTACTAAAACAGATGCGTGTTTACAATACAACACAGTTTTTAGCACTATTTACACAAAACATAAGTTTTTTAATTATAACAAGAATTTTAATTTAATACCGTACAAAAACACCTTACCAAATATTAGGCTATCTAAAATAACTAACCTAAATGGAACAAAAATGTTGGAAGAAAAATAATACTAGCAATTGTGTTCTGAGTAACACTTTTTATGCAGACCTTTTTTGCACTTTGCACATATAAAGGTTGATTTTTTTTTATATAAAAAGAACTATAAACTATTACTTACTTATACAAAAACTGAGAAAACAAAGAGTAGCTCAAAGCATGTTCAAATTCTAAACTCAAAGACATAACATCGTCATTCCTCACTTGCACCCTGTCACTGCACATGTATGCGATTGCGATGCGATGCGCCAGATTGCGCCTCAAAAACTATTTCTTTAGCAGTAATATAAATATAATTTTGTTGCAAGCTTGTGTACCTTATGGCTTATCCTTATAGTTTGAGTCCCAACCACCTCAAGCGCTGCTGTTTCGTTTTTGTGCTTGTGTTGTAGAAAACAACGTTCCGTACCAAAAATCAGTGTGACCAATATCAATTGTATGATGTTAATTAAAGTATCAATATTTTTTAACAATAAACTCAAATTGTAATTCCCAAAAGGATTGCAGGACTGAAGAGGTAATACAAACAAAAGATGACATCATTTTAAGGAAAAATAAGTTAGTTTGACAAGGCCAACATAATTAAGTTTCACAAACAACTAAATGCAAATGGACTATGTAACATTTGAACATATATGGAAAGCTTGCTTTTCCCGATTATGTTGATATATATTAAGATCTACTATTATCCTTCTATTACATAAAATAACATTAACTTTCTAAATGTCCGAAAAATCGGACGTTGGGATTCTACGCAGATACCCGAATGAAAATATATAACGACGTCTGGGAGCGAAAGGGTTAAAAACAACAACAAAGTGTAAACAAAATGGGCCTAGGATAGAAATACAGACTATTAATAAAATAAAAGTTACGAAAACATTGCACAAACAACTTTCTTAATCACCCATCACCAAAACCATGTGGATGTATAATAATTCCTAGCCGCTAACAACTCTTTTATACCATTTCAATAGATTCTGTGACTGTGAGAATGCTTTGTAAACTGCCGTACCAAAATGTCATGACAGCCATAACAGGTAGGCGTGGTGATTAGTAGACCGCAGTTGTATAAATAATCAAAATTGTGTTCAGTTGAAGATATAACAAAATGGAAGAATTTTCAAGAAAAACTTTATCAGACACTGTCGAAACTGCTACAGAATATTCTTTTAAACTAAATGAATTAATGAAATCGATAATTGGTGCACAGAATCAGGTTAGAAGGTTTCATTTGAGCTGGTTATATTTATGAACCTCAAGTCTAGACCTAATGTAATCTAACTTGGAGCTGATAATTAATTAGAAGTTTAATTTTCTTTAAATCCAGTAATATTTTTGTGAAACATATTTAAGTTGGTTCAGTGATTTTTCAATTAAGTGCTCATTTTATGGAATTAAAATAATTAACTGTTGGAAAACTTTTATTATTATGAAATAAGGTATGTAACAACATGCTAAAAAAAATCTCAAAAAAGCAGTAACTTTCTTTGTAAACAATTACCATAATTTAACATATAACTGTGGGTATGTTTTTGGTGTCTTAACAACCTGTGGTGGCTAGGCATTATAGTAACTGGTTTGTCAGTATGTCAGTCTGGTAATTGTTTACTTAAAGGTGGCTCCTAATTTTTGGGTTTTTTTTTTTATCTTCTACTACATACCTTACTTCTTAAGAATATATGTTTTCCTTGTAGAGGTCATTTTTTTTCACTGAAAAATCACAATCTAAAAACTATCAAATTCGAGTATTTATAGGTTAGATATAATGGCTAGATGTTCACATTTACATTTTATATGTTACTAAAAATATATCAGTCTATATTATCCATGATCACAGATCACGTGATATGCTGTCAATCCTCCATATTAATAATCTAATTTCAAATTATTAACTTCAATAAACCTATGAAAGGTTTGGCCTGGTGGTTGTTATATATAATATATTATATAGCTACCTGGCCAAACATATCATGATATATAATTATATCACAAATAACTACATTATTAACTTAAATAAATATATGAAAGGTTTGGGCTGGTGGTTTTTATATACAGGGTGTCTTGCAACCATATGAACAAACTTTGTCACATTATTCAGCATGTCAAAAGAAACGAAAAATGTAATAAAACATGTGTCCCATCTCATTCCGTTATCAGTCTATCTGTCTGTATGTGTTTTTTTTTTTAACCTTAATATCTTTGAAACTATTTGAGGGAAAATCATGATACTTGGTATGTATGATTGTTACTGTAGGTAGTTTATAAATGCCAATAAAATTTCGTTTTCATACAACTTTCCGTTTCAAGATGGCGGCAGTTCAAAATATTCAAAGTTAAATAATTAATAAACTACAAATTTTATCAAAAAAATGTTATGACACAAAAAAGTTAAACAATTTTAAGATAAATAAAATGATATATAATTTATTCTTATTGACTGAAGTATAACTAAGAAAATTATATTTTAGTTAACATGGGTTACCATGGCTATTAAAACGTCCATTAGAAAAGATCAAACAACAAAACAGCTGATTACAAGTAAAGTGGTACTATTAACATTGCCATTATGTTTTAACCTATAAATACAATGGATTTGGTAGTTTTTAGATTATGATTTTTTAGTGAAAAAAAAGTGACCTTCGCAAGGAAATTATTATTTATTCTTAAGAAGTAACGCATAAAAAATCCCGAAAACTAATAGCCACCTTTAAGTAAACAATTACCATCAAGTCTTTACATTATTGAGAAATTTGATGGAATAAAATAATCATGTTTACCACGAGAAGGGTATATCTGCATATAGGTCCACTTAAAAAAAGTAAAGATATATTACAGTAGGGTAATGCAGAACAATTTTTTTCAAATTGATATATAGGCATATTTCGGGTTATGTTTAAAAGATGAAATTATATATGATTTAATATATTGTTAGTTATAAAAAAGTTAATAAAGCATATAGGCCTATGTTTAAATAAGATCAATCTGTAAATTTATAGAGTAACATAATAAAATTAAGTTAAATTTTTTAAATAGGTTAAATACAAACTTTTCTTAAAATAATATTTTAGGGTAATTATCAGTTGTATCTTGCCCTCCGATTTTTCTATAAAAAATTATGGGTAATTGTTTACATAAAGTATACTTGTAATTTTCATGTTTATTATATTGTCTACTACATACCTTACTTAAGAATAAATAATGTTTTCATTGCGGAGGCCCCATTTTTTTCACTGAAAAATTACAATTTACAATCGAGGGTTTGGAGGTTATACATAATGGTTCATGTTCACATTCACGTCTCATACATTACTCGAAATTTCAATATTTATATCTAAGATCACAGATCATGTGATATGCTGTCAATCTTGCATATTAATAACATTAATTTCAATAAACGTACGAAAGCTTTGGCCAGGTGGTTATATAAACCTTTCGTGACATATAATAATATCTCCCTACGTATTATTATTATTATTAATTCTATTATTATTGTAAGCAAATTATTAGCCCAGTGGTTTTATATAAATATATATAGAGCCACTTGGCCAAACCTGTCGTGGCATATAAATAGCGATCTATCCTAGTCATTGTGTAATGTGCATGCATCAAACCATACACTTTTCTCATTGCCATTATGATATTAGTTTTGCCATTATGTGTAATTTATAAAAATGTTGATTGTAAATTATAATTTTTCAGTGATAAAGAGTGATCTCCGCAATGAAAACATTATTTATTCTTAAGAAGTAAGGTATATAGTTGACAATAAAATTTTAAAAACTGAAAATTAGCAGTTACCTTTATGTAAACATATACCAAATTATGAAAACAAGTATTTACCTTGTAATCAAAGGATGAGATCTTATTATTAGTCGCAATAAACGTAAGTCCCAAAATGCATTAGTTTAATAGAAAATGAAATGTATAAAAGTACGAAATCCAGCTATGTAGGTTAGGAATGCCAAGTTAATACTAATTACTACGTTCATCAAGTCACTGAATGTATGACCGCTTGTTGAATCTCACATCACTCTTTGAGACCTAGTAAATATATATATATAACTGACCTTACCAGACCGTCAGTTCATTTATTTGATCTGGTTTAGGTCAATATATGCACAGTGACTTCCCGAGACCTAGTTTCAATCGTTATCAACTAAGAATTCATACAGTATAGTGATACTTAACCTATCAAAAGACTTGTAATGCACATGCATCCAACGACACCCTATTATCGGAACCTCACACAGTCAGAAATTTTCCATTTGACTAATAATATTTATTTAATATTTATAATAATATTTAAAATTATTATAAATATTAATATTAACTTATAATAATATTATTATACTTATTTAATAAACATCGAGCGACAGTTCACTAATGAATTCTTTCGTTATCAGAGCTGTATTTAACTTAACAACACCTAGATTCCCTTGTTTTCTATGTGTTATTTGGGACATGAAACATTTATTGTGACAAATAATATGATCTGATCCTTTGATTACATGGTAAATAAGTTACTTTGTTTTCTTAATTTTTTATAGACAAATCGGAGGACGAGGTACAAAAGATATTTACCTATTTTAGCACAATTTTCGAATTTGTTTCACCTTAAAAAAATTAAAAGTACCTGGAACTAATAGGTTAGGTAAGGTTGTCTATTACCCTAATTAAACTATCGTTTACCAAAAATAGGCCTACTGTTTAGGTTGCATATGATACAACAATTATCAAAATCATCATATTTTCGTACAAACTACAACTTCTGTCATATTTAGTGTGCTTTCCAATTACTACTTTAGAAGTAAATATTAGTTACTTGACAGATATATGTGAACTTCGAAATCCTATTGGAATACATACATAACCTAGGCTATCTAAATGTAATTGGTTACTTTTCAGTTTTGTATTTTTTCTGTGAAAAAGTAATTTCAATTCTAGTGTGCTATTTGAATCATTTATCCTTAAATATTATTAAATAATAATAATCATATTGTATATAGCCTCTTTAATTAGGTTTGGTTCGATTTGTGTTTTACAGGGCAAGTTTGGTGTAGTTGCAAAAAGTTCAAACTTAATTTTTTGATTGCTTCAGAAAAATCTAATTACGAATAGATTTTGTTTCAGAATATTGTCAAAATTGTTCATATTAATATAGTTTTGTTTATATCTCGTTTATTAAAATTTATAACTAAATTAGATAACAGTTTACAGATTTCAAGTACTGCTACGAACCACATATCTCTACAATGACAAATAGCGAAGTTATATTCAATCATTAATGTATTTTCGAACCTTGATCTCCAAAGAAAATGTGATATTCGTATTGTTACAAGATCCAGCATTGCCGAGTTACCCAATATGAGTGTACTGAGTTTAGGGTTCGTCACATAAGTTCGAGTCATTGATATGATCAAAGTAAGTGGAGATTGTTTAACCTATGAGGCTTGTGAGGACCTAGCCTACATCAAGAACGTAGCGATATACACAATTACAAGGTTCAGAAAACTTCTATAACAACTGTTTTAAAGAAACTTATTCTATGATACATGTTTTGGGTAAGACAATTTAACATGTCCTACAAGGGCCAATAGACCAACTTTTAGTTGTTTTTCTTTCTGGGGAAGTAGCTGATCAGTATTATTTTTTTATTTGCATTTCATTTTGTGGATGGATGAAAAAAATTAGTGTATTGTTTTTGTACCATTAATTTCTAAGTACATTTATTTATACTAATGTGTGTTGTTACTCTCTATATACTATTTCAATTAACAAATAACTAAATAAGATTACTTCAACAGGTAAAAATGACTGCTGAAGAAAGTAATTTAGAAATTGATGCCGCCTTTGACAATTTGACAAAATGTGTATTAAATGCATTAAACAAAAGACGAGAAGCTTTGAAAGAAAAAGTGGAAAAAATTGAAGAAGAAGGCACAGCTCCGTTGAGCGCATGCTATAAGTTGATTTTGGAGACTTTGAAAAATACACATCTGTATATCTGCGAAGGGCAAGATTTGTTACATCAAAGAGAAAAGATTGATATGAATCTATACTTAAAATATTTAGATCAATCTTCACAATTGGGCAAGTAAGTATAAAATGAAGTTTAATTTTATCACAATTATTTTCCTGTATCTGGATAGCAACTTCTGTTCACAATCCCAACAGTCTGCACATGTCGAGCTGCAACGATACACCTTGCAAGATTAACGTAGACTCTCAATTTAACGCGTATCGTTCGGGAATTTACTCAAATTTTGCTTCCGGCTTTTTCCCCGCTTGCGACAACGTATCGTATGCAAGACAATTTTACTTTTATCGTAAATTGTCAAGAAATAAGTCTTTTCGACTTTATTTCGTTTTATTTATTAATGAATTTATTGATTGCTCAGTCGATTTTACCTTTTTTAAACTTGTGTATACGACTCTTCCTAGAGGTCGTGCCGTGTGGGAGAGTTTGGTTTCCAAATTTTATTCCATTTAGAAAAATGTACAAATAATTAATTTTTGTAAATTTCTCTTTAGAGCACACACTTTATTTCACAGATATATATTTAAAATGGCATACAACTATAGGAATCTCTACAATAATGAAAAGCAATTAAAGATTTTTCAAATCAATTATCAATATTTATTACTTTTTATATTATGACTGAAGGTCTTTCTTTTGTTTGGTAAATTTATATTTTTCTTTATACTACAAAATCTCTACCATAAGACACAATGAATTTTATACACATATATTACAACACATTAAATTTTATATAGACACTCTATAACATATTAAATTTTATACTCAGAATGACCAGAACAAATCATTTAAAATTGAATTTACTTAAAAAATACACTTCCCCTATAATTTTTATTGAATATTTAATTAAAATGAATTTACGTTTATTATTATTAATTCCCTAAAGTTTCCAATAAATCAAAGTATTGGTACCTTCAACACTAATGAAGATTATATACGATGCTGAAGATTCTGATGGGTTGAGATGATCTCCCGATGCCTGTAGTCTAATGTTGTAAGTTCAATGAGTAGATTTTCTGCTGGTGCTGACTCCTGAAGCACGTCTTCCTCGTAGGCTGGTTGAAAAAAGAGTATCCAAGTTACCTTGAATATTTCAGAGCTCCTCTGACTTGGGAATTTTGAGTACCAACTTAACTTGGTTTCCCTCATAAACTATCCCTTCACGTTTTTATACGTTTTCGGCGAGTTTATGCTTTATTTTGGGTTTTTTCATTTCCCAAAATATTTACAGATTATTTATTTATTATATTTATTCTTTTATTTCATTCTAATCCTTTTATTTCTTCCTTTTTACTTTATTTCTTCACAAATTTTTATCTTTTATCGGTTGTCTCCACTTCTTTGTCATTGGTTACGGTCGAGTTTCGCTCAGCGATCCCTCCTCTTGTTAAAACATGATTTTGGTTGAAATTCTGTACTTTTTTCTTCTTTTCTCTCTAACTTCTGCTTCGCTCTTCCGATTCTCGATTTCTTTTTAGATCTTGGTTCTTAATGTTCTTGGGATCCTTAAGGTTTTTGTTTCGTGGTTGTAGTCCATTTCTTTCTCGAGTTATTTAGCTTTTACGTAATTTTAACAATTTCAAAATTTAGTTTTTTCCCTGATTTGGTTTTTGGTTTTTTAACACTTTTTTATTTTTTGTTCTTGGTAGGAACGAATGTAACTATGATCACTTTTTCTCTGCTATGTTTATTTCGCGAGAAATCTTGATTTAAAGTTTTTTACATCGTTTTCCCATGAAAACATGTTATTAAAACCCCCATCTACTGATTTTATAAATTTGGTTTGTTCATTCTGTACAACACACTAATTTAAACATTTCTTAATTATAAATACATTCTATTTATAATGTTTATCCAATTTTTCGATAAATTGGTATTTTTTATAAGTGCCTAAGGTTTTTTTTTTTTTTTTTTTCTTTTTTTTTTTTTTATTAAAATATCGTTGGAGTTATTATTTTTATTTCATGTTTCCCCTTTATTTCCCCCTTACTTATTTATATTTAATTTACCATTTGTTAATTTCATTTATTTTATATTTTAGTATTTTTTGTCTAAGTTGTTTTCCCCGTAACTTTGTTAATTATTAATTTATGAAAATTTCCCCCCTTACTAAATATTTTTATTATTACTTTTACAATCTTTCTCGGTACTTTATTTTTTTAAATTTGAAACATTTTTGTTTCACGGACAAGTTTATTCCCGTTAGTGACGCATCAACATCGCTAACTGCTGGCTTTACCTACTACGTTGCTAACGAATCAGCTTTACAATTTTTATTCTGCCTTGAGCGTTTTGGCCAATTCCAAACCGTCTCAGAGCGTGCTACTACCCTTTTGAAAACATTGATCCTCCCAGTCCTATATTGTTGTTTGTGTAGAAACAGTCACTATGACTGACTTGAGCGTTGCTTGGTGTTGTTCTGTTGCAATTAAAGTTAGCAAAGATTTATGATGGCGCGCGAAAACGGTTTTAACGATTTTAATGAAATTATGTTTTTATATTTTTCTGGATAAGATAAATTTATTGGTGAAGGTCAAATCTTTGGGAAAAATTGTTTAAGGGCAATAATGGGGCACACAAAAAAATGCAATTTGACCATTTAAAATATATAGCACAGAATTTTTTCAGTTTCTGTTCAGTAATCAGCTGTAATAATTAACTGCAATGTAGGCCTATGTTGATTCACAGATAAAACAATTTGTATCTGGAAAAAGAAATAAAACGATCAAGTAACATATGAGTGTTTACAGGGATAGCCACAAGAATGCTGCTATTCTTATACCTTTTTAACTACTAAATTTGTTAAATAATGTTTAATTATTATAGCACAATTCGGTCAACCAGATACTATAGTATGATATCTGGATTTTTTAGTAACAAATATTACGAAAAATAGCCGAATAAGAAAAAATGAGGGATAGTGACAAATGGAAAAAAATACCTAGTAGTACACACACACACACACACACACACACACACACACACATAAAATTCAGTGCGTTATAAGTTGGATTTTATTAGAAAATAATAAAATCTTAAAATATATTAAGTTTAACAGTATAGTGAATGGGGTATAGATATGTAAAAACTAAAGAGGGATGTTGCCAAGGTCAAAGCACGGACCTGTCGCAACAAGTAAGTGACTAATAATCTAAAAAGAAAAACATGTAAAAACTAATTTTGGAAAAAAAACTTGTAATTATTTTGATTAAATTAGGTTCAGATGAACTGAGAAAAAGAAATGTGCATTTAAAGAAAATTGAGATCAGATATAGAGCAAAAGTTATAAAGATAAACGTAACCCATCAAAAAACTGTAACTCATAAAACTAAAGATATTGAAAAACTAATTATGGGAAGACATTTAGAAGGGGGGATTAGCACAAAATAATAAAACATTAATAGTCAAAAATCGTATTAAAGGGGTTTAAAGATCATTCTTGAAGGGGTTATTCATTAATAAAAAGAAAAGGAGAAAAAAAAGAAAAAATAGAATAAGATAAAGAATGTAAGGAACTACAAAATTTAGAGTCAATAAAAATAAATAAGTAAGGGGTAATTAAAAATGGAAAAAAATATTTAATTGAAATAACATTAAAGTAAATGGGTGAAAAACAATAGTAAAACATTGAATTTGAATGGTAGTATTAAGAATTGCTTATTGTAAAATGACCAAGCTTGGGGAATGAAAATAATTATGGGGGGGGGTATTGGTCAAATAAAGTAGAAAGTAATAAAACGCTAAGTTCAAAAGTGTGTAACCTTCTTGAAATTTCAGGTTATATATTTGTATTTCTGTGTTGTGCTCTAATTAGGTTAACAAATTTACATAAATGAATTTGTGTTTTTATAAAGAGAAATTTTGAGAAACATTCTTCCACAAGGCACGACCTTGATTTAAGAGTCAACAGAACTAAGGGCAAATTAAAACAAAGTAAAGATAAAAGAAAAATATATAATTAAAATCAAGTTTTGTTTTTTTAAAGGATTGTTATCAGAACATAAATCACGACCTGGTAGTTAATATAAAGTTTAATGACGGACTATTAAATACCAGCAATCGTCTTGAATGTGATCAACATCCTTGCTTAAAAAAGTAAATTCAAGCTAAGGAGGGTTGCGTTGCAAGTCACAAAACACTAAAGTTCTGAAATATTTCATAAACACTGTTCACTTCCTCAATCATTAGAGAGTATAATAAGAAGACTAGTATTAACCAAGGACCACTTTCCGAGATAAGTCTATGTCTCCTATCCATACAAAATCTAAACTAATAGGATATGTACCCTATTAAACTCTAACCTAAAATAAATGTTCTATATCTAAATTTATTAACTGTTTATTACACACCAAAGTCTGGTTTTATTTCATAATCTTGTTTTTGTGTAATCAGCCTGCCTGCTGTACCCAACCTGGAAGAAGTTCCAGCCATTACATTCCAGTTAAACGTAACAGCATTATGTACAAGTCTTTCCAATAGTATTATCTCTGCAGGAAATGTATCAAAAATGGGGCTTGTTCAAATAACACATGTATTGGAAAAACCTGGAGCTCTGTTAGTCCATTGGGAAGAGGTGAGTTAGTATCTTATTATTGTACTAGATGTTACTGCAGTTCATTGAAATGTTTTTTATTCAATTGGTGTTTTTGGTACATTTAAAAAGAAAAATTCCCTATTAAAATAGTTAAAAATTTGGTGGAAAAATAGAATTTTTAATTCTTGCAATAAACAATGCAAAAACATTACATTCTCAGCTCAACCATCTCCAAAACCAAATAAAAAACAACGAAAACTATTCGATAATTGTCTGTCAAAAATTGCAAATAAATAATGAACGGCTAAATTAAAAAAAATAAATAAATAAATAGGGCTTAAACTCGCTTTGCTTGTTGTCGTAAATGCTTTCATAATGTAAATCGTTTTTAAATAAAATCATGCTTTTATTGACAGCAGTCAAAAATTTATTTTGTTTACCAGTTATTTCTGATCCATAATATTTATTAATTGTAATTTTGCACACGGGTTTGAGTTATTAATATTCACTCGTCACTAACAATTTGAACGAAATCTGTACAGCTGGTTTTGTGAAATTACATCTTTATTGTAAAGACATTATTTATTATTGTATTAGGTCTGCTCGCAACTCCACCTGAGTGGAAATTGGTTTTTACTACATATCCTTAATTAGTTAGAAATTCACTCGAGGACTATATTATTTGTATTATTGAATTTATTAAGCTCAGGACAGCATATTAAAGAAATCTTTTAGTATGCTCAGATAAATGATTGTGTTAAAATGTAACACATGTTTCAAACTTTAAGTAAAAAGTAAATTGGAGACCGTTTTCCTTGTGTTAAACAATAAATTTACCATTCACCTTGTTTTATATCTGATTGTTTTCGACTAATACAGTGGAATCTTGATAAATCGAACCTCGATAGTTATAATTCCTTGATATCTCAATTTTTTTCCATCTCATTTCACCTCCCCATTACCTCAATGTTAATTTTCATTATAGAAGCTCAATATTTTAAAGAAAGAACCTGGCTAAGGTATATTTTGTTAGTTTCCTGGATGTGTCGGGAAACCTCTATAACTTGAAGGTTGGAGCTCGGAAACCTCTTCAAGTCGAAGTTTTTATAAAATCACTTTTATAACTGAAAGTTTTGGCCCACATTCTTTTGTAAGTCAAAGTTTAGGGTAGCCATACTGTGTGAGATGATAAAATTTCCATGTTGACATGAATTTCCCCCTCTCTCATATCTTTGGATTTTCCCGCAATTGAGTACAGCTCTATTGTTCACCCCGTGTGTACATATATATTCCTACCGTTTTGTATTTTATTAAAGTTATGGTTTTTATTAAAGCGATTGTAAAGTAGTTTGTGCCGCAGTATGTCAGTGAAACGAAAATGTAAGAGATTGAGTGTAGAGTAAGACAAAAACCTATTAAAAACTGTAGATGAAGGGGATAAGTGAAATCGTAAAGGACTTCGGAATCTGACTATATACCTTATCGATTGTATTGTACTGATCTTATATGTAAACGTGATGATTTTTGATTAAAATTAAATACTTTTACTGTGGTGTTTTCTTTAATTTATTCCTTATTACAGGAATAAAAATCAGTGTGTAATCAGTACACACTGCCGAAGTGATAACTTGAAGTCGGTGATATTTGCCTTCAGTAATTGGAACTTTGTTATCTCGAATTATTTAATAACTCGAAGTTATTTACTAAATCGCCTAGAGTTCATCGAATTTCCTCTGTAGCTATATTTGAGTCCTGTTAGAAAAGTATTCTACCTGATTTTTTTCTTGTAGAAACAAAAAAAAATTTTGAAAAAGATGTCAAGTAATTTTATTGGGGCAAATTATCCAGAAAAATCTTGGGGGTAAATTAGCTCAATCCGGTTTGTATATAATGTTATTGTTTATTATAATGACTAAACTTGCCTATCATCTAATAGGACCTTAGTTATCAGGAACCATTTGATAGAGACACTTGAGTTAGTTGAACTCCAACATTTATCAGAGTGTTTTATAAATAATAATGGTCAAATTTTTGTGTTGAAAGTGTGAAAGAAAATTCCCCAAAACCACAATAAAACACTAACAACACAAAGACTGTATAGTTATGTTTATTCTACCTTATGTACATTGCAATAGCACTGCTATGATATCCAGAGGTACAATACACACTGTGCTATTGAAATATACATAAGGTAGAAAAAACATAACGATGCAGTCTTTGTGTTTTTAGTGTTTTGTTGTGGTTTTGGGAAATTTACTTTCATTCTATATTCATCACAGTGCTCTAGTGATTCATATGTTTTAAGTGTACAGTACAACAAACACACAGAACACAATTCTCATAAAAAAATACGCCTAAGTATCAGACGCGTTTCAACGACAAGGTCGTCCTTTTCAGTGATACACCAGCTACACCAACCAAACCACAACTCCAACAACTTATAGTTGTGGTTTGGTTGGTGTAGCTGGTGTATCACTGAAGAGGACGACCTTGTCGTTGAAACGCGTCTGATTTTTAGGCGTATTTTTTTATGAGAATTGTGTTCTTTGTGTTTGTTGTACTGTATAGTTTTTCTCATAAGTCAAGCTCAACATTTAATATGTTTTAAGTGTGTTTAAAAAAATATAAATGTCATCATACATCTTATTGGATCGCACAGTATACAGGCCCGATGATGTCCACACAGGATCTGATGATGACATGCCTGAAATGTCGAAACCGGTAATCCTGTTAGGTTTATTAAAGGATATTTGGATGAATATTGAAATAACCTTATAACCATGTTATTATGACACGATTCTCAAGGGTGGACTTTTATTTCTATTGTATTGCAGTTATTGCTTCAATAAAAAGTGTATATATACAGCAAGGCTGTAGTACACATTTGGATTGTCTTAATTTGAATTAAATAAAACTTACTGTGTATTGTATTATAAGTGAAATAAATATAAACAAAACATGCCCATTGAGCCATGTCTACAGGTAACTCCGAAGCGAATCGACAAATATAAATAATAAGACAATACTAGGATTGGCAGAAGATTGTACTCAAATTAATTATGTAGATTCTAGCAGATATAATAAAACTATAATAATTTCAACTCGACAAACCTTTCTTAAACTCAACAATACATTCCTACTTTTCAAATGTGTCAGTTTGTTGCACAAATTCAAGCCACAGTAGTGAATAGCATGTTGAAATAAGTTTAATCTATCAATTGAATACTGATGTAATTCTTTCTGTATGGAATATCCGTGTTGGTGCTGACACCACTCTAATTGTATTTAAAGAATAGTACAATAGTTAAAATATAAACGTTAGGCAGTGTTATAATATTTAATTTCAACGCAGTTGTCTAAATTATGGATTACAAATAAAGAAGAAGAAATAGAGCATAGCTGGTGATGTGGTCTCACTTGATCTATGAGAATTTGCTAATCTTCATCAGATTTTAAACTCGTTGCTGCTTCAACAGATTCTTGAAAAATGCTGTTTTCTGCTGTTGCAAGAGCAAGGCTGTTTCTCAAAGTACACTGATGATCTTATCATGTCTGTAGGTGAATCTAACTTCATGTAATGTGTTTTAGTATTTTGTTATTTGAACTAAAGTAATACAAAATCATAGTGTAGGTAGAAAAGATAAATATGAAGAGAAACACATATAAATAACAGTAATACTTTATTTATTCATCTTAGGAATGTTTTGCAGATAAACTTTGAAAAATCAAAACAAATTATCTTTTAAAATCAGTTTTGAAAAACTTTTTTAAACAATGTAATAAGATTTACTATTAATGAAAGGATGACATTTTTGATTATAAACAGAACAGAAATGATGGATGAATGGTTTTCTTGGTGTTTTAGTAAAACAGGTTTACTTCTTGCCCTGAGGCTTCTGTGCACCGGGCTTTTGTTCTTGTGGGTGGCCCTTGTGGTCAGGTTGGGCAGGCCTTTGGGCTGTAACATAAATGAGAAAGTTATCAACATTTGTATATTAAATTAGCAGTGTTTAAATTAAATTTATCATACGCTTCTAAATGATGTTTTATTTTTAATAAATTGTGTCTTTTGTCTTTTACATGGGCGAGAAATTTAAAACCGGACATACCCGAATCTACACCTTTCGTATAGTTTTTGGTTAGATCCCTCACTTTCATCTTTCCTATCAGGTCTCTCTTAACCAACTCTTGTTCTTTCCCAACATTGACACTATTAAAGAATTCAAGGGGGGGGGGGTCCATTATTTAAAATATAGTTATTTATTCAACTCGGTCACAGTATTACAAATTTTTCCATACAATTTTTAATATCATTTCCCCCTCTTCTTTTCGAAGTCACCTTAACTGTATACAGAATAAACTGTCATTACACTAAAATTACAAAAAAAATATATTTAAAACAAATGTTTTTAGCATAAGATGGAACAAATAGAACGTGAATTTTTCAAATAAGTGTAATTTCGTTGAATTTCAATATAAAATTTTGTTTTTATATCCAATTTTTATGGGTATACATTAATTATTTAATTATGGAATATTAAATAGAAATATGATGCCCTTATTGCAGTACATAACATCTGAACCTTGTCCTCAAAGTTCTCTGTTGCATTTACAACATTTCTTCTGGCACACTTGTTCTTTGCGAATGGCAACTTTTCAAATTGTCGACTCTACGAGATTTTTAAATATAGACTTTCAATTTGATATAACCTTAAATAAAGAAATCGCAGACAGATAAAGCTGGTGAGCGTGGGGTCAAGGGACATCACTGAAACTTGAGATTATGTGTTGTGGAAATATTTGAACGAAGCCCTATCTGTCTGGACTGCGACTCCATCTTGTTGGTATCGCATTTATTCCATGTTGACCCTTATATTTTGAAGTGGTTTTTCGCAGAAAATTGTGTAGCATCTTGACATAGTGCTCTGACATTAGTGTTACTATAGCTCTTTCTTTTTCAAGAAAGAACAATATGTAATCTCATATTTTGGTATTGTCCTTTAGCCCCACATTTACCAGATTTATTTGTCTGCAATTTATTTCTTGGGGGTTCCCTCAAATTGAATTGTGTTAAAAAAAACCTTGTAAATTAACGATTTGAAAGTTACCATTCGCGAAGAAATTGCAACTGTGCCAGAAGAAATGTTGTTAAATGTAATGCAGAAGCAAGAAGGACGTCATCTTTCCAATAGGTTTAAATATTTTTTAATGAAATATTTAATGTATACCCATAAAAACTGGTCTTATTATAAATTGTTTTAGTGTTTAGAAAATGTATATTGAAAATTAACAAAGTTACACTTATTTTATTCCACCCAGTACAACTTGATTGTCAAAATATTGATACCTTGACTGATCTAAAGAAATTAAAATAAAGAAATTCTTGAGGAGGGGTACAGAAAACACATACACACACTCATGCATACAAAACATGGTACTCCTGTTGGCGTGGCTTCTAGTAGACATATCATTACACAAACAATTTACATAATAAAAATATAATAGACATACAGCAGTAAATTAGTTCATTCTTCTCACTTGCACAGTTCTTTTTTTAATTATAATAATTTAAAAAACATTTTTCAGATGTACGTGTCGGAAACATTTTTCTATTGGTGTCAGAATGTATAATTAACTAACTCCATGACGTAACAGTCCGTGAAGAGCCTAGGCTTGCATTTAGGCTTTTCAGTCGGATAATGTGAGCGGTTAGGTTAGGTATAGATACTGTGTTAGTACATAGAATTTCCCATCACTGTTATTCTTGTCTTCTCTTCAACCAGAGTTTGTTACTAATTGTAGCTTCCTGATTTTTCTCACGAAGTTGGGTCAGTTCTGAAAAGTTTGAGCCCTCACATGGATTCAACTGTGACCTCTCATTTGTGAAGCCAGAGCGTTAACCACTAGACTAGATGAAGGCTCAGTTGGCATGTACGGAGATAATAATTAAAAGTCATAACAAGTTTAAAAAATCAAATAATAGACAAATTTATTTTATGTTTTTTTTTCTTTTAAGGTGGTAACCATGATTAAAAAAAAAAAAAAACTGGTTAGCGATAATTCATGTGTATAGCTTTTATGAATAATATAAAAAATAAATTTTCAATGTTTACACACTTATTTTTATACAAAAAATGAAAGCGAGTTCCTTTTGAAGCAATGCAATCATGTTGAGAGACACCCGATGTGAAACGGTACTGTCAGTGGCTTTGATAACACTTTGAATATTCATACTTAGTTCATCCAAAATGTGAGGATTTGTTTTGTAACTTTCTAGAAGTCATAGATAAAAATCACTTTAGAAAAATCCGGGGAACATGCAGTAGAATGATTTGGTCCAAATTTTTGATTTGAACTTGAACCAATGATTTGGTCAGTTTTCACTGAAACCAAATCATTGGTTTTATTGCTTTATAAATGAAGTTTGTGCATTTATTTGTTTTTTCTATAATTACGTTTTATATCATATTTTATTATTTTTTTAAAATTAAAAAGGGAAATTGTTAAAATAGTTTTGTATTGAATGAATCATAACTTACGTTGTTGGGCTCCAGGTTTGCCGTGAGCACCTCCCTTGGCTCCCTTTTCACTGTCCATTCTGAAACATAAGTTATAGAACTTTACAAATTGTTGATTGTTTTCCATAAGCCTAGGATTTTGTTTGAGAAAAATCTTTCTAGAAACATTGACATTTTGAAGATGATAATATTTTTGTGTTTAAGATGAATTCTATTAAGAAAGTATTTAAACAAATATCAAAACAGAATATGCATTCATTTTTAGCAACAACAGCATAAACAACCATAAACGTTGGAGTCAAGAACACAATACAACCGGAGAAAAAAGTGTAAAATACAAAATCTACAAATATAATTATTAAGAATTAAAAATCAAACTTGAATACTGTGGGACAATTTATATACTGTTTTTCACGTTTTCAATCCTGTTAAGAATGTTCGGTGGATAACGTACTGCATAACACCCTCACGGTCATGAAAAAAAGAGAAAGAAGAAAATACCATAAAATAAAGACTCCTAGCTCTCGAAAACTCTAATAGTGTCAGAGTCGGAAGAGAACGAGAGAGACCTGATAGAATCCAACCTAAGTCTACATGTAGAAAGGTGTAGATCCAGATTGAACCTTCGGGATTGTTAAGCGAGTACTATTATAGTGAGCATAAACTTTCTAAACATTTGAACCAATTTTATGTGTTTTAACTAATTTCTTTGCTTGGTGATGCAGCTATTCTCTTCAAAGCATTATTCTTGTAGTGAGTACAGGAATGGTCCTTTCTGGGTCTACAATTTTTTACCTTTTTAATGCTGGAAGTACACCTTTTAACATGTAGACTTGATATCTCTCTCTTTCATCTTTCCTATCAGGTCTTTCTTCACGTATTCAAGTGGTAGAAGTCTTAATTTTTTCCCTTTTTTTTATATTGATGATGACCGAGAGGGTGTTATGCAGTACGTGAGATATAACCTAAGCTGACATATGCACAAAAGAACTGAGTCGATTATATCGTTGAGGGGAATACATGGTTCAGTTTTCTGGCTGTTCTTTGATCAAACATAATCATCATCTGTTATAGTGTATATGCCAATTTAGAAGCATTTGCTGCGGTTTGATTTCTGTGGTTTTAACAATGTAAGATGAATATTTTAAGATAATAATTCTTTTTATTCGTGAAATACTGAAACTAAACACTCTCTTTTAAGTTCATAAATTAAAATATTTTATACTAAAATTAAATATTTGTTCCTTAGTTACAAGTCGAAAGAAACATTCTAGAAATTGTTTGCAACGTGACATTGTACAAGGCGTTTACTGTAGGCTCACTGTAACCTCCGAAAAGAAAAAATTGTCTTTTGGGACCAGCAAAGAGCCATCGTCGTTTGTAGTGGTAAGACTGCCATTCTTAAAATATAAAATATTTAAAAATGATGTTTTCTAAAAGTAAATGTTACAAAAACATTGCACAAACTTTCTTACTCACTCTTCCACAAAACCAACTAATCGTCACCAAATTGATAGTTATCAATCAAACTGTTAAAATGAACCATCTGTCTTAATATATATATATATATATAAAGCTTGGTTTAGAGTTGATCACCAATTTGTTTTGTTTAAGTCCTTAGAGGACTTTGATAAAATTATTGATAAAAATTATTAGAACCAATTTTGAGAAAATTGAAATCTTGTTTTTTCTTCGTACAGTATCATATTTTGAGTTAAAAAAAATGTCCCGAGATTAAATTTGAATAAAATCGATCCTCAGGTTTGGGATCTAAGGCACTACATGTACCACAGCTGACCGATAGAGAGACAATATTTTGGACTCGGAGGGAGACACACAAATAATTTTATATTTTACTACGTATATGGAAAAAAAAAGATTTCCTAATGATAATTTTTGCTTGGCTCTGCTTGAACTGTTACAGAGATCTATTTGAGTTTTAAAATCAAATCTTTCATTTGTGTAAAATAAGATTTTTAATTTAAGGATAAAATTAACCTTAAATTAATATTTTATCCTTGAATATGGAGTTTCAACAAGAAATATCTGCTATTATCTGTTTGAAGTTATTTGTTAATGATGGAAATTCAATTTTGTTATTATACATTTTTCGGACATTTGCCATCATTTGTTTTTAACACACAAATGATGGAAAATGTCCGAAAAATGTACAATAACATCTGCTATTACATTAAAGTTTTTTAATTTACTTAAAATCAAATCTTAATGGAGTGTACATCAGACTTATCACAATAAACCATGCGTAGTGATTAAGTATTTCACCATAATATGCAACATGAAAAGGTTGTCTTTGTGTTTTATTTGTGCGTTTTACTACGTGTTGTGGATATGTGTTTGTTGATCTGATGATGACAATCTAATTTGTCGAAACTGGTAATCAAATAAAACATGTACAAGAAGGATTGTGACCAGACCTAAATAAGGTAGTAAATTTTAAATCTATTCTTAACATTCAACATGCACACTTTCCTATATAGTATAAAGTTTCAACTTACACAGTTTTATATTACCTATTTACATACCATTATTTTTTAAAATATAATTTTCATTTTCAAATGAATTTAATCTTCCTTTTACATTATTAGTTATAAAAACTCTCATTAAATGTTGCTTCTCTTAGTCATCACAAAGATTCTTCTAATCTTTAGCTAACTTTGGTCAGATAATAACTATTTATTTAAAAGTATTTATACAGACTGTTCGGAAAATAAGTTCTGTTTCTGTCTGTCGAGTGGAGTATTTTTCCCCCTTGTTGTTTAATGATGAAAAACTTTTCGGTCATCATCGCCATATGAAAAAGAAGAAAAGAGGTTAAAATAAAAACCCTTAGTACTTGAATACTCTTAATAGGGCCAGGGTCGGAAGAGAACAAGAGTTGGTCAAGTGAGACCTGATTGAAAAGATGAAAGAGAGGGATCTAATCCAAGACTACATAAAGAAAGGTATAGATCCATCTAGGGTCCTCGGATCTGCCACACTCGCACTCGCTATGAATGAGCAATACAGTATTGTCCATTTCTCACGCCAATACTGCTGCTACCATTGAAAGTCCCATCGATTGTGAAACACCTGGTGTTATTCATTTTTTGTCTGCAAAGATATTACGACAGTAGACATTAATCGTGAACTTTGTACAGTGTTGCATACAGAAAGAATATTATGAGTGATGTTAGAAAATGGTGCCGTTTGTTCTGGGATGGACGGATTAACATCCATGATAAAGAAAAAAGTAAATAATCATCTGTTGTGACAGATGAACTTGTTGAAAAACTGAATGAGAAATATTTTTTTCCATTAGAGAATTATCTCACCTTTTCCCTCAGGTATCACAAACAGTTTTGTACGACGTGGTAACCGATAAGCTTTGCTACCACTAGTTTTTGCACGCTGGGTGCCTAAACATCTCACCGGTGGCCACAAAACCAAGAGGATGTTTTGTTAACTTTCCTTTTCACGTTATAGGTTTATCACTTCATGTTACCGTAAGTCACTGTAGGAGTATTTAAAAAAAAAAAATACTATGTCATTATCTTCTAAAAGGAATATAATAAGTGTTAAAACAGTTGTATCCTATTTTGACTAAACAATGCACTAACATTGTCAGTGAACAGATGTTTGAATACATGCTGCAGTGAGGATGTTTATTGTTGGCTCATTGCAAGTCTCCAAAGATAGTAATCTTTCGAGGTCAGTATGAGAGCCTCTATTTCATTTTGTTGTAATGTTTCCTGTTGAATTTGTGAAAATTTGATCGTGTTTTGGGTACATTTAGAAAAGTTTTCTCCGTAATATAGTTAAAATTAAGTGGAACAAAAGAATCATGAATTATTGAAATAAACGGTGCAAAAAAAAACCAAACCAAACCTAACCTAACCAAAACTATTCGTCACCAAGAATGTCAATTCGGTAGTTGTCAGTCAAAAAGTAAAACAATTATATATGGCTAATCTAACCTAACCTAAACTTGCTTTACTTGTGCTATTAATAGTATTTGATTAAAATCAAGCTTTCAATGGCAGCGTTGATGGTTTATTTTATTTGCCAATCATTGCTAAACAGTAATATTTATTTATTTCCAATTTGCACACGGATTTGTTTCATTAATGTTTATATTTAAAAAAAATTTGATTAAAATTTGTATAGCCAATTTTGAGAAATTACGGTTTTATTATAATAAGCCTCCTGGCTCATTTTGTGTTTAATACTGATAACTCAGAAATCAGTATTTTTGGAGGGATGGTGGCCAATTTGTTTTATTTGAGTCTTAAGAGGTTATACTTAAGAAAAATTTAATCAAAATCACGAGAGTAAATTTTTGAGAAAATCGCAGATTTGTTTTTTTCTAATGGCAGCTATCCCCAAATTTAGAGTTTTAAAATATTGACAAAATGCCCTTGTACCAAATTTATTATAATCGGTCCACCCGTTGGGCTGTAGAGCACTGTACAGACGCCATACTGAAAAGACTAAATTTTTTAGATCTAAATGGATCCAAAAATACTCTACGTCAATTAAATCAAAACTTTTTGTAGGTTAGAAAATAACAATTGAAATAACACTTCTCCATCTATAATCAAATTATACCCACTTAAAAATTTGGTTAAAACCGATCCACTTGTTTTGGTTAGGGTACTGCATAACTGTAAGACAGACATCCTTTCAATAACCTGTGTTTTAGACTTATGATGATTCAAATAGAATTTTTGACGAATCACATACTCATATGTTTGAGAGAGTAAAATACAATAAAAGATTCTTAACTGGTGACATTTTTTCTAAAACTCAGCTTTAAAATAAAATAAAAACCTTGAAACAACAGCCCGTTGTTGGTCTAAGTCAGATCAGCTTACGTTAGGTTAGTACCGTACTTTTAACGTAAGGTTAGGCTATGCTAGGTACTTTTATCGGATGATATGTAGTCAAAATATCAAATTACTGTCACTGTAACTCTAGCTTCCATAACTGAAATTTGCTACCAATTGTAGTTTACTTTATCTCACGATGTTGGGTCAACACTACATTTTTGAGCCACCTTAGGGATTGAAACTGTTACGTCTTGTATACATAAAATCTCTACTGATTTGAATATGATTTTAGAAAGTTAATGCCCCAAACCAACATAACAATTTGAAGTACAGTATAACTAAATTTCTAGCATTATTGGCTATAAAAAAGCGTCCTTATATTTTAAGTATATAGAAAACTGTATATAACCTGTTGAGGAGTAAGCAATTCTGATCACAAAAGAGTACGGATGTCTAAAGACGTTCCCCCAAGAGGATATACGTGCCAAAATGTTGTCATTATTAACGCAAAAAAATTGTGTTATATTTTGCTATCCTATATTCGTATTGTCTAATGGGGGGGACTATTTAAAAGTTAGTACTAACACTGTGAAGTGATGGCTTCTAGCGGCTTAGTAAAAATGAAAAATGAATTAAAACCTTGTTATTTAAAAAAAATGTATATATCAATAAAAGTTTAGTAATGAAAACAACAACAAAATTTTATTCCTTAAGTATTTGTCAGTGGGTTTGCGCCAAACTCTTGAACGGAGTGGCAAGTAGGACGTCTTAAAATGTATGTATTTTTCATACATAAGTTAGCGTATTGGTTAAAGATTGTCTGGTCATAATAATGAAAATGGTTCAGAAAGAAGAAAATTTGTTAAATTTAGCAGTTAATTGAAGAGCGTGAAAGAGAAATAGCATTTGTTAAAAACACTTACTTCTTTCTTAAGCCGCAACTTTGTTCACAATCGTCGTCCATTGCAGAACTTCTGAAATAATACTTGAGTTATGTGTCAATGCAATATGAAGGAAGAAGTATAGAATTGAAATGAAAATTGAGAAATTACTTAATTTTAATTCAAACGATTTAGAATCTTGAAAGTATGGTATATAAGGATATGTTAACTGTACCGATCAAGGATGGAATTGACGAGGAGAGGAATTACTGTACCATTAGACCTCACTTCTTTTGAGCTTCAAATGGTACATTTCTTTTCTGATCTACTGATTTCAATTATTAAATTTTACCAGTATATCAAGTATAGTTTAGACTGTTCTTCACGTTAATAAAAAAAAAGGCGAGGGAAATTTTTTTTTTTACAAGGAAATACATAAATAATTCACTGCTTTTACATTTCTTATGCCCTTTGAATGAGTGGGCATACCATTGATGGATTGCCACCTGGTCATTGGGCTTGTTTATTTAGGCTTACAATTAACTTGGAAAATAATACAATTTCAAGTAGATCATGTTGGCCATTTTGTCAATTTTTTGTAGTAAATAATTAATTATTATATAGATTTTTAGGTTAGATGGTCTTTGTGTAATTGTATGAAAAAAAAATCTTTTTAAGAATTTTATTACCAATATTTCAATCTTTATGAAAAGATTCGCTGTTTGTGTTTCAGCGAAACCTTCAGTCAGAGTGAACTGTTTTGTGTTCATTGTATTTTGTATCATATCTGATGATGGATGAATGTCCGAAACTGGTCATATGTTAGTACCTCCGTATTATAAGTAAGAATAGGATTAGGCGCCGTACCATTAAAGATAGAATAATGTTTCAATGTATTTTTAGAAATTTACTCCGTTCCTGATTTTATCTAGATGACAAACTAGTATAACTTATTTCAGAAACTAGTACTGTATGATATTTGAGTATCAATTGTACTTTGTCGTAGTTTAATTCTGTTTAAATGTCCCCTTGTCTGCAACAGGCAAACAGTAACTAAACTTTGCCAGTAGAGTTCACTAGGGTTATCGTATAGGCTTACTGTCAACTTCAAAAATATTCAATCTTTCAAGTTAATTTGTAAAGCCATAATCTGTTCTATATTCTAAGATTATAAATATTTGCGCCCTCACGGGCTCTCTTATAGTGACAATCCTGTGGATCTTTGTTGGATTTACACATTTTTTTAATGTATGGGTTAGATCTCTTTCTTTCATCCATCCTATCAGTTCTTTTTATAAGGTGATGATGACAGAGAGGTTTTTCACCTTTAAATAAGGAAAACAATACACGATGGAGATTGTAAGATCTAAAATTTCTGTAATAGAAACTCGCTAAAAGTTCATTATGGATTTAAATAATTCTCTCCTGATTCCAGCAACTTATCATTTGTATTAAATTGTAACCTTAAAATTGTCAGACAACAATTAGCAGGTGTGTTGTCATCTGCACTGTTTAGGATTTAATTTAGGCTAATTTTCACATTAAAAATACTAATCTTTCATGTTACTTATAAAGCCAATTTGTATTTGGATTCAAGACTTAACAAAAGATAGAAAACGTCGGTCTTTTAATGATGGCAGTCAAGGTTAGTTTTGTTTTTGCTTTTTTTTTATCAACTATTCCTGAACTGTAATATTTCTGCGACTTGCGACTTTACTAATGGGTTTGGGTTATTGATCTTCATATTTCGCTAAAAAGAAATATATATATATATATATATATATATATATATATATATATCCACAAAAATTGATTTTTTGAACCATCCCATAACTTTCTACGTGAGAATATACAAATTTCATATGACCAATAATATGAAAATAAACTATTGTTTAATATTGTATTATACCAGTTGTTAAATTTGTTTATTTAATAGCTATAGTCAGTCTTGTAACTCCTATAGTATTAAAATTATTAATTTATTGATTTTAACGCTTATACATTATTTTACCAAGCTAGTATTATTGATTAAACAAATATTTCAAGTGAAAAATATACGACCTAGACCGGGAATCGAACCCAGGACCTTTGAGCGTTGGCGCGTAAAGCCAAAGGTCCTGGGTTCGATTCCCGGTCTAGGTCGTATATTTTTCACTTGAAATATTTGTTTATTAAAATTAACGCAGGCACAAAATAGAATAGTCGTATAGTTATAATGAATGATAGAAATATATCAAACTATTATACCACTAGATAAAGAAACCACCCTAGGTTGGCTATTTTGGAAGCATGAAGAAACAAAATTGTCCTAGGGCAATGGACATATACCCCCTTCCGAGTCTAGCCTTATTTTACATTACTTACTTTAAATTTTTTTTATTATTTGTAGTTATAAAAAAAAATTAAATTTATTGCTCTCTCTCTCTCTCTCTCTCTCTCTCTCTCTCTCTCTCTCTCTCTCTCTCTCTCTCTATCTCTCTCTCTCTCTCTCTTTTTCTTTCTAATTAGACTATCACTATTTCTGTAAGTTGAGTGGATGCGGAGGAGCTCTTTGATGAATATATTTAGACTCTGCTGAATTATACATATAATATGAATTGTACTACAAAGACACATACATAGGCTTCTGTCAGAGAAGGCTGCTTGGTGTCGCGTGATTTGGAGTTACACTACCCATTTGTAGCGACTTCTAGTAGCTATAAACAAATTGTGATGGCATTTTATTTTACAAATTAATTTTTCAAATCCTAGTTTGACTGATCCGCTCACTTAATTGCAAAGTTGTCACTTCGTGTGAGAGCTTCCTGTATAGAAATCATAAGAACCACACATGGTGTGACTACTTGAGTGTTCTAGCATGCTACTTCGGGAGTCGTGCGAGATAATTAACTTTGTCTGACGGAACAAATTTATTGTGAGATTCTCTTCAGTCTAGTTGTACTGTGTGTTTTTCCTACATTAATACTAATTTGACATTGTTCCCCTTAGCATGATTAGACAAAACAATAAAATATGCTTGCTTCATACACTGGGCTTTTTTTTTTTAGGCCAACTGTCTTCCTGGAAGATATTTGATCAATCAGGTAAACTCGTATAGCCATTTTAGTTTTGATTACTCATTTTTTTTTAAGAAACAGATTGGCGCCATTATGTTAACTAGGCCTGACGCAACTAACTTTATTTGAAATTCTGTAAAATAAGTAATATTTATCACAGTTCTGGAATAATTAACAACAAATAAAAATAAACCTTATTCATTGTCATTAAAAGCTCAATTTTAATAAAAAGCCTTTTTTTAATAAGACTTGCACAGAGAATGTGTAAACACAAACGTGGCATGTTTAGACCCTTATTTAAAAATATAAATATTTTTCCATACACAGCATTCGTGATTCATTTTCATTCTTTTATTAACGACGAAATGACATTTTTAGAATGCTAATTACAGTATATAATCTACATATTATTAAGTTTTACAAGTTGCAATTCCAGTCCAATTTCATTCAGATTTAATATGGAGGGTTCATAACTTGGTTAAGTGTTTTCAACGCTGACTTGCAATAACATTTCTAATGCATTGGAAAATATTGTTGAATTGGATTTTAAATGCTTCAATTTAATATCACTGTGCCCCATTTGTTAATGGACAAACAATACTGATTGTCTGACCATGTGCGCTCACTGGGATTTCTCTCTAGGCTATCTGTACTTCTTGAAAAATAATTAATCTTTTACAAGTAAGCTGAAGAAGCCATTTGTTTTTAGTTTCTTTCTAACATATGTAGTATAGAATAGCATTATGTTAAGTTACTTAGCCATTAATTAAATAGGTCTGTGCGAGGGACATCTAGCCCTTGAATAGTCTAAAAGCGTCAAGGTTAGAAGAGAAGAGTTGGTCAAGAAAGACCTTACTGGATGTAGAAAGTCTGCAATTCTTAATTTTGGTTTTATTATTACTACATCACTGTTTCACTACTCATTGTCAGCTTGCTCAGGCGTAAAACACTTAAATTTGTCCCGTATATTAAATTTATACAAACACAGAAGTTTGACGTATAGACAAATATTAAAATATATAATATAACATTATAAAAACATTACAAGTGGAACTCGTCATCAAAATTCACTTATTGTTGTTATGTATGCACATTAGCAATGTTTCTTGATCGTGTACGGCAAATAAATGACACAGTAATAACGATGAGTTCTACTCGGAATGTTTTTGTAATGTTGCAATGTAAATATTTGTATATACTTCAAAGTTCTGTTTGTGTAAATTGAATATATGTGACAATTTAAGTGTTTTACGCCTGAGGAAGCTGCCAGTGTAAAGTGACAGGAGTAGCAACAATAAAATTAAAATCAAAAATTGCAAAGACTTTCAACAAATGAAGGTAATTATAATGTATGTAATTTGTGAAAAGCAAACTGATGATATGATAGATGAAAGAGAGGGATCTAACCCAAGACTAAATGAAAGAAGGTGTAGATCCAGCTAGTTTTCCCTCTCGTACTCACTTTAGGTGAGCCTCTGAGAGGTAGTTGAATTACATTTACCTATTAAAAGAAAAACAAGATAAATTATATTAGTTGCTTGCAATGGAAATTACTGCTTTTAAATTACTGGAAATTAAAAAAATGTTTAAGCTTGTTAGACTAATAATGATGAAGGAGTAGGTAACACTTGAATTACTACCGCAACCATTATGAAATGAGATTATAATCTGTCAGAACTGGACATGTGCAAAGCACTTTTGACTTTTTTCAAATCAGTTTTGCACCCGATGAAAATAGCACAAACCACAGCTTTTACAATGTTTCAACTTGTACAATTTTCTTTGTACACACAATTTGTTGTACATTGAGCTTTTTACAATTAATTGGATTGTATTAAAAATTTAGATTTGTCTAAAAACTAGATTTTCTATTCAACTAATCCAACATAGTTCAAGCAAATATACATTTAATATCTTTAGACAGCAAGACTTATTTTGTAAGTTTTGAAGTGGATGTTGTATAATTAGGTGTTGTTGCTATGACAACGATCTTGGTTTAGGACAATACACTACATCATTGGTGTAATTTCCCGCTGTCGCTCTAAGTTGCTATAGTTCACTCTTTAGTGACTTAGAATCAGTAGCTTGTAGTGAAATGTGAAACTTACTGTATTTTTTTAACGTTTATATGTCTAGGGAAAAGTTGTGTCGCCGCTTGTACGCGCTAAACCTGGATTGCGGAAAGAAACTGGTTTATCAAAACCCGCCTTTCACGCAGATGTATGTTTTGAAAATTTCTATTCCAAACAAAATTATTAACTTAATTTCTATTGTATATTTCATTCCTAGTTACTTTTTTTTCATAAGTTAGTAAGAAATAAAACTGAATTATTAATTACCAAACTATATAACACTAGATGGTTTCTCCCGTTTTCCTACAATGTAAGCTAAATTATAAAATGTATTCGTTCAGTAACGTAGAACAAATTTTCTCCGTTCAGAAACACAGAAACTACTATGCCGCGGCCACGCCAGTATAAAGTTTGTATGACATTTGACGAAGAGTTAACCTCAGATAGATTTGATATTGTTTTTTATGTCGTGTTATCGTGTGTGTTCAGTGTCGTTATGTGTTTTATTTAAGCAAATAAACTGTATAGTTTTACATAAGATTATTAAGAATATAATATAAAATGTATTTTTTTAATTACATATATTTACAATTTTTTCAATGACAAATAAATAGCTATTTATAGAAAAAAATGACAAAAATTATTATTATTTTTTTATAACATCTTTATTGACTAATAAAAACACAAAAATCAACTCTACAGGGAAAGAAACAAATTTTCAAAACAAAAAAGAGTGTAATCTCATATTTTACAGGTTTGTCAGCGGTGTGCAAAGGTTTAAATCAAAATTTGAATTTAGAAGAATAAAAGTATTGAAATAAGCTTTTTTTTAAATAAATTTCTACCTGTTTATGTTCCCAGTTTATTAAATAAGTACACAATAAAATGTATTATTTGTTTAACTGGGGAGTTATATATAGGCCAACTATTCACTTGAAACGTGTATCATTGTTTCAAGCTAACTTGTTCAGCCATTTTTGACGAGAAATGAAAAAAGTTTTGGTAAAATAATAACGATGAGTTCGGTTGACTCGGAGTCGGGATTAATTGGACATTTTGTTTCCAAGTGTACAATTATTGTGACACAACAGACGGACAGATATTTTAATAATCGCTGTATATAAACTTTCTCATTCGCTTGTCCACAAATCAAATACCGACCAGAAATAATGTTCATCGCCCTACAATCTTATACGTGATGAAAATTAATTTCTTTTATTACTCAGTTTTTTTTTATTGAAGATTTTTAGCTTATGTTTCAAATAATTTGGCATAGTCAGAAGAAGTATCTTTTTCCAAAGTTTCATTAAAATACATCGATAATTTCCACACTTAGTTGATTAAAATAAGTACATGTAAACTTTGAGGTTATGTAAAAACACACTGAATATACTAATACCTTCAAATTCTTCTAATTTGTTTTGTAATTAAACAAAATTGTTTATAACTAATATTTCCGGAGAAATAATAGAAATGAAGATATTTACAAAACTAAATAATGGTTGCAATTAGTTGTTAATAGGAAATTATCGTCATCTCCAAAGTAGGAAAAATCTTGTATGTAACTTTAACCCTTAAATGGCTTTTACGATCAGTGAGTTGTAAAGATGCATTCCCAAAGTGGCCTACGACTCACCTACGATAAAAATCGTTATATCGAAATTATTTATGTACCATTGTAAATGTAATATTCCAAGTTTTCATATTCATATAACTAAACATCCATAACATATTATAAACCATATGTGAGGTAAATTTAATGTATTTCACCGCTAGTGAGTAGCACGGCAACATTCGTTGCTCAGTAAAATAGAAAATTACCTTATTCTTTGCCTAATTATCATAGTATTTTTACTAAAATTAATCCTATCGCCATAATTTAGTTACCATTGTAAAACTAACATTCCACACGTTCATACTTATATAATAAAAAGTCCATAAAGCGTAAGAAAAATATCTAATAAATTGATGTAGTTAGTGTGTTTGGCCGCTAGGAAGGGATCCGTCAAAATTTGTTGCAATATAACACTAATGACGTCTTCGTATGTTTTTCACAAAATCCGATTTTTTCCCAATTAATTCACAGTGTCATTATTTCATAGTATTTTTCTTTCTCTTTTTAATTTTTTAATCGACATTTATTCACAACTATATTACAAAACTTTTGTATACCTTGAAATAATGTTGTTGATGATATATATATATAGTCTTTTTTATAGCGTATTTACTTCATTTTTTTTTTTGTAAAAGTTTTTGATTCGTAACATAATAACTCTAATATTTTTGAATTCTATAAAAAAAACATTAAAAAATGGACAACATAGCCCACCACTTTGGGAATTGTAGGCAATTCTACGGTTAAAATGTTTCTAAGCTCCATTTAAGCAGAAAACTTTACCATGGAGTTTGTACCTGTTTGGAATGATTTATCCGGTGTATAAGAACTTTTGTACCCTGCGGGTTGAATGGACACCACAATATATTGTATGTCACCTGCGCTCGCTGGGCTATTCAGTATAGGCTTAATATTCACTTGAAAAATACAATATCTTACAAGTGAGCTTTTGAAGCCATTTTGTTTGACCATGTTTAGTTTCCTAAGATATGTATAGTTAACACTGTACAAAGTAAACAATGTACAGAAATTGAACTCTCAAACACTTATACACAAAATCAAAATCTAAAGGAATAAAAGTATTCGTTATTATTTCTCAGAATTATGAATTGGTCACTTGAAATGAGAAGCTTTGATTAGCTAATGAAAGAAAACATAATTTTCATCAATATAATATAGTTTATTTGTTCAGAGCGATGTTTCAATGACTAAATCATCATTCTCAGTTGTTAGATGCACACAAACTGTATTTATACTTCCTTCTGGAGGTTTGTGTGCATGGAACAACTTGGTCACTGAATCCATGTCTTCAACAAACAAAATAATTATTGTGAAAAATTCTAATTAATTAATTAGTGAGGCGAATGAAAGTTAGAATTATGTTATTTTTGTTTGTCATGGCAGTAGACAGATATTGGAACCTAAAAATATTCGTAAAAGGATTTTTCGAGTTTTGAACTTACAAAAAAGGGGTGTATATAGTACAAGTACCTAAAGTTTATTTTCCCAATTGATCTGACGAATCTATTTTTCTAGTTAAGTTTTTTTACAGCATATTTTCTAAATTAAATAACAAAAGGAAAAAAATTGGCTTTATTAGGAGCGTAGTGGTCTTCTCTCTTTCTAAGAGAACTTATTTTAAGTAATTTTTCATTAAACAACTGTACAGTACTCCTGGTTAACAGCTAATTTTATAGTTTAAATGTGTCCTGTAGATTGATGGTCAAACCATAATAATAGTTTACCGTCTGGCACAGGGCTAGTCAATCTAGGCCAACAATTAACCTGAAAAATATTTGTATCATTCAAGTAAGCTCGTTAAGCCATTTTGTATAAACTCTGTGTTTGTATAAAGCCTGACATTTTGAAATTTTCTCAATTGTTGACGAACATAACCTCAAAGTGATAATAAAAATGAAATCAGATGTTCAGTAAAATCATATGGTGGTTTTGTTGATAGCTACATATTAACACAGCTGATACTGAAAATGTTTATACTTTTAGCCTAAAATGTCTTAATTTTGTTGTCATAGTTTTATTATTACAGTACTTTCTTACATAAACATAATGTGATGGATCTAAAAATCAAACTCAAGTTTTTTTTAGATATATATTCGTTTTGAGTTTCTATGACTCCAAAAAAGTGGTTTTTGTATATATGCCTTATGTGCAGTACTCTACAGTAGAAATGCGTGGGAGACTTATTTTGGTTAAATCTGGGGGTCAATAACTTAAAATTTGGGGATGCCACCTTAAATATTACAATTTTCTGAAAATGGGCTCTCTTATTTTTTCCAAATTTTTTTCAAGGAGCCTTTAACACGTTAGCTGTCATATCGGACCGAAACTAAGGTGAATGTACTAAGGTGAATGACCGAAAGTCACTGACGTAATGTTTTGTTTTGTGGCTCACAGTTCGATAGCGCAGCAACCTATCGGGCAATTTTGGTATTCTCTGGATTGGGTAAAGGCGTGTGTTAGACGTAGTATATTGTATGCTTTAATGACCGTTACCATGGTTACTCAATATAATAATAAAATCGGTGGATATTTTCACTTTTTTGTCGGCACGATCGGACCGATTAAAAATTTTACAAAAACATTTTGGTTTAGTAATGCAGTTTAGAATACAGTTGTAAAATGAATATATGTATTTATGAAATAAATATTAGACAAATAAAATAGTGAGCGTTGCCAACATAAAGAAATGAAATAGCCCGTTTAGATTTTTTTTTTTACACGAAAATTACCTCGGTCCGATCGGACATAACATTATACTACGATTAAAATTAAAGCCGAAAAATTTCATTTCGATCCGATCTGTCTCGAAACTATATATGCATAAATGTAAATAAAATTAGTAAATACTATTGCCTTATATTATTTAACATAGGTAGATGCAAAAATAATAATGGAAAAATAATTTGGTAATCGTGGCACTCCAGGCAAGAGTATCGTGTTAGGCCTCGGCAGCTAACATGTTAAGGAACTAAAGAAAACACATTGGTTGCTATCTTTCCAAAAAAAAAAACTGTTTCACGAGTTATCAATAAAAAGCCGAAAATCACCCCCATCGATCTGTTACAAAAGACATGACTTCTCAAAATTGACTAGTGATAAGTGAAATTAATGACCCAAATTCAAGTACAAAATCGCAAGTAAAAAATAGTACGTTTGAGACAATTAGCAAGAAATAAAAATGAACCTAGCTTGCCATCTTTAAAAGCTTAATTTTAATCAAAATACACTAAAGATGCATTTAAGGCATAAGTGAAGCAAGTTTGTGGCTTTATTTAAATATATTATTTTATCAAAGGGAATAATCATCCTTCATTTTCACTCTTTTATGTAAATGACAAACTAGTAGTGGTTTATTATGGTATCACAACAGGCTTATTATAATATAGGCTAAATTTTCACCATGTTTTAGGCAGATCTGTAAAGCCATTTATTTTAGTAACTTTGACAGATAACTTTGACAGATAACAAATCCAGTCGGCTACTTATTCTGAAATGGGTTCCAAGAGTCTTACAACACATTAGCTTGAAAGAACTTTGGTTTTGATAGAGTCAGCGAGCAGAAACTGTTGAGAGAAGAAAGTTGCTAGATTTGTTGTTTTTTTGGTATTTTTAAAGGCGAAAAACTATTCGATCTTTATCGCCATATAAAGAAGTTTAAATAAAGACTCCTAATGGTCTAATAGCATCAGGGTCAGAAAATAACAAGAGTTGGTCAAGATAGACCTGTTAGGAAAGATGAAAGAGAGGGATCTAATCCAAGAAAAAAGTATAAATCCAGCTAGGAGTCTCTCAGGATTATCATAGCTGTACTCACTACAGCCCCCAAGGGATAAGTGGGTTCCTTCTATACTTATCTAAAATCTTCTAATTTTAGAAATTTCAATCAATCTCTCTTTTCTTAGTAACACATTAAGATAATTAAATGAGATGTGTAGATTTTTTAAATGTTTATTATTTAAGTATTTTTATATTGGATTTTGTAAAAATAACAAACAAAAATTGGGATATGAATACATTTTACAGATGTTCTTTAAATCATACTCGTTCCGACAGCTGCTTTTATTAGTTAACGCTGGTGCGAAACAAAATTTGCAAAATGTATGATTTCTATTCAATTGGATTCTATGCAATAATATGGAAAATATACAAATAAATAATTTATGCTATGGTTTTAAATATTACTCCATTAGTTAAGTTAGTTTTATATTCATACCATTTATTAGTAGGTGACTATTTAAAGCTTTGGCTACCATAACACGATGAAGTAGTTACTTTTTAAGAGAATTTTAGTAGTTAGATTACCTATCAAATCATTTGTATTAACTTAGAATACTTGGAGACATCTGAATTTATCTTACAAATGTATAAATATATTTAATTTTGTTGATAATCTTTTATGTAATTTGATTCACTGAGTTTGAAATCGGTTTAAACGTACCTGACTTCCGAAAATTTCAGAAATCAAAAATAAAATCTAGAATTTGTCAATTTATTTATAAACTTCATTAAACTTATATTTTTTTACATTAGGATACATTCTCCATCATATTGCTTACTTAAAATTTTTTTTTTCTGTATGCAATAATTGCAACTTTTTTAACCAAACGAACCTTTTGGATCATCGTAAACAAGGTTAAAACCTAATAGTCATTAATTTCAATTTAATATATCTAAAGACTAGCTATGGTTCCGGGTTCAATATCTTTATGGGCTCAAACTTTACAGAGTTGACCCAGCTTCATGAGGAAAAATAGGAAGCTACAATTAATAGCGAACTCTGATTGAAAGCTAAAGCAACATCCACGGAAATTTTGATGTACTAACGACACATTACCCTACTGGAAAGCAGTCTACCAGGCCTAGATTCCTCACATCTGTTGCAGAGTTTAAGTTTAAAGACTAGCTACATTAATTATTCTTTTCGCGTTAAATTGTTAATCTATGTTACCATTTTTAATTGTATCCCAAAGGTCATAATGACAACCTAATATCCGTTTGTCATCTCGTTCAATGGGCGTTTTTTATTTCGGCTTATTGTTCTCTCAAAAAATATTAAATTTTTCAAGTGTTTTTCATAAGCCATTTTGTGTTTATTTTATTTTTAAAACTATAACAAAATACAATACAAATCTGTTGACTGAGAGTACTGCACAATATTGAATTTTGTTGGCTCCGAATAACACAAATATTCACTCAATAAATAGTCATTACAGCCTAAAACACAAAATTAAAAATTTTCATTGTATTCATTAGTTAGGTTTTTTTTGAAGGTAAAAAACTTCTGGGTCATCATAGCTTTATAAATGAAGGGAGAAAAGAACAAATAAACACCCTTAGGCCTTGAATACTCTAGTAGCATCAACGTTGGAAAGGAATTGATAGTAATTTACTGTAGTACTGTAGTGATTGGTTAATATTAATTTTTTCAGAATTTAAACACTAATCTAATAAGAATTGCAGAAAAGAACAACATTCTTTCTCATGTTTACACGTCTGGCAGCCTTAAAATATTATGAAAGTGTATAAGTGTGGGGAAATTTGTGTAATGTACGGAATGAAGGTTAATTTAATACTTTCAATTGAATTTTATTGTGCACAAGTTAAACAAAAAACATTACACTACCTTTCTCACACAATCATCCACAAAACAAAAACATTTGTCACTGTCTCCCCCAAGAATGCCTCTATTACTGAGATGCGAGAAATAAAAGATATTATTTTCTTTATTAGCGAGTTTGTCAACATATATTTCTTACAAGAGATTCATTGGTTTAGAAGAGTGGTTCTTTATCACTTTTTTTTTGAAATCTAAATTTTAATAATAATTATGGTCTTAGTCAATTTTTAATTTGTCAAATATTTCTAATTTTTTTTTTAAATTTTCTACTTATGATTTGTTATACATAGTTTGGAAATTAATTTTCACATGTTACCAAAATTGAAATAAAAATCAGTAAAACAGATTTAAAAAAATTAGCTCTCTTATTGCTCTAGATGATTTTTTTTTAGAACTGGTATTTTAGGGGATAATTTGAGCAATATATTTTCTTTGGATTCTCCCTCAAGGGTTTACTATAGTGAATCGTGAGTATGGGCCTAGCAATCATGACATAACGTAGTTGGATCTTTTTTTTCATGTAGTTTTGGGTTAGATCTTGTCTTTCTTATTCGGTCCATCTTCTTGTCCAATTCTAGTTATTTTCCGAACCTGAAGCTATTAGAATATTCAAGGACTAGAGGGTCTTATTTATTCTTTTCTTCCAGGCGATGACGACAGAGAATTTTTCGCCGTTGAACAACAAGGAGAAAGTATTGTTTAGATCCTTACAGATTACATTTGATCAAAATTTAATAAAAATCATTTAAAACCGATTTTTATCAAACGGTAGTTTACACCAAAATTTAGGTTTCAGACAAAAAATTGTTAGAAATATTCTTGTAATTATACCGAGTTGGCGTGTACAGTACTACACAGACGACAGATTAAAAAAAAAAACTCTTTTTTAAGTTTAGGAGATATTTTGAAAAACTTTACATTGTTTTTTGACCATTACATTAATTTGCATCACTTGTTTAAAAAAATAAAAAGTAATAAATTGACGTAAAAACTTGTATTGAACGCTTTTCATAATTGGGAAAATGTAAAAACTATAAATATTGTTTTATAATAACTAATATTGTATTTTTTAAAAAATAAATTAACATGTACTATAGTTTTTGTTGTATGTGAAAAAAAATAAAATTTTAAATCTTACAGCTAGGCCTAATATTTATTTTAATATATTACCTGATTTGGTTGTGTGGTTTGGTCCGCGCTAGAAGCTCCAAAAAAGTAAGTTGAACAAAGGAAGGAAACAATTCCTTTTATACTTTTTTAAACTCCCCACTCTTCTCCCATAATATTACTAAAGAAGGTGTGATGTTTAATTGCTACCAACGTGATAAAACTACAAAGAATATTTGTCTGATGTAAAGATATGGGAAGGTTGGCAATAGATTTTTTTATCTTTGAACTGTATAAACATTAAAGAGGAAGGTTTTGTAAACAGAGTTGTACAAAGCAACAGGATTGCAACATTAAAACCACAAAACTGAAATGTAATCGACCGTTAGTCATAGTCCATAAATAATAATCTACTTCATTGTAGTTGTTTATCTTTCCGTCTGTCTGTCTGGAACCTTCTTTAATCTATAAATAACTTTTTTAAGTATACATAATATTTAATAGGGAAAAGTGCTAAGACTTATTGGCTAGTTGCATTTTTTAACAAATGGTTAGTAGTTTGTATGGTAATCATACGCAGGATTAGTAACGTAACGTTAAATCATTTACAACCGATTAGCGTTATTTATATGGAATAAAATGAAGTGTAGAGAAAATTATGTCTTTGTTAGAACTCTTCACCTCTCATTAAATTACAAAATAAATTGATAGGCGCCATCTTGGATCTTACCCAACCTTATTATACAATGTATTGCATGCATATCCTATAAACGTCATGCCAAAGAGTTGGTCTAATGAACTTTGTAAGAAATTGTAGTGGTAGATCAAGGGGTCTTATCCAGTAGGGAAATTTTGTTCAAAGCAGTTGTTACACATGTTTTCTGAACATTGTAATTGTGTACTCTAGTTAAATTAATGAAATAAAAGTCTGTGTGAACAGATCTTGTTTACTTAATTCTAAGAACTTGTTGGGTTGTTATACAGTTTCCCTTATACAGAAAAATACAAAATTAATAAAGGAACTTTCAAGTATTCTGACTTTACATAATATATACAAATGATTAAATTGTCTTTTGATTCGTTTTGCCTCGGCTAGCTTTTATTAATTAAATTTTTGTATGTAGATTGGTGTGGGCGGAACTATCTCAGTTACCATAGCAACTGACTCGTGCATGGTACTTTCATGTGACTCCTCAATGACCAAAAACTGCAATAATTTTTATAGCTTTACTTAAAAAAATTAATACTTCACCAGTTTTAAATACAGCATATGGAGCATTTTTTTTTTGTTTTGTTCTAGGGAAGAGTATTAATTGAAAGAAAACATTTTGAGGTATACAATCTCTCTCTCTCTCTCTCTCTCTCTCTCTCTCTCTCTCTCTCTCTCTCTCTCTCTCTCTCTCTCTCTCTCTCTCTCTCTCTCTCTCTCTCTCTCTCTCTCTCTCTCTCTCTCTCTCTCTCTCTCTCTCTCTCTCTCTCTCTCTCTCTCTCTCTCTCTCTCTCTCTCTCTCTCCCTCCATATATATATATATATATATATGCCATATATATAAAATAAAAAAGCCAAGGTGGAAAGCAAAAAAAATGGATCTTCAATACTAATAAATCTGTAGGAGAAAGGGGAGCGGTCTATGTTTGTCCTCTCAGCTCTTAAAAACAACTAAACCGATTTTAATGGGGGTTGAAAACATAGTTTCTACTCAGAAGAATGTTTAAACATTGAGTTTTTTTATATGTCAATTTAAATTTGAGTTGTGACAGTAAAAAGGTTTTCCAATGTATTTTTCACATAAGAAAATGCCAGCCATAAAGGTTATTCTTTGTTCAGCCTAACACAGCATCTACTGGACTGATCTCAATGAAACTTTGCAAGCTTATAGTAGTATTTGAAGGTTTTAGACTTTGTATCATATTGATATGTTAAAACGAAACTGAGTTATTACAATATATATATATATATGTGTCAACATTCGCACATGCGCAGTAAATAAATCACAGATCAGACGGCAACTACTCTGTTTGAACAAACCTAATATCTGCCAAAGAAACATTTTATCTTTACAATTCAATGCGAGAGTATCATAAGTTCTTTCTCCTTTGCTATTTCAGAAGGAGCAGATTTTGAAATCTATACTAATAAATCTGTAGGTCTGTTTTTTGTTAGTAATTAGTGATGTGCGAGTTCGAATTAAAATACTCGGTGATTCCGAGTATCAAAATCCTCGGAAGAGTCCGACTATTAAAATCCTCGGTTTCGAATTAAAATACTCGGTCAAAATCCTCGTAACTAGGAACAAGGAGGAGGTAATGTGCGAGTCATAGCGAGTATCCTCGGACAACGATATTCGTTAGTGTTGTGTCAATTCCAAACAAAATACTCGGTGTTTCTACTTTGGTTACATTTGTTTCTAAGCTGATTTTTCACTACACATTAATTAAACATTACGATTTTGAGTTATAATGATTTAGATTCGGTAACAAGTTCAATTTAAAATAACAATAATATTAATTTATTTCCACATTAACAAAAAGTAAATTAAATTATTATTTAATTGTTATTACTTATATTTAAATAAATATTTATAGGTTACCATCTTTATAAAAAATATAGTAAATTAACTTATTTTAAATAATAACTAAATTATTAATGTTGGTAATAATTGTACTTACGTTTAATTACTGAATTTGTGTCGAGGCAGGATAACTTTAATTACGTATTACAAGTGTCAATCACATATTGTTTAAAAAAATAAATAGGCTACTTGGTGGATCAGTCTAACAGAAATACAACACACACACACATAATGCGCATAATCATTCTGCGCAGATACTCGATGTCGAATTAATAATACGAGTATTGAAATAATTCGAAGCCGAGTATTGCGAGTATCTATTTCACCCGAGTATCAACATCGCTATTAGTAATACTCATTTATAACAGCTGATTAGGTCTATCAGATTTTATAGTTCAACACAAAGATAGGTTAGGCTTAGTCCAGATCAGTATGAAACTTTTAGGAAAGTGTTTTTAAACTTTCAGTTTTTTTTTTTAGTATTTTTATAAACAGTATTTTAATCAGTATTTTAATCAGTAATCAGTATTTTTATAAACAAATTCAGTTACCATAGTAACCAATATAACAATACACACTTAAAATAGCTGATTATCTCCATCAACACAAAGCTTAGTTAGGCCTAGCCTTGACCAAAGTATAACGTTTTGAAAAATGTTATTAACTTAATTTTGGCCAAAGTGTTGAGGGTCATTTAATATTTTAATATAGATGGGTTAAAAAATGTGTGTGTGTGTGTGTGTATTATAATTTTCTTGAGCTAATTTCTATTTCCATAATATGTATTAAGTCAGTAATTTAATAATCATTGTTGAATCTGAAATATTCCCCTACAAAACTGTGGCTAGTATATAATAATGGTGTACAAAATAGTACTGGATCGAAGGAGAGAGTACCGTCAATAACATAGTGAACCCGAAAGTGTTTAACAGTTTCTACTTGTTTTGCTTTTGTCGAGTGTCTGATCTGGCGAGCCTCGAAGTTGTACATAAAGTTATTGATTATTACTTTTTTTTTTTTTTTTAATTACAAGTGTTTTTCTATAAAAGTTATGTAATACGATATATTTATTATATCGTATTACAGTTAGTTAAGTAATTGCAGTACAGTATATCTAAATACAGTTAGTATTTAGTTGTTAAGTAATGGTGTTATATATTTTCCTTTTTTGTGTTATATACGATGAATAAATTTAATAAACAACAGTTTTTAAACGAGACACAAATACAACCAAAATGACGCCTTTCCTGTCTCAGATGATTTTCTGAGTACAGTAGAACTCCTCTAATCCGTCACCTTCTGGACTGTGGGCATGGTCGGACCGCAAAAAAGGTCGGATTATGCGAAAAAAGTCAATATTTATTATATATTATATAGAGTTTTTTTAAATGAAATAAGTGATATATAAACTTTTAAAAGTCTATATATAAACTTTGTAAGTACTATATAGCAAATCAATAGAAACAACACGAGAGATGACACAGCACTGAAGCGGGAAAGCGATAACAAACCGGAAAGAATGGTGCCAGACGGGTCGTGAGTCATCGACAAGTCTGTAAGTCGGCACAATATCACGAGCTCGAGCATAGTCGGATTAATCGGAGTAACCGACCATCCGAGGGGTTCTACTGTAGATGGAATATTCTTGTATTAATTTTTTTTTTTTTCTCTTTTTATCGATATTTGGAATGATACCATCCTTTGGATTGCCACTTTGTCTTGTATAATGATAGATCCAAGTACGAGCATAATAGTCCCGAGGAATCTAGCTGGAGCTACACATTTTTTCATATAGTTTTGGTTTAGATCTCTCTCTGTCATCTTCCCCATCAGGTCTTGCTTGACCAACACTTGTTCTCTTCTGACTTAAACACTATTGAAGTATCTGAACTAGGTTAGGTCTTTATTTTATGTTCTTTTCTTCCTTTTTTCATTAAACGAAGGTGACCAAGAGGTTTTTGTCTTTAAACAACAAAAGGAAAAAATATTTAAAGCCATGCAGTACCTATTTATGCTTTATACAGTTACCCATATTTGTTTTAATTGGAAGTTGTGTGCAGACCTTGTAATTATACTAATAAGCAAAGACATTATAAGCGTATTGAGAAGGGGGGGGGGATTACTTGCTATTATTATCATACTTTGGTTTAACCCATTCACATTTGTTATCCTTGGTCGCTATGTACTGACCTACTATCAACATTATGAATATGCATGGTCTGTGTGTGTTATGAAGATAGCTAGCTTACAGCATAATTATGTCCTTCTATGTATTCATATTACCTGATTTAGTAAGAGAGGATCACAACAAATTTTGTTATTTTTTATTATTTAATACTAAGATTGTAATACTAAATCAAAACAATCGACATTAATAATGTAAGACAAATTAATTATGAATTTTTCTTCAAGAACCCACTTACAGCGAGAATGGGTGTAGAAATTCCGAGGAGCTGGATGTAGAATTTTTTTTATCTAGTTTTGGGTTTGACCCCTCTCGTTTTTCTTATCAGGTCTTTTTGATCAACTCTTGTTCTCGTCTGACCCAGACACTATTAAGAATATTCAAGGGCTAGGCGTCTCTATTTTTTATTATTTTTGTTAAGGCGGTGAAGATCGGGAGGTTTTTGCCTTTAAAGACTAAAAACACTCCTGCCTTTATTTTACAATACCACAACACTTCAGATACTTAGTTCCATGTATCTACTCTGGATAAAAAAAAACTCCAATAAAAATTTCAAATAATTTTTTGACCCATCGCATAATTTTTTCTATCGTTTGAAAGTAAAAACTAGAAATTTGCTAATATTACAGTAAATATGATTATTACTCAATATTTTAAATCGCAATATAAGTTTTACGATATAGCAGAGTCATATGGAAAGTTAGGTAGGCCTGATTGTGAAAGTTTTATACCTACGTTGAAATCTAGTTGTGAAATATTTATAAATAGAAAGCTATCAAAGTTAAACGTTTGCAACAAATAATCAGTTTTTAGTAAAAAGCCGCGGTTGTTTATCAATTACCCAATCAAGATCTAGCGTTACATCATAGCTGCTCTCCACGTCTTGAGTGAATTGTATACAGGATGTCCAGTAAGTAGAGTGTGAAATTTTAGGAACTGATTCTGGGCATAAAAAGAGGGGAAAAAATCCAGAAATGATTATTGTTAGCCGTTTGTCTTTACAAACAAGACTTAACTATACAATTAATTGAGATATCAATACTACATTTTACAGAATGTGTTAAGCCCAGTCTAGACGCAATGTTTTGTATAACGTTTTACTTGTGTAGTTAAAAACATTGCAAGCAAAATGTAACGTTTGGAAAACAAAACTGTACAGTTTTATGAGCTGCACAATTCTGGAACAATACGGAACATGGAATTGAAAAACTGAGATTAAGAGCATATTAAGAGCACTTGCAGACATGTCCGTGCAAGTGGACACCTCCTCCTTTCTTCTGTTTTGTTTTCTCCTCAGTTTTATTGTGCCATGGGCTCTGAAAACATAGTTTTTAATTAAAAATTTTGAATGTTGGATTGAATTATTAATTCAATTTTTATTTTTGTTATTATTTTATTTATCTTTGTGAAAATATATTAAATTAAAAATGTTCAATCTTCGGCAGTGTTTGAAAGTTTTTCATCTGAATTTATTGAACTATGGGTAGTAAATTCAAAATCCGTATAACTCCTGTCAGTGGCTACAAATCTTAGAGCAGCACTCAGCCTCTCATGTGGAGAAATAGTTTTTCTCATGCCTTAGTTTGTTTTAATGATATGTGGAGATATTAATTCCAATAAATAACAATAAGTTGTTGTGTCCATTCGTTTGTTAAATCCTCAAATCTTCAGTTTCTCCACGCAATTCCCTAAGAAGTCTCATGTGCGAAAATTACTTACTTTTAAGTAACCAAGATCTTAACCATTTCCATGGAACTTTGATTGTATTTAATTTTTGGAAGGCATATTGCAAAAGTAGACCACACTATCATTTCCTCCATAATGACTGACAAAACTTAGAGAAGAAAATTTTTGTTAAAAACTGTACAACTGTTTAACTGTGCAAGTAAAATGTTGCACTTAGACTGGGCTTTTTACTATTAGTTTGCAGTGTGCGATAAAATCTTATGATTTATCATTTAACCGTTTCAAAATGGTGTTCATGTAAAAATTTGTGATGCCAATATCTTGAATACCATTGTTTTTACAGAAAAATGACAATGTACAAAATATTTAGCTCTTTTAATACGGAATAAGATGATTTTTTTAATTTATTTTGTATGTCGAAGGATAGCCGAGATATTGGTAAAAAACTTTAAAAAAACTAATTCATGGTAATTAGATATATTAATAAGACTTACCGTCACAATAGTCTATATTTGTCCGTAGTTATATCACTACGGCCGTTTCGGCTATTCAGCCATTTTCAAGTGTTATGCGGGTATTACCGTTGTCTTAGTTTAAAATCACAAATTACGAACACACGACACATAACAAACACACAAGTTCTTTAAACATTTAAAACATGATGCAGTAGGCCCACTGTCACAACGCGGTAAGTCTTATTAATATATCTAATTATTAATCAGTAGTCGGAATGGCGAAAACAAATATGTATGAATTCATGGTAATTTAATAGAACACAGAAGGATTCCCACACAGCCTATAATATAGAAAATTCTACAAACAGACAATTAAGTGTGGCTTCAGATTTACAAAAATACAAACCGTTTTTATAATGGGAAAATCAATGTAGTACAATAAGCTGTTTTGTATAAAAATACTTTGTAGCAGTGGTCTACAATTGTTTGGAATGCAGTAACAAATAAATTAGACCTATCAAAGTGAATAGAAACTGTGTAAAAACATTGCACAAACTTTCTCACTCACCCATCCCTGAACAAACTATTCATCACTAAAAATGTCAGGTCAGTAGTTGTTAGTTAAAAAGTGAAAGTGAATCATTGACGGCATCTTGGATAAAAATATTTAACATGCTTCGCTTATGCCATAATCACATCTTCAGCTCAAACTGTATTTGATTAAAATCGAGCTTTTAGCGACAACAGTCAAGGTTAGTTTGTTTTTGTACCAATTATTCGTGAACTGTAATATTATATTTTTTTAATTGTGTTCTGAACACAAATTTGGGTTATTAATCTTCATTTTCCACTAAAATTTGAACGAAATCGGTAGAATAGAATAGGAAAAGTATTCATTTAAGGGCGTAGTTAAACAATAGATAAATAAGATTATTTTAGACTAAATATAAAACAAACCTGAATACAATTTAAAGAAAACGAGAATCACAAACATAAAATACAATAGATTTTTAATTATTTGATTTTTCCGCTTATACGTTTTTACTAGCAAATATTGAATTTACAATAATATTTCAAGTGAAAAATATACGACCTAGACTGGGAATCGAACCCAGGACCTTTGGCTTTACGCGCCAATGCTCTACCACTGCAGCAACTAAAGTCAAGTGAGAAGTCTACGCCCTGTACTGGGAAGCGACTAGGATAGCTCAGTGGTAGAGCATTGGCGCGTAAAGCCAAAGGTCCTGGGTTCGATTCCCAGTCTAGGTCGTATATTTTTCACTTGAAATATTATTATAAAATACAATTCGAAGTAATTTAAAATATAGCAACACTTGAAGTGTGTAAATACATGGAGTACTCCGAGCATCCCAAAAGGCACTTCTACACTTTACAGTTTGCTTCATCCCTGCTCTTAGCCGAATAACCCTCTTTTGCAGGACAAAAAGTCTTTGTTTATTCTGAACTGATGAGTTTCCTAACAGGAGAATTCTATAGTTCAGATATGGATATAAAAGCCCATAATAAGCAGTTAAACGAATAGTTATTTGCTCTTAACTCATGAATTAGGATTTTTGGAGAGATGGTAACCAATACGTTTTGTTTAGTATTGGTAATCAACTTATTCCATAATTTAGTATTAATTAGTATTCCACTTAAAGCAAAATTTAATCAAAATTTCAGAGCTAATTTTGACAAGATCGTAATTTGGTGATTTTTCCTTATGATTTTTTCCCAAAAATATGGTCAAACATGAACCAAATTTGATCAAAATCGGTTCATTTGTTTTGTGTGTAGAGAGACCAGACAAACAGGTGATAGATGGGCATCATTCCAAAAGCCACTTTTTTGTACTTGGAGACTTCAAAACGGACACATCCGTAAAAAACACAGTGATTTTTTGACCTATCACATAACTTTATACTATGTATATGTTAGAATGTAAAAAATTGACAATTTCGTTGTTTGCCAATTATTCCAAAATGGTAATTTTCTCTATCTAATCCCACATGTTAAATTGTACTAATGTAGAGATATAATGAGTCCATAAGCTGTGATTACATAACACTTCAATCAGATGATTATTGTTTGCATGTTGATAACTATAAACTTCATTATTAAAACGCCAGCTGATTTACATTTCTTGAGATATATATATTAAATGTTGAGCTTGACTTATGAGAAAAACTATACAGTATAACAAACACACAGAACACAATTCTCATAAAAAAATACGCCTAAATATCAGACGCGTTTCAACGACAAGGTCGTCCTCTTCAGTGATAAATTGATAAATACTTGGTGTATCACTGAAGAGGACGACCTTGTCGTTGAAACGCGTCTGATATTTAGGCGTATTTTTTTATGAGAATTGTGTTCTGTGTGTTTGTTATACTGACGATATATATATATATATATATATATATATATATATATATATATATATATAAGCCCATATTTTAAATATTATGTATTCAGTGAGAAAGTTTTGCTGTCAGAAATGGGAGGTGCAGCTTTAAAACCGAAGGATGAATTAGTACCAGGTAAATCGGGATAAAAGATACGAGGGAACATTTAAAAACTGCAAAGTTACCCGGTTTTCCTGGGATGAATCATTGAGGTTATCTCAACATTCCCAAACCAGACTAGATTTTATTTAGTTCCTACAAGTGCATTAATTGCAGCCTGACTATCAGTATATATGTGGATACGGTTTTTCTTAAAGTCCCGCCTCAAATTCTCCTGTATACAGTCATTTATTGCCATTATCTCGCCTTGAAAAATAATAATAATTTCTGAACTGTTTATTTAATGGGATTGATCGTGTGTTTTGTTACTAGAGTCATCTTATTATTGAGACAAAGTAAAACACAAAAAGAAATCCTTTTCCTATTATGACAGAATATCAACTAGAATGTTTTAAAATTTCGAAAGAACTCCTGAATGAAGCACCAGCTAACAGAGAGGTGAAGTAAAGAATACACCATGCGAGACATGAATGGGTTTTTATCAGTTTCACAATGAGGATTATGATATATAAAGATAACAATATGTGCTCAATGATATCCTTATCTATCGCTAGGCCTATATATTATTACCAAATTATTTGTTTTATTACTTAACCATTACAAGTAACTGTAAATGATTGTTTTAGTATCGTCTAGAGTTACATAAGTTTAAAACAAACAATGAAAGAAAACCTATAGTCTGTAAAAGAATGGGCTGTGAGAATTATATACCCTATACCAGGGCTCTCCAACCTACGGCCCGCGGGCCACATCCGGCCCGCGGATAGATTTTGTCCGGCCCGCCGAGAGTTATTGCAACAGATTTTTTAAAATATATATTTATACACATTTTTGACAACAACTGTGAGTTCATTACTCTTCTCTTACAAGCCACTCCATTTCTTAATAAGTGTAAAATTAGCTGTAAACAAGCAGCGATCAACCATTGCGAGATATTAGCAAATGGTCTGCACGGACTGTACATGTCCCTGTGTACGTGCGCACGAACTGTCTGTGCCCCCCTGACTGTATAGTAAAGCCGTCTATCTGTGCGCGCAGGCTGGTGGTTGGGTTGAAAGGCGAGAGGGGGTGCGGGGGCTCTTTTCTAAAAACATAGGGTTTTCAGTCGAAACCTTCGTTGCCGGTGATAGATTTATAGACCCTCACTTTCACCGTCCATCTGCTGGGCTACCTGACCCATTTTGTTTTGTTACATCTTAACCCTAGATTACTACTCTTAGTTCATTGTTACGTGATCACTATTCATTCATAAATTTTACTACATTCTGTTTTTATTTTTATTATTATTTTTTAAACTTTACTTTACTGTTGACTATTTTTTATATTAAATCCTTTATTGTTTTTAAAAATATTTAACAATGAACTCCTACATAGTTTAACTGTAAAAAAATGTTTTTTACCACCACTACAAGTACATTTTTTACACTAAAAATGTGTAATTAGACGTACAATTTATAATTTCCATTTGCAAAAGAACTCTCTTCCAACTGTAAATTTATTATTGAACGAACTGAAAGAAAGCATCAATTTTAAGGGTGGAAAAACAAGTTTACGTAATATCTTGAATGACATGGGTTTCAAGTGGAGGAGAACGAAGAATAATAGAAAATTGTTGGCTGAGAAATCCGATATCCGTGAAAAACGGATTACTTTTTTAAGAACTATTAAACGTTACAGGGAGCAAAATAGACCGATTATATTTCTCGATGAAACATATGTTCTGTCGACTCATATCAAATCACAATCTTGGTCAGACGATTCGAACCAAGGAGTTCGATCACCAGTATCAAAGTGGGACCGACTGATAATCATCCACGCTGGTGGAGAGAAAGGATTTGTCCCCAATGCGTTGACAACGTGGAAAGCAACAAGTCACACTGGTGATTACCATGATAATGTTAATCAAGAAATGTTTAGGAAGTGGATCGTAGAAAAGCTGATGCCAAGCTTGTTGTAGCCACACATGCATTTTTCATATTGGACTAGACCAAAATAACCTCGCTAGGCGCATTGCTTTGTTTACATTCTTAGTCAGTCGCTCTCCAGCGTCAGAGACGATAACAACTAGTGCAATAATTGTAGGTTGTGTTTCGCGAAGTGCGTAGTAATCGTGGACTGTGGCTTTTATGTTTTAATTTCTCATAACAAATGGCTTCTTCTAAAAAACGGAAAGTTGATTTTGAGTGCCGTGCGTTTAAGAAACAGTGGACACATGACTATTTTATGATCGATAATAATAATAAAGCGTTATGTCTTATTTGCAACGAGACTATTGCCGTTCTCAAAGAATTTAATATCCGCAGACATTATGACACAAAACACAAGAGCAAGTATTCCAACGTAACAGGAAAACAAAGAGAGGACAAAATTTCTTCTTTGAAAAATTCGCTCTCAACTCAGAGACAAATTTTTAATAAACAATCGCTTCAAAACGAGGCTGCAGTAAAAGCAAGTTTTAAAGTCAGCCATGTTCTGGCTAAAGCTGGTAAACCGTTTACTGACGGTCAATTAGTGAAGGAGTGCGTCTTGGCAAGTGTGGAAGAAATCTGCCCTGATAAACTGTCACTGTTCAATTCTATCAGTTTGTCGGCGAACACAGTGGCTCGCCGTACAGAAGATATCGGAAATAACGTTGTTTATCAGCTGAAAGACGTATGCAAGGATTTTGAATGGTTCTCAATCGCTCTTGATGAATCTACTGATGTTTCTGACTCAGCTCAAGTTCTTTTATTTGTTCGTGGTGTGAACAGTGATTTTAAAATCACAGAGGAGTTGGCTGACGTTCACTCTATGGAGAGTAGCGTGACCGGAGACGAAATTTTCGCTAAAATAAGTGAAACTATGTCTAATCTTGGGCTCGATTTCAAACGGTTGAAAGGTGTTACTACTGATGGTGGGAAAAATATGTCTGGTACAAAAACTGGAGTTGTTGGAAACATATGCAATTCTGTAAAAGCAGCTGGAGGTTTTCAACCCGTGATTTTTCACTGCATTATCCATCAACAGGCATTGTTTAAAAACATAAAAAACCATGCTCGAGCTATGTTTTCTCTTTTTGGATCTACCTACAAGTGTGAGCAGACATTTTCAAAAATGAAGTTTGTTAAATCCAAATACAGATCTTCCTTGTCAGATGAACATTTGAAATCAATTTTAATGATCGGAACCACAAAGTTTGATCCTAAATGGGTGGACATTTTAAGTGGAAAACAAATGCAATCTTCTCACTAAAAATAAGTATTCTCTTTTAGCTTGGTAACTTTTTGTAAATTCGTGTATTGTCAAGTTGTCTTATTACTATTAAAAAAAGTTATTATTATTTTGTTTAACTTGCTAAATTCATGCATTGTCAAGTTTTCTTATGACCTTTTTACACTCAATAAATTGGACTTTGTATTAAAATGAAATGAATTGGTTTGTTTCTTCCTGTGTTTTAATTGAACCTACTTAAAACTCCTCATATTATTTTAATGGAAATATAATAATTTTAGCGTCAGGAAGGGCATCCTTGTTATTGGCCCTCTAAGCCTCCCAAGAATTAACAATGTGGCCCTTGGATAAAAAAGGTTGGAGACCCCTGCCCTATACCATTGAATGCTCCATTTTAACATAATACTAAACCTGTGTTTGAAATTAATATTGTTTGTTTCCAATGCCTTCAAAATTGGTTTAAATTATCTCGGATCTTTCTTCTTTATACAATCCAATGCAGACCTTTGTTTTTTATCTAGTTTCCTACAGACTAGAAGATTGTACTTGTTTATTTTACAGTCATGAACTTCAAATATTGTTGAGATGTCCGAATTCATGATGTTCCTCTCCAAGTGCTATGTCAAACAGTCATGCTCGGTGGTCATGCAACTGCAATATTTTCTTCGGATATGTATGGTTGGCAATGTTTCAATTAGTCAATTGTAACAATACCGAAATTCCCACACGCATGACATAAAAATCAACCAATTAAACATATTCATTTCATCAAAACCCATACCACAGTAGATATCAATATAATTCATATTTTGTATCTGCTTATAACAGTTTGTGCAACATGATCAGTAATAGAATTTACATTATATGTCGTGAGTTAAAAAAAAAAATACAGAAGAACAATCACTTGGAAGGAAAGGAAGTGAGGAAGAAAAAAATTAGGACATTCTATTCAAAATATCCAAAGAGGCAGTATTGTTGTAGATCCAGGAAGATAAGTGTTTTAAATAACAGCCTAATGATTTAAAAAACAGCTAAGAATAGATACCGGCGCGGTTGTTGGTACGAACTTTCCCTTATACGATGGGTGGGAGTGTGGGGGAAGGGCAAAGTGGAGAAAAAAAAACATTTCCCAACACCACTTTCTGTGACTCATCCTTTTAACGAAAAATACCCCACCCTTTTTTAAATGTGATAGATTCTAAGCTTTATTAACATGTAAAGGTTATATCTTAAAAAAGACTTCAGATATAAGTTGAAAAGCATTGGAATATGGAACTGGTTTATCTACCCGCCAGTAGTACTGATGTTTTTAGTCAGGTTAGTAGCGGTTTGTTAGCAATACCCCAAGTGCAAGCATTCATGTCGAGATCTATAACTAAAATATAATATTTAAACTTAGAAACATTTGTGAGAGGAATATAAAAAAATAACAGTAATCTTTCAGGTAGATGCTTTTAAACAGTGACAAACCATATCTAAACATTAAAATATTGTGCGATGACGTGTACGGTCAATGTATTAAATTTGTAAATATGTGTTATTTAAAGAATTTGGTGTTGTTTAATATTCTGTAAGTGAACTCAATTAGCTTGCCTGAAGATCCTGCCTGTGGCAATATAATGTGTAGCCACGTAATATAAAATATCATTTAAAAAAGACTGAAAGGTATTTATTAGGCTAAACAATAATGAATATAACTTTTATTTTATTTATTGACGTTAGACTATGACATTAGTATATTGCAACTTACCGTTGTAAATAGTCAGTTGTATAGTTTAAAAACCGACGGCTGTTTCGGTGCAATACAGAGGTCCCACCAGACATGATTTTTATTAAGTATGTTTAAATTAAAAATAAAATAAAATTTTAATGTTTGTGAAAGTATTTTGTTGAGTGAACAGAAAAGTTTCTCCAATAATAAACTTGATAATGGCTGAATAGCCGAAATGGCTGTTGTTTTTTAAAACTATACGACAACTGACTATTGATGAAGGTTGTTACGAATATAACTTTGTTTATTCCCTCCGTGAATTCAACCTTGTCAATTCATCATTCAGACAAAAATTGATAGACATCTTTCCTGTACCATCGACCATCTTCGTTTCTTCCATTCTTCTTGAAAAAGTAACTACATGTTTGTTGACACATCTGATTCAGTTACATCTCCGATGTATATCTGCTTCCTTTGAGAAAAAGGATACATGTTTGCTTCATTAATCTTCACACGTCACTATATTTTGAACAAATTGTTATCCGATTTCTGAAAAAGAGAGTGTTTTGTAATATCTATGGCTGATTTTTTGGTTTTGTACCGATTTATTCATAAGCGGCATTTTTGGAGAAATGGTAACCAATATGTTTTGTTTTGTTCCTTAAAGTACACTCAAAGCAAAATTTTTTGATCTGATATTAAGAAAATAGTTTTTTTTTTGTTTTTATTAAAGAAATTTGATACTTTTTTCAAAACCTTGATTTAGACACTTTTTCATGTAATATCTGGGTTACATACCTTTCTCTCATTTTTCTCCCATCTGGTTTCTCTCATTCACTTCCGTCTCTGATGAGCTATTTCATAGAATATCCAAGGTGTCTTTATTTACCTTCCTTTTTTATAAGGTGATGATGACTGTAATATATTGAGGGTACATTTTGTACTCGCAACATATTAATAATTAAAAAACTGGGATGTAGAAATAATTACACTAGATTGAAATTAAAACATGGTCTAATCTTCTTGCTGGCTGGGAACAGAGTAGGACGCTCAAAATGGTAATGTCATGGATGTTGCTATGTGAGGGTGGGGGTTAGGAATAGACCAATCATTTATTAGATATATTCTTTGTTACATATCTCTCTACCTGTACAAACTAGTTAACAAAATATGTACTTTCAACTTGACTCAAGGTCAATGTGCATTCAATATATTCCACTCCTCCCTCCAATTTTACAAATCTACCTTTTTTAAATTTTTTATTACAATAACAAATTTTATTATTTAATCCACATTACAAATTTTAATTAAAAATTTTATTATTCCACTAATCATTTAACAACATAAAAATAATTATAAGTCCTGCCAGGTAAACAAAACACTTACATACCAAAAAATACTAATTGATCAAAAACAACATTTTTTAAAATTTTTATAAACTGAATTTAACTTTTAAATTAATGAATGAAACAATTCTTTTATATCAGAAAAATAAAACTACTGTATTACTGATCTTAAAATAATACATTTTAACATAATACATAACTCTACTGTGACAAATGATTACAATATTTATTTACAGGTTTCCTTTCCCTCATAGGATATCTCCGAGTAACAATTGGAGAATTAACAATTGGTGTTAATGACTTCCTATCTACACTAGGCCTACCGTCATTTCCTCCCCTCTCATCCCTGTTAGGACTGGGAGTCTGACAGACAGCTGATCCTTGTTGATCTGTATTGTCAATTTTTAAAGTATGACCTACTGTCTCTTGTGAGACTGGTAATACCGGTTCAACAGGTTTTTCATTTATTTCTGAATTTAAACCTATCAGCTGATCAGTATGTCTTTTCCATATTATGCCTGACATTAATTTAACTAAGTAAGACACATTAGACAGTTGTTTAATTACTGTACCCTGGATCCATTTATTTTTAGTTCTGTAATCTCTTATCATTACTGTTTGATTTCGAAATAAAATTCTAGTTTTAGTACCACCAGCATATTCTACTTGTTTCTTTTGATTTTTACGTACTAATTCTGGAAAATTTGGTCTTAATAAATCTAATCTAGTCCTTAATTGCCTGTTAAACATTAGTTTAGCATGTGACTCATTTGTTGTTAAATGGATCGAGTTACGGTAATTCAACAAAAACTGATTTATGGCTAAATCAAAGTCAATATTTTCCTTTAATGCAATTTTTAACCTATTCTTTACATGTTTTACAGCGTTTTCAGCTAAACCGTTAGTTTGAGGATGATACGGTGAAATTAATGTGTGTTGTATTCCATTATTAGTTAAAAACCTTTTAAAATCGTTAGATGTAAAAGGGGGACCATTATCTGAGCAAATATGTTCTACGATACCAAATCTTGCAAATAAATCTCTTAAATGTTTAATTGTTTGGTTAGCACTTGTATTATTAACTTCTAAAACTTCTAACCATTTACTGAAAGCATCTACTACAACTAAATACATTTTGTTTTTAATTGGCCCTAAGAAATCTAGGTGAATGCGTTGCCAAGGTTTTTGTGGATAACTCCATACATGGAGTTCACTCTTAGGCGGATTTTGCCTTACTAAAATACATGATTCACAACTATTTGCTAAACTTTCAATATCTTGATCTAAACCAGGCCACCAAAAATACGACCTAGCTAAAGATTTCATCTTTACAATTCCTAGATGTCCTACGTGTAGTTCATTTAATACATACAATCTTAATGACTTAGGAATAATTACTCTATGACCCCATAACAGAATATCCCCTTCTACTGACAATTCATCTTTTCTACGGACAAAATCATTTATATCTACTTTACATTTATTTAACATATCTGTAGACCAACCGTATTTTAAAACATTTAAAATAACCTTCAATATTGAATCTTTTTTTGTTTCTTCTCTAACATCTTTAAAATTTATAGGTATATTATCTTCAACTATATTTTGAAGGTAAGTACCAATTACATCATTTTCATTTTCTTGGGTACTTAATTCTAAAGGTTCAGAAATAGGCAACCTCGATAAACCATCAGCATTTCCATGATCTTGTGATCTTACATAACAAATATTAAAATTATATGCTGATAAGAAAAGAGCATATCTTTGTAGTCTACTGGCAGCCATAAGAGGTAAACCTCTCTTTGGTCCAAAAATGCTCAGCAACGGCTTATGGTCGGTTTTTAAAGTAAAATGTCTTCCCCATAAATACTGATTTAATTTTTTAATACCCCAAACAATAGCTAATGCTTCTTTATCAACTTGGGAATAATTAGTTTCGGCTTTACTAAGTGTCCTTGACACATACGCAATTGGACGTTCTATTCCTTCGGGTTGTAACTGAGATAAAACACAACCAATACCATAAGCTGATGCATCACATGCTAGTGTAAGATTCAATTCCGGATTATAATGCGCTAATACTTTTGGTGATACTAATACATCCTTAATTTGCTTAAAAGCTATCATTTCCTTATTACCAAATTTAAATTCTACTTCATCTTTTAGTAAATTATACAACGGATACAATATATTAGTTATGTTTTTTACAAATCTTGCATAATAATTGACCAAACCAAGAAAACCCTTTAATTGTGATACATTTTCCGGAATTGGAGCTTGCACTATGGCCTTTATTTTACTTTCGGCTTTATGCAACCCATGTTTATCAATTACATAACATAAATATTCTACACTTGGTTTAAAGAATTCACATTTATTTCTTTCAATGGTTAATCCATTTTCTTTTAACCTACCTAACACTTGTCTAAGCCTATCATAATGTTGCTTTGTGTCACATCCAGTAATTAAAATATCGTCTAAAAATACTATTACCCCTTCTATACCTAATAATATTTTTTCAATTATTTTCTGAAAAATGCCAGGGGCTGACGAAATTCCATAAGGAATTCTATTATATGCAAACAATCCCTTATGTGTACTGATGGTTACTAATTCTTTTGACTCATCGCTTAACTCTATTTGTTGATAAGCTTGTCTTAAATCTAATTTAGTAAAAGATTCCCCTTTATGTAAACTGGCAAATAATTCTTCAATTCTAGGTAAAGGATATTTTTCTACCCTTAAAGATGGATTTAATGTGACCTTATAATCCCCACAAATTCTTAGTTGTCCATTTTTCTTTAATATAGGAACTATTGGAGTTCCCCAATCTGAATTTTTAATAGGACATAAAATATTTTCAGACACTAGGCGATTTAACTCTGCCTCTACCTTAGGCTTCATAGCAAAAGGAATAGGTCTAGGTTTACAATATTTAGGAGTAACATTTTCTTTTAATTCTAGCTTGATTTTTGATTTATTATATAACCCTATTTTATCGTTCATAACTTCTGGAAATTCCTTACATAAAGAATTAATTAATTCTAACCTGTTAGTATTATTTTCACATTCAACATATTTCAATGGAATTTTTATTTCTACTTGCAACTCTTTTAGCCAATCTCTACCCATGAGTGTTGGACCTCCTTTTTTAATAACATACAAACTTAATTTTTTATTTACACCCTTATAATTTAACTTTTATCATACCAAGTGGAATTATTGGTGTTTTCGTGTAAGAATGTAACCTTAACCTAGTTGCTTCTAGTGTAACATTTCTAAAATTGTTTTGATAGCAAACATCTGACATAACTGTTACTGGTGACCCTGTATCAAGTTCCATGACCACCGCTCTATTGTTTATATTAACCTTTACTTTAACAGGTTCACAAATTTGAAATTTAGAATTATTATATAAAATCTCTACTGAATCGAAATCATTATTAATGTTACTTACATCTCTATTAAATGAATTGTATTTTGATCCATTCTCATAATTTTCAATAGTAGAAGTTTCAACAAAATTTTGAGCATTAGGCCTGAATTTATTATTTTTATTATAAGTTTGTTTATATCTGCCCGAAATATCTGACTTAAAGGCTTTCCTAAAATTATTAGAATTTTGGTTTGTACTTACAGCATTTCTGCACACAGATTTTAAATGACCTTGTTTACCACATACAAAACATTTGAAACTTTTAAATTTACAAACACTGACATAATGACCCATTTTTCCACAACACGAACACTTCACAAAACTCTCTTCTTTCTCTCCCCTTTTTCGATTGAAAGGTTGATGATTGTACCTGGTTCCGTTCGCCATACGGTGTAGTCCTTTGTGAAAATTTCCTGTGTTGTTTCCTGTTGAGAAGGTTAGGGCGTTGTTTTCTGCTGCTTCCTGCGATGTAGCTATGTGAACAGCTTTATCGAAAGTCAATTTCGATTCTCCCAGAAGTCGTTGTTTAATCGTTTCACTTCGTAGGCCGCTCACTAGACGATCCCTTAAATAATCAGTCAAATTTTCTTTGAACTCACAATGGGTAGACAGTTTTTTTAATTGAGCCACATATTCCGCGATATTTTCTTGTTCTAATTGGTTTCGTAAACTAAATTTATATCTTTCTGCAATAAAAGATGGACGCGGATATAACTGTTCCTGTAGTAATTTCACTATTTCGTCGTATGTTTTAGACGCCGGTTTTTCCGGTATACACAAATCTCTCAATAAATTATAAGTTTTTACACCAATCACAGTTAATAAAGTACTTACTTTCTTTTTTTCATCAATGTCGTTGCATTGAATTAACAATTCGAACCGTTCAATGTACGATTGCCAACTTTCTTCTGCACTGTTAAAATCGACCATGCGACCGACCGTCGCCATTTTGTTTTCCAAAATCAAGCACGTTCACTAAACAATGTATGCCTTTCCACACACGTATGTACTTTTATAAAAATATGTGTAACGCCTTCCGTATACACTCTCGATATTTAACAATTTTTGTGTTACGCCTTACCGTACACAACTCTAAAGTAGTTAATAAAGTTTTCTAAACACTTTACTGAACACATGTGGTTTGTCGTTACAAACTCTATATTTTCTGGCTTTACACACTGCCGTTAAGTTACTTTTAATCCTCGTCGCCACTGTAATATATTGAGGGTACATTTTGTACTCGCAACATATTAATAATTAAAAAACTGGGGTGTAGAAATAATTACACTAGATTGAAATTAAAACATGGTCTAATCTTCTTGCTGGCTGGGAACAGAGTAGGACGCTCAAAATGGTAATGTCATGGATGTTGCTATGTGAGGGTGGGGGTTAGGAATAGACCAATCATTTATTAGATATATTCTTTGTTACATATCTCTCTACCTGTACAAACTAGTTAACAAAATATGTACTTTCAACTTGACTCAAGGTCAATGTGCATTCAATATATTCCAATGACTGAGAGGTTTTTTTACCTTTAAATAAGTAAGGGGAAAAATTGAGCTGATTTTGAGAAAACCATAGTTTTGTGGTGTTTTTCTTTCTGGAAGCTACCAAATTTTGAGTTATTACAAAAATGTCCTGAGATATTTTCAAAAAATGCTCACGTACTAAATATGAATTATAGCGGTCTACAAGTTTAGGCTGTAACATTGCACCTACAACAGACGGACATCACTCCAAAAAATCACATTTTTACTTTCTTAGACCTCAAAACGGGTGCAAAAATTCTACATCAATTTTTTGACTCACCACATAACTATTTCTATATACTACAAATATGTGAGAAATTAAAAAGTAAAACAGGTCCGTTTTGGAACTTAAAATGGTTGACAAATTACCCTCATCTCCCAATAAAGAAAATTTGGTGTGAAATTTTAAAACGTCACTAAGAACTTATTTCAGTAATAAAATTTTTCTCTTCAGACCAAAAGTGTTTAGTCATATTGTATTCGACTACTGGTATCAATTAATATTTTATGATCCCATGTAAGCTGTAAGGTTGGCTGCAATAGCTTATAGTATTTCCCAACGTATGTTCAAAACTTCTCCAGATGTTTTTTGTCTGTCAATACTTAAAAGCTTGTTTAGATTGTTCTGAGCTGTTTTTAGCAACAATTCACATCCAGGTTTCTTTTGAAGTCTGTTCTGCCTGGTGTCATTTCGACAAGACATTACACATAATATGACTATGTTTGAATAGCAGACTTTTATTATACTAGACTCATTGTATGTATTATATTATCTAGTATACAGTAACATAGATATAATGCCTATTAAAGGTATATAATGTGTTTTATACTGAGAATATCAATGGCGATGTTATATCGGCATCTGGCATTTTTCGCATAGTATACAAGCAGTGTTATATTGTTGCTTGGTAGTTTTCGCTCATTTTCAGGTGAGGATATATCATCCTACTTTGAGAATATTTATTATGACAAAACTCTTACAAATATTTTGATAAAATAACTTATTATTATAGATAGACAATATCATATGTTTGTTCAATAGAAACTCAAGACAGATCAGTTTATTGTAGAATTTCATAGACAAAACACATCCCAAATCTACAATTTACCAATGAAATAGAATCCGAACAAAGCTTAAATTTCCCAGAAGAATGTATTAGTACAAAATCAGAAGAAAAACACTTATTCACAATGTACAAAAAAACCCACCCAAATCAATCGTCCCATAGCAAACAACTTAGTCGCATATAATAGCTTTGTACACAGACTGATAAACATTCAGAAAAAGAAGAACCTTAAATGGTCTATAGCTAATAATAGTTTTAACACTTCCATAGTCGACCATATACTACAAACTAAAAATAGATCAAAGTATCAGAGCCAACCATCCTAAGCCTAAATATATAATTACAGATTACAAACAAACCTTAGAGCACACTGCAAGGAAAATAACAAGGTTATCATGTAGCCGGTGTAGATAAAATGTTAAAACCATCAAATATGATAGCAATGGCATCTATCAAATTTCATGCAATGAATGTCCAAAAGTTAATATAGGACAAACAGGACAATCTGTCTGCAATGGTTTCAAAAAACATATATTATCTTAATCCAAACCAACCGTCAACAAAAAAAGTAGAATCAAAATATGCAGAACACGTAATCGATACTAATCAAAGTTATTACTACACTGTAAAAAAGGTCCTTTAATGAATGCACTAGAATAATATCACAGAATTTATAGAACCCTGTCACCTACTACATAAATTAGAATTTTAATCCTATACTATTTTTCATTTAACAGCTGACAACAAACTAAATATGGCTAACAATATACAGATACTTTTCAGACATATTTACCACATAAAAACAAAACAATTGAGCGAATAAGACTATTACAAACAACGAAATATATTTTTTTTCCATTTTTTAACTCACCTTGTACAATGGATAATATAATTAGTTATAAGCACTAAAAAACTAGCATCCATTATGCCTACGATTAAAAGGACTTAGCATAATCAATATTCTTCTTTCACTGTTCAACAATGGCCATTTCAGTTATTCAACTATTCTCAAGTTAATCCTTTATCAATTAACACTTACAGATTATTAAAATAACACTTTATACAATCGTACATGCACAAAAATAAAAATCTAACATTAAAAAGTAGTATTATTCGGTGCAGCGATTGGTAACCGAATAGTTAGCCCTACTGTTATGATACGTACTGCGGCAGTGGACCTAACTGTTCGGTTACCAGTGACTGAACTGTATAATACTGCTTTTTAATGTTAATTTATTTTTGTGTGTGAATGTATGTTGTGATATTTTAATGAGACATCCTGCTCAACTTGAGAAAAGCTGAATAGCCGTAGCAGCTGCTGTTGAACAGTGAAAAAGAATTCGAAGACGATAAGTTCTGTTAATCATAGGTTTTAATATTCAGAATGGCGACAACAAATTGTTATAATCCATTATCCCAAATACAAAGTCAGGATAAAGTAATGATAAACTGAGTTCAATTTGCTAAAAACTCTGTTTACGCACAAAAACTTATGAACTAATTTCAAATAAAAACAAAGTACAGAATGTTCCAGAGTTCACTACACTCGCAGTGTTTCTAAGTTACTAAAGAGTGAAGTATAGCAGCTGTGAGTTACAACAGGAAACCATGGTGTAGTGGAACTGTCACTAAGGCAAGATCATCACCATAGCAACACGTTATACGTTATAAGTCTTAAGCATGTACAGATAATAAACTTGTATTTGCCTGAACTCTGTTGGATTATTCTTGTACTGCATACTACACAATACTTTCAGTTTTGTAGAAATCCACATTTTACAGCTTTTTGTAACAACGTTGCCCTTGGGTTTGAATCTGCATCAGTGCTGTGTAAGGGGTTACATATAACACACTTGTTTTTCTACGTTAAAAAGTAAACAATGATTTTCTGTTACAGGTTGAAACCGAGAGACCGTTAGATGTGCAAAACTTCTGCCTTGAGGTAGCCGTAGGATCTCATCCAGCTGCCAATCATAGACGTACACAAGCTACATATAGAGAAGTCTACGTTGGACCAGATACGTGCTTCTTAGTGAGAGATTTACAACCAAAACAATGTTACACGCTGCGAGTGTGTTGTAAAGCTGATGATGGAGAATGGAGTGCATGGAGTTTACCTCGTGTAGCATGTACTAATCAGCTGCCATTTGGTGAGTTGTACACATAACCTGTTCAAATCTTAAGTTATAATTAAGGTTTTTTGTTGGGTCATGGAATAAGGGGTGTATCGTGAATACTTTGACTGCTGTTGTATCAGAAGGAGGTAAATTATGTATAGGCCTGCCTTCGAGTCTGACTTGGCTCCACCTCGACCTTCGTTTCTATTTGAACTATCACTTCTATAACATCAATAGACTTTGGTAATTCATTCCTTATCTTTTCTAATTCACATATTTTACACTAGAGTGCAGTACAGTGGCAGCCCTCTAAACAGTCTGTGAGTTATGAAGTAAAGAACTTGTCTTTTAGTTCTAGTGTTTTGCTAAATTGTTTATCCAAATATTTTAATTTAGAAATATGGATTCTAAATGTTTATCATTTAAGGAATTGAAGAAGTTCCTACAAAATTCTGGATCAGATTTGGAGAATGAAAGTATCGGTGAAATAACGGTTACTGGAAATAATAATAATTTCCTTCATTAAAACCTTTAGAGATAATTATACAGAACAAACCTGTTAAATTACAATGTTATAAGAATACAATTTTACTTGAAAATGTTTAGGAGAGTTCTGTTTATTGTGTATCCACCCGCCCAGTCCCCAAAGTGTTAATCCTGGAACTTTTATTATGACTACTATTAGTTATAGGAACCTTTTACAGATTGAAATCATAGAACACAATTTTTAGTTGATATAGTATTTGTATTATTTAGATGGCTGTGGAATCAGTTGCATGCCTGTTGTAATAGCTCAAGATAACTGCGTAGTTTGAGTAGTTATTGTGTTGTATAATGCTTGACTAAAAATTAGGAAACTCCTAAACCTACTGAATGATTTATTTAAGAATCAATTTGTCCCTTAAAGGAACAAAAATGAGAGTATGACAGAGATGAAGGACCGTTATCCCTTTTTACATTTCATGCCAAAACAACGTTATGCTTATTTTGGTATAAAAAGTGTGAGGTTTGCGACAACTCCGCAGAATACGCCTACAGCGTTCTATAGTAGAAAACAGGTTTTGGGTGATGGTAACAGACATTTTGTATACAATCTTTTGATTAAAATGTTCATAATATTATTGCTTAATGTTCATTTATTTGTTATAACTTTTAGAAATTTATTTGACTGAAGTTTGCAATTTTTATATAAATTGCCTAGCAACGCTCAACATTATAATTTTTCTTTTGTTGTAATTCAAATTAGATTTCTAAATATAATAATTAATTATAAAAACTAGATAAAATATGTTACAGTGGAAATATTTTAATTTTAGATTATAATATGTTTGTGGCTTGTAGTGTATAAATAAATATTGAGCTTGACTTGTGAGATAATATTAGATAGAAAAAAACTCAAACACAACAGTTATAGATTACTTATTGTAGCTCATGTATCACTGAGGATGGCGACTTTGACGTTGAAACGTGTTTAAGTAAACATAATTTTTGTGAGATCTTGTGTTCGAGTTTTTTTATATTAGCTTGTAGGGTACCCAAAATTTTTTATTTTTTACGTTTTCAAAACAAAACAAAAATCTTTAAATGTTCTAAAGTCCTTTATTTTAATCTACAAAATTTTCTGAACGCAATGATATTAAAAACATTTAACTCCAAATATTTTTTGGGAATTAAAAAATATAAGCCTTGTTTCACCTAGCGGCATCAATTATCAATGATGCCGCTAGGAGAAACAATTGTAGCTCATTTATATTATTAAAATATTTTGAAACTTTAAGCTTTATTGCTTTATTTAATCCTTGAATATGGAGTTTCAACAAGAAACATGTGCTGTTACATTAAAATTTATTAAAAATTTATATTATGTGTAAAGATTGTTTTGTCATTTTGTTGGTATGTTTTTATAGTTTTTGAAAGATAAGTGAGTTTGTGTTTATCGGCTAATATTGGTACAGGTTACTTTTGTGATAACTTTTCTTTATAATTCTTTTTAATACTTTTTTAGTAAATTCAAAGTGTTTTTAGTAATGCAGTCTTATAATATATATATATTTATTTAAATGAACAGTTGCAAGTGCTTACTAAATCACCTCTAAAAATACAGCAGCAGCTATTATTCCTTACTTAAAATCTTCCGCTTTGAAAGGTTAAAGTGTTTTTTAATTCCCTTTTATTCCTTTTTTAAATCTAAACATGGATGTTTTTTTCTTTTTTATATATACATACATATTTATTTTGTAAAAATTGTTGTTTTTTACGGTTTAATTAAGTATTATTGATTATCAATTTTTCCGCTAGTTTTGCATGATATAAAGGCGTGTTTCAAAATTTGGTTTTTGTTTTATTTTCATCCCAATTTAAAAAGAAGAAAAGAACATAAAATAAAGACCTCCTAGCCCTCGAATACTCTAATAGAATCAGGGTCGGAAGAGATCAAGAGTTGGTCATGAGAGATCTGATAGGAAAGATAAAAGAGTGTGATCTAACCCAAGACTACATGAAAAAGGTGAAGATCCAGCTAGTGACTTCAGGATTGCCAAACCAAAGTGAACTCTTGAATGTGTTAAACTTTATTTATTGACTTACAAACTATATTTCTTGGTATCGTCCTGCCACTGCAATATACAATTGGCAGTACTTAGGAAGTTTCTTAATTCCAGAAAGTAGAAGTCTTATGACTGCATGTTGACATATTCTTGCAGAACATGAATAACCTCCTGTTTAGAGTTGAATTCCTTGCCTCCTAAAAATTCTGTAAGTGGATTGAAGAGGTGCTAAATTTGGACAATATGGAGGATGAGGTACGACATCCTACTTGAGTTTCCGCATTTTTTTCTATTGTCAAAACAGCAGTGTGAAGACGAGGATTGTTCTGAAGGAAACTAACTGAATGCTTGTGAACTTTCCCTTAAAACGAATTGCTAGCTTCACTTTCTCTTTTAAAATTATAGAATAAGTACTTTGCAGTGATAATCCACTGTTCTGTGAGAAAATTGAGGTAAAACATTCCTTTTGAATCCCAAAGGAAAGTGGTTATGATTTCCTCAGGTGACAATGTGGTTCTCACTTGTAGTGGAGGAGAATTTGGATGTCACCATTCCATGGGTGACATGTAGTGCACCAGTGATTCCCCAAAAGTTACTTTAGAGTCTAAAACATTGCCTCCATTCTTTTCAGAATGTTGTTTTTTCTTTGAGTTCATGCTTCGTTTGATGACTTACCTTGCTAAATTAAAAAAGATGTCTAACTAATATTTCCACACTACCAACATTTATTTCAAGTTTCTCAGTGATTTCTCTGACAGTGATTCTTCGATTGTTTTGAATTAATCCATCAACTTCAGTTAGCTTGTCTTCATTGGTTGAGGTTCTCAGCCGATGAGCGTGTGGTTTGTTTTCAGTGCTTACCTGATTTTTTTTTTTAAATAGCACCATTATATATTCTGAACTGAGAGAGATGCTCATCTCTATTTTTTAAATTTCAGATACATTTGAGACAGAATAATACCTTCAATTGTTAAAAAATCTAATGATAATTCACTGTGGAACACGACTGTATACCTCCTACTTTGACTTATTGATTACAACTGACAGGTATTAAGGGAAGAGGAACTAGCACAACTGATGACAAGTTCAAACATGCTTGACCAAAAAGTCATGATTACCTTGAACTCTTTACAAGAACAGAGGATGACCCTCAGAGGATCACTCATAGTGAGCCGAGGAACCCCTAGCTGTGCCGTTTTTCACATAGTATTAGGTTAGATCCCTTCTCTTTTATCTTTCCCATCAGGTCTCTCTTTTCTTTTCTGACCCTGAAGCTATTAGAGTAATCATGGCCTGAGGGGGAGGGGGTTGTCTTTTTTTATGCTCTTTTCATCCTTTTTTTTTTTTTTAAGGTGATTATGAGTGAGAAGATTTTTCACCTGTAAACAACAAAAAAGTGAATAAATATTATGTTTATATTTTATTCCCACTTGTATTTAAGTATTTTTTTGATTTTATAGGTTGGCAAGACGGAAATCCACACTACACAGTAAGCGTAGGAGGGAAGATTGCTTGCAAAACCACTACAGTGAAATCCGTCCTTATGTCTAACTCTGCACAGTTTGGACCCAATCATTCCATTGAATTTACAGTAAGGCTTCTAATAGTCTGATAGAGATAAATATATTTTTAACCATTTTATTAGTTTTTCTGACAATTGATTATAGATAAGATAAAAATGTTCAAGAAATTTGTTTACTGTCTGTAAATTATTCTACAGTCTTTCTTATTGCCTGTTGCAACAAGTAGATTGGTTACTCATTGTCACCGTGGTCACTGAGCGTATTCGTCAGGGAGTATTAACCGTGTCTAATTGTTTACACTGAATTCAAAGTTTACATTTATGGAATCCCTTGGGAATGTGTGATGAACAATACCAATTCATTCAGGAATTATTAATGTAAGTTACGATAATGTAGCAACTCGTACTAAAGAAAGTAGAAACAAATCTAAATCACTAAAATCCACAAAACACAGTAGATGATAAAATGAGATAAGTAAACTTCTCTTAGTAGCATAGTACTAAAGGAAAGGAACTTGTAGGGGATGTAGCACGAAACCTGAACTCCCTCTCTCTATGTTGCACTCGTTCGAAGATTCATGCATTCAAACACCAAATATATCACTCTAAAGCTACAAATAAATAATAAAATTGATTTTTTTTCAACTTTCCCACTTGACCAAGTTTTTACCTGGCCAAAAAAAATAAATAAATTATGTCAATTCATACATTTTTAATGACTAGTTTTTAATGGCTGGTCGTGTTTTAAAGGAATAAAGAAATATTTTATAATTTGGTATTTACATATTACTTTCATTGTAAAATTCCGTGAGATTTTTTTCTAAAAACTGATGTAACACGTTGGTTACCGTGGTATGTTTACGCTAAAACATACTGTACGATTTCCTTAATAACAATTTTCAACAACTTATTACAAAACACACATTAGAGATATCACTATAATGTTTTCTTTATTTTATAATTTCTACTTTTCTCAATACATTTTAACAATAACATAGATTAAATATTTTTATATAAATATGTTGAAAATTGCTCAATAATTTCTATTTTAGTTTATTGAAAAAATTGATTTAATGTTAAATTTAATTATTTTTTGTTATGAATGTAGTAAAAAAATATGAAAAAAGTTACAGATGTATCAAAATAAATAATATAACAAATTGTAACTAACAGTAATAAAACAAAACATTTTACATGAAAGTTCTTTTGTAGTGTAGTACACGTTGAAACACGCTTCAGGGTATAGGACTGTTACATTCCGCACATTGCCACATAGTCGGTTCCCTGATAGGTTTTCCTGTTTGTGATTTTTTTCAACTTCTATGGACAAACAACACAGTTTGGTGAACCCCATCTGATTTCAGAATTTCCACGAACCTAACTATCGTATTGTTTATTTTTACAGGAACTATGTCATTTTTCTAAAATTACTAATTCTGGACAAATTGTAGGCAAACATTTTGTTATTGACCCTGATTCTTTATTTATCTTATATAATATAACTGCATTTGTCACGCTCACACAAAGTAAATGGAATGCCAGTTTCTGCCGCCATTCCGTCCCACCATTATGAACTGTTGGTGACTACTGAGTCGGAGTTAATACGAGCGCAATAGCAAATCACAAGCTACCAAAGCACTCTTACCAGTGTTACAACACCAGAGTCTAACGCTAAAACCATTCTAAATAAAATTATATCTACAAAATAAAATAAAAACCTACTCAGTATAACATTGGTAATATATTCAATGGCTGGTTCTAGGTTTAACGTTGGCAACCAAAGTGTTAAGTTTTATATAAAAATAATATACAAACATCTTTTGAACCTCGTGATTAATACAGTGTGAAAGATGTAATCCCCCAAACCACAAATAAAACATTAACACAACTTTAGAAAGTTTAATCCTTATGTACATTTCAGTAACATAGCTAATGTTTATTGTGTTTGTGTTTTATTTGTGGTTTGGAAATTATTTCTTTCATATAAAAATAACATGTTTAAGCATCACATACAAAATAAAAAGAAAATCGTTGTTTTTCAAGATGGCTGGTAAGTTGAGCAAGGTGAAATAATATTAGAGCTGACATCATGACAGTGTTCCCCTCCAATTAGCTGTACCACCAACTTGAAAGAACTGAGACAACCCTTACTGCTTTTGAACGCCATCATAGATTATATTACGATATTCAAAATATTATGTTATACATTCCAGATATTGGATTGTGGAGATATGCCGAGCAACATGGATGGGCTAGGACTGGTGGATCAAAGTTGTAATGCTGTCGACAGCTTAGGACAAAAAGGAGTTATTTTTCTCAGCACATCCGGTAAGTTTCGTTCAAATTTCACTTGACTTAATTTGTTATGCACAAAACCAATTACAATAGTAATAAACAGTTGTTGTTGTTGTTGTTGTTTCCAATGGCAGACTATGTGAGAATCAACCCATGAGTCTCCTGGCATCCCAGTACAATTTAGGATAATTCTTCGAAATCTGGTGCTCAGAACCAAGCCTGGGGCACCTCAAAAGATGTTCCCTATTCATTGGCTCCACCGTTTGTCGGCACAACACACAAAGATCGGAATCCAGTACATGGATCCTCTTCAAGTGGGCCGCCAAACAATCATGTCCCGTGCCAAGGCGTAGATATGCAACAGCCTCTTTCCTAGGCTTGTTCTTGTTGTGTTGCCATTCGATCTCTATTCACTTCCACCTCTTCTCACTTCCCAAGGCTCGTGCTTCCTTCAGAAATTCCTCTTGTGTTTCATTGCTGATTAGTCTTCTAGCTGAATCCAAGTTCAAGGATTTGTTCCAATGAAGCAGATTGGATCCCTTCTTAGCAAGGACATCCGCCATCTCATTTATAAAATCATGTAGTGTCAGATACAGAGAGAGAAAGATTGTGTGTCTGGTTCAAAATAGATATTTTAATTTATTAAGGAAGTGATTTTATAGTGTTACAACTACTTTTGTTTATTTCTAATTAGGGGAAAAAAATCTAATTTTATTATTAGTAGCTAGGCTTTTAAATTGTCCCAAATCCATTACACTCCAAAAATTTATTTTGCATTTATTTAAAGTTTTTTATCATACTGGATGTCTCGTGAAGAGTAATTTTTAATTATGTATTTTTAAATTACCTTCCCGGACATATGGAACACTCTACAAACTTGACACTTTATCAGATAACGACTGGAGACAGATACACATCAATATTAACTGATCACATAGTTTCTCATCTTACTCAGCCGAAGATGAGGGTCGTGTTTTTTCCAACAGGATGGAGCTCCTCGTCATTATACTACAGTGGTCAAAGCAGTTTGATTGATATCTTCTCAACCGTTGGATAGGTCGTGGCAGCAACTTCATGGACTGGCTTCCAAGATCCTCAGATTTGACTGTTTGCAATATTTTTTCAATGGCACTTTTTGAAAGAAAAAGTTTATTCTCACTCTATAGCAACAGACAATGAATTAATGAAACTGATTGAAGAGGAAATATCTCAGCAATTTTTCAAAAGCGCTTATGACTTTTTTTGTTTTGTTGCTAACAGTGCTTAACTATTGAAATGAAATGAAATGAAATATCTTTATTAGTCACTATATACATATACATGTTCAGATTACACACTTAACAAATTTAAGACTAATAAAGTCTGACCCCGAGGTTTATAAAAAAAAACCTGTTTGGGGTGGTACACATGAAACTTACAATCTATGACAAGAGCTAGAGATAAAGGTGGCGGCTGATCGGTTACATTTGATGATTCACCGAACTTTGTTAAAATTACATCTCTCAACATGGAAGAAACAACAAAAGACAAAGGCTACTTATTATTTATACAGGACAAACAATTTTTTTTTTTTTTTAATATATAAATAATATTAATTATGCCAAAATAGAAAATATATATCTTAGTTAACACAAAAAAAAACAAAAAAAAAAAAAAAAAAAAAATCTTACCCTAAACAATTAAGTAGGCTATTCTTAAACCTAACAATAAAACAACACAAAAAATATTCCTTATAAGTCATATCTTATTCTAAACAGTCATAAAACATAGAAATATTATCATGAAACAGAAGATATGTTTTTAACACTCTTAAGAATTTACTTAACTTTTTATGGTTAATGGACATCAATTCAAATAAAGGTCAAATTTGGATAATTAATAATTTATAACTTTTTTTTCTTTATTAAGTTTTACACATTTTCATGTTATTTGCAAATCAACAAAATATTCTCTAAATTATTAAACCAGTGTTTGAATTCATACTTGATCTGAAATAGTAATAAAAAATCATAGTGTCTCAGATTAAAAAGAAGACAAAAATTTTAAGGCCGAAAACACTGATTCCGTAGAACGTTTCTTTGTTTTGACCGATGGTACTGCTGCTTCAGTATTTGTTATTCTTTTGTCAGGAAGTAATATCAGATACAGTCTCTAAGTTGGTCTTCGTTATCAGGTGAAGGGTCAGTTATAGTCTGTAGTTGGTCTTCTCCATAAGAAAACTCATCTAGTATTACATATAGGATTACAAGACATTCCCTCTTTAGAAAGCATATGCACAGGATGCGTATCTTTACACCAGAACCTTTGTGCAGGAGATGTGGAATGCACGACGAGACTGTAGACCGCCTGCTCTTAGACTCCAGCAGTCTTTGGACATGTGGAAAAAAGTCTAACAATTCCCCAAGACAACCTCTAGCAAATTCGCAGAACTTGAGGATCTATAGGATGATGACTTGGGGGCACACATCTTCTTCCGAGAGCGCAATAAGTCTTAATTGCTGAAGTGCCTTGGGTAACAAGGAGCGCCTGAAGGGAATTGAATATTTTTGAAATCTACATAAAAAAATAATGCAAATTGTTATGAAACACAACCTTTCTACTCTGAAAAACAAACTATCAATACTTGTTGGAGTGTTTTTATTTTAAGACAAATGTTCTTCTTTAAATTAAGTTTAAGAATAAATATTTTTACAATTATATTTCTATCATTAGACTTAATAATTTATTGGGTAACCATGTCAAGTCAGTGTACTCTCTTGATGTCATATCACTGTACCATTAGAATCGGATGAGTTAGCTCTTGTTTAGGGTTGGCTAATTTAATTTGCTCAACTAATTATGAATACTTATTTAATATTGGGTTTAAATTATGTTTTTAACTGTCCTACTTGTATATAAGAGGGTTTTATGTAATGTATTTATTTTAGTGTACACTATTAACTATTACACACAAACATTGATAGTTTGTTGTTTCAACATATACATGTTTTTCAACTAATTAACATGTTTATTACTAAATTACTTACGTCTTAGCAATCTTGTGTTTAATATGTATTAATATTTCATAACAGCTGTTTCGGTATAACATATACCATCATCAGATGAAACAACACAGTTACACAACACACTGATACACATTTCACAAAAATAAATAAACATAAAATGTTTGGTACTGCAGTACATGTCGAAAATAATATAAAATAAAGTTGAGATAATATAGCCACATCTTGCTAATGTAGTGGTCAACTGTTCACTGTTGATGGTATATGTTATACCGAAACAGCTGTTATGAAATATTAATAAATATTAAACACAAGATTGCTAAGACGTAAGTAATTTAGTAATACACTTATTGTAAAGCTTTCATAGGGCAATATGGAATTTAATTAACATGTGTTTGATATCAGTTGTCATTATTCTGTACATTGATTTAAAAAAAAAAAATAGAATAAATGTGATAATTTGGTAAATTAAAAAAGTTGTTTCACAAGTTAGGAGCCACTAGGTGACTAATTAATATAACAGGCGCCTCGAGTCCAGCTGGCGGGGTTTAATACGGTCGGTCGGGTAAGGTAAGCCAGAGGTTACAGCACTTTACCAAACTTAAAACGGAAATATATATTTTATATATTGCATTTTATATTATAGCATATTGATGACTTTGTTTTCAAAAATGTATTTATTATTTTTGACAAAATCTAAATGTGTTCTTAGATAACGAGGAAAATTATATATTGTATTTATAATTTAAGATATATTTATATTTATTACTATAGTTAGATTATGGTTTGCTTAGGCATATATTTGACTGTGCCCAGAATAATATTTTGAAATCTAGATAAGAAACACTTTTGTCAGATTCTTTTTTATTTTTTGGAAATAAACATTATATATTTGTAATATATGTACAATTCCTACTAAGTTGAATGAGTATGTCTCATGTACGATACGTCCATCTTGATATTTGATGACATGATGTTTATGTTTACAGGTGTTATTTTTGTGGATGGAAAAGAGAAAACAACTAAATTGCCTCCTTTTAAGAAGTTGTCCTGTATTACTTTCACGTGCGAACCATTGACGTCTTCAAGAGTAAGAGTGCATATTGACAGTGGCGAGAAAGCTGTGACGTACGATTGGATAGTATCAACTACGAACCTTAGATTTGCCACATTATTATCTCAACCTAAGTGGAAAGTTATGGTGGAATAACTAAGTTGTGTCTTTAGAGATAACCACAAACGTTACATTTTTATAGGAGCGGAATGAAAGAGAAAAGTTTAAGAGACGCGATCAAATTCAATCGTCAAATTGATTGTACATCAAATCGTATATTTGAATAAACGTACTATCTTTATATCCATGATGTAAAGCCTGTGTTATGAATAGCCCTTATTGTTTGTTAGATTGTTGAAACGTTTAAAAATAGTAGGCTATTGTTAATAGCTTATTTAAATCAAATATTTTTTTATGAATTTATATAATTTTAAAACTATATTAATAATTTTTCATGTTGGGTGCTACAAAATATATCAATTGTAGGTTAAACTGATGTTCATTTTGTTTTAAACTATAACCAACAGTTTTGTCTGGATTTATCAACAAGTTATTTTTTGAAAAGTACTGACTGTAACATTCTTCTACAACATATGATACATTGTTGGGTAAATGTTTAATGTAAGGTAACTTGTAATTCAAGGATAAAAGAAAGCAAAAGCTTAAAGTTTCAAAATATTTTAATAATATAAATTAGCTACAATTGTTTCGCCTTGTGGCATCATCGGCGATGTTCGCTGTCCGATGATGCCGCAAGGCGAAACAATTGTAACTCATTTATATTATTAAAATATTTTGAAACTTTAAGCTTTTGCTTTATTTTATCCTTGAATATGGAGTTTCAACAAGAAATATCTGCTATTACATTAAAATTAACTTGTAATTTTCGGATTTTTTTTTTAAACGTCTACTACATACCTTCATTCTTATGAATACATATTGTTTTCCTTGCCTAGATCACTTTTTTTCACTGAAAAATTACAATCTAAAAACTATCAAATCCGGCGTGTTTATAGGTTAGACATAATGGCAAATGTTCACATTTACTTCTCGTATGTTACTAAAGATATTTCAATCTATATATCCGTGATCAAAGATCATGTGATATGCTGTGAAACCTCCATATTAATAATCTAATTTCAAATTATTAACTTCTATAAACATATGAAAGGTTTGACCAGATAGCTATATATAAATAAACACCTGGCAAAACCCAAACCTGTCGAGATATATAATTATATCGCAAAGTAAGCAAATTATTTACTTCAATAAATGTACGTATCCATAGCGTCAAACCATATGCTATTCTCATTGGTATTATGTCTTGCCATTATGTGTAACCTATAAACCCGTCGATTTGACAGTTTTTAAATTGTTATTTTTCAGTGACAAATGGTGATTAGTGCAAGAAAAACATTATTTATTCGTAAGAAGTAAGGTATGTAGTCGACGTTAAAAAACTCCGAAAATCACAAGTTACCTCTAAGTAAACATTTACCCATTGTTGAATTGGAAGCATTTGATAAAATCAATTTGATGATTGGATTTGATCGTGTGTCTTGTCCTTATGATACATATTGACAACCAACGATATCGTTGGAACAACCTAATATATTTGTTGATCGATAAAAACAGTAAGATACGATATTAAAACGTAATCTCAAATGTTACGTTTGTTTAGGATAAGTGCAAAGTTTTTTACTGTTTACTTATGTAAGTTTTAATGGTTAGGATATTTTATTTAAAATGTTTGAAAGTTTTTTTTATGAATGTGTATTGCATACGTTATGTTTGTAGGTTTAGCTGGGGTTAAATCCTCAGAGAAAGTGCTGCTACTATATCTTCATCTAGAATAAGCTTAAACAGTTTTAACTATTTTCCAGGTACAAAATATAAGATAAAGGATTATACAATCATTCAAAAATAACTCTGAAGTTTTAAGATTTTTATGATAAAGTGTCGAATCCTGGACCATTTTCATATTTTAACAAATTTAATTTCTCAAACAACCAGTTTGAATGTAAAATTTGAATCGTCTAAATTTTTCTGCCACACCCTGTATAATGCCCAAAGGTTGGTCTCTTGTGCCTTGTTAGGAAATGTTAAATTGTATTGGTAGATCAAGGAGTCTTATCCATTAGGGTAAGTTTGTTTAAAACAGTTGTTACACAGATTTTTTGAAACTCATAATTGTGTATATCATTACTTCCTTCACGTCGGCTAGACCCTAGTGAGCCTTGCAGATGTGAATATATTAAAAAAGTTTCCACTCACTTTGCTCGTGTCGGTGTAGCTGTACAAATTGTAAAGGAACCTCTACTTGTAAATGTTGGTGACTCAGCCTGCTTGATCTCATAACTATACGAATATCACATTTTCTCGGGAAGTCAGTTTTTTAACAATAACTTTGCTATTAAAGACAGAACTGAAATCTGTAAATTTTTATCTAATTTATTGGTATCCTAGACCTTAATCCTCTTTCCAACAAGTTGCTGACATCAGATACTGAAGCCAATGTACTGAAATAATTAAGAGAAGACAAGGGTAGTGAAATTTTTACTTTCAACTTTTCTCACAACACATCTGATCATAGTCTTTAGACTGATAGCAGAAAATATAAGGAAAATTTATTGTGTTATCAATTGAATAGTAATAAAGATATGAACAAAAACCTGTTTAATATGGCCGCCATTTTGATATTTTCAAGGAGATTTAAAAAATTCAATGGGGTTTTATATGAGCGCAATATAGTCCTCTATAGCAAATTTCATGTACCTATCTTTATTATTACGACCACTATTATGCTTGCGTTCAGCTGACAGATTGTATTTCAAAAATCACTTTTTCGGTTTCTTGAGACCACAAACATAAAATCAGGTATAAATCAGAAGTACCAAGAAATGAAAATTTTTCAACAAGGAAATTTTTTTAAATTAGCAAACTCTATACTTCATATAATGGTTTTAAAATGGAATTTTGATTTGTTAGACCTCCACTATAGTACAGAGTAAGTTGGATCCATAATTAAAAAACTCCAAATTGATAGTTTTCAATTGACTAAACACATTATTTTAAAAGTGATAAAACTATGGAGTTTTTTTTAAATGACTGAGTAAGGGTGTATTGTTGTTAAGTTTGTCTTGTTAAGATTAAGTTTGTCGAATTTTTTTTAAATTTTAATTTTATTCTCATCAAGAGAAGCAAATTAAACAAAATGTATAATTCAAGAATTACTGATGCGACTAAGTTTTCTAGAAAAAAATCGGAAGGGGTTAAATATTTCTTTATATCGAAATTGGTACCTAGGGGTTTTTGAATCCTAATTATACTAATAAAAATTAACTCTCATAAATCACAATTTTGGTTGTGATAAAAAACCATAAATAATGATTTTTGCTCATTGAAGCTCTCAAAGGAAACATATTGACCGTATCACAGGAATTTTAAATTTTGTTTATAATTTGAAATGTTAGGTGCCTTGAAAAGAAACACAAAAATTACAATTTCTTTAACACGAATACCGAAACATGATTTTTTTACACTAACCGAAACATAAGGTCATTTCGACCGTTTTGGTTTATTCTTCTGGTTTTATTGTTTTCTCTTTGTTTAAGCTCTAACATTGTATAGTTAAGCATATAGGGGTAATATAATAAAGTTTACGCATTTTGAAAGACAAATAAATTTTTATTTGACACAAAAAACAAACTATACTACAGTAGAACCCCTCAAACTCGACCCCCTCAAACTCGACATTCCGTCAAACTCGACAGGGCCAGTGACAAGGAGCATGGGATTTCCAAGGTCATTCACTGCATTGTTTTACGCCATGTGCGCCTGCCAGATGCCCGGAGGTTGAGGCTTGTTACTTTTGTTTATACAGCTGTGAGGGATGCTCCTTTGTCTAGCCACTTTCTAATCCTACTGTAGAGGCCAAAGTTAAAGATAAAGGGTTCAGGTAGACCAGGACAGCCCTAAACATTTGTTGTCAAAACATTCATATTGTTGTGAACCCAAGCGCCTAACCACCCGGATGCTACCGGTCATTAGCACCGATTCCATTAAAGTAAGCAGCAAGTCTTTTGTCATAACATATCAACGGAGCGTCGTAGAACTATGATTCAAGTTTTGTAATAAAGGTCTTAACCATGTGAGAAAAATGATCCGACTCTTAATTATATGCGATCAGCAGTTCAATTTATAGCATTTGTATTGGACTGTGTTTGGTATGGACATTCTTTTTCTTCGGCGACTTCGAGATGAAGCTGCCAGACGTCCAGTCGAAAATGAAAAACAAAGATCAATCAAAAGTTTTTTCAAACAATGCTAACTTTGCTCTAATGTTTTTTTTTTTATATATAAAATAGTTTTAATCTTTAAATATATTTAATGGACTGTCTGTTTTTTACTGTAAATTTTATTACAGCATATTAGGATAGGTCTTTTTAGTTTACTAAACCTATTGTACAAGGCCAACACTTTTTAAATCTCATTTGACCAATCGATAAATTTAATTTTAATGTGTGATTGAACACACTATTTTTTGTTGTCAGGCAGGGACTTTTTTGCAATAAACGTTTAATCATTGATAATCAATAAATGTACAGTTATTTAAAATAATTTTGAGTATTTGTTGCAAACCTAAACATTAAATACCAAAGTTCCCTAAAACTCGACAACCTTAAAGTCCACATTGTGTCGAGTTTGAGGGGTTCTACTGTACTATTGAAAAAATGGAAAATGCATTATTTTTTATATGAAAACATATATACCCTAGGACTAAAAGAAGATATATATTTGAAATGTAGAAAATATACTGTAGTAGAGACACATAAGTATATACATTATATGTTGTTGTACAAGTTTACCAATGAAGTAAACCAATTGTCTGCAGTTACATTACGGTTACTACCTTCAATCACTTTACACAATCTTGTAAGAGACTGTACAGGGACTGGCATCTATTTTTCCTTCTCAGACAATCCCACACCATCACTATTTTTACCAGTGTAAATGTATGCATTTACAAGGTAACATGTTTTTGAGTCTGTAAGACACATCACTTTAATTACATATTTTTTTTGGCTTCTTTGGCACGTACATTCGAAATGCACAACGCCCTCTAAAGAGAAAAAGCATCTCATCAAACTCAGATGCGCTATAAGCTTCCTGACTGTTGGAAATAATTCTGTAAACATTTCAGAAATAGCAGCAGCTTTATCATTCTGCTTTCTCTGAGCACAGGTCTGTGTGTCATCGAACCGTAAAGTTGCAATCAGGATTTCATAGCGCTTTACAGACATTGTTGCACGAAATATGGGGCGGCTATATTGATCTTTTGTGAAAATGGATACCATTTTTGTTCATCACATCATTTGACCTTAGAATTGACGAAAGTAACAACAAGCCAATCAGGGCATGCACTTCTTCTACATTGGTGTCCCGGTAATTGCTTTTGTTTGTGTACTGAGATTCATCCTAACCATGGCCAACTTTTGGTTAGTGTATGTAACTATTCTTGAAATTATATCCTGATCAAAGAATAACTCCCAAACTTCACGCTTATCAGGGCTGTTGCCTAAGGCTCTTGCTGGTGCTCTAATTGCTGATAGTCTAGTCGTAATTAAATTTCTTGCTGGAGTTTTTACATTTCTAGGAGGTGGGTTGCTTTTCCATGAGTTTTGAGGTCTGGTTTCATTCTTTTTCATCCCCTCCAAGAATATTCAGGAAGATCAATGCCTTCAGCGAAAGTATTTATTATATTTTCTACATCATTCACTTGATTGAGAAGGTTGGTATGATCTTCATCTTCTGATGAACTGGTTTCTGGAATAACTTGGTATTCATGGTCAGATATTACAAAGTCAGGATCAGCATCCGAATCGGCAACTTCACTAAATTCACTATCATCATCACTGTCCCTATCAGCCATCAACCTAGGTATTTGATCACAAAAATCCGGATCACTAGGCCTCATACCTTGTCTAGAACTAGGATTAGCCATTTTATAACTATAAAAATTCAAGTTTATGACTAAAACAGTAATCTACAAAACAGACCACTATAGGCTGTAAACCGAAACATACGGTATGGTTGACCGACAGCCACAAGCTGGTAACCGAAACACACGGTAACTGACCGACCGATTTTGAACACAGAGCTGGTCAGGGCGATGCCGACAGGCAAACTAAACAGTGATGAGCTAATAAGCTATAAGTGGACTCGAGAAGAAGGTATGGGGAGTGGCAGCCGTCAAGGGCTTGCAGTTTAGACACTATTAGAGCTCAAAATTCCCAAACGGTCAAATTGACCAATGTTTCGGTATACGTGTTAACATCGGCTCTTAGCGATTTTGATCAAATTTTCTCATGTGTAACTTCAAGGACTCAAACAAAACTTAATTGGACATTTCACATCATTTGTATATATAAAAACTTATACATGACGTTTCAAGAGTATAAATCAACTCTCATTATCAAGTGTAAAACTTAGAACATAAACAAGAAAAACAGCAACAGTAGCCTAGATCTATTGAAGCCACCACGAGTCAAGTCTGTTGAAGGAGGAACCAGTAGACAGCCTCGCCTTTAAGAAACCAATAGGGACTGTGCGGTTTTGCCAATTCATTTCCCCATTGTGACAGCACTTGACACAGTAATTCTTCTACAGTTACGTTCAGTTAAGACATTCGGAAAAATTATACCGCATTTCATTTTACATCACAGTTGCAAAGAGAATAATTTATCAAAAAAATTTTATTCAATACATCCGTAGCTGCTTTTCTTCCTCGTAAACAAATCTTCGAAAATTTCTCAACAAAAACACTAGTTTTTTTTCGACTAAATAAATAAATCTAATAGAAATATTTCCCCTTAATATGCAAGAAACTTCAATTAAAAACTCATATTTATTTTTGTACAGAATTATTCCTATTATTACAAGGGAAATCATTATTACAGTTAAAGCAGACATTGATTAAAAATTAAATATGTCAGTACCGCTGAAATAATGTTAATGTATCAATTAGACTAAACATGTTTAAACAATTAAAACAAAAGCTATTGTTTAACTCATAGAAAAATTACGCAAACATAGTACAATTTATTTAAGCAACTCTATTAGCATCGCAAGATTTCGGTAGCCTTGCTCGGGGTTCAGCTCAATTGACAACAGCTGGCTACTTTTGCTCTCCTATTGGCTATTAGACATGATTCGTGGTGAATTGTATAGTAGCCTAGGCCATGTTGGAATGACAAATGTCAGATTAAACCGTGTTATTATGGCCAATTGATCTAATTTTAAAATTAGAAAACATATTGGTCGCCATCTCTCCAAAAATGCCAGTTCGTGAGGTATTGTTAAAATACCATAAAATCGGTCATGTGGCAATAGCACTCAATAGTATAGACTCAACAATTTATAAGATTTCCAGTGTTAATTAACAATATATATTTCACAATATGAGAAGAAAATTCTGGAACCATTGTGCCATTTCATGTTTATTTTCAATGAACAAACGTCAATTAAAATTAACAACAGACGGTATTTCCATCGCTAGGACAAACTGAACAAATATTTAGCACTAAATTTCTGATTTTTTCTAGAAAATAACATGATTTTAATAAAAAATTTTAGTGAAATGTGAAACCATGTGCAAATCGCAAATAAAAAATATTACATTTCACTAATAATTCGTAAAAAACCAAAATTAACTTGGACCACTATATAATTATGGTAATTCATCATTTTAATCAAATACAATTTACACTGAGGACTCTTTTCTAACACAATTGTAGCTCATTTAACACATAGGATGGCGACTTTGTCATTAAAAAGCGTTTGATTAAGTAAATGTAATTTTTGTGAGATCTTGTGTTCGAGTTTTTTTCTATCTAATATTATCTCACAAGTTAAGCTCAATATTTTTTACAAGCGAAGCAAGTTTAGTCCAATTTAAATATATAAATATTTTGTCGACGGTTAGTTTTTTTTAGTTAGTATTTTGATTGTGAGAAAGTTTGTGCAATATTTTTGTTTTCAATTCATATCTGCAAAAGGTAAACTATTTCATCTTATCACAATAATTACAATTTTTGTTACAACAATATAAATTCACTTTTTAGGTTATGTTATAATTTGTGGTATTTTGATTAGTCCGAAATTTAATTTAAAAAGGCGGCACCAGAATTCTTGAATGCCAACACTGCCTAGTTTATATCTAATCTATAGTGTATTAGATTTGCAGAAAAATGTTTAAATATTAAGTTTACAATTATTAAGAAGAAGGTATTTAATATTTTTTAAATGGTTGCTAATATGTTCCAACTATTTATAGCCTAAAACTAACTACATAAATTGTTAATGTAAATACAGTGTAGTCCAAAAGAAACAATACTGAAACTTTATGTTATAACAAAGGTTTTTATTAATGACTAAGTAGAGAACTAACAGTCAAAGTTCAGTCTGTTTTCCATTACACTCTAAGCAGTACTTATAGTGGCTGGGTAGGTTTTCTAAAATGTGTCTGAAAAGGAGTTAATCTAATGCCCATATAGTTGCCTCAATCGTCTTGCGCAACTTACCAATGGTTGCCTTAAAATTGCTTCCTTCAGTATTCCACAAATGTCAGGGGGAATGAAAGGATTATGGAATATTTGCTACACAGGATATCATGTGGATTCCGAAGGTGAGATGAACCAGCCGAAGTGATTCCCTCACTGTATGGCAAGGGACTGCTGGAACCGCTGGACCTGAAAAGGTAGATGTTGTGCTCAGCAGAATGTTCTTGGGTCCCTTAGAAAAGGTGTGGTTACTTGTTCTCTATGTTCCACTTCATTTACAGTAACCAAATTCTGTTGATCATCCTCAATAAAATAACCAGCATGCCGTTTGCAGATACCGTAGACCATATGATCACACATTCCCTATGGAGTGGTGTCTCAATAAATGATATCGTGTAGCGAAACTGAGTTGATTGTTATATCCATTTAGATGAACATGACACTCGTCAGAAAACCAATATTAGACAAAAATTTTGTACAGTTAAACATTGCTAATATGGGAGTACAAAACATTACTATTGCCATTTTATCTACAGTTTTTCAGCTTTTATCTTGTGTGGGAACCCACCAATGTTCATTTTCAATTAAGTTCGCTGGAGACCCTTCTTTGTGGCGACTGTAACACCTGATCACAATGCCGTCCTTGATTTTCGTTAGTTAATGTAACTAGACTGTTGGTACAACTTTTACGCTGTGTTAATATGCATCCAGTGTCATGTAATTTTCTTCGACTGATAGCATAAACACGTTAGTTGGTGTTGGATGTTGAAAACGTTCCTGAAATTCATTTGAACAGTCAATTCCATATGAGCGAAAAATAGTTCTCCACAATAAAAACTTTCTCTTAATTTGTTAACACAATTTTAACCTCTACACTGCTTAATCTCAAGTGAACAATCAATACTGTTGTTAAGGAAACAATAGTCGAAATGATCAGCTGGCAGAGACACATATCATATGTTAATAAGTTTTATTATTGTTTGTTTTGGGCCATGCTATATTTGAAGTTAACTGCAAACTACTTACATTTAATATATATTTTTAATGTGCCTGTTTTGTAATATTTACGCTTAAATTTAAGTTATTAATCTCTGTACATACTATATAGTGTGCTGTTAAAGATGAGATCTCTTAGGCATTGGTCTTTGAGGTCGTAAAATAAATTCTTGTTATATTTTTTTCTTCATTTTGAATCACAGATAGAAATTTGTAAGGAAAAATTCAGCTGAGATGAGTTATGAATTTTTTTTAATTAGTTGGTAGATCATTGATGATCTCAACTTTGGTATTATTATCTTCAAAATGTTATGCTAAACTAAATGAGCTATAATAGAGTAATGTATATTTATTATTATTTTCCGGGTTGTGAAACCTGTATCCATGGTCGCTGTACCATGAGGTCCATTGTATGTCATGAACCTAACCTAACCTAACCAGGCATTAGTTCATCAAACTCATCCTCTTTGCGAAGTGTATAAAGGTGTCCTCTATAGCTAGAGTTCAAATAATCGTCATGAATGTTAAGGCATTATACTCATAAAGATTATGAAAGAATGACTCAACCTTCTTCCGTCAGCTTTGGCAGAGTAGATCATCCACCAATCGCATAAAATGAAAATAATTTTGTGAGAGTTATGGGCAGTTAGAAGGCCACCCACCAACTTTAGTTCTGGTCTGCCAAAACCAAGTAGTTTTTTCCCCGAGATGTCTATTCAGGCCATCGACAATATCATGACCTTTCACCATCTTTCTCCATCTATGATAGTATTCATATCGAACATCTTTCCTTATTATTTCTTTCTTGATCTTAAACAGCTCAAGACCCATTGGTGATTTCTCAGAGCCTTTTCTTCCCAGTTTATTGGCCGTCTTATTCATTTTTATCCTGCCATGTCTTAAACGAGTCTCACTTTCCTCCAAGATTAGAATTGATCTCGCCTCAATATTGTTTTGCAGCGTTAATGGCTGCCTGGCGATCAAAGCATATAGCAACATCTATTTTTGAATTCAGAATTCTTTTGTACCTGTGTGTATGGTATACCTCAGCTTAGAAAACTGTAAGTGTACTAAAAACACAAATTCAACTGTAAATATGGGTCTCTTGTGCTCTCTTTTTTTAAAGCAGATCTGTCCGATCGGAGGTAGTTATCTATCTATCTATCTTGGAAAACCTGAGATAGAAATACGCCCTCTAGTTGACTGTCTAGATTTGTAGATCTATAAGTAAGAAAAACTTCAGAAAATCCTTTTCAAATGGGCGCTTATTTTGATATTTGCCGACCTTTACTTTTCAATGAAGCATTAACCACCATTATTGATCAATTGGTGGCACTATTCAGGGAATATTTACATTAATGAATGTAGATTTTTAAGCTTCGTATAATTGTTTTTGTTTGGTTAATGGCAAATAAACCTCCCGGTCGTCATCCTTTATAAAACAGAACATACAATATAGAACTCTAGCCCTTGAATACTCTAATAGCGTCAGGGTAAGAAGAAAAACAAGAGTTGATGAAGAACGACCTGATAGGAAAGATGAAAGAGATGTATCTAAGCCAAGACTAGATGGAGAAAGATGTAGGTCCTTTGAGATTGCCACACCCATACTCGCTATAAGTGAGCATCTTATAACAGCATAGCCACCTCTCTAAAAATCCTAGTTTGTGAGTTGTTGATGTAAAACATTATCGACTTTATTATTTTGTTCAAGTTTTAGTAATATTTGAAGACTAATAACACAAACCCATGTTCATTATAGCAAATAAAAAATATTAAAGTTCAAAAATAATTGACAAAAACAAAGACAGTAACCATGGTTCATTTTCAATTTGTAATTGAATGACAGTTTTGGCTGGTTTTTCTTTGGTTTTGGGGGTGAATGAGAAAGTTTGTGCATAGTTATTTATTTCTAAAAATTATTGTTACGTTGTTTCAACTTATTAGATTAGCGTAGGTTTATTTTGTTATATTCGTCCTCTTATAACGTAGATCACATGCTTAAATATAAATAATATGATTTTTTATATATTTTAAATTAATTTACATTCTTTAGCGCATAAAATAAACTAATGCCTTAATAAAGTCTTGCCATTAATGAATGTTAAACTTTCCGACGCACATTGATTGTTATACAAATTTTGTATTGTTAAAGGTTTGTTTGACCTTATTGTATTGTTGTATTAAAACATTTCTAATATATTGTGTTTGTTTTTTTAATTTTTCCAGAGGTTTTTGATTCCCAGTTAATCAGGATACTGACTAAACTTTTTAGGTTATTTTAAGTAAAGGTTAAAAAACCTTTTCTCTCTGAGCTCTTTTCCTTTTCGTGGGATCGCTGCTAAAATATAACATTGATAAGAGTTTAATCGGACATTTGCCATCATTTGTGTATTTAAAAATTAATAAACGAAGTTTCGAGGGCATAAATCAACTCTCATCATCAATTGGTAAAAAACAAGTTGATAGGTACTTAACCCAGCCTCATTATACAATGTAATACAACCAGATCCTTCAAATGTAACGCCCAAAAGTTAGTTTCTTTCTGGGAAATATTAAATTGTATCAAGAAGTCTTATCCAGTAGGTTTGTTTAATACAGTTGTTACACAGGTTTTCTGAACTTTGTAATTTTGTATATCTTTCTCGACTAGTCAGCTAGTTATCTTTACACACGACAGTGTTACTGTCGTGGGCCTCGAAGCTGTACATATGTGAAGAAGCCTCCACTTGGTAAAATCGTGTTGGTAACTCTGCCATGTAATTATACAAATAGTAGTATAGTTTCCTATGCCAAATTTCATATTTTTATTTTTATGGCTACTATCGTGCTAAGTACAAAGATGATAGACAGGCGGCAGGTTGAAAATCATTTTCTGTTTACTGAGGCCATGAAACGCAAAGATCAGTCTTTTTTAATTATGGGCTGTGATAGCCTCTGTCAGAGGCCTCACCGGCGTCGACCTAAAGGTCTTTTGCCCCAAGATCAGTCTTAAAATGTGTTAGAAATTTTTGACAATTACCAAATGTATTCTGTAGTTTGTATATCTGATAAATAATGAAACAAGCGGTTTATAGTCGAGTAAATGTGTTTGTTGACATTTCAATAATTGTCGAATGGTTAAGTTTTAATTTTCTCACAAATAGATAGAATAGAGAAAATTATATGGTGGATTAAAAAATTAATATCAGTTTGAATTCTCCTGAGTAAAAACTGTTGGAATGGTGTACGTGAAGTGCTTTACAGCCCAAACATGTGATTTTAATTATATTTCAAATTTTGACCACATATCTGTTCTTTTTTTCATGTTGTCAATAACTCAATATTTGTGGATAGCTGTTGTAAAAAAAAAAAACTAAATTAATAACAATTGTCTCAAAATCTTTTGATAAGATTTTGCTCAAATTTATCCTCTAAGATCTATAATAAAATATATTGAGTTATCATCTTTCCAAAAGTTTGAGTTCTCAAACAAAATCGTCTAAAAGGCTATTAAAAAAACAAATCAGCACAAAATTTCAAAATTGGCTCAACCGATTTCAATCATATTATTCTAAAATGTAAAGATTTGACCCAAACCTTGTTGAAAATCTCAAGTAAAAAATATGATTCAGAAGTAATTGTCAAAAAAATGAAATTAAAACTAGACTTCCGTCGTTAAAAGCTTGATTTTAATCAAATACAATTTATGCTGAAACGTCTTCATGGGACAAACAAATTGAGTTTGAATATTTAAATATATTTTCAAAGATGGTTCATTTTCATGTTTTACTGATATTTTTGAAGATGAATAGTTTTGGTTGATTTTGGGAATGTATGAATGGGAAACTTTGTACAATGTTTAATTTGTCTCTAGTCTTTCTCTCTGATCTAATTATGAACCCTGTAAGTATACATCATCCAAAACCGTAGTGTTTTGAGATATTTCTACTCTCAATTTATTATGCTTCGCATCGTCCTCTTGGCTTCTGGAGTTGTGTCACTTATCTTGAATGACTTTGAGCATTAATTTGCATACTAAATAGATTGCTCATCGGGCTCTAGTGCAGCCATCTTCTGGTAACTTCAAAGGCAGAATGTTCGACTCCTCTCACAATAGCACATTCTAAACCTAAACCCACAAAATTACAACTGTTCAACCCATACATTAAACCTCACATTTTCTTATTAGACCAGAAACGAAAAATTTTCTTATTTTCAAAGAAACGAAAAAAACTAGAATCCGAAAACATTTTTTTAAATCATTATGTACAATTGTGAGCTATTTATTAAAATTACGAACACAATCTTTTCATTTTTTGAGAACATTTACCACAGTAATGTATAATTTTTTTTACACCATCACAAAGTAGAGATTTCAACAAACAAAAAGCTCACCGAATTTTTTAAAAAAGCAGATATTTTGACGCGAGAATTTTCGATTGAAAATTAGGGTCTTTTTTCGATATTAAGTCAAAATAAGGTGAAAAAATAAATATTTTAAATCAAAAAAATTATAGTGTATTTGGGACATAAAAAGGTAAGTTTTCACCACATTTCGTGAAAAAAAATTTTTTTGTAAAAAATAAAAAAAAAACTTGGTTATTTGAATTTTTCACATAAATTTTGAGGTTATGTGAAAAAAGTGTAAATACAAAAGTTATAGATCTTTTTATTACCTACAACTTTGCTATTTAACGTTTTCTCATAGGACTTGTAGTTTTGCCTTAATCGAGATAAACCGTTTTCTACCCTTAAAAACTCACCCCTTTCAACTTCCCAACCTTGGATCGCCAAATGATTATTTTTCCTTTCATTTTTGTTATATTCTTTTCCTTTTCCAATGGGTTTCTTCCTACTATTATTATTTTTTTTTGTTTCAAAAATTATCGACCCTGGTCTATATGTAAAGATCACATACAGTAAGTGACAACTGCCATATTTCTTGTTGTGGATAATTCAAAGGTATTAACACTGATGCAAAATATCATTTGAAAAATTAAATTGTTTTGTTTTATTGATTATAAGAATATATGTGCTGAATTTTAGTGTAATATTTTTTGTAGTATCAGAGAAATAAGAATAAATAACACACTAACTCATTTACAAACTGTTAGATTGACGGACAGACGCCAAGTATTCTTTTAATATAGTAAGGTTAGCCTAGAAAATTTCGTTTTCAAAATTTCAAGATAATTTTTATTTTGTAGTACTAAATAATGTATTTTTCATTACGAACGAAGGAGCATTATATAGCTGCATAAATTATTCTCAGATCACTTGTTGAGCTGTATTTTATCTAAAATAAAACATTGTAAGACCATATTTGATTTTATAAGTCAGATGAAGGGTAATTTTTATGCTAATGGTTATTTTTGAAGATGAAAATTATGCTATAAGGTATATGTTTTTAAAGATAAGGGGACATCATGCGTAAGAAACATTGTTATGTAACAAAAAGATTTGCCCCTTAGTTTTAATTGAGGAGGATTGCTATTAAATTTTTTTTAATTATTGGAAATTCCCCAGAAGTTGGATCCAATTTCTGGCTGATTCAATCTAGACCACTAAAACTAACCAATGGTTGACACATCCAACCAGCTCATGAGCGATTAACACTAATCATTAATTAATTATAATTAAGGTAAAACTTATTGCACTCATGGTTGGGTTGACATATTATCAGGTTTGGCCATAGTCTGGCTGCTCTATTGATATTTAAGTATTTACGCCAATTTTTTTTAAAAAACCGAGACCACATGCAAATTACCTCAGTGTTTTAGACCCTTCCAAAATGCTCTTACCTGATCATTTTGGGGGTATTAATCTTGGAGCACAAAAATAACTACACTGGTAAATATGCTCCAAGGTACTCTCTGCACTGCTGGTGCATGTCATTAGGTTCACTCAGTTGGAAGCACGTGGAGGGAGACTATATTAGATTAACATTAACTACGGCTCCCTACATTTTATATCAGTAGCCAAGGCGGTGTACATTAAAAATAAACTACCATCCTTTAAAAAAGGATTTGATGGATATCGATCCATCACAGTCATCCCCGCTGGCGAAAATAGAAAGTAAAGAGAAAATGTTTCTAAGGTAGCATGGATATCAGGTATAAGAAGATAACCTCAAAAAACCCAAATAGGAGTCACAATTGAGGATAACGTAACCAGAAATAGATTGAGGAACTTCAGAAATAGAAGCGAGTAAGCATCGTGTGTAGTCTGTTCTTCTATTAACTTCGTATAGATCAGCTGATACGAAGAAAGAGTAAATTAACTTTGTGTCTTGTCGCAACATTGCTTTTACCTGGGTTTTAATATAACAATAGAAAACCATTTTATCTGTCTATATATAATTGGTCCACTGTTTACGTATACTTATTTGTAATGATGATAAAGTTATATTAAATATAGTAACCGTTGATTGTTATTAAATGAACCCCACACACATAATCAGTTTTACACCATCATTAGAAAAAAATTAATGTATTCTAAGAGACTTCTTATATATAAATCCAATACTTCAAGTATGTACTGATGACATGTATTAGGTAATAATTCATCTCGCCATATTTCTTGTCCACCTATTTGGAAACTTCAGGAATCTCCTCCACTTTTCCTCTTCCTAGGTTTTCTCTTTACCGTTAGTTTGTTTATTCCATTTTGACATGAATTCTCTGTTAGGGATAAGAAATTAGATTTAAGTTGGACAAGTATACATTTTTCTAAGTCATAATGTAGGGACATAGTGTCAACAATAGTTGGAGAATAATGTAAAACGTTAGGAAACCGCTGAGCTTGCAGCCACTATGTGTAGTGTGGAACGTTAGGGAATATATAAGCAAATTTTCAAGTGGACCGAGCTAGGATTAGAGGCTGTCCAAGGAAGAGAGGGTGTTAGGTGTCGTCAGAAATTCCATCTGCGCAAAGGAAAGAGTTAGAAAGGGCACATTGTATCTCCGGTAAAGTCAACTGATATAAGTGAGCAAGCTCTGGTTAGGGTAATTTGTTCTTTTTATTAAAATAAAGCCCATATAGCAGAACTGACTTTATTCTCTCTCTCGACATTGTAATTGCTTTGAGGTTAATAAAGTTGCATATTTTTAAATATATCTGAAATAAATTGTAAGTTTTTCTAATTACATTATATATATATATATTTTGTGTGTGTGTGTAAATATATATGTATTACATAACCGTATAATAAACATAAACTCATAAGTACAACTGAACCATCAATCTAAGTTTAATGTAATAGCAGTTGCCCGATGATGCCGCAAGGCGAAACAATTGTAGCTCATTTATATTATTAAAATATTTGAAACTTTAAGCTTTTGCTTTATTTTATCCTTTATTTATTTAATGAACCTGTTGTAGCAAGCTCATCTCTTTGGCTTGTTTATCAAATGAGTTCTTTCTGTACATGACTCGTATACCAGAAGGTCGATCAGTAATTCGCTGGCAAAACCAGCAATGAATTTGTGGATATTGTTCTGTACTCATTCCACAAACCACTTTTTTGAATGGGGGGGAGGAGGTACAAACCTGATGTATCTGCAAAAACGCTTAATATCAATGTTTTGACCAATCACCGAACTTTCTGTACACTATATATGTGAGAAAATTTTTAATGGTCTAATTTTATTCTTCCAAATGTATTGATCAAAATATTATTTGGAAATTTCCTACAGTTGAAAAATATATATTAAATAAAATAATTTAATCATTATTTATTTATTTCTTCAGTAGAAACTAAGTCTCACGACAAAGTTTAGGTGATTCAATTGAAACCCTTGATAATAATTCTGTATAATAATTACAGACAACTCTCAAAGTAATAGCTAGTAATTAAATTACACCAACGCAGGGGCAGCTCTTTTGGCTGTTTGGGGAGTAACGACCCCACGTACCCGAGTTATCCCTTTCAGTACATCTTAGTCCTGAAGGTGATGTTTTACAACTTCTTGTTCTTTATTTAGGCTGTCTATCTTTTTTTGAGCTCACAAATAAAATCAATTGTTTGATACTGCCTGACATTCACAAGAAGACCTGTAAGTTTCATGAACTTCAGAAACTTCTTTCAAGTTTGTCTTGAGGCATTGTCCGTCACATTTTCAAAGATCCAAGAGTTCAGATTGACTATAATTTTTGACTAGAGGTTCGAGGTTCGTCCAATGTTACTTAATTAGCTTTTTAAAATCGTACGTTCTTCTTCTTTTAATCCTTCAATACACCTGCTCCAAGGGCTTATTGTGGTCCCAAGTAAGATAACATGATGTTTACCCCTAGACATTCGTCAGAAGACCCGTAAATTCTATGAACGAAGAATTTTTGTAGTTTCCCCTTGCAAGCCAAACATGCATAGTGGCTCAATCCCACCACCATCTTTATATTAGACCTGCCCAATGAAAGAAGGTCAGAGACAACTTGCTTAGACAAGAAGTGAAAGTTTGCTCATCCTTAATCCTGAGATACTCCCTGTTGTGATCTTTCTGAGTTCAAGCGTTGGAACCTTGCACACTCAGCCCCCTTGGATTGACTCAGAACAGCTTTGTGAATCAACACATCGGCACTTTCATTATCACTCACCTCAGCATGTCCATGAACACAGCAAAGCACAACATTAAACAAATAAAACACACTTTTTCTTTTGTAAATTCTATAATTTATTTGGTCTAGCCGACCATGGTTTCGCCAGTTACGGCATTGACGAGGCTCTTACAAGACTGAAGAGCCTTACAAGTCTTAAAATGGAATTCTATCAAGTACCGTCGGTCATCAGTGTAAACAATATAAGCACAACATTATTGAGCCCCTGTTGTCATTCTATAACAATCCCAGAATTAACTTTGAATTAGCGATGTTGATACTCGGGTGAAATAAATACTCACAATACTCGGCTTCGAATGATTTCAATACTCGTATTATTAGTTCGACATCGAGTATCTGCGCAGAATGATTATGACTGATCCACCAAGTAGGCCTATTTATTTTTTTAAACAATATGTGATTGACACTTGTAATACGCAATTAAATGTTATCCTGCCTCGACACAAATTCAGTAATTAAACGTAAGTACAATTATTACCAACATTAATAATTTAGTTATCATTTAAAATATGTTAATTTACTATATTTTTTATAAAGATGGTAACCTATAAATATTTATTTAAATATAAGTAATAACAATTAAATAATAATTTAATTTACTTTTTGTTAATGTGGAAATAAATGAATACTATTATTATTTTAAATTGAACTTGTTACCGAATCTAAATAATTATAACTCAAAATCGTAATGTTTAATTAATGTGTAGTGAAAAATCAGCTTAGAAACTAATGTAACCAAAGTAGAAACACCGAGCATTTTGTTTAGAATTGACACAACACTAACAAATATCGTTGTCCGAGGATTTTATTTCGAATTCATACTCGCACATTACCTCCTCCTTGTTCCTAGTTACGAGGATTTCGTCCGAGTATTTTAATACGAAACCGAGGATTTTAATATTCGGACTCTTCCGAGGATTTTGATACTCGGAATCACAGAGTATTTTAATTCGAACTCGCACATCACTACTTTGAATTACATTAGTTACAAAACAAACCACCTGACTGTCCTATAAATACATATATACTTTGTATCGTCTCAAATTATCTTTGAAACATTCCATAAAGGCTATAATTTCTGAGTAAAACACTGTTAGGTATATTCCCTTCATCAGGTTTGTGATTATTTCACTCGGACTCAAGACTAACTTGAGTGGGGTCTATTTTTGCTAACCCAGACTGTCAGAAAACAGCTGACTTGAAAGCTAGGTTGATTAGATCATTCTAATTAACTGGGGAGTACAATTACTCCCTACAGGCAACCAGACGAGCTGTACAGTATAGTGTAGTTTAACTTTTGGTTTTAATGTATATTTCCCAAATTGGCAATGAGCCAAGCCTAAGTTGATCTCTCTTATAGTGTGGTGCTGTGAGGATTGGTTTATAAATCTCTCTGAGGATGGTAGCTATGTTACCGAAATGTACATAAAGGTTTAATAAACTTGCTAACGTTAATTGTGTTAGTGTTTTATTGTGGTTTGGGGGATTACTTCTTTCATATTATTATTAACCACGAGGCTCATTGGATATTGTATGTTCTAAAATAGTTAAATTAAACAATTATTATATATTATTGTAATTTGTAGGTATTATTTCAGACATATCTATGACTAAAGTTGTAAAAGAATCGAGGAACATTCGAAAGTTTGAATATATTGCTTCTACCGCTCAAACTAAAGTGAGTAGTCTATATAGGCTTGACAATCCCTAGCAACCTAACTGGATCTACACCTTTTCACATGTATTGGGTTGGATCCCTTTCAACATTCCTATCAGTTATCGTTTGATTAACTGTTGTTCTCTTTCGACACTTCCATTATTAGTCAAAAAAAAAGCAAGAAGTCTATTTTCCATTATTTTATGTTCTTGTCATCCTTGTTTTATAAGATGATGATTGAGAGATTTTTTGCTTTTAATCAACAAGAAAATATCTCGTCAAACTAAAGTAGCATTGAGTTATTTTTAACGCCTTAGAGATAGATACAGCGCAACACACGGCTGTAAGTGGAGCAGTATCTAACACATAGTAGGGGCATAAAGTGAAGGAAGTTTCTAAAAATGAACGGATAAAATATAATAATTGTGCAAAAACATTGCACGAACTTTCTCACACTCTGACATAAAAATAAGTCCTAACAAAAAATAACATTATTCAACATATATACAAAAATGTGTACATATTCTTATACATGAGAATATATGCATTATTTATCCAGTATACAAAGAAGTATTCGTCAAAAAGTTCAACTTCAATTAGTGGCGGGTGCTCTGAAGCATTTCCTCTTTGTCTTATCCATCATCAAATCCCCTCACGTCTCGGAGGTGGAGCCCGATCTTGTTGATAGACATAGAGGTTATCTAAAGCTGCCCTCTCTAACACAATATACCTCTTTGAAGATAGAACATACCGTTGTTAGACTGGTGATTGTTCATCATGTAAGACGGTTTTTTAGGCTGTATCTCTCTTTAGACCTTACTCCTACTCAACCCTTCGAAAATCACAACTATAAAAACTTATACTATTTTATGCGTATAAAAACTAAATTAAATTTTTTGTTCAAGGACATCGACTTTGAACAATACTCAATCTAAAAACAAACAATGTATTCTATTTTTCATTTTATTCTATTTCTATTCTCATTTTTAAAAAAAGAGAGAAGAAAAAACTTACACAAACAATCAATAATTAAACTCTAAGTTCATTTCCATATATATATTTTTTGTCTCACATATTATTATTTCTTTCCCTCCATTGTTATTATCTTGTATATTATTGATCTGTCGAAAAACTTCAAATTGGAAACTTACATTGCTTTTTTATGGTAATTAAAAATCAATTTTACAAACTTGATAAAATGGCCGTCATTAACCAATATGGCGGCCAACTTTAAAATGTCTTTAGAACCACTTTATTGTATGGTGTTTTATAATTCTACACAAAATTATAAGGCTTTTTATTCTTTATAATTTTTTGATAAACCCTCTCGTTTGGAAGTTATAGGCGCTTAAAATTTTAAAAAAAATTGACGTGATGGATTTTTGGCAGGTGATTTTTCGTACTTCCCATTGTTGAACCAAATTAAAAATTAAATTAGGGTGTGTATAGGAAGTGTAAACACCAACACAAAATTAAACGTAATAAATAATTTGTGGAACTGATAAAAACTAGCCAAAACCTTCTATCAGGCACACTTGTTTAGTGGTCTTTGTGTGTATATTGCTACCAGTACCCTGTAGGACATGTAAAATAGACTTTTATTTCTTTTCAATGTTGGTAAACTCCATTGTGTAATCAAATTAATGATCAAACGAAAAGAATATAAATATATTTCAGAGTAAACAAAGTTTAAATTAAGAAAACAGTAATTACAAACGTAAAAACAATAAGTAAATTAATTACGATAGTTAATTAAAATAATAGACCCTACTGTTTTCCTTTAACATAATGCACAAATAAACATTTAAGGTTAGGAAATTATCTGTTGTGAACTCAACAATGCAGGCCTAACAGCTGGTCAAATTTACATCTAATACGATTTTACTGCCTAATTTATTCGTGATTTAGTTAAATCATAAAGAATGCTTTATTTACTATCCACATAACCCGGTGTTCAGCAATCAACTGTGGAAGTAGTTGACTACAAGAGTACTGGATTACCGAGAAATCCATTTGTGTGTTCTACCAAGACTAATAAAATTTGTATATTTCAATTCTGCGATGACAATTAGGGAAGTTATTGTTGGAAAATTAATTGGACCAGAAAATATGATGTTTGTATAGTTAGAAAGGCTGTCTCACCGAAAATATAGTAAAAGGCCGAACTGTCACAAGCTTAGCGAGTTGAAACTTTTAAATATATACACATCTACGAGGCCTAGTTGAGGTTAGAAAGTAGTGATATACATAATTACGAGGTTCAGAAAATCTGTGTACAACCGTTTTAAACAAACCCTATCTTGACCTACAAACATAATTAACATTTCCTACAAGACCCAAAAGCCAACTTACATTTAAACGACTTGCTTGTATAGGACTGGGCATGTATCAAAATGGACATCAACTTATTTGTAGATGATTTTGAATATACATGACTATTTTTATGAGAAAGTTATTGCCCAATTTCTTTCACAATTGTATCTAAACGGAGTTAATTCCACTGTCAACAAATCAACAAACATTCACTGTTTGTCTTTGAAGGACTCTTCCCTGCAGCTATGCTCCCCCCCCCCCCACTCTACCGGCAAAACTTCTAATTACACTCTTACATGTTTTTTTATCAGTAGTTCGATATAAGACAGTATTAGACCTGACACAGCTTAACTTGAAATGTAAGTAAGATTGGTTTCTTCATTCTTAATAATTTATTAAACCTAGTACTAGATTCGTAAAACCTATTAATTCTAGGTTAGTTTTACTTTCACAGTTTGTACATAATAGTATAGAAAAAACGATAATTTCTTCGGTAATTCAGATTTGTAACATGAGTTCTTTGTAAGTGTTTTTTTTTTTTTGTTTCTAAACTTTGTTAATTTTCTTTATGAGTTACGTTAGGTTTTCAGAAACAATGTAGACAACTGTTTATTATTATTATTTTGTTCAAAACGTTATAGGCCTATTTAACAATTTTGTAAGTTTTTGTGTGTAAAATACTATTCTACTTAAATTTTGAGGTTAGGCCTATGTAGCAAAAATAGAGAACACAAAAGTCATTTTCTCAAAACTATTCTAATAAAAAATACACACAAAGAAGAGCTCATAATGTTACATTTAAAAGCAGAATATTTCAAAATCAGCTAGTAGGCCTACTGCGATTTCGATCATATTTTAGTTAAATATTAAAGTTAACCTAAAACAATGTGCAAAACTAAAACAATATTGTGGTATATGAGAAATTGACAAAAATCAAAACTAAATCCATTTCGCCTAAAATCGAAAACATGTTAAAAGGTGCAAACAAATTGCACAAACTTTCTCACTCATTCATCCCTAAAACTAAATCAAAATCAAAAATGCCAATCAAAAAGTGATTCGTGGACGTTGTCTTTGAAAAAAATATACAGGATGTCTCTATAATGGATGGAGATAATTCAGGGGGTGGTTATGAGTCAAAATACAGAAGTTCCTATAAACATATATCTGGAAACACTTCTTTTACCAACTATTTTGTTTTTTTTTACTAAATAATTTATATCTTTAAAACGGCTTAACAAATTGAGTTGAAATTTTCCAAGGTACTCATCAATCTAAAGACCTAGTTTGAAAAAAAATTTCAACTCGTTTCAATAAACCTATTAAAAATGGCGCCGTTTTAAATTGGAAGATTTAAAAAAAATTTTAAATGGCCGCCATTTTGAAACAGATTATTGGAACAAGTTGAGTTTTTTTCGAACTAGGTCTTTAGATTGTTGACCACCGTGCAAAATTTCAACTCAATCGGTTGAACCGTTCTAGAGATATAAAGTATTTAGTAAAATAACAAAATGTTGTATAGTTGGTAAAAGAAGTGTTTTTGAGGGAATCGCAATGTTGTCTTTTTTCTTGTCAGCTACGCCCAAATTTTGAGTTATACAAAACGTAAAAAAATGTCTCGACAAATGGTCAAAATATACCATATACGAAATTTCATTAAAATCTGTGCACCCGTTGCTCGAACTCCATCAATAATTTGTTGTATAAATATTTATAATTAAAACACTGTTGTAAACTTATTTGAAACGTTCATTCAATTGCAAATGGTGTAATTTCGGCTGTTCGTTTCCTCATTGTTAAATCCACGCATAATTCTCATGTAGTTGCGGTGATAAACACGCCTCCTATATAAGTGTCTGTGCCCTCTAATTGTAGGCATTGTTACTGTTAAAAGTACAACGAGAAACAATTCAATAAACTTTTAATAGTTCGTAGTAAAAAATACACTGCAAAATCTATTAACAAACTTTAAAAAAAATCATTTAAAAATAGTATAAGCCAGGCAAAACTGATATAATATTTAGCCAAAAACAAATAATCACAACACTTAATCAAATAACCACACTTTTGTTTAGTTTGCTTTAAATTATTTTTATCTACAGTTGTTGACAAAGTGGCATTTTGTTCATTTAAATTAGTTTGCAAAACAGCTGATTTCTCAACAGTTTCACTTTGCCCACTACTTTGCTCACTCCGAATGGCAACCGAACAAAACGAAATTTAGGTTAAGTTTATTTGAATTGATTTATAATATACAGGCAATGTCCCGTATGTAGGTTAGATTAATTCTTACATGTAAAATAACATAAATAAACAACAAAACAACGTTTTAAAGTTGAAAAAAGGAAGTAATTATTCATAAAGATGATTGACAGTGGTATCAGTACACGGAGAGTATTTTTCGTTTGCCGAGTTTTGAAGTTGGCAATCCCGTTTCCTCAACAATACACCTATAGTAAGTTATTTGTAATATTCATAAATAACCTCAGTTTTGACGTGAGGTTGAACACTATTGTATTAAATTAATTTTTTATTAAATTGTGTTACTGCTGAAGTATGTTTTTTATTTGTCACAAAATAACAACTGTAGACAAAGTATAATGTGTAATTCGTGAGCAAAGTGTCTTTATTAAACTCGATAAATTTGACGCACTCGGCAAGCCTCGTGCGTCAACATTTTTCTCTCGTTTAAAAAAGTGCCACTTTGCTCACTAGTTGCACAAATAACTATTGTTTATATCAACAGCTGATTTTGTTTGATTGGTGCAGTTCCAAATGTATGTTTGTTTTTGAAATGAAAAGTTCTTTTGTCACGTTACAGTACTATACATTTTGTACGGAAAAAAAACTTCCGATTTGGCGTCTCACAATCCGTAACGCGTCACGATCGGTTGTCCCGTCACGCGCCGTCGTCACAAATATATCCGCGAGGCATCACGATCGATTGTCCCGTCACGCTCCATTATACACACGTATCTATGTAGGCCTATGTAAATACTTTCTCACACTTACAGAAATATTGCACTAACTTTCTCTCACCCATACATACTTACAAAACATTTTGAAAAGAAGAAATTTGTTATCACAAACCAACCGTTTCATTTTTAGAATTTAATGATAATGCAAATAATATTATTACTTCAGAAATACAAGAATAATGTATTATTGTAAATAGTACTGTAAGAAATAATTATTCAAATGTAAATATTATTTTTTTACTAATCAATATATATAATGAAAGAAAGTCTGGAATGTGCGTGCCGGTAAAACTCAAAAACGAATCCCGGTACAATCAAAGGGGGTATATGGTGTGATAGTCCTCTATTGCTCATCCGTGAAGAAGGTTTCCGTTTTGTCTCTAAGGGCGTCCATTGGGAGATAAAAGGGCCGAACTTATTTTAAGGGAAATACAGTATTTATCCCCAAAATACCACTGATATCGACTGAATTACCATTCCAATCAAACTAGCCTATAGTTTTACTATTAACAAATCGCAGGGACAAACTTTTAAGTCTTCAAAGATTCCTGCTTTTCTCACGGTCAATTATACGTAGCTTGCTCTCGAGTAGGAAATCCGAAAAATTTGTATATATACCCCAGATAATAAAATGAAAAAATGTTGTTTATAAACAAGTATTATAAAATAATAGTTAGAATGTTTTCAATAAAAAGCTTTTACTTCTTATATTCCAACTACCACACAATCCTATAACCCCGGATCCTCTTGACAAAGGTACATTTAACTGAGTAAATTTCTACTTTGTAAAAATACTTTATTTAACTCATTACTATCATTTTTAGGGTCTTGGCGCATGATTCTTCAATTAAGTGCTAGCAGACGGGTTTGCGAATATTTTGAAATCAAGATCATATTCATGAATAACATATGTTAGAAGTCCCGGGCGAAGCCGGGTTAAACCCACTAGTATATAATAAACAAAATAAATTTAATTTTTGTTTATACATAATGCTCAAGGTTTTGTAATTTATATTATAAATATACGTAGAGTATGAACCTTTTTATTGTATTGTTTTTAAACTTAAATATGTATTAAATAATAAAATTGAACCATTAACATTTTTATTACATTTATAGAAGGTTAAAAATTTTATTAATTTTTAAAATTGACTGTTAAAACTTCTGTCTACCTTCCCGCGACTGTTTATGGATTCTTCAATAAAACTTAGCACTAGATTAATTAATTGTAAAAACTTTAATCCCTTCTAGGCCTACTTCCCCTCCCTTGTGTTCTATATTTAACGAAAAACTGTTAAAAACTGTAATAGTTACACTCATAAAAACATCCAAGCTTATTGTAAGTAAAGAATATTATTAACTACAAAGGCTATTTAGACCTATTTATCAATTCAGATATATCAGTTATCATGTAGGCTTGTCATAGCACTTGAAGTTTTATCCCATATCTGTGCACTGCCATTGTAATATCACTACACTGGAAATCTGTTCTGGTAAGCTATTGTGAATAGTATTTTGTTCACGTGTTACTCAACTTGCACACTAAATCTGCATGCAGTGGTACCAACCTGACAGTTCTTCAACGATAAATGTGCGAAGTTATTGTGAGAAACGAAATTTCGAATTTTCACCTTCTAATAAATTGTGATTTTTTTTTTTTGAAATATTATCTTTAGGTTATCAAATAAAATTTGAAGTTATTCTGATTACGATATGTGTGAAACTAAATATAGTATACCTATATAAACATATATACATATACCTGGATTTCCGTCATGCAACTTGTGTTGTAGTTTACACTACGCGTTTCGAGAACAGGTTCTCATCTTCAGGTTGCATGACGGAAATCCAGGTATATGTTTATATAGGTATACTATATTGCAACTGGAGACAAAACAATGAACGATATGTGTGTTTATTGGAGGCAAAAATTAATTTGTGACGCTAAACTATTAATACGGCTTAACTAAAGGTCGCCTCACATTAACGCACGCGCCATCACACACAGGAGCGCATAGTACCTACCGTGGGCCACCCCCATGAGTTACCTACTGTGCTTCACTTGATCAAACTTTCATTTATTTAATTTATACGATCTGTGACATTTCATTACAAGAAAAACGAGACCAAACAATGTATAATTTACTTTAATAGAGTCCAAAATCAACAATGTTTGCTACAAAATGAATGACTAATAAGTGTGAATAAACAACACTGTCGTATATCTTTATCGAAAAATATGTACTTTTCGATTTTAATGAAACAAAAGAGCACAATATAATAAAAATAATATAAAACAAAATTTGTATTTTATTATTTACATTGTGTATGAATAAATATGTATTTAAACGGTAATATTGTCATTTACCCAATTGTTTTAAAAATTTAACATTTGCTCATATAAGCAACAGTAATAAAGAGAATATTGAAAACAGCAAGAAATTCCCTACTTATAGATATTTTTCGATAAAGATAAACCAGTGTTGTTTATTCACACTTATTAGTCACTTATTTTGTAGCAAACATTGTTTGAACCTTTTATTTCCCAATTAATCTTGAATCCTAATTTTTTTAACTTTCGATTTTGTTCTCAGAATCGCGTTTTTTTTTTTTTTTTTTAATATTTTCACATTTCACCAAAATTTGATTGAAATCGGTAAACATGATTTTGAGAAAATTCGTATTTAATAACGCCTCTTTAAAAAATAAAAATTAAACAAGTTGGTAATTTTTTGAGAAATGGCGACCAATACGTTTTGTTTGTGTTAATAGTAACTGGAGAAAAATTTAATCAAAATCTTTAATCCGATTTTTTTTTTTTTTTTAATATAAACTACCCCCGTAATTTTTGATTATAAGTATCGAGATATGACCACAATGTGACCACGTTTAGACCACTGCACAGATGACAGACAGACCTAATTTCCAGTCGCCATTTTTTATTGTTTTTTTTTTTTTTTTTTTACCCAACACACATCTCAAAGTATTTATTATCTTTAACGGTTGTAGAAATAAGGTGGCCTGATTTATAAAACACCCTGTAAGTAATCCCTGAATTTAATGATGTCATTTTGAAAATTATTTTGCTGACTTTCCTTCATGACCTTTCTTTAAATCGGTCACGGCTGCTGTTGTTTTTATAAAGAACATTCACCCGTGTGGAGTGCAGCCTTGACAAGGCACTTGGTTGGATAGGTTAGTTATAAAAGAATAGAAGAGAAACATGAAATTTCATATAGGGGGACTATAGTTCAATCCCAAGGTCACCTAGCTGGATGTACACCTTTAACATGTAGTGTTGGATTATATCACTTTCTTTAATCATTCCTATGCGGTCTCTCTTGACCAACTCTTGTTCTCTTCTTAAATTGTACAGACAGACAGACAGACAGACAGACAGAGAGACAGACAGACAGACAGACAGACAGGTGCGTGATGATATAAAGATCCTTGACTTTACCAACGGAATCTAATGAAAAGAAATCAGTACAATCAATTAGCGATGTTGATACTCGGGTGAAATGGATACTCGCATTACTCGGTTTCAAATGATTTCAATACTCGTATTATTATTTCGAAATCGAGTATCTGCGCAGAATGATTTTGCGCATCGGCTTCGAACTCAGCTTTACCAATCAGATCGTTTTAGATAAACCTACACTTTTGCGTTCTATCTGTTAGACTGATCCACAAAGTATTTTTTTTTTATTTTAAACAATATGTGATTGACACTTGTAATACGTAATTAAATTCAGTAATTTAACGTTAGTACTATTATTACCAACATTAATAATTTAGTTGTTATTTAAAATAAGTTAATTTACTATATTTTTTATCAAGATGGTAACCTATTAATATTTATTTAAATATAAATAATAACAATTAAATAATAATTTAATTTAGGCCTACTTTTTTTAATGTGGAAATAAATGAATATTATTATTTTAAATTGAACTTGTTAACCAATCTAAATCATTTTAACTCAAAATCGTAATGTTTAATTAATGTGTAGTGAAAAATCAGCTTAGAAACTAATATAACCAAAGTAGAAACACCGAGCATTTTGTTTGGAATTGACACAACACTAACGAATATCGTTGTCCGAGGATTTTATTTCGAATTCATACTCGCACATAACCTCCTCTTAGTTCCTAGTTACGAGGATTTCGTCCGAATATTTTAAACCGAGGATTTTAATACTCGGAATGCTCCGAGGATTTTGATACTCGGACTCACCGAGTATTTTAATTCGAACTCACACATCAGTACATCAATCAATAGCTATTAAACTGTTTGTCTCACGTCCTAAAAACTGCTTTTAAAACTCACACATTTCTCATTTTGTGGTTAAATTAAGTTGTATTCGTCACACAAAAAACTATAATATACGGTTTCGCACTGCAATTTAATTTAAAATCCAATTATTTTATTTTCAGATCTGCAGGTCATATCGTGTTAAAGTCAGTGGGGGGGGGGCATTATATCTGACATTTTAAATTTGTCATAGTGGCAATATATTAATTGTTTTGTCTAATAAACATACATATTCATAGTCAGAACAACTTCGATAGGTTTGTCCTTTAACCACCTCAAGGTCATTTTTTTGTCCGTTTTATTTTTTTCTAAATGTGGAACCAAAAATAAAGTATATAAATTCAAATTTTGAAATATATTGGATTTATCTTCTTGTTCTTATAAACTGGTTTCGATTTAAAGACGGACGGACAGACAAGCGAGTGAAATTGTGTTCTTGTTTTTACCTATGGACCCTAAAACATCTGGAAATATAATCAAATTATTCTCGCATACAAAATACGATACAGATTTCCATTTGTTTGAGATCATTCTAAAAACATTTTTAGACCCCAGAAGTTCTCAAAACTGAACATTTTCACACAAAAAAGTCTCGATTATGTTAAAAAAAACCAGTTCTCTTTGCTTTTCTGTTGAGCGGATAATCTAAACTATTACCATGTTATAAACAGGTTAATAGTACAGCAGCTTGAAAACCTTGATCTAATAGGTAGGAATTAAATCATGTGATAAGGAGATTGTGTATCTCGGACAAGGTAGGGCTGTGTAATTATAGTTGGATTGTAGAGGAAAGCTAGGCTATGCTGTAATAGTTGGACTGTAGTAGGTAAGCAATGCGGTCCCATGATATTTAGGCGTAGAGAAGACCCTTAGTCCTCGAATACTCTAGGAGTCGTAAAAGAACAAGAGTTGGTCAAGAGAGACAAAGATGAAAGGAAGTGAAGTAAGGTGAAGGTGATTATATAGCAGATCAGCCTCACTTCAAAATCAATTTTTATGGGTTTTATTCGTCAAATAAATGTTGGAAAAATATTTTATTGTCGAAAAAAAGTGTCGGAAAGATGATTACATAATATAATTACACAAGTTGTTTTTTCTTGAAAAAATTAACTCTGTGTTATCTTTAATACTCATGACATTCACTTCAATAAACGTATGAAAGGTTTGGCCAGGTGGTTTTATATATATAGCAACCTGGCCAAACCTTTCGTGACATATAATAATACAGCCCTACATATTTACAGCAAAGAAAACATTATTTATTCTTATGAAGTAAGGTACGTAGTAGAGGATAAAAAAATAAAACAAGGAAAATACGGCGCCACCTTAACCTCCTAAGACCCAGAGGTGAACTAGTTTATAGGCCTAATAGCCTGATGTATTATATTACGTAATCATCTTTCCGACACTTTTTTTCGATAATAAAATATTTTTCCAACATTTATTCGACGAATGAAAACCCATAAAAATTGATTTTGAAGTGAGGCTACTCTGCTATACAATTACCAAGGAGAAAAGTGTAGACCCAGCTTTCCCTAGGGATTGCCCCTGAAGACAAGTCTTCTGAAGAGTCTTAAAATTAGTTCGTAAATTGAATGACGAATTTCGGTTGAGTGAGAAAGTTTGTGCAATATTATAAAGTATCGTTTCAACTTAAATAAATTCATATTGTTCACCTACTCCATATCTCTTTGACACTGTAATAATTTTACACCCTGTATAGCATGTTAGATGACATGCAGTGCTAAACAAATCGTACGGAGAACAATCATATCTCGTAATCGCTGAGGCCGTGACAAGATATCCCCGTGTTCTTGACAATTACCAAACAATTACTGTTATTGTAGTCCAACGATTGTTACATAGCCTGGTCGGCTGCCAGAAAACCTTGCACAATAATATTGTAGTACAATGATTGCACTGACTCTCTTACAACTATTTATCTTCTTTATTGTTAAGTTTTTACTAAGGGTCTGTTGTGAAATCTAAAAATATTTAAATAGGACATGTTTGCATTGATTTAAACAGTACATTCAAATCGTCTTTATTTTCAACGTCAAACCAAGGACCCCTTTTTATTTCACTCGCGTGTCTGTCTGTCTGTAAGTCGCAACCAGTCTACACAGACAAAACAATAAATCCTGTATTTTTTCAAACTTTCCATTTATATTCTTTGCATTGTCCTCACATATACTAGGTCAAAATATAGTGGTAAAAAAAATGGTCTGCGTCGGACCAGACGGTGGAAGTTATATTTCTTTGGCCATTCCCTTGTTATTTTATGCAACTGTTACTATATTATAACCTTATAGTGTAATATTAATTTACGACAATGTCAGTAGGCCATAAATCAGACGGGCAGTAAAAAATCTTAATCAACTTAGTCTAGCCTAGGTTTGTTTTGAATAAACTAAACTAGTATCAGTCTATAGCATTTCATGATAACACAAAAATGTATAATTGTTCGGTTATAATATTTTCAATAACAATATACTAAAACACATGGTTAGACAGTATCATTTACTCAGTGTTTGCTTCGGCTGATACGAACACTTGTGTCTCTTTGTAGCAGATGGGGATCGCCCGAGCGTTCACGACTGCCGCCGAGTCTACCCGAACGCTAGATTTTTCTCAGTTTTAGCGTAACGCGGTTTCTCGACCAACACCCCATCCCAACGAGCGCAAAGAAGTATAACTTCAAAAAAAAAAAATTACCTTGAAATAGTTAAAACTATTGGGTTGTAAATTGTATTTCGGTGTGGTATAATTTCCATACAATCTCGTTATAGTCGCTATTTTATCTACTGTTAGATACAGAGTGTTATAGAATACTTGTGCTTGTGGGGGGGGGGGGACGAAGATTTGTTTACAACAAAACTTCACACAAACCGCTCGTTAAAGTCTCCCGTACACTATATCCCAATGGTACTTGAAGCTGGTATAATTTCCAACACAATCCCATTTGTCACTTAATTTTTAAATAGAAATTGATTTTAAAACTTAAATAATTGTCTTTCAATTCATTTTTTTTTCCATGTTCTAAAAGACTACTAATAGCTCACAGATTAATATTGTGTTTTGCAAAATACTATCTTGACCAAATTTTGTTCTCTTCCGATACTGTCGCTATTAGATTTTTCAAAGGGCTTTATTTTAAATTATGTTTGATTATAAATATACCTCGTACTGTGTACATCGGCGAGATCCAGAATTTTATATTTCTATTGGTCAGGATTCTAAATTATGTCATCATAGATATTACGTGTTAAGCCCAACAATTTAACCTTTAAACCGACGCCATTTTGTTTAGGGTGAACCTTTTGCGGTCGGATTGCGGCATTGTATTCTCCTAACGGAGGCCTTTAATATGATGTAAAACTCGACCTATGCTTTTGTTTAAGATTTTCTTCTGCCCTTCCCAATAAGGTGATGGAAAATTGATAGTTTATTCTAAAAGTATATTTTAAGGTACAGTATTGATGTGTTAAGTTTTATTGCTTAATCTGCAATGGTACAAAACATATAACGCAGTTCTGATACTTTTCGGACACCCTGTACCAGCTGTTTGATTATACTTATCTAACACAGTTTGTTTGGACACCCTGTACCAGCTGTTTGATTATACTTATCTAACACAGTTTGTTGGATTTGTTTTTACGCATGCGTACATCGTTGAAATGAGCTGTTTCAACAATCAAGTTATGCTTTACGAGTTGCGAGTCACCCTGAGTTTTATTACTGCCTTCTATAGTTCCTTGTTGGACATAAAAACAATATAGTTAGCCTTGCACTTTGGTTAACCTTAAAACTGGTTTTCGCAGACGTAATAAAGCTTAGTACAACATTAAAATGTGGTTGGGAAATTTGAACCCTGAATACTATTCCGGAATAGGAAACGGTTAGGTTAGGTTACGTTAGATTAGATTAGGTCAGGTTAGGTTAGGTTACGTTAGATTCGATTAGGTCAGGTTAGGTTAGGTTACGTTATGTTAGGTTAGGTTAGGTTAGATTAGGCACAATGATTTATACGTATTACATAACAGTATTACGTAACAGTTAGGTTACGTTAGATTAGATTAGGTTAGGTTAGGTTATGTTAAATTAGATTAGATTAGGTTAGGTTAAGTTAGATTAGATTAGGTTAGGTTAGGTTATGTTAGATTAGGTTATGTTATGTTAGGTTAGATTAGATTAGGTTAGGTTAGATTAGGCACCAATGATTTTATACGTATTATAACAGTATTACGTAACAGTTAGGTTACGTTAGATTAGATTAGGTTAGGTTATGTTAAATTAGATTAGATTAGGTTAGGTTAGATTAGGCACAATGATTTATACGTATTACATAACAGTATTACGTAACAGTTAGGTTACGTTAGATTAGATTAGGTTAGGTTATGTTAAATTAGATTAGATTAGGTTAGGTTAGATTAGGCACAATGATTTATACGTATTACATAACAGTATTACGTAACAGTTAGGTTACGTTAGATTAGATTAGGTTAGGTTATGTTAAATTAGATTAGATTAGGTTAGGTTAAGTTAGATTAGATTAGATTAGGTTAGGTTAAGTTAGATTAGATTAGGTTAGGTTAGGTTAGATTAGATTAGGTTAGGTTAGATTAGGCACAATGATTTATACGTATTACATAACAGTATTACGTAACAGTTAGGTTACGTTAGATTAGATTAGGTTAGGTTATGTTAAATTAGATTAGATTAGGTTAGGTTAAGTTAGATTAGATTAGGTTAGGTTAGGTTAAGTTAGATTAGATTAGGTTAGGTTAGGTTAGATTAGATTAGGTTAGGTTAGATTAGGCACAATGATTTATACGTATTACATAACAGTATTACGTAACAGTTAGGTTACGTTAGATTAGATTAGGTTAGGTTATGTTAAATTAGATTAGATTAGGTTAGGTTAGATTAGGCACAATGATTTATACGTATTACATAACAGTATTACGTAACAGTTAGGTTACGTTAGATTAGATTAGGTTAGGTTATGTTAAATTAGATTAGATTAGGTTAGGTTAGATTAGGCACAATGATTTATACGTATTACATAACAGTATTACGTAACAGTTAGGTTACGTTAGATTAGATTAGGTTAGGTTATGTTAAATTAGATTAGATTAGGTTAGGTTAGATTAGGCACAATGATTTATACGTATTACATAACAGTATTACGTAACAGTTAGGTTACGTTAGATTAGATTAGGTTAGGTTATGTTAAATTAGATTAGATTAGGTTAGGTTAGATTAGGCACAATGATTTATACGTATTACATAACAGTATTACGTAACAGTTAGGTTACGTTAGATTAGATTAGGTTAGGTTAGATTAGGCACAATGATTTATACGTATTACATAACAGTATTACGTAACAGTTAGGTTACGTTAGATTAGATTAGGTTAGGTTATGTTAAATTAGATTAGATTAGGTTAGGTTAGATTAGGCACAATGATTTATACGTATTACATAACAGTATTATGTAACAGTTAGGTTACGTTAGATTAGATTAGGTTAGGTTATGTTAAATTAGATTAGATTAGGTTAGGTTAGATTAGGCACAATGATTTATACGTATTACATAACAGTATTACGTAACAGTTAGGTTACGTTAGATTAGATTAGGTTAGGTTATGTTAAATTAGATTAGATTAGGTTAGGTTAGATTAGGCACAATGATTTATACGTATTACATAACAGTATTACGTAACAGCTAGGTTACGTTAGATTAGATTAGGTTAGGTTATGTTAAATTAGATTAGATTAGGTTAGGTTAGATTAGGCACAATGATTTATACGTATTACATAACAGTATTACGTAACAGCTAGGTTACGTTAGATTAGATTAGGTTAGGTTAGGTTATGTAAAATTAGATTAGATTGGGTTACGTTAAGTTAGATTAGATTAGGTTAGGTTAGGTTATGTTATGTTAGGTTAGGTTAGATTAGGTTATGTTATGTTAGTTAGGCACAATGATTTATACGTATTACATAACAGTATTACGTAACAGTTAGGTTACGTTAGATTAGATTAGGTTAGGTTATGTTAAATTAGATTAGATTAGGTTAGGTTAGATTAGGCACAATGATTTATACGTATTACATAACAGTATTATGTAACAGTTAGGTTACAATAGATTAGATTAGGTTAGGTTAGGTTATGTTAAATTAGATTAGGTTAGGTTAGGTTAAATTAAATTAGATTAGATTAGATTAGATTAGGTTAGGTTAGGTTAAGTTAGATTAGATTAGGTTACGTTACGT